>CM040424.1:11269092-11869092 GCA_022702705.1 Papilionanthe hookeriana x Papilionanthe teres
ACACATGTTGTTTTTGTATGTCTTTTACGTCATTTTGGTCTGTCGATTATGGAAATGTAAGACTCTAGGATTTGTTTGTCATGAACAAAACGTTGAATCGAAGAGGTATTAGTTCTATTTTACTCGAGATTGAGTAAGATATAGAAATAAAGAAAAGATTATTTAGTCTTTCAAAAGACAAATTGTCATAGTCATGAGGACAAATTGATTAACAAAAGATGGGGAGAGAGAATGTCCCCAGCGGAGTCACCACTCTTTGATGGCGATGAAATATATGTTTGGATCGCATGTCATCGCCGTCAATTCCTGTATCATGTCAATGTCAAGGAGTCGCCACTATCTTTCTTTATCCATTACCCTAATTCTTATTCTACTTAGACTTATTGTCAGAAGTCTTTGGAGAATTTGAAGAAGGATTAATCATGATAGAGATTGAGAGAAAAAGAGATCGAATGATAATCTCATAGAAAAAGTCTTCAGATTGTGTAATTAATGAAGTTTTTCATATAAGAAGATCACTTGAAGATCTTGGATAACCAGAGAGGTCTTGTAGGTAAAATACCTATCCTGAGTTCTTTAATCTTCTATAGGAGCAAGCTCCTATAGTTAATTACATCCTGAGCAATTAATACTGCCTAGAAAAACTCCTGATTAAGGTTAACATTTATCCTCGAAAAAGTGTAAGTGTTGTTGTGATAGTGTGTTTTGTTTTGTAATGTCATTTTTGTCATTTTGTATATCATGTCATATGTCATGTCGGGATGTCGTAGTTTGTATGTCGTGTTATGTCATAAAGTGATGTCGTAATTTCATGTCATTTTATGTCGTGTCTTAATGTGAATCATAATGTCATGTCATTTTTTGTGATGTCCTAATTTCTTAAGATGTCATGATTAATATCTCGATTTATCATGAGATATTTTATTTCCTATGTCGTTATTATGTCATGAGATACCTTCAATGATGTCAAGAAGATATCAATACTTATTTATTTTTTTTTGTTATTTTGTTTATGATTCCATTTTGTTTTAAATTTTGGTTTTGTTATATCATTTTGTCATGTCATTATATCATGTCATTTTATGTCATGTCTTAATGTGATGTCGTAATTTCATAAGATGTTGTGATTAATATCTCGATTTGTCATGAGATATTTTATCTCCTATGTCGTTATTATGTCATGATATACCTTCAATGATGTCAAGAAGATATCATTACTTATTTATTTTTGTTATTTTGTTTATGATTCCATTTTGTTTTAAATTTTGGTTTTGTCATGTCATTATTTTGTTGTGGTATAGAAATGTCGTTGTATTTTGATGTCATGTCGATGTCAATGTTAATGATTTTGTCGTTTTATTTCAGGTTTCGTGGCTAACCTAAAATTTCAGTTGTCTTTTGTTGTTATGTCATTTTTGTTTTGTTGTTTATAGAAAGTTTAAGTTTTGTGACTATCCTAAAAGTCCTGGTTTTGTTGTCACTATTCCGTCGTCGACGTTCTGCAAAACAGAGTTAGCACACCCTATAACATGCAAAGAAAATCTAAACGAAACTTCATGTCATCATCCTGCAAGGGAAATAAAGATAGAAACAATGTCATATCTAGATATTTAGATTACATGGTCAAAGTGTCTCTTGATCCAGAGTTGTCGGATGTCCTAGTTTGGTTGAAGTGTCGATTTAGGTTTATGTCAGTTTATGTTTAAATTTTTATTTGTCTTTAATATTGATTTGGGTTGGATTTTGGATTTTATGTCAATTTCAGTTTAATTTTATGTCGAGTTAAGTTCAACGTGGGTCGAACTTTAAGAATTATGATGTCATATGTTAAGTTAAATTCGACACAGGTCGAACTTAAGAACTATGTCACTTCATGTCGTGTTAAGTTCGATCGTATCGATTTATGTCGAATTATAACATTTTATGTTGAGTTCTATTGAGTTTGGTTCAAAATATCGTTTAATGTCATTTAATGTCGGTGTTTATTGAATTTGGTTTGAAATGTCATTTAATGTTGAATTTGATTTGAAATGTCGATTAATGTCATTTAATGTCGGTAATTGTTTAATTTGGTTTGAAATGTCAGATTTATGTCGGTTATGTCGATTTTGGTTTGAAATGTTGAATTAATGTCGATTATGTCGACATTCGTTTGAAATGTCCAATTTATGTCGGTTATGTCAATATTCGTTTGAAATGTCGAATTTATGTCGGTTATGTCGATTTTGGTTTGAAATGTCGAATTTATGTCGATTATGTCGATATTCATTTGAAATGTCGAATTCATGTCAGTTATGACGATTTTGTTTGAAATGTCAAATTTATGTCGATTATGTCGATATTCGTTTGAAATGTCGAATTTATGTTGGTTATGTCGATTTTGATTTAGAATTTGGGTTGAACCTAAGGTTTATGTCAATTTAGATTCAATTTGGGTTGAATCTAAGGTTTATGTCGATTTAGTAGCGTTAGGTTCATTGTTAGTTGAACCTAAGGTTTAGATTTGGATTTATGTTCAACGTAGGTTGAGCATAAGTTAGGTTTTGGTTTAGGTTCAAGTTGAGTTGAACCTAAGGTTTAGGTATGGACTTAAGTTTGATGTAGGTTGAACTTAAGTTAGGTTAAGATTAGGTTCATGTATGTTGAACCTAAGGTTTATGTCAAGCTAAGTTGAGTTAGGTTCACTTTCAGTTGAACCTAAGGTTTCAATATGAGTTGATCTTAAGTTAGGTTTAGGTTAGACTTAGGTTCATGTCATGTTAAACCTAAGTATGATTTGACTTAAGTCTAATATGGGTTAGACTTAAGTTAAGTTTGACTTAAACTTGGGTTCATGTCAGGTTGAACCTATGTATGGTTTAACTTAAGTCTAATATGGGTTAGACTTAGGTTAGGTTTAAGTTAGACTTAGGTTTATGTCAGGTTGAACCTAAGTATGGTTTAAGTCTAATATGGGCTAGACTTAAGTTGGTTTAGGTTAGACTTAGGTTCATGTCAGGTTGAACCTAAGGTTTGATGTTTGACTTAAGTTCAAGTTAGGGTTGAATCTAAAATTAAGGTCGACTTAAGTTCAATATGGGTTGAACTTAAGTTAAGTGTTGAGTTTAGGTTAAGTTAGATTCAAGTCAGGTTGATCCTAGACTTAAGGTCGATTTAAGTTCAATATAGGTTGAACCTAAGATAAGGTTTCACTTGGATTAAATTAGGTTCTAGTTGGATTGAACTCAAGTTTAGTTCAGTTTAGGTTAGGTTCAATATGGGTTGAACCTAAGGTTTCAAGTTAAGTTAGGTTCGATGTGGGTTGAACCTAAGGTTAACTTGAGTTCAAGTTAGATTGGTCTCAAGTTATGTTAGGTTTAAGTTAGGTTCAATGTGGGTTGAACCTAAGGTTTAGGTTAACTTGAGTTCAAGTTAGGTTGGACTCAAGTTAGGTTAGGTTTAGATTAGGTTCAATGTGGGTTGAACCTAAGGTTTAGGTTAACTAGAGTTCAAGTTAGGTTGGACTCAACTTAGGTTAGGTTTAGGTTAGGTTCAATATGGGTTGAACCTAAGGTTTAGGTTAACTTGAGTTCAAGTTAGGTTGGACTCGAGTTAGGTTAGGTTTAAGTTAGGTTCGATGTGGGTTGAACCTAAGGTTTAGGTTAACTTGAGTTCGAGTTAGGTTGGACTCGAGTTAGGTCGAGGTTTAGGTTAGGTTCAATGTGGATTGAACCTAAGGTTTAGGTTAACTTGAGTTCGACTTAGGTTGGACTCAAGTTCGGTTAGGTTTAGGTTAGGTTCAATGTGGGTTGAACCTCAGGTTTAGGTTAACTTGAGTTCAAGTTAGGTTGGACTCAAGTTAGGTTAGGTTTAGGTTAGGTTCAATGGGGTTTGAACCTAAGGTTTAGGTTAATTTGAGTTCAAGTTAGATTGGACTCAAGTTAGGTTAGGTTTAAGATAGGTTCAATGTAGGTTGAACCTAAGGTTTAGGTTAACTTGAGTTCAAGTTAGTGTTGACCTCATTTTTGATGAGGTCTTCTCTTCTTCTCTTTAGTACTTAGGATCTAGCCTTAGGCTTTTCCTTTGACTATCTTAGAGGATTAGAATTGGGACCCACCACTTAGAAATCCAAACCACTTCTTAACTCCCTGCAAACTCCACAAACTTGACTGTAGACCCCTAATCAGCTAGAGGGTTGAAATCAAATGTGGAAGTTTAAAGGATGGGTTCCTATAGGACTCTTTGGCCTTAGGACCGCCCACAGGTGGCCCGGTCCGGTGAAGGGCTGACTTACACACACACTACACTCATACACTACACTTGGACACACCTCCTAAAACCACACCCATACCCAACTTGACCTTCTGACTCATGTAGGTGATTCACATGGATGGTCCTCAACCCCTAAGCCCTTTGCTAAGAGGGTTGGGAACAACATAGTGAATACCTCAAATGAGTCCCTTCATGGCTCATATGGGCTTGATATGGCTTCATGGCTCAACCAAAATGATTTCATTCCACTTACATTCACCTAATCTTCAATTTTCCAAATTTTCAATTTTTGACCCCCAGGACCCTACACCGCCTAGCCACCCAAAACCCTTGAAACTACCCAAAATTTGCAAAATCACCTAAATTACCTAAAATTCCTCAAAACCAATCCCAAACATTTCCATATTACTCAAATTGATCACTCATAGCCAAAAATACCAAAAATTCCAAAAATACCTCCCAATACCCTCCAAATACCCAAAATACCCCTCTTGACCCAAAAATCCAAAAATTCCGAAAATTCCCAGAAAATTTCAGAAAATCCCAAATATTCCCAATTTCATTTTGTTCAACTACACCATGGGCCAATTTTGTCAATTTACCCTACTTTTGTCAAAACCCCCAATTGACCCATTTTAACCCTAAGTGAACCCAATGTCAAACCAAACCTACCCAATTGACCCAAATTCTGGTCCAATTCAATTCTAAACTTCAATTCAACATTCCCAACACCAATCTAGACCAAATCCAAGTCCAATTTGATTGACATTTGGATCCAATTTCACTTTTGGCCTTAAAGCCCAACTTGGACCCATGACCCAAACCTAGCCCAAACTCACCCAATTCAACTCCAATTAACCCCAAATCTTTTTCAAACCTCCCTTAACATCCCTACAAACAAAAAATTAACATTATTTACCCAAAATTTAGACCCAAACCCCACTCAAATTCAACCCAAAGCCAAAAAGCCCAATTTTTACCTAAACCCAAACCTAACCCAAATAAGCCCAAACCCCAAAATCAAAACCCAACCAAAGCCAAAACCTCTTTGAAACACTCCCATAAACATTTCCCAACATTTATTTTACATAAATTTCAACCCTAACCCAACATTGGCCCAAGTTAGCCCAATTTGACCTATATTGGCCCATTCACCAAAGAAGCCCAAATTCAACCTAATTCAAACCCAAATCACTCCCAATTTGCTTCAAATCACTCATGACACATCCATGAACTAAACCCAACATTTTTTTGGCCCAATCCTTCACAAAATTACCATCCATAAATTTATTTTTTAAACCAAAAGCCCACTTTCCTAAACCTTCCTAAAAGCCCAAATTTCATGCTAAAGCCCATATGACAAATTCTTCTCATGATACCCTTAATTAAAATCATCCCTAAGTTCAAATAAATCATCAAATGATTCCAAATTAAGCCCCACACAAATTCCCATCAAATTACCAAAGTTTCCAAAATCCATTTTCATGAAATTGACCAAGCTTTTCCCCATGCCAAAGACAAGCCATGAAGCCATGCATGAGCCCCCTAGGAGCCATGAGAGGCATGGAATCCACTTTCCACCTCACCAAACCATTAATGGTAAGAGTGGGGATCTCTTTCTTAAACCCTTTTTAAGCCCTTTTTACCTTAAACATGATACACTCTAAACCATACTTTTCCACCTAATCCTTGATGTGAACTTCACTACCTTTGGTAGGTTGACTCACATGAGCCTCCCGACCCAAAACCGAGCTTGGAAGGGTGCACCAAACCCAAAATGGTGGGTTGACCCATTTGGACCCAAAATGAGCCTCTCCCCATACCCTTTTAATCCAAACCCTTTACACATGTCCATGGCCGATTGATCGCACAAACCTCCAGCCACCGACCCACTGGACCCGAGGGTGACCCATGCTCGCTCGGCCAGCTGCTCGGGTCGCCGGAAAACACCATGGCCGAGACCTCGGGAGGAGCCAAACTTTGGAATTCCACCTTCGCTGAGTTGCCCCATGCCCAATGGCCACCATGACTCGTTCTTCCCTTGACCTAAGCGAGCTGATCCCAACCCTTGGCCATCCCCGTGAGGCTCTCCGGCCACCTCTATTTAAATCCGACCCCCTCACGGCCATGGAGGAGAGTTGCACAAACCTTGCCGAAACTGCGCCAAAATTGTTCCAAACCCTACTCCATACTTAGAGCGAGTTGATCCCCGGTGTCAATTTGCCCTAATTCCCACCAACGGAATCCAATTTCTCAGCCGAAATTTCACCCAAAACCGGGACACTTTGCCACGGTGAGCCAATCCTCAAATTGAGCCGGTCCTACACCTTCACTGGACCAAGAGGAGAAGTTTCCCACTGAAAGCCCCATCTCCAGACCACCCAGTTGTTCCAGCCTCCAAGCTTTGTGATCGGCTGTGGTCACTTTCATAGCTAGGCAATTCACTAGATTAGGAGACTTCATCTGTAGCTTGCTGGGATCCAATCGAAGGTGACACAACCCTCAGATCGAAGCCACACTTCTCTGAGCAAAAAGGTATGGCCTCACTCTTCTTCCCGAGCTTCTGAACATTCTCCATTTTTATTGAGTCAATTTCATGCCACATAAACCGTATGGATGTGTTCGTCTTCTCGAGACAAATCCGTAGAGCACAAGAACGTTCAATTTGGTCAAGTATCGAGTGAGATCTTAGGCCTAGAAGACGGACGGTTCTTGGGCTAGGAGGCTTGGGGACGATGAACGGATGCCGTTCATTTAATACATGCGAGGACGGACGGCCAGGATCGCGACGGATCAGGAGACGGAACGACAAAGCGGGCCCCTGGAGCGCTGAGTCGGATGGCGGCGCCGAATCAGAAGGCGACGCATGTGCGTTCGGAGCTGCCGAGGTTGACGCGGCGCCGCGTGGATAAATAGAAAATTAGGGTATTTTTTGATTTATTTAATTCCCTAAACTTCAAAAATCCATAACTTTGTGTAGAAAAATCAGAAAAATAAAATAAAAATACCCTCTTGCTCAGTGAACAGACGAGAATAATGTGGAATAGAAATCATTTAATTTCATCAAGTATTTTATTTTTAATGATTTATTTCCCTTCTGCATTATTTTAATTCTCCATGCATATAGGAAATTCACCATGGCATGAGACCATAGGGCTTTTGAAGCCTACGAATTTGGGAACATTCCTCGAATTTTCCAAAGTCAGAGGCCATCCATATGAAAAGTTATTGATTTTTCAAATTCATGTTGCTGTTTTGAGTATTTTAATTCCAATAATTAGCATGTTGTGAAATAAATTCTAAGAAAATTTGGTGATGTCTCTTATCACCAGAGGACCCTAGGAAAAATAGGTTTTGAATTAATTCATTTAAAATAACCCTAATTGGCTTAAACACCCAAAATAGGTCCCTAATTAATTAGTGCTAATCATACATCAAATTGACTTGAAATCAATTCTCCACTGACCTTTAGGATCAGAGGAGCTCACAATAAAAATTTGAGGTCAATTGGACTTGGTTAGCCTACTAAATGGGTTGATTAAGCCATTTAGTCAATTTGAACTTTAAAAATTCATAACATTCAAAATGCTTTTAAAAAATTCAACAAATTGGTTTTGGAGCCTCTCTGATATCAGGGAAATTTAAGAAAATTAAAATTTCAATTTTCTAAAAAGTTGATTTTTTGGTATTATTTTAATATTTTAATAATTAAAAAATAATAAAAATCACAAAAATAATAAAATTCACCAAAATGTCACATTTTGAATTTTAATCACTTAGGAACAAACCCCATATTTTTCTTAGTTCTATTTAATGAGATATTAAATTTTAAAGCCCTAAGGTAATTTTAAAATTAAAAAATATATATATTTCTAGTATTTCCACTAAAATAATTCTAATAAATCAAAGAAAAATTAAAAAATTGTAAAAATTAATTCTCTGATTTCCTTGATATCAGAGAGATTTTTGAAAAATATTAAATTAATTTTTCAACCTTTATTTTATTTTTTAAATTAATTAATACTCCAAAAATTAAAATAATTATAATAAAAATAATATAATTCAAAAAATCACCAAAATTGGTCCAAGTATTCCTCTGGTCATTAGGAATGTCCCATAATTTTCTTAAGGACAGAAACTTTCCCTTAGTCATATTATTAAATTTTCCTTAAAAATTCTTATTTTCCACCAAAAATAATTATATAAATAAATTAACTATAGAAAAATCACATTTTCTCCTCTAATGTCTTGATTGACATATGAGTGAAGTTACATAAAAATTTCAAATTCATTTAAGCTCAATTTAGTGAGTTATGAAGTTAGTAAGCATAAAGGGCAAAATGGTAATTAAAATTTTAACCTATAATTAAAAATTTTAGGTTTAATTAAAAGGGTGGGTAAAATATTTGATACTAAGTTGATTTTGGATGTTTGAAACTTAGGTATTTAAAGGGTAGAAACCTACCAAATAATTTGAAAGTAATCAAAATAAACCTTAATTAAATAATTAATTAAATTTGGAAGAATAATGAAAATTAGAATTATTAAAATAGGGATATTATTAGGAAGAGATTTATTCTTTAATCTAAGAATCCCTAAATTAATCACCTCAATAATATTTAATTCCTAATTAAAATGATAATATAAATTCAAAACCTAAAATGCTTAATCATTAAATTAAATTAAAATTAAAACATTTAAATTAAATCCTTTTAAAATTTCAATTAAATTAATACTTCAACAATTAAAATTAAATCATCCTTAAAGCATAAATAAAAAATAAAATAAAATATTAAATTAAAATTAAATTAAAAAGAAATAAAATTAAATTAAAATTAAAATTTAAAATTAAAATTAAAAATAAAACCAAATTAAGATTTAAATTAAAATTAAAATTAAATTAAATTAAATTAAAAAAATTAATTAAATTAAATTAAATCACATTAAATTAAATTAAATTAAAACATATTAAATTAAATTAAATTAAATAAAAAAATAAAATAAAATCAAGTTAAAATAAAATTAAAATTAAATTAAATAAATAAAATTAAATTAAAATTAAAACTAAACCAAACAAATTAAATTAAATTAAATTAAATTAAATTAAATATGACATCACTTAAGACATAAAGAATTCAAAAATAAATCTAAAACAACTTGAACACTATTCCAAACTTAAACCCATTAATTGAAATTAAATTAAAATCACAAATCACTTGAATATCGATTTGCCCTCAAAAGCTCTTATTGTCATAACTCCTAAATGGAGTGTTAAGTGAAGCGTTACTTCACTCATAGGATATTCAAATGTCCTAGTTCACTGAGCAAGATAACAAAACTTGAACTCCTGGATAATTGATTCATTATATAATTAAATTCTCTTGGACTTAAAATAATCCTAAAAGTATTGAAAAGATGTTTAAGATTCGTCTCGAAGCACTTCCTCGGTACGATAGGATGTTTATAAGAACAAGCTGAACTTAATTGTTCTTTGATGAAGAAAATCGACCTCGAACCAAAACACGAGAACCTAGACGTCATAGGAAATGACTAGCTATAGGATTAGAAATTTGGTAGAAAACCATAACCCTTCCCTTAGCTTTACCTAGGAACTTGCTTAAATATTCTAATTGTATTTTAAGTGCAGCTTGGGATGACGGGAAGGCTCTCCAGGTACGCTTTTATTTTATTGCAATTTATTTAATCGCATCGCACTTACTTTTCTTGCATGATAAACAACTGTTGTATGAAAACCCACACCTTTAGGATAGTCCCTAAAACTGAAACCAAAACTAAATTCAAAGTCATTGCAAGATAAAATTCACCACCACGACATTTCAAAATATAAAACAACTCAAAATTTAATCACAAACAGAACACAAAACTACAATTACAACTAAATTAAAACGTCTGTTGGATGATCGGGAATACCTCGGATGATGTAACATACGTGTTGCTTAACGGGATTTCTCACGGTCTAAATGAAAGTGTGGAACTCATTCGGTTGAGTTTAGCAAATTCATACTGGACTAAGTGAATCCGATAAAAATAATGATGCGGAAGGATGGAACCGTGGGATCTTAACTCGGTGTCGTTATAATCAACCTTAAGATTTATTTTAATTAAAATATTGAAAACACTTGGAAATTAAGATTTTCTCTAAACCAAAACACTTTTCTCATCCCACGATTTATGACTTCTAAAATTGAACCTCTGCAACAACAAGGAGCTCGGAGCATGGTGGGCGGCACGGCCATCGTCATAAGTAAAACACGAGTCTACTTCGATGAAACTTTCCTAGAATTAAATAACAAAGCCATAGGACTTCGAGGTAGTTTGCACTAGTGCAACATAAACCCTCAACTCTTCGTTAGGCATTTGCATTGCAAATTAAGCACTAACCTAGGTCTTAGGATTACGAGGTAGTTGTACGATACGACATAAACCACTGACATCTTCGAGGTCTATTTGTGTGATTTTATCATACAAATATAAGCCACTAATTAATTAAAATTGGCAAGATCAAAACATTAAATAAATATTAGGATTCTCCTAAATCTGAGCCAAACAATAGGATAGTCGGGAAATTACCGAAGTTCGCTTCGAATCTGTAATTTCTCCTACCTTTCTTCCTTTGAATTCCCAAAACAAAATGTTCCAAATTTGATCCATTCCCTATTGAAATTCCAAAATTCAATCCCTTGAAAACTTAAACTTTAAAATTCTTGAGAGCGGAACTACCGATTATTATCGAGAGTTTTCTTAGGTGATTCTGTCACTTAAGATGTAGTTAACTATAGGGGCTTGCCCTTATAGGGAATTTTAAAGAACCTGGGTAATATAAACCCTGTTTAATGCTTTCATATTAAGCAGGGGAATTTGTCGGCTTATAAAATTGGTTCGCAGACCAAACGGATGTCACAAACCTTTCTAGTTTATTTAATCGAGCCCCATTACCAAGCAGTGCGTCTATTCTTCGGGGTAGATACATGGTTTGTGGTGCGGTGCTCATTTATATAAACTATTCGGGATGTGAGATCAGTTTGATTTCATATCTTAAAATCTTCAAATTTAAAAATTATTTTTAAAATCAAATACTACATTTCAAATTATTTATTTAAATTAAATTAAAAATTCGCCGACAATTTCTGTTAGGCGACCCCACTTTCAAAATACAACACAACCTAAAAATAAGCCGTACGATTAGGTTGGACTCGAGTTAGGTTAGGTTTAGGTTAGGTTCGGTGTGGGTTGAACCTGAGGTTTAGGTTAACTTGAGTTCGAGTTAGGTTGGACTCAAGTTAGATTAGGATCTAGGTTAGGTTCGATGTGGGTTGAACCTAAGGTTTAGGTTAACTTGAGTTCGAGTTAGGTTGGACTCAAGTTAGGTCGGGTTTAGGTTAGGTTCGATGTGGATTGAACCTGAGGTTTTGGTTAACTTGAGTTCGAGTTTAGGTTGGACTCGAGTTAGGTTAGGTTTAGGTTAGGTTCGATGTGGGTTGAACCTAAGGTTTAGGTTAACTCGAGTTCAAGTTAGGTTGGACTCAAGTTAGGTTAGGTTTAGGTTAGGTTCAATATGGGTTGAACCTAAGGTTTAGGTTAACTTGAGTTCAAGTTAGGTTGGACTCAAGTTAGGTTAGGTTTAGGTTAAGTTCAGGTTATGTTGAATTTGGACTAAAAGGTTAGATTTAGGTCTAATTAAACCTTAGTTGATTAAGGTTTAATAATTAATTAAGTCTAATGTAGTAGACTTAATTAGGATTTGTGTTTGATTAAGTCTTACTTAGTTAAGACTTAATAATTTAATTAAGTCTAATGAGTTAGACCAAATTAGGGTTTAAGTTTAATTAAATCTTAGTTAGTTAAGGTCTAATGGTTTAATTAGGTCTAATGGGTTAGACCTAATTAGGTTTTAAGTTTAATTAAACCTTAGTTAGCTAAGTTTAATTAAACATTAGTTAGTTAAGGTCTAATGGTTTAATTAGCTCTAATGGGTTAGACCTAATTAGGGTTTAAGTTTGATTAAACCTTAGTTAGTTAAGGTCTAATGGTTTAATTAGCTCTAATGGGTTAGACCTAATTAGGGTTTAAGTTTGATTAAACCATAGTTAGTTAAGGCCTAATGGTTTAATTAGGTCTAATGGGTTAGACCTAATTAGGGTTTTTGTTTGATTAAACCTTAGTTAGTTAAGGTCTAATGGTTTAATTAGGTCTAACGGGTTAGACCTAATAAGGGTTAATGTTTGATTAAACCTTAGTTAGTTAAGGTCTAATGGTTTAATTAGGTCTAATGGGTTAGACCTAATTAGGGTTTAGGTTTGATTAAACCTTAGTTAAGGTTTAATGGTTTAATTAGGTCTAATGGGTTAGACCTAACTAGGGTTTAGGTTTGATTAAAGCTTAGTTAGTTAAGGCTTAATGGTTTAAGTAGGTCAGGGTTAGACACTAATTAGGGTTTAGGTTTGATTAAACCTTAATTAGTTAAGGCTTAATGGTTTAATTAGGTCTAAGGGTTAGATCTAATTAGGGTTTAGGTTTGATTAAACCTTAGTTAGTTAAGGCTTAATGGTTTAATTAGGTCTAAAGGGTTAGACCTAATTAGGGTTTAGTTTTGATTAAACCTTAGTTAATTAAGGCTTAATGGTTTAATTAGGTCTAAGGGTTAGACCTAATTAGGGTTTAGGTTTGATTAAACCTTAGTTAGTTAAGGCTTAATGGTTTAATTGGAGTGCATGGGTTAGACCTAATTAGGGTTTAAGTTCGATTAAACCTTAGTTATTTAAGGTCTAATGGTTTAATTAGGTCGAATGGGTTAGACCTAATTAGGGTTTAAGTTTGATTAAACCTTAGTTAGTTAAGGCTTAATGGTTTAATTAAGTCTAAGGGGTTAGACCTATTTCGGGTTTATGTTTGATTAAACCTTAGTTAGTTAAGGCTTAATGGTTTAATTAGGTCTAAGGGTTAGACCTAATTAGGGATTAGGTTTGATTAAACCTTAGTTAGTTAAGGCTTAATGGTTTAATTAGGTCTAAGGGTTAGACCTAATTAGGGTTTAGGTTTGATTAAACCTTAATTAGTTAAGGCTTAATGGTTTAATTAGGTGCTAAGGGCTGAGACCTAATTAGGGTTTAGGTTTGATTAAACCTTAGTTAATTAAGGCTTAATAGTTTAATTAGGTCTAAGGGTTAGACCTAATTATGGTTTAGGTTTGATTAAACCTTAGTTAGTTAAGGCTTAATGGTTTAATTAGGTCTAAGGGTTAGACCTAATTAGGGTTTAGGTTTGATTAAACCTTATGTTTCAGGAGGTTAATTAAGTTTAGTATGTCTTTAAACCAAATTAAGGGAAAGTAGTTTTGATTAATTAAGTTTAATATGTCTTTAAACCTAATTAAAGGGAATTTAGTTTTGATTAATTAAGTTTAATGTGTCTTTAAACATATCTAAAGGGTGTTTGGTTTTGTGTTAATTAAGTTTAATATGTCCTTAAACTTAATTAAAAAGAGTTTAATTTTTATTAAACCTAATTTAGGTATGGTCTAATAGGTTAAATAAGTTTAATATGTCCTTAAACTTAATTAAAAAAGTTTGGTTTTTTTTATTAAACCTCATTTAGGTAAGTTTTAAAGGGTTAATTAAGTTTAGTGTGTCCTTAAACTTAATTAAAGAAGTTTAATTTTTATTAAACCTAATTTAGGTAAGGTTTAAAGGGTTAATTAAGTTTAGTGTGTCCTTAAACTTAATTAAAGAAGTTTAATTTTTATTAAACCTAATTTAGGTAAGGTTTAATGGGTTAATTAAGTTTAGTGTCTTTAAACTTAATTAAATAAGTTTAATTTTTATTAAACCTAATTTAGGTAAGGTTTAATGGGTTTAAATCTCATTTTAAGCCTTAATTGAATCTAATCTTGTCATTTTAGACTCAAGTGAGGTTTATTCTTAGCCTATCATAGGCTAGAATCATTTTCAAACTTAGATTGTTGATGAAAATAGTTCAATTTTATAAAGGGTCATTTTAGGATCAAAATTATTTTATTAATTAATGATTTTAACCCTAAATTTCCAAATGTCATTCAAGATGGTTTCTATGACTTAGAAATATTTTTCCTAGGGTCATTGTCTGTTGCTCTATCATTCCTAGTCATTTGTATTTTTATTTTCTTAATTTTCAAATTTTTATAATTATTATTTGAAATAATTACAAAGAAACTTGAAAATTCAAGAAAAGTATAATAGGCATGTTTTCTGTCCTTAGAAAATTTATGGAAGGTCCCTAAGAACATAAAGGTAAATGCCTCAAAGTTTCATAATTTTTTTATTTGTAAATAATTTTTAATAATTAAAATAATCCAGAGAGTATTTAAATAATTAAAAATTAAATACTGAGAATAAAATTATGATTTTGGTCTCATAAATTTCTCCTCTTCAAGATCTTTCCAGAGGTATTTTTATTTTATTTTTATGACCTCTGGTTAAAAAGATATGAATTTTCGAAGTTTGAAGGGTTAAAATAATTTTTCTTCTTTGAAGGGCCACAAGCAAATCATGCTAGATCAGACTTTATGGTTTCCTTCCAGGACCCCAATAGAGGATAAGTACTGCAGCAATTTGTTCTAGAAGTAGGGCTTAAAGAGGAATTTGGACAAAGTGCCTAATTTGGGCTGTTTTTGAAAATTGGTCAAAATGGCTCAAATGGGATGAAATTATGACTTGGGATTGATCCTAAAAGATTATGGAAGCTCTTAGAAAGAAGTTTTGTGTTGGGAGTAAGAGGGTTTGAGCAGCCTATGGACCTCCCTAAATATTTTCTCCTCTCTTGCTAGTTTCGGCCATAGGGTCTTTTTATAGCAAGGGGATGGTGTTGGCTTGGCTTAGGCTATTCTAGGGGATTACTTACCTCCTCTATCAGCTCATTGGGTATCAATTGGCTGAAGATAGGCTTCGATGCTTCTCCCTAAGTTTGCCATGATGAGTTTCATCTCTTTGGCTCTTGTCCATTGGCTATTGTGGGAGGTGAATGGTGAGCTTCCTATACCTCTCTTAAGAAGCTTACACCTCACTCCTTAGGCTTGGCAAATGGTGACACATATGCCTAGACTTCATCATTACCTTTAACCATGATGAGGGGGGGTTTCATGTGTGGTTTTCCTCTCATTGGGTGCTTGGGAGGTGGAGAAGATGGCCTTGTGTTGGCCGGCCACTTCATGGAGAGATGATGCTTAGGGTGAAGGAGGTGGTGAAACCTCACCCCATGTGTAACTATGGATGTTAAGCCATGGGTAATGGGCCTTAAGATGGGCTTAATTAAGTGTTAAATAAGCCTTTAAGATGGTTTAGCCTAATTAATTATGAAGAGGCTAAAAAGTTATTTCATTTCTTCTTTAATTCCCATTTTAATTAATTATTTTATTAACTAAAATTGGTGGAAATTATTTTATTAATCAATTTATTAATTAAAAATAATTTCAAATTAATTAATTGATTATTTTTATCATTTTTGTTATTTTATGATTTTAATTTAATTTTCATTTTCATTAATTATGTCATTTAATTAAAATTTTAAAAATAAATCATTAATCATTTTAATTAATCAAAATTATTTTGAAATTAATTATTTGATTAATTTTTTTATTTTTATTTCATTTTTATCTATTTTAATCAAAATAGATAGGTGTTGACCAATTTTGACTTGGGTTGACCCAAGTCGACCCAAATTGATCAAATTGATTGTAAGATGTCGAATTCTTGTGATTTTGTCATTGTGGTGTTTTAAATGTGTCGATGGGTGAAAAGGTTGATTTGTGGGTCAATAGGACTGGTCATTGGGTCTGGTCTGACCAATTTGTCCAAAGTTGACTTTTTAGGTCAAAAGGTTGACCTTTGGGGTCAACAGTGTAGGTCATTAGGTCTGGTTTGACCAATTTGACCAAAGTTGACTTTTTAGGTCAATTTGACCAAAGTTGACTTTTTAGGTCAAAATGTTGACCTATGGGGTCAACAGTGTAGGTCATTAGGTCTGGTTTGACCAATTTGACCAAAGCTGACTTTTTAGGTTAAAAGGGTGACCTATGGGTCAACAGTGTAGGTCATTAGGTCTGATCTGACCAATTTGACCAAAGTTGACTTTTTAGGTCAAAAGGTTAACCTATGGGGTCAACAGTGTAGGTCATTAGGTCTTGTTTGACCAATTTAACCAAAGTTGACTTTTAGATCATAGGGTTGACTTACGGGGTCAACAGTGTAGGTCACTAGATCTGGTTTAACCAATTTGACCAAAGTTGACTTTTTAGGTCAAAAGGTTAACCTATGGGGTCAACAGTGTAGGTCATTAGGTCTGGTTTGACCAATTTGACCAAAGTTGACTTTTTAGGTCAAAAGGTTAACCTATGGGGTCAACAGGGTAGGTCATTAGGTCTGGTTTGACCAATTTGACCAAAGTTGACTTTTTAGGTCAAAAGGGTGACCTATGGGGTCAATAGTGTAGATCATTAGGTCTGATTTGACCAATTTGACCAAAGTTGACTTTTTAGATCAAAAGGGTGACCTATGGGGTCAACAGTGTAGGTCATTAGGTCTGGTTTGACCAGTTTGATCAAAGTTGACTTTTTAGGTCAAAAAAGTGACCTATGGGGTCAACAGTGTAGGTCATTAGGTCTGGTTTGACAAGTTTGACCAAAGTTGACTTTTTAGGTCATAGGGTTGACCTACAGGGTCAACAGTGTAGGTCACTAGGTCTGGTTTGACCAATTTGACCAAAGTTGACTTTTTAGGTCAAAAGGTTAACCTATGGTGTCAACGGTGTAGGTCATTAGGTCTGGTTTGACTAATTTGACCAAAGTTGACTTTTTAGGTCATAAGATATTGACCCATTGTAAAATGAGGTCAACAATTATGTCATATCCAATGAAGACCTCGGAATCCTAAGACGAGTTAGGGATTATATTGCATAATGTGCAGAGGCCTAAAGGGATAAGGTGAGGGTTTATGATGCACTAGGCTAGCTACCTCAAAGTTCTATGGATTTTATTTAATTCTAAGGAGTTTACTGTTGAAGATGGCTGTGCTGCCCACTGTGCATGCTTCGAGCTCCTCGTCTTAATGGGTTTAGTTTAAAGAAGTCAATTGAAGAGAAAAGAGAAGTATCATGTTTTGGAAATGATTAAATCGAGGTGTATTAATATCTTATTTAGGGGAATATTTAAGTTGGTTATAGCGACACCGGTTAGGATCCCACAGTTCCCTCATTCCGGCACCACTATCTACTTCGGATTATTTTAGTCCAAATGAATTTACTAAAGTCAACTTAATCAGTTCCATACTTTCATTTAGACCGTGGGAAATCTCGTTAGCAGCCGTATGTTGTATCCTTCGAGGTATTTCCGATCATCCGATAGAGACATTTTAATTTTAGTTGTAATTGTAGTTTTGTTGTGTTTGTGATTAAATTTTGAATTGTTTTATATTTTGATTGTTGTGGCGGTGAATTTTATCTTGTTTTGTTTTAATTTTGATTTTTTGTTTCAGTTTTGTGGCTATCCTAGAAGATTTGGTTTTCATGCAGGGTAACATTGTTGTTTAGCATACAAGCTTGTAAGTAAAGCGAAAGAAGTATAGAAAAGAAGGTACTATCAACTATAAAAGCGTATATGTCGAATCTTCTCGTTCCTCCACCTGAAACTTTAGTATTTTTGCAATAATCATTTATAATTTGCAGGAAACTGAAAGCCTATAGATAGGTTCGTCACAAGCCTACAAAATCCTATGCCATAACTTGGTGGGTCTTATTTTATCATTTGAGGATGCTTTTCTTTAATAAGTATAATAGGTTCAGTTGTCCTACAAGATGTCCAGAAGATTTATGAGAAGGTCTTGGAAATACCAGGACATTTCACAATCCTTTTGAACTTTGTTGAGTTCATTTTCAACCTATTATAATTATTAAATTGTTCATCTACTTCATATCCTTATGCTCAGTGAGCTAATGTTTTAATTATCCCAAAAGGTGGGAAGAATATCAATCGATATTTAATTTTAGAATTATGTAAGTGGGGCCCTTAGGGAAAATTTAATTTATGAAAGAATTTAACCAATGTTGATGGACTTGTATTGTTTCAAATGTGTATAAAATTAATTGTGTTTTCTTTTCTAATCTTAATTAGTCAAATTTGATTAAGTTAAGTCTCACTACCAAGCCCTTAAGGCTTAGGTGGGTATGTTTGTAATTTTTAGAAAAAATAAGTTACATGAACATGGTTCTTGTCAAATTAATGAATTATCATTTAAACATCATGTAGGAGTATTTGATTGGTGGATTATTAACTTCCAAAGTCAACCCCTAACCTAAGGATTATTTAATTTAATTTTCATCCAAATTAATGCAATTAATAAGATTATAACCTTATATTTTAATGTGACAAAAATGAGATGAGTTTCTGCCATTTACCCCTTCATGTATTTCAATCATTCAATCATGTTTATTAAGATCATTCATTACCCATTTCCTACTTTAATTAAGCCTAAATATTGATTAAAGCTAAATTTTCAAAATTATAACTTTGTCACTAAGGCCTTAACACTCCATAATTCATCAAATTTAATCAAATGCATTCAAAATTTTTATGTTACTCCATTTATGGGCCAATTAAAGCATTAGAGGAGAAAATATGATTTTTCTTAATTTAATTTAATTTATATAATTATTTTCATGCAAAATAGGGATTTCCAAAGAAGGTTCAATAACTTAATCAAAATAAAGTTTCTGTCCCAAGAAAAATTACTGAAGGTTAACATAGGCTAGTGGACCACTTCGACCACCTTTCATGATTTTTTGAATTTAAATTTATTTATTATGATTATTTTACTTTTTGGAGTATTAATTAAATATAAAATGTTATTTAATTGAATAATTAAGTTTAATATTTTTCTTAAATCTTTCTGAGGTCAGAAAACTCAGAGAACCTAATTTTATATTTTTGTGACTTGTTTTTTAATTATTAGAATTATTTTAATGAGAAATTAGGGAATTTTTGTTTTAACCTTTAAAAATTAATTTTAACCCTTTAAAATTTAATTTCTTTATTTAGAGAATTAGGAAAATTATTCAATTGTTCCTAAATGATTAGGAGACAATTTGGAACATTTCCAAAAATTTTATCAATTTTGTAATTTTTATTAATTTAATTTATTTAAATATTAAAATAATGTTTAAAAATGAAAAAAATGTTTTAATTACAATCTTATTTTTCAGGTCTCCTCTAATCACAGAGAACTCTCAAAATTAAATTGGTTATTTTTTAAGTATATTTTAATTATTGGAATTATTTTAATGCCAAAAGTGTTATTTAAGTTTGAAAATTAATTTAAGTTGTTAATGTTAATTCAAATTGAATTCAAAAACTTATGGTACGTTTATCTGACCTTAAATTACAATGGAGAATTATTTTTAGGTTTTTTCTATTTATATTTAATCCAATTTAGTTTTCCTTAGAATTTATAGCTTAATTACAATTAAGATTATACTTAATGAATCGAACCAATTTTACATTTTCCTATGTTTCTCTGGTCACAATGAACCTACCAAAATTTACTTTGCATTTTCTCATAAATATTTTAATTATTATAATTTTTATAGCAAAACAGACTCATATAACTTGAAAAATAGAGATCTCTTCATAGAGATCTCCCCTGACCTTTGCAAAATCAAGGAAGATCCCTCATGACAGAGGAATTAAGACCCCCAAAGATCAAGCCATGGTGAAGTGTCTGTGCAAATGGAGAATCAAAAGATTCCTTACTGTATTTAATTAATTAAAAATAAAATACTCATCAAGTAAACTTTAAACTAATTCCACATTATTCTCCTTTGTTCGTTGAGCAAGAAGGTAATTTTATTTTATTTTTCTGATTTTTCTATACTAAGATATGGATTTCTAAAAGGTTTTAGGAATTGAATAAATCCATTAAATCCCTAATTTCTTACTTAAGTGACGTGGCACCAATGCAACCTTAACAGCTCCGAAAGACCATGTGGCGCTTCTTGGTTCGACACTGCCATCTGATTGGCCAACCACGCCTCCACGTTTATGCATCGTGCTCTCGTCCGACTCCATGCTGACTGTCCAAGTAAAACAAGCACGATTCAACGATTGTGGGTCATCGTCTTCACCTGGTTCACCCAGCACTGTCTACCTCTAGTCTTAAGAACTCGAGCTAGAATCAACCAAATCACATGGGGTTTTCTTTCTATGGACTCATTTGACCTAGATGAACCTATTTATACGATTAAACTAGCTTGAAATTGACCCAATGTGAATGGAGAATCAAAACAAGCTCAAGAGGGGGAGAGAGTTCAGTACCTCTATCTGAGAGGGGAGGCCTCAATCAGATGATTGTAGCAACTTCGAATAGTCCCAACGAGCCTCCAAATGAAGCCTTTTGTCTCGGTGAAATTTTTTAACCCAAGTTTGACCAGACTCAATTTTAGGTGTTAGTAAAAGTCTGTGGTAGAGGCTCTAGTTATGGGTATTTGATGGGGAAACTTCTTCTTTCAGTGTGGGGATGGTGTGGTGCAGTTAATTTGATTTTGGTCCAGTGTAGAGTGGTAATGGAATATGTCCTGGTTCCAACAAGGTTTTGAGCTTCAAAATTGAGCTCAGATAGTGGGGAAATGAAAGGGAAATGGCTAGGATGAGCTTAGGGAGGTTTGAGGAAGCACTAGTGGGATTTTGGCAGGGTTTCCTTCAAAAATATTAAGCACCCTCTCTCAGCCGCGAATAGCTCTATTTATGGCCATGGCTGCCTGGTGGAGCTCAAGGGGCCAATGTGGGTGGAAATGTCTGCTTAGGTGGAAGGCAGATCAGCCATGTTGAGCAGTCAGAGCTGGACAGCTTGGGTAGGCTCAATTGGGTTTATTTGGCTTGAGGTGGCTCTCTATTTGAGCTCCTTCAGCAACTAGGTCGGTTGGCTAGGCCAAGGAGGGTGGCCACCTTCAGGTGAGCTAGTGGTCAGGCCATAAGTGGAGTGAGCTTGAGTGGTTAATGCATTATGGAAAATCTCCCTAGGTTTTACCCAATTAAGGAAGTGGATCCCCTAATTTGTGGGACCCTTGGTCCATGGCTTGAGGGAGCTAGAGGCCTCTAGGTCAGTCCCTAGGCTCAAAGGCTGGCTATGGTGAGCTTGGTTTGGTCACATTTGGCTTGATTTGGTTAATTTGGGTCATTTGGGTTCAAGTTGGGCTAGGTTGGGTTCAAACATGGGTTAGGTCTAACTGATTGTTCAATATGGTGTGTATGATTGTTATAAAGTGTATGGGAGAGGATTGGAGTGGCATTGAATTGGTTTGGGCGGTTAATTTGGCTTAAATTGGGTATTTGGTCAATTTTGGGTATGTTGGTTTAGCTTGGGTTTGGGTTAGGTATAGATGGGTTAAAGGCCAATTGAAAGTTCTAAATGGTCTATGAGGATCTTAGGAAAATTTCTCGATATTAATTGGGTGGAAATTTTAGGGCTAGGGCAATCATTTTGGTGGTTTTTGGACATGTGGTCAATTTTGAGCAAAATTGGGATTTTTGGATTTGCTTAGACTTAGGTGAGGTTTGGGCTAAAATTTATATATTGTAAGAACTTATGAACTCAAATTTATATATCTAATAATAATTTTATAAAGTCCAAACATTTAACGCAAGTATACGTATCGTATCAAGTAATACAGGGCTCTAATGGAGTCTTGGTTATCGATCCCACAGGGAAGGCATGATTCTTACAATAGATAACATAAAACTGAAATCCAATACTCAAATCACAATTAAAGTTTAAATTTACTTCTAGTAACAAGATGAGGAAAATAGTAACAGTTAAGTAAACTACAATTACTTCTAATATCTTTAAAACAGAATTAACTAACACACATACACTAAGCTTGGTATTTGAAAGGTTTTGATATATATGAAAAGTATCTTTCCTTTTGCAATGAGTATATGATGTGTGAATGATAAGGAATCATTATTTATTATATTGTGCTAAATAGGAGCATAAATGTTTCTTTACCCTCAAAAGAGTACCCCCTCTTCCAAGCATGAAAAGAACATTGACATATCCTAAGTTTAGTCACTAAATCTAAGGCTAGGCTGGGAGGATACCGACTGTCACTACGAATCTCGCACTCACCCTTCACCTGAAGTCTAACCTTTGAGTTTAGTTACTAATCTTAGGACCAAATTGGGGATATCAGTTTGTCACCCTAAAACCTCTAATTTGAAGTCTATCATAACACATTTCCCTATTTATTTGCACTCAATTCCCATGTACTACGCAATTCATCCATGGACATTGAATCGATTCTTCATTATTGTTATAGAACACTAACTCCTTTCAGATTTAATGTTCAACAACATATTTTAACAATTCAATTGGTCAGATCAAAAAGTAAATTATGTTCGAAAAGAAAAAACATCACAATTTCTTCATTACTTTAAAATCATTTCAAATCCACATCATCACATCTCTATGCAAGAAGAAAGAAAAAGGAGACTACTCAGAATTCATGGAGAAGACACAATAAAACATGAATTTTATATATATAAGAAAAGTCATACAAACCACAAAATCAAATACAACTTATCTATTTCTCTTCCCCAATGCAAATCCCTTTAAGTTCCTTTGAATCACTTTCTCTCTTCTTTGCAACACTCAATTCCCTCTTTAGAATGGAAAGGAAGAAGCAATCTCTCACTTTAATCCTTCTCCTTCACTCCTTAGAGAAGAATCCCTCTCAAATTCTCACTTCTACACTCACTCTTCTAAACCCTAACACTCAACACGCACTCTCCCTCTCTAGAACCACACTAGAACTCCAGAACACTCACTCTTCTCAACTCCAGAACACTCACTATTTTTCGTCTAAAAATAGTTACTTATAAGTTAGAAATGAAATCTCAAGATTTTCCTTCAGCATCCCTTCAAAAAGTTACCAAAACTCTTCAAATTTGAATTTCTATCGTCCGAATATTTTCTGGGCTCTCGAGAAAATGGCGCCGGTGGCGCCAGAAACTTTTTTCCTCCATTTTACTCCTTTTCGCTTTGAATTAGTTCCTTTTCACTTCTTTTTGCTGCAATCACCTAAAATCATTATACCTACAACAAATCGTCAAAAATATCTTTCTTTAAAGTGCAATATCACCAAAAATGGGTAAAATTATATAGCAAAAATAGTATATATTTTTAGTGCATCAAAATCCCTCAAACTTAACTATTACTTGTCCTCAAGTAATCCTTTTACTACATAAAAATATAACTCAAGGCAATGTACTTTTCACCTGTAGATCACTAAAAGTTTTTCATTCAAAAGAATATATTGGTTAGACTTTTAGAAAGAAATTCAGTAACTCAGGTTAACACTACAGGTATAAGAATATTCAACAATCAAGCCTAAGGGTTCTAGTCTTCTAATTATTTCAAGATAAACCATAATTTATCACATTAAGAGTGCCTTGAAAGATTATGTGAAAAAGGAGTTCATGCAAACTTCATCAGAATGTAGGCCAATACTTTAAATATAAATTTAGAAGTGAAATGAAGTTCTCCCTTTAGGGTGACTCAAGTGAAGCCAATTTTTTATTAGGCATCTTCTCAAGCTTCTCCTCATAAATATTTTTCTTACTTTTTCTTTTTCTTTTCTTTTTGGGATTGTTTTTCAATCCTTCTTTTCTTTTCTTTCCTTTTTTTTAATGAGAATTACTATATCTGGATAGCCTGTAATGATTTTGAACTTCACTCTCCTCTTTCTAATGTTCAAACGTGAAACACATCCTTACTTTATAAGTAGGTATGAGCTTTATTATTCATCATAAAGTCACAATCTCTTCTTAACACACAATACTTTAAGTCTCTTAACATTTCAAATATGTGGTTTTCTTTACTTTATATAGTTAACTATAATTAAATCCTTTCATACTAAATATCTTACCCTTATAAAATTAACCTTTATTACTAAAAACTTTCATCCAATCCTTCCATAATATTCAACTGAAATAAAAAGTTTTAGTTATCTCAAGCAAGGTTCAACTGCCAGAAGTTATGCTAATAATTTTTGAAAATATAATAATTGAGGACAAATAAGAGCTAATATTTTTCTACCCTCTCCCAAACTTAAATTTTTTAATAAATTTGAAACAATAGAGAATAAAAGAAATTAACCTTTTTGTGTTGGGATCTTGAAATCTTCAAAAGCTATCTGATATTAGTCAAAATTTACAGCTAGCAGGCATGAAACAAATAGCAAAAGTGATATTTAAATATTTGCAGGCTAAAGAGATATCAAATTTAAACATCCAAACATCCACCAAAACACCATAACTACTAAACAAACTATCTCAGCACTACACAGTCCATTTAACAATTTCAATTTTTCATTACAACATAACAGTACATTAATAGGTTTACACATCACATGGAAAAGTAAATAACTATTGCATCATAGAAACAACACAACACATAACAAGAAAAACAGAAATAAAAACAAACAAACTACCAATCTCCATCACCAGGATCATCGGCGGGGTCGATACGATCGAGTGCTATACGATGTATAGTTAGGGCGAGTAGGAAATATCACATCAATCTCCCCCTCATGAATCTGACCTGAGCATCATGATAAGCAATATCGAACTTAACTCTTCTCCTCATATAATTTTCATTCATATCACTTCTAGCCTCAAACACATCCATCCTACCATGGAGTCTATCCAATCTAGAACTATGTAATCTAAGCTGCTCCATAATATCAGACAAAGTTGGGGGCTCAGATGTAGATGGAATGTCATAGCTCGTAGTAGGAATATCAGTACTCCTACTCTCATCTCGTGCTCCCACATGAGTCTCATAAGTACGAATAATAGTCTTTGTAATGGGTCTCAGTGGTATAGTTACCTCTTCAAAACTGTTGAACTCTACTCCAGACTGAATACACAGGGCATGAACTAGGGCAGGATGTCCTAATCGTCTAGTGGTCTCACCTCTAGAAATAGTCTGAATGTTCTTGAAGACAATAGCTCCAATATCAATCTTCTTCATATTCTGAATATAATAGTTCAGAATTTCTCTATCCCTTGTAACTTCAATGTGGTGATAAGAAGGTAACAGTCTTGCAAATATTAAATAGTGCCAAGCTTTAGATGCAACATTTAATTTGGAAGCAGGGAAGTTAATCATCTGTTTTTGACTTATTTTCCATTCCCCTTTTCCATCTGTCAGAAAAGAAATCACTTCTTTCATATTCGCGTCTCGGGTATCAAAATTTTCATATTCGTAAACAATAGGTTCCTAAGTTTGATAAAATGCATTGATACGCTGAGGGGTGAATTCAAACATTTTTCTTGTGACTAGCACATACTCAGTCTCAGTCCAAGGCACATTTGCATAGAACTCTCTAACAACACCCATAACATCATTCACAGTAAAATAACAAAATCTCTCCCAATTCCGCTCAGTAATTAATTGCTCAACAGATCCACCAAGATTATCAAAAGCTCGATCCTGAATACACTTCTTATTTTAAAGGTAAGATTTAAAAAGAAATTGCGCTTTGACTTTGACAAAACTTACTTCATCAAAATCCAATTTTCTCTTCCGTTTACTCATCTTTGGAGCCATGTATATTTCTAAAACTTTCAAGAAAAATCTAATAAATTCTAAATCCACAATGTAACAAACTCTAAATACTATTCTAAACAAGTAAGAGAAAAATTCATCATAGGAAATCTTAAAATTTCTTCAAAAATCCTAAAATTCCAATCTAAGCAATGTGAGAGATTCCTATGGTGAAAATAAAAAATTTTTAACTTCAAGTGAAGCTCTTACCAAGAGAAGTGTAGCTCCAGTCTCAAAAAGCCTTGAAATTGCTTCAAATCCAAGATCTGGCAAGCCCTAGGTCTTCAAAATCGTGAAAATGGTGGAAGACGAAAGAAATGGAAAAAATCACGGGTCTCAGGGATAAAATAGCAAAATAAAGAGTTTTCGGCCTTTTTCTATATTCGGGCGCCGGCGGCGCATTATTTTTTAAATAGGCCAAATTCTCTGTATTTGGGCACCAATGGCGCCAGCCCAAAAATTTTTCTGGGTCTGAAAATTTTTTCATAATTTCAATTGTTTCATCCTCCACAATGACATTTAACACTTCATTAAGCATCTATTTCATCACACAAGAAATAACTAACACAATTTTTACACAAACAACACAAAACTTATATATATATAAAATCCACATTACAACATAAACACTAATATGTTCATCAAATTAAACCAACAACTCTTAGATTCTTAGTGTTGTAAGTACGCTACGATAAGCAAACACTAAAATCTAAGCACACACAATGAAATTAAGCATTGAAAATCCAAATGAAAACTACAAAGCAAAGTAAAGCAAATACTAAACACACCAAACACAATTAAGCAAAGTAAAGAAAACACTCATCAAACATAAGCAGAATCCAGTAATCACTCCTCATCAGTCTCAGAACTTTCTTCCACTCTGATATCTCCAATAGATTGATGATGCAAGAACAA
Organism: Papilionanthe hookeriana x Papilionanthe teres; assembly: GCA_022702705.1. Classification (NCBI taxonomy): domain Eukaryota; kingdom Viridiplantae; phylum Streptophyta; class Magnoliopsida; order Asparagales; family Orchidaceae; genus Papilionanthe; species Papilionanthe hookeriana x Papilionanthe teres. The sequence continues at coordinate 11,295,903 of CM040424.1, forward strand.
ATTGTGGAAGGGATAAAATGGGAATTCATCAGATGAATCCTTAGCAATTACAGCATTCTTCTTCATTAGATTAATTAGGCCCATTTCAATTCGACCAGTGTGATCAAATTGTTCCTTCATCCTCTAGTCTATATGATCAAATAAATCAAAAATATTATTAATGGCATTCATAACATTTTGTACCTCTATTTCCAATTGCTTATTTCTCTTCAGTATCACTCTGGAACTTTCAAGAAAATAAGGCTGAATAGGTTGTGAAGTTTGAGTTGGTTAATCAGCAAGCAGATCCATATCACCTTCATCTCCTACTGTTTGGTAGTCATAAAAATTAGTTGGATCAATTGGCCTCCAGGGAAGAATAACCTTTTCCTAACTCTCATATGGAACTTGTGATTGATTATATAACAGAAATATGGTGGACGGGTATCTAAGCCCATATTTAGATCCATGAACTATCAAACCCAAAACTGATTTCACAATTATTTTTCCAAAATCAATCGGCCTTCCAGTTTGAATACAAAAATTCAAAATAACACTTTCCTTGGTTACTTTACTAATTTTCAATGTTGGAAATAACTTCGTTGAAATAAAATAATGTCACTGCTTTGATACCGGATTTAAAGATGCAGAAGGGAAACTAATATATCCATTTTCTCTATCTTCCTAATCTTCATTTTAATTCGTCAAGTAATGATAAACACCATTCATATTATCTCTTGTCACATTAAACTTTGAATAGTGGCAGATAGGTACATTCTCAATCATAAAGAGATCATTAATTCTTGCAGGAGTGAATTGCACAAACCTACCTCGCACAAAGACGAATCCTTGGTTGATCCCATGAAGATTTGCATAGAATTCCTTCACAACTAGAACGACTATGATAATGGTAGTGTAACATAGCACTTCCCAACATCTTTCCTTTATTATCTCTTCAACTATTGTAGTAGGATTATCAATACCTCGATTAATAAAGCCTCTTTCCTTGGTAATCCTCCTCTTCATCATCACCTTGTTGAATAATGGTTGCGCTTCAAAACTGATAAACTTCCTTTGGTTGAAAATTTGAGATTGAGGGGTTTCAATGGAGTAGGAATCCATGGGATGTGAAATGGGAAAGGATTTTTTTGTTTTTCTGGAGTTTGGAAGTTTAAAATGGAGTTTAGGGAGTTATAAGGAAGAAGATCCCGCTCAAAACGCCAAAAACCACATTTTGAAACTCCAAAAACTGTAAATAGGTTTTGGACGCTGACGGCGCTTAAACCTGGAAGTTCGGTATGTTCTCTGTAATTGGGTTCCAGCGGCGCCCATTCTGGCTCCAGCAGTGCTAGTGGTCAAAATCTGCACCGAGCTTCATTTAGCCCGAAATATTCCAATATCTCAATTCTATCAAATATTTATCAATTTTTAAAAGTATTTAGGAGCGATTAGGATTCTAAAATAACTGTCTAAAAGAACAACTACAACAAACAAGCAAACACACCACAAAGATATTTATGGGTTGCCTCCTATAAAGCGCTTGGTTTAACGTCGTCAGCCCGACAGAACATTCAGTTAATCAATATGAATCAGCATTAAAACCTCTTTGAAGTCGAATTGAGACCAGTCAAAGTAAGGTTTTAATCGACGCCCATTAACCTTGAAAATCTTTCCAGTATCAGGATCCTCAATATCAACAGCTCCAAAAGAATGAACTTTTACAACTGTAAAAGGCCCCAACCATCTAGACTTGAGCTTTCCAAGAAAAAATTTAATCTTGTGTTGTATAAAAAAACTTTTTGTCCATGTTCAAGTTTCTTTTTCAATATTTTCCGATCATGCCACAACTTTATTCTCTTTATATAGATTTTGTCATTGTGATAAGATGCATTTCTAATTTATTCCAATTCATTCAATTGCATAAATCTCTTCTCTCCAGGATTTTTCAAATTAAAATTCAACTCTTTTATCGCCCAATATGCTTTATGCTCCAATTCAACCAGTAAATGGCAAGTCTTACTAAACACTAGTCTATAAGGAGACATTCTAATAGGGGTATTAAAAGCAGTCCTATAAGCTCATAATGCAGTATCTAATCGAGCAGTCCAATCTAATTTATGATTATCCATAGTTTTCTCCAAAATTCTTTTCATTTCACGATTAGACACTTCTGCTAAACCACTAGTTTGGGGATGATAAGCAGTTGAGATTCTATGAATAATATTATACTTCTTAATAAATCTCTTAATTTGATTATTCCTGAAATGGGACCCATCATCAGTTATAATCACTCTCGGCATTCCATATCTCGTAAATATATTTTTCTTTAAAAATTTTGAAAAACTTCATGCATCACATCTTGGTAAAGCAATAACTTTAATGCATTTCGAGACATAATCAACGACAACCAATATATATAAATTTCTGAATGAAGGAGTAAATAGTCCCATAAAATCTAATTGCCATACATAAAAAAATTCAACTTCCAAATTATAGTTTAGAGGCATTTCATTTCTACTAGAGATATTACCTACTCTCTGACATCGATCATATGATTTAATAAATTTGTATACATCCTTAAAAAGAGTAGGCCAATAAAATCCAGATTATAAAATCATAAAAGCAATTTTATTAACACTGAAATGACCTCCAAATTCAGAATCATGACATCATTGAATAATTAAATTAGTTTCTTCCTGTGGCACACATCTTCTAATAATCAAATCCTTACACTGTTTATATAGATAAGGCTCATCCCAAAAAAAAAATTGCATCATAGTTAAACTTCTTTTGTTGCTGCCTTGTTAAATCAGGTGGTGCAATATTACTCACAATATAATTCACAATATCAGCATACCAAGGAAAATTTCTTCCCATAATACTATAAAGTTGTTCATTAGGGAAAGTTTCTATAACTTCCTTCTCAAATTCAGAAAGTTTATCATATTCTAATCTCGACAAATAATCAGCTATTTGGTTATCAAATCCTTCCTATCAACTATCACAAAATCAAATTCTTGCAGAAGAAGTATCCATTTAATCAATCTAGGTTTGGCATCCTTCTTTTGCATTAAATATTTGATAGTTGAATGGTCTGTATGTAAAATACTTTGAGCTCCAATTAAATAAGGTCTAAACCTTTCAAAAGAAAATACTATGGCTAATAACTCTCTTTCAGTAGTGGTATAATTAATTTGAGCTTCATTAAAAGTTTTACTAGCATATTAAATGACTTTTAAAACTTTATCATACCTTTGGCCCAATGCTACTCCAATCACATAATCACTATCATCACACATAAGTTCAAATGGTTTCTCCCAATTAGGTGAAACAATTATAGGTGCAGTGATTAATTTCTCTTTCAATAATTCAGAAGCACTCAAACATTCATCATTAAAATTAAATTTTCTATCATTTTCTAGAAGTCGACACAAAGGTTTGGTAATTTTAAAAAAATCTTTAATATATCGCCTGTAAAATCCAACGTGTCCTAAGAAACTCCTCACCTCTCTCACGGTAGTGGGTGGTAGCAATCTCTCAATCACTCTAATTTTAGCAGGGTCGAGGTCCATACCATATTCAGAAATTTTATGCCCAGCACAATTCCTCCTACAACCATAAATTGACATTTTTCCTAATTCAGAACTAAATTTGTTTTTCACAAAGCTCCAAAACCTTTGCTAAGTTTTCCAAACATATTTCAAATTAAGTCACGAATGCAGAGAAATTATCCATGAAAACTTCTATTCCATTATTTATCATACTGCTGAAGATAGACATCATACATCTCTAAAATATTGCAGGTGCATTACACAGTCCAAAAGACATTCTTCGAAAAGCAAAGGTTCCATAAGGGCCAGTAAATGTTGTCTTTTCTTGATCCTCAGGAGCAATAGATATTTGATGATAACCGATATATCCATCAAGAAAGTAGTAGTACTTATGTCCAACAAGTTTATCCAGCATTTGATCGAGAAAAGGAAGAGGAAAGTGATCTTTTCGGGTGGCGGCATTTAATTTCCTATAGTCAATACAAATTTTCCATCCATTATTTTGTCTTATGGGTATAATTTAATTACATTCATTCACTTCAACAGTCACTCCTCCCTTTTTCGGTACATAATGTATTGGACTCACCTAAGCACTATCCACAATAGGATAAATAATTCCAGCATCCAGCCATTTTAAAGTCTCCTTCTTAACTTCTTCTTTCATTATTGGATTCAATATCCTCTGCAAATCAACTCTCGGTTTATGTTCTTCATCTAATAAAATTCTGTGCATACAAATTAAAGGACTGATTCCTTTAATATCCACTAAATTCCATCTAAAAGCCTTTTTGTATATTTTTAAAATTTCCAACAATTTTTGTTCTTGATATTCGTTTAAATCCGAAGATACAATAACTGGTAGGGTAGATGATTCTCCTAAAAACATATATTTCAAATGATTAAGGAGAATTTTCATCTCAAGTTCAGGAAGTTTTATTATGGATGGAATTAAGCTTTTATCTCCACCTTCCATAGTGTCTAATACTTCAAATCTCTCCTGAACATACTCCAAATCTTCATTCTTTTTACTATCTGAATTTTCTTCATTTTCAATTCCTTCTTCAAACATATTTTCATACTCTTCTTCTTTTTCAAATATATTTTCAAAACGATCCTTTCTCAAATATTCACAGACCTCCATCTTAAAACATTCATTATCTTTTTCCATTGAGGGATACTTCATAGATTTCAAAATATTAAAGGTCACCTCTTGATCATTAACTCTCATAGTTAATTCTTCTTTTTAAACATCAATCACTACTCCCCAGTAGTAAGTAGTTGTCTTCCCAAAATGATTGGAATTTCTTTATTTTCCTCCATATCAAGTACTATAAAATCCACGGGAAAGATAAATTTATCCACTTTCACTAACACATCCTCCAGCACTCCTTTAGGGTAAGTAATGGAACGATCGACCAATTGAAGAGTCGCAGACGTAGTAGAAATTTCTCTTATTCCCAACCTTTTAAAAATTAATAAAGGCATAAGATTAATACTAGCTTCCAGATCACATAAGGCTCTTCCAAAAAAATTTTTCACCTATAGCACACGGGATAGTAAAACTACCAGGATCTTTAAGTTTTTCCAGAAGCTTCTTCTGAATAATTGCACTACACTATTCACTAAGTGCAACAGTTTCATGATCTGTGAACTTTCTTTTCTTTTTAAGAATATCCTTCATAAACTTATCATAGTCAGGCATTTGTTCTAATGCTTCAACAAAAGGAATATTTATCGTTAATTTCTTAAGGATCTCCAAAAATTTTCCAAATTTATTATCTCTATTTTGTTTCTTCAATCTTTGAGGAAATGGAGGTGGTGGTTTTTCAACAGTAATCTTCATTGGTTCAAGAGGATGTTCCAAGTCTAGATAAATCTTGTTTAAACCTTTTTCAATATCCACCTTCTCCTTTTCTATTTCAACTTCTTTTTGTACTCTTGTCTCCAATTCCTTTCCACTCCTTAATTGAATAGCCTTAAGTTGTTCCTTGTTTTGATCTTTTGGATTGATCACAACATTGCTTGGAAGTGTTCTAGAAGGTTTATTATTAAGTGCAGTGAAAATATGCCCCAATTGATTTTCAGTATTTTTCATCGCAACACCTTAAGCTTGTAATTGATTTCCCATATTCAGAATCATTTCATCAGTAGACAACTTCTTATCCTTAAATTGTGGGTTACTATTGAATCCAGGAGGATAAGAGGGTCTAAAATTGGTATTTTCTTGATTGTTTAAATTTCCAACTGAATTTATAGAATTTTTCCCCCAATATGGGTTAACATTGGCATTGCTATTATTCCAGTTAAAACTTGGGTAATTCTTCCAACTAGGATTATAATAATTTGAATAAGGATTATTAGGTCTATTAATAGAATTCAAAGTCTCATAAGGTGTTTGAGATTCTGTTATCTGTCCAAATGAATTTTCCTCTAACACTTGGGGTGGTTGAGAATAATTCATTCCATATTGATCTATTTTCTTAGAAAGGGCTGCAATTTAAGAAACTATCATAGTCATCATATCTGAATCATGAACACTAGCTACTCTCTTAGGATTTCCCGTTCAGAGGGCCATTGAAAATTATTAGTAGCCATTTCTTCTATTAATGTGTATGCTTCATCAAAAGATTTTGACATTAACGATCCATTGACCCTCGATCCGCAGCAATGTACCAAAACTTGGTTTGCAATCGCCAAACAATGTAGTAATATATGCTATCAAAAATATGTTATAGTCAATACTTTGACTTAAATTATAATAGCGGCTAGTGTATATAAATATAATTTTATGGAAAATATTTTACACACTAGGGCTACTACGCAAGTATACGTATCGCTTGAAGTAATATAGGGCTTTTAAATAAAGACCCCGGTATCGATCCCACGAGGAGGATTATAGATTTTTCTTTTTAAATATTTTGATTTTATTTTTATGTATTTCTTTTAAAGTTAAAAAGTTGATATTTAATTTACTAGATGTAAAAATAAAGCAGTAATAAAGTAATGATTGATGGAAATAAAATAAGCAAACAACTTTCTTTCTTTCAATTAATCCAAGACTTTTTTAGATAATGTAATATTCATCGATAATATAAATTTATGGTATTGTGCCAAATAGAAGAATTCCTATTCTTTACCTTCGCTCGATAGTACAAAGAATATTAGCTAATCTATAGATCAGGTCCGGATGTATTGTTAGTAGAATGGGTTAATCTAGGCTAACACTGCTAGATGTCCAAGGGTAGCTATGGTCGGCTTTACTAGTGACCCTTTCCTTCTGTATAAACCAAATTAGAAGAATTTAGCCTATCACTCTAAAAACTTATCAATTCTACGCCCATGAAATATTATCTTCCTATTTATTTGCACATCACCTTGAATAACCAGCGCAAGGCCTTCGACTACCCAAGGATTCATGTGATATCTACTAGTTAAGAATTCATCTCCTTCTAAGTCTCAAAACTCTTCAACAGATTTTAACAATTTAAATGGCTAATTTAAATAGCACATTAAGATCCGGTATTAATATCATCACAATGTTTAAAAAATATATATAGTTTTTAATTCTCCAACGAATGTTATATTATCTTTTTTATCTTTTCATAATTGAAAAGAGAAACTAAAGTAACTATTCAGAACACATTGAATTTAAACAATAAAACATGTAAATGAAACTTTGAATCAAAATATAAATAATTATCTGAAGTGTTTCTCTAACTGAACCTTTGAATCCTTCTGACTCCAAAGTAAATAGACTTCAAAAGCAATGACTCTTCAAATACTCTCAATACAAACTCTAAATAAACTCACTAATTAATAAATGAAACTATAAATATGGCCCTTAAAATATTTCTCTAATCTCTCACTAAATGGAACTATAGGATCTCTCTCTAATTTTAGGCTATATGGGGCGTGGAGCTAAGTTGGGCATTTTTCTCTGAAGGAGTAGCCTCCTATTTATAGGCTTCAAGGGTTGCCTTGAAGCACCTCTTCAAAATGTGTCCAGGTTTAATGAATCTTCTAGAAGGTGTGTGGCGCCTAGGCGCTAGAATCTGGTGCCTAGGTATCGGGTTCTGCGTCCAGTTCTTCGCACCTCTTCACTTTGGATCCCACCTCTTCGCGATCCTAACCGTTTCCAAGCGTCCAAATACAATGTATCACATGCCCTATAATCTAGGAATAACTGCCAATCTTCTAGATGGTCCAATAACTGCTTACACTGTCAAAATAACCATCCAAAAGTCATTAAAAATCTTACAGAATTCTGTATCGAACTAGCGCTTAGGCATAGGATTCTGGCGCCTAGGCGCTAGGCCAATTATTTTGACAATTTTGCATTTTGGCTCCATTTTTGCTCCTTTTTACTCCTTTTTCATCTTTTTTTCTTTCTTGAAAATTTTTGCATCACCTACATCCAAAACACAAAAATACCTTTCATTAAAGCATAATATCCTTAAGAATTTGATAAAAAATCAAGGCATAAAAATAGATATTTTTTTCATGGATCAAAATCCTCTAAACTTAAACGTTACTTGTCCTCAAGTAACCCTTTTTACTATATAAAATGTATAACAACTGGAATAAAAGGTAAATATTTAAGATTTCTTAAAATTTTTTATTTTATAAAGGCTTTAGTAAATCATTAACAAAATTTTACTAAGTTTAATTTTAAGAATTTAAAGAATATTTAACTACCAAATCATAAGACTTCAAAAAATTTTCATTCACTTCGAAAATAATTGTAGTTTATTATATTAATATCACATAAATTATTTACAAGAAAAAGATCTTCATGAAAGTCTTTTCTAATAAAGATTCATGCATAAAAATTAAGTAAAATATGTAATCAGTTTTTTTCTTGTAAGCTAATTCAAGTGAAGCCAATTTTTGAATAGGCATCTCCTCAAGCTTCTCCTCTCTCTTTTTTTTTTAGAGAGAGGATTACTATATCTGGATAGCCTGTTAATGGTTTTGAACTTCACTATCCTTAACTTATATTTTCAACCTTATACATTTTCACTTAATTATTATAACATGAATAGATTTCAAAAAGAATTTCAATCTTTTCTTTTTCAAGTTATAATTTTTTATTTCTTAATACTTCTAAAATTCAATTATTTCTACTATGAATACAAAAATTTCTTAATACTACTCTTCTTTAAGTTCATTAATTCTATTCTTAAAATCAATCAAAGTTATTAAAATTTTGGTTAAGTCTACTAAATTATTTATAATTTCAAAAATTTAAATTATCTTAAATAGATTCTTCATTCCTTATGTTATGTTAATATTTTTTTAGAAAATATTAGTTCATTAAGGACAAATAAAATTTAAATTTGCATGTATTTTCCCTTCCCCCAAACTTAAGTTTTGGTATATCATGAAAAAAAAATTAAAATATGAGAGAAAGAAAGGTGTAACTTAAAAAGGAATTTTTATAAGTATGTAAAAACGAGTCTTAAAAAAAAATTTGCTTCTACACATGCTTTTTATGAATATTGCTGAAATAACGAAGCATATATAAAAGTAAGCACGCTCATATATATATATATATATATATATATATATATATATATATATATATATATATATATATATATATATATATATATTATATATATATATATATATATATTATATAAATCAATATTATTATACTACTCAAAGTAACAGAAACAGAACAACATTACTAACTATTTAAGAATACTAAACAGTATGCTGAAATAGAAAAAAACATTAATTCATCCAAGTTTCAGTCTTCAACACAATACACTAAATATCTAAATCAGTCTTAACATCAAGCAATCCACACAAAGTTTCATAAACAAATCTAAACTAACAAACAACAAACAACAAATAACCAACAGTACTAGCAAACAAGAAATAAATTAACAGCAGAATCAACACATCTCAGAGGTAACTCAAACTACTAATTACTATTTGTAGCCTCGTCATCATCATCACCAAAAGAAAACTCCACATCTTTTGGATCAATATACGGTGTAAATCTAGGACAGGTAGGAAACTGAATATCATGCTCACCCTTCAAAAATCTCACTAAAGACTCTGAATACTCAGCATCATAATCACTTTTCTTTTGGGTATAATTAGATATATGATCAATCTTCTTATCTATAGTATCTACTCTGCAGTGAGTTAGAAATAACCCATTCTGCTGCTCCAGAAATTTATCACGCATCTATTCCAAAAAACTAGATGGTGGCACAGCAGTAGAAGTAGAAGCTCTACCTGGAGTAGGTACAGAAGTAGAAGGACCGGTAGATCTCTTCGCTCGAAGACGACCATAAATGCTCACACTCTCCCGCCCGATTGGATTCGTAGTCTTCGACTTCTCCTGCGATATATCGGCGAAACTCCATTGCTCATGCATAAAAAATGAATCAAGGATGGAAATCCTAATCCCACAGAAATGCTGGATCTAGCAATCGATTCCACCGACTCATAAGTAATACTGCCAACATCTATCGGCCAGGATAGCTCGATCTCTGGTAACTTCGGTCAGGTGGTTGGAAGGTAGAAGTATAGCAGAAATAAAATAATGACATGCCTTTGAAATACCATTTAACTTAGAAGATTTAAAGTTTACTCGTTTGTTGTTCCAGATCTTCCAAGTTCCAGTGCCATCAGTCAGATATGCAATAATCATCTCAAGATCTCCCTCAGATGGAGATAAACCAGAATAGTAGCACTCGATGGTAGATGGCAGGCCGTAGAAAATATTGATCCATTCCGGAGTAAATCCTACTCTGACACCTCTAACGAAGACTTCGTAGTCTTTTACATCCAAAATGTTGGCATAAAACTCGCGTACAATAGGAATAACGACAACAGCAGTGAAATAACAGAATCGTTGTCGGTTGTGTGCAACGATCGTGTTCTCGATCATTTCACTAGTACGTAAAGCTGCGTTACGAGATAAACTTTCTTGACGTCGCAAATTCATGATAACGAAAATGTGCTGCCGCAGTTGAAAACTTGCTGCTGTCAAAATTTTCTCTTGCCTTTCCTCGCTTAGATTTTGGTTTCATTTAAACGTGAAAGAAAATATAAATAAATTAAGGAATCAAAGATTTAAACTCTTTTTAAGCTTGAGAAACTTAAAATGAGTTAAAGAATCAATGGAGAAACTCTAAAAATCAAAATTTTTCTTAAAATTTTGGTTTTTAGCAAAAAATAGGAAAAACTAAGGTAAGAATCAAAAATAAATGGATTAGAAGGTAGATCTAACCTCGCGATGAAGAAATCAAGTGATTTCGGGCTCAAAAACTTGATGTTTTGACCTCAAAATTGATCTAGAGGGTGGGTTTTCACGAAAAAGAGGAAGGGGATGAAGCTTAGGCGTCAACCATGGCTAATGGGGTTTAAATGTTAATTTTCGGTAAGCAGGCCGAACCGGCGCCTAGGCGCCAGACTCGCCTTTCACAAAAATCACTTTAAAAATTTTATTTTCCACCAAAACTCATAAATTCAACTTCTCATTACTCATATTAGAGTAGTGCTTCAGTTTCCAACTTCCAAAATATTTTCCAAAAATTTAAAAAATTAAAAATTAAATCAACCAATTAAACACAAGGTTTAAATTAAACTCTTCTAATTCCATTCATAATCTTCAATTTTGGCTCAATACAATATAGATAAGTATAATAAATATGATTCAAGTCCTAACAAACAATCAAACATAATTTCAAAGCAAATATAACACACATTGAACAATAAATCAAACACTCTAACAATACAATCGATTTACTAAATCGATACAACGACACACTAATGAAAGTTTAGATCACACCACAATAACTATCTAATCTTCAAATTAGAAATTTCCATTCTCTTCACAAGGAAGATTACTCGGCCTACTTGGGAAGAACACTAATACCCTCGGAAAATCCATAGCTGTTTTCTCGTCGATCCATTTATTCTTCGCATACATCTCCACTTGAGCATCTTGATAAGCCGCTAGATGATCAAATTGAAGCTTCGCCTGCCATTCCAGATGTTCAATTTGATGATACATCTCAGGGAGGCGATTTCCAATACTTTTGAATTATGCTTCAAACTTATCTAGATGACTTGAAATTTTCTCCAAACTTATAGCGATAAAACCATTAAAGTAGGGTTAAGGATCCTTTGAACCTTTATCTCTAGCCTCTTCTCCAAGATTTCTTCTCTCCATTTATTCAAAAAACCTCTCTAATCACTCTATAATGAATTGTCTAGGTCGTAATTTTGGTTGCTTAGGGATTGGGGACGAAGATGGGGTGATATAAAGAAGAAAATCATGCGAAAAACTGAAAAATTTTTGGTTTTTACACGACCCAGTAACTGTGGCTTTTAGGCGCCAAATCTGGCACCTAGGTGCTGGACCCATCGATACACAGTTTATTCTGGCACTTAGGAGCCGAATTCTGGCGCCTAGGCACCGGAACCATGTTCGACTCCATTTTGCCTATCGTCAAATTTTAAAGTTTCGTTCTCCAAAATAGGTAAATTAGAATGGTAAGATCAATATAGGCTTAGTAACACAAATTATAAACAATCATAATGAAGGTTAACTTGATCTCCTTTTTACTCACATATGAAATGGAGTGATCCAACATCCAAACTTTATATACTTCGAGATAATTTTTATCTTAAGTCAATCAAGACTTGTTATCATCCAATTTTCTAAAGTTATATAAAATTAGACAAGACTGAGGCATAACCTTACATTGAAAATGTAAAACACACAAAAAATAACTATGGGTTGCCTCCCACAAAGCGCTTGGTTTAACGTCCTCAGCCCGACCTAAATAAGTCTTTAATCAGGTTGACTTAACTCGTAAGCCTCTTTATAAATCATTTTAATGTATCCCAAATAAGGCTTCAGTCTTAATCCATTTACTTTAAATATTTTTCCTATTTTGGGATCTTTAATATCCACAGCTCCATAATGGTATACTTTCTCATTTATATATGGTCCTATCCATTTAAATCTTAATTTTCCAGGAAAAAGTCTTAAACGTGTATTAAATAATAATACTTCTTGTCCAGGCTCGAATATTTTTCCTGAAATCTTTTTATCATGTAATATCTTCATTTTCTCTTTATAAATTTTTGCATTTTCATATGATTCATTTCTTGTTTCATTCATCTCATTTAATTGTAATAATTATTTTTCTCCTGCAGTATTCAAATCAAAATTAAACTCATTTATCGTCCAATAAGCTTTATGTTCAAGTTCAACAGGTAAGTGACAATGTTTACCATAAATTAACTGGTAAGGTGACATTCCGATTGGTGTCTTATAAGCTGGTCTATAAGCCCATAATGCAGAATCAAGTCTATCAACCAAATCAGTTTTTTTAGGATTAATAGTCTTTACTAAAATTCTTTTAATTTCTCTGTTTAATACTTCAGACATTCCACTTGTTTGAGGGTGATACGCAGTTGCAATTTTGTTTTTGATTCCAAATTTTTCCAGTAATGATTGGATTCTTATATTTCTAAAATGACTTCCACCATCTGTGATAATTACCTTAGGTATTCCAAATCTTGAAAAAATCATTTTCTTTAAAAGTTTTTAAACACTTTTGGAATCACAGTTAGGTAAAGCTAAAGCTTCAATCCACTTTGAGACATAATCAACTGCTAATAAAATATAAATCTTTCTAGATGATGGTACAAATGGTCCCATAAAGTCTAAACCCCATATATCAAAACTTTCAACTTCCAATATATAGTTTAAAGGAATTTCATCTTTTCTAGATATATTTCCTATCCTTTAACATCGATCACATGTTTTCACATAATGTCTCACATCTTTGAACAAGGTAGGCCAATAAAATCCTGAATTTAAAATTTTAAATGCAGTTTTATCTACTCCAAAGTGTCCTCCAAAATCGGAATCATGACATTCTTGAATAATAGCAAAAGTTTCTTCATAAGGTACACAGCTTTGAATTACAGAATCTCTTCCTAATTTAAATAAATGAGGATCTTCCCAAATATAAGATTTAGTATCATTTTTAAATTTCCTAATTTATTTGTTATCCAATCCATAAGGTAGAATATTGCTAACTAAATAGTTAACTATATCCGCATACCAAGGTGTTTGGCATCCTTGAATAACATATAATTGTTCATCAGGAAATTTCTCATTTATATTTTCCTCAGTAATAACATCATTCTTAATTCTAGATAAATGATCGGCAATTTGGTTATCAGTTCCTTTTATATCCATTATTTGAAAATCAAATTCTTGTAGAACTAAAACCCATCTTATCAGTCTAGGCTTATCATCTTTTTCGTCATTAAATATTTAATAGCGGGATGATCAGTATGAACTATGCATTTGGTACCAAGAAGATAAGGTCTAAATTTATCAAAAGCATAGACTATAGCTAAAAGCTCTTTCTCAGTAGTAGTGAAATTTATTTGAGTTTCAGTAAGAGTTTTACTAGCATAATATATAACTTTGAAAATTTTTTCATATTTTTGTCCCAATACAGCTCTAATTGCAAAATCACTTGCATTACACATTAATTCAAATGGTTTATTCCAATTAGGTGCAATAATTATAGGTGTGATTATTAATTTTTTTTTAAATATTAAAAGCATTAATACAGTCTTCATTAAATTCAAATTTTAGCTTCTTTTTTTAATAAATGACAAAGAGGTTTAGCAATTTTAGAAAAATCCTTTATATATCTTCTATAAAATCCAGCATGTCCCAGAAAACTTCTCACATCAGTAACAGTAGTAGGTGGTTGCAGTTCAGCAATAATTTTCAATTTTGCTTGATCAACTTCCTTCCCTTTTTGTGAAATTTTGTGACCAAGTACAATGCCTTCTGTGACCATAAATTGACATTTTTCCCATTTCAGAACTAAATTTGTTTCTTCACATCTTTTCATAACTTTGGAAATATTTTCCAAACAAGATTCAAAAGAAGTTCCAAAGACTAAAAAATCGTTCATAAATATTTCAATTCCTTTGTCAATCAAATCAGAAAATATTGACATCATACATCTTTGAAAAGTTGCAGGTGCATTACATAAACCAAAAGGCATTCTTCTATACACAAATGTTCCATAAGGACTTGTAAATGTTGTTTTCTCTTGGTCCTCAGGAGCGACAGGTAATTGATGATAACCAGAATATCCATCTAGAAAACAGAAATATGAGTGTCCAGCTAATTTATCAAGCATTTGATCCAAGAAAGGTAAAGGAAACTGATCCTTTCTAGTGGCGTCATTTAATTTCCGATAATCAATGTAAATTCGTCATCCAGTAACTTGTCTTGTAGGAGTTAGTTCATTTTTATCATTGACAATGACAGTTACTCCTCCTTTCTTCGGAACACAATGAATATGACTTACCTATTGGCTATCCGAAATAGGATAAATAATTCCAGCATCTAACCATTTTAAAATTTATTTTTTAACAACCTCTTTCATGATAGGATTTAATCTTCTTTGAGGTTCAATAGTAGGTTTAAAATCTTCTACCATTAAAATTCTATGCATACATAAGGAAGGGCTTATTCCTCTTATATCAGCAATAGTCCAACCAAAAGCTTTCTTATAATTCTTTAACACTCCTATTAATTTTTCTTCTTGATCTAAACTTAGTTTAGAAGAAATAATAACAAGTAAAGTTAATGAATTTCTAAGAAAAGCATACTTTAAATGTGTAGGTAATATTTTTAATTTCAGTTCAGGGGCTTTTTTAATTGAGCGTAAAAGTATATCATTTTGTGTTGTGTCTAAAATTTCCCAGTTATCTTTAATATAATGAGTTTCTTCAGATAATTCTTCTTCTTTTAGTTCTTCATTTTCATCAGTTAATAATTCAAATTTTCTTCAAAAATGACTTTACATTTTTTTTATAATTTTTTTCAATTATATAATCAATAATATCCATTCGATAGCATTTTTCTTTATCAGGGTACTTCATTGATTTTAGAACATTGAATTTAATCTCTTGATCATTAACTCTCATGGTTAATTCTCCTTTTTGCACATCAATCATAGCTCGTCCAGTAGCTAGAAAAGGTCTTCCTAAAATAATTGGTATTTCTTTATCTTCTTCCATATCAAGTACAATGAAATCCACAGGGAAAATAAATTTATCCACTTTAACAAGAACATCCTTTATAACTCCTTTAGGGTAGGTAATAGATCTATCAGCTAAGGGAAGGGCTACAGTAGTGGGAGTAATCTCTCCTAAATTCAACCTTTAAAAAATAGAAAATGGCATGAGATTAATACTTGCTCCTTAATCACATAAAGCTTTTCCACAAAATCATTCTCCAATTGCACAAGGTATAGTAAAACTTCCAGGATCTTTAAGTTTCTGAGGTAATTTCTTTTGAATTATTGCACTACATTCTTCACTTAATGCAACAGTTTCAAAAGCTTCAAATTTTCATTTCTTACTTAAAATATCCTTCATAAATTTTGCATAAGTTGGCATCTATTCCAAAACTTCAGCAAAAAGTATGTTAATGGTAAGTTTCTTAAAAATTTGAAAGAACTTAGAAAATTGATGATCAAGCTTCTGATGTTTCAGTCTTTGTGGAAAAGGTGGTGGTGGTTTTTCAACTTCCACATTAATAGGAATAACAGTCTGATCTTGACTAGGAGAAGGAGTTTCTTTAGGTTTTTCAATCTCTTCAACCTCAATCTCATTTTCAATTTCATTTTGCATTCTTTCTTTTAATTCCTTTCCACTTCTAAGTTGCACAGCTTTAGCATGTTCATGTTCTTTTCCGGTTTCTTTTGGAACATTATTAAGAAGTGTTCCTGGAGGTCTGTGATTAATTAAATTAGCGATTTGTCCCATTTGATTCTTAATATTACGAATAGCAGTGTTTTGATTATGTAATTAATTACTCATTTGTAAAATTAATTCTTCTATACATAACTTTTTCTGTTGATTATTAAATCCAGGTGGTTTATAGTTTGAATTTACTTCATTGTTCCAATTTCCAGTTGGATGGGATTGATTATTACCCCATTGTTGTTGTGAATTATTCCAGTTAAAATTAGGGTGATTTTTTCATCCAGGATTATAATAATTTGAATAAGGGTTATTTTTACTAGCAATAGCTTGTAAAGTTTCAATAGTTTGAGAATCTTCATTATTAGTAGAGTTGTTATGTGATATATTGATAGCAAAATTATCTAATTTCTTAGATATTGCAGCTACTTGTGAAGCTAAGATAGAAAAGGATTCGTTATCATGAATACTTGCCATTCTTTTAGGATTAATCCTTTTAGAAGGCTATTGAAAATTATTGTTAGTCATTTCTTCAATTAAAGCATAAGCTTCTTCAAATGATTTAGCCACTAAAGAACCTCCAGCAGTAGCATCAATAATTGATTTAAGTGATCCAATAAGTCCGTTATAAAATGTTTGAATAATTAACCAATCAGGTAAAGCATTATGAGGATATTTTCTTAATAGTTCTTTAAATCTTTCCCAAGTTTCATAAATTGTCTCCTCGTCAAATTGACTAAATGAAGTAATATCATTTCTTAATTTAGCAGTTTTAGAAGGAGGCAAATATTTAGCAAGGCATTTTTGTGCCATTTCAGCCCATGTTTTAATAGAACCTATTGTTAATGAGTTCAACTACATCTTTACTTTTTCTCTTAAAGAAAAGGAAAGAGTCTAAATCTAATAGCATCATCAGAAACATTGTTATATTTAAAGGTAGCACAAAGTTCTAAAAAACTAGCAAGGTATACATTTGGATCCTCATTTGGTGTTCCCCCAAATTGATTATTTTGAACAATTTGAATAATAGACAGTTTAAGCTCAAAAGAATTAGCATCTACAGTAGGTATTTAAATACTACTATGAAGTTCATCAACTGTAGGGTTATCATAATCCCTTAATGGTTTGTAAACATTTTGTTTATTAATTTCAATTGGATTTTGTAAATTATTATGTAAATTATCCATCTATTGATATTGTTGAATTTATTTTCCTTTTTTAATTCTTCTAACACTTCTTTCTAATTCAGAATCTAAAGGTAATAATCCTTCAGATCCAGAACTACGCATAAAAAGTAAATAAAAAGTAATAAAATTATATATTTTTTTATTTTTGTTGTTTTTTTTATTTTTATTTTTTTTATTATATTTTATACAATAAAAGAAATAAATAAAATATAATATTTAAAATAAAAATCTTAGCCTCCCCGACAACGGCGCCAAAAACTTGACCCTCGATCCGCAGCAATGCACCAAAACTTGGTTTGCAATCGCCAAACAATGCAGAAATATATGCTATCAAAAATATGTTATAGTCAATAGTTTAACATAAATAATAATAGCGGCTAGTGTATATAAATATAATTTTATGGAAAATATTTTACACACTAGGGGTACTACACAAGTATATGTATCGCTTCAAGTAATATAGAGCTTTTAAATAAAGACCCCAGTATCGATCCCACGTGGAGGATTATAGATTTTTCATTTTAAATATTTTGATTTTATTTTTATGTATTTCTTTTAAAGTTAAAAAGTTTATATTTAATTTACTAGATGCAGAAATAAAGCAGTAATAAAGTAATGATTGATGTAAAAAAATAAACAAACAACTTTATTCCTTTCAATTAATCCAAGACTTTTTTAGATAATGTAATATTCATGGAGAATATAAATTTATGGCATTGTGCCAAATAGAAGCATTCCTATTCTTAACCTTCACTCAATAGCATAAAGAACATTGGCTAATCTATAGATCAGGTCGAGATGTATTGTTAGTAGAATGGGTTAATCTAGGCTCACACTACTAGATGTCCAAGGGTGGCTATGGTCGGCCCTACTAGTGACCCTTTCCTTCTGTATAAACCAAATTACAAGAATTTAGTCTGTCACTCTAAAAACTTATCAATTCTATGCCCATGAAATATTATCTTCCTATTTATTTGCACTTCACCTTGAATAACCCAAACAAGGCCTTCGACTACCCAAGGATTCATGTGATATCTACTAGTTAAGAATTCATCTCCTTCTAGGTCTCAAAACTCTTCAACAAATTTTAAAAATTTAAATGGCCAATTTAAATAGTAAATTAAGATCCAGTATTAATATCATCACAAGGTTTAAAAAATATATATATTTTTTAATTCTCCAACGAATGTTATATTATCTTATTTATCTTTTCATAATTGAAAGGAGAAAGTAAAGTAACTACTCAGAACACATTGAATTTAAATAACAAAACATGTAAATGAAACTTTGAATCAAAATACAAATACTTATCTCAAGTATTTCTCCAACTGAACCTCTGAATCCTTCTGACTCCAAAGTAAAAATACTTCAAAAGCAATGACTCTTCAAATACTTTCAATACAAACTCTGAATAAACTCACTAATTAATAAAATAAACTATAAATATGGCCCTTAAAATATTTCTCTAATCTCTCACTAAATGGAACTATAGGATCTCTCTTTAATTTTAGGTTATATGGGGCATGGGGCTAAGTTGGGCGTTTTTCTCTGAAGGAGTAGCCTCCTATTTATAGGCTATAAGAGTTGCCTTGAAGCACCTCTTCAAAATGTTTCCAGGATCAATGAAACTTCTAGAAGGTGTGTCTTGCACCTAGGCACCGGAATCTGGCTCCTAGGCGCCAGGTTCCGCGTCCAGTTCTTCGCACCTCTTCACTTTGGATAGCACCTCTTCGCGATCCTAACCGTTTCCAAGCGTCCAAATACAATGTATCACATGTCCTATAATCTAGGAATAACTGCCAATCTTCTAGATGGTCCAATAACCGCTTACACCATCAAAATAACCATCCAAAAGTCATAAAAAATCTTACAGAATTCTGTATCGAACTGGCACTTAGGCGCAGGATTCTGGCGCCTAAGCGCCAGGCCAATTATTTTGACAATTTTGCATTTTGACTCCATTTTTGGTCTGTTTTCATCTTTTTTTCTTTCTTGAACATTTTTTATCACCTACATCCAAAAAACAAAAATACCTTTTATTAAAGCATAATATCCTTAAGAATTTGATAAATATTAAGGCATTAAAATAAGTATTTTTTTCATGGATCATCCACCAGCAACAGCATCTATAATCAATCTCAATGATCCTACTAATCCATTGTAAAATGTTTGAATTATTAACCAATCTGGTAACGCATGATGTGGGCACTTCCTAAGAAGTTCTTTAAATCTTTCCCAAGTTTTATATATTGATTCCCATTCAAACTAACCAAAAGATGTGATATCATTTCTTAGCTTAGCAGTCTTTGATGGAGGGAAATATTTTGATAGAAACTTTTGAAAAAGTTCTCACCAAGTTCTAATAGTTTCAGGTGCTTACAAATTTAACCACGCCTTAGCTTTATCCCTTATCGAAAAAGGAAAAAATCTAAGTCTGACAGCATCATTCGACACTCCGTCATATTTAAAAGTAGCACACAGTTCTAGAAAACTAGTGAGATGTAAATTTGGATCCTCATTAGGTGTTCATCCAAATTGATTATTTTGTACCATTTGGATAATAGCAGTTTTAAGTTCAAATGAATTAGCAACAACGTCATGATATTGAATAGTCACATGAATTTCATCTGCTGTTGGGTTAGCATAATCTCTTAAATGTCTTGGCAAATTTCCAACATCATTTCTCTGAATATCTTGGTTTTTTGCCATTTCGCAAGTATTTTCAGTTTCTTTTTGTTGTTTTCTAATTTTTTTAATAGTACGCTGTAACGCTGAATCGTAAGGTACTAAACCTATAGATCCACTACTACGCATATAAAATCACACAAATACTATAAAAAGTAAACAAACACACAATTACACACTACAAAGTAAAGGTTTTCAGTTACTATATTATCAATAGATACCGTTTATACTTCCCCGACAATGGTGCCGAAAACTTGATAGTAGGACTTTATATATTGCAAGAACTTATGAACTCAAATTTATATATTTAATAATGATTTTATAAATTCTAAGCATTTAACGCAAGTATACGTATCATATCAAGTAATACAGGGCTCTAATGGAGTCCTGGTTATCGATCCCACATGGAAGGCACGATTCTTACAATAGATAACGTAATACTAAAATCCAATACTTAAATCGCAATTAAAGTTTAAGTTTACTTCTACTAACAAGATGCAGAAAACAGCAACAGTTAAGTAAACTACAATTACTTCTAATATCATTAAAACAGAATTAACTAACACACACACTAAGTTTGGTATTTGAAAGGTTTTAAAATATATGAAAAGTTCTTTCCTCTTGCAATGAGTATATGATGTGTAAATGATATGGAATGATTATTTATTGTATTTTGCCAAATAAGAGCATAAATGTTTCTTCACCCTCAAAAGAGAACCCCATCTTCCAAACATGAAAAGAACATTTATCCTAAGTTTAGTCACTAAATCTAAGGCTAAGCTGGTAGGATACCGGTTGTCACTACGGAGCTCCCACTCACCCTTCACTTGAAGGCTAACCTTTGAGTTTAGTTACTAATCTTAGGACCAAATTGGGGATCTCAGCCTGTTACCCTGAAACCTCTAATTTGAAGTCCATCAAAACACATTTCCCTATTTATTTGCACTCAATTCCCATGTACTACACAAATCATCCATGAACATTGAATGGATTCTTCATTATTGTTATAGGACACTAACTCCTTTCAGAGTTAATGTTCAACAACATATTTTAACAATACAAGTGGCCAGATCAATAAGTAAATTAAGTTCAAAATGAAAAACCATCACAATTTCTTCATTACTTTAAAAACACTTCAAATCCACATCATCACATCATCGCATCTCTATGCAAGAAAAAAAACAAAGGAGACTACTCAGAATTCATGGAGAAGACACAATAAAATATGGATTTTATATATAAAAGAAAAGTCATATAAACTACAAAAGTAAATACAACTTATCTCTTTCTCTTCCCTAATGTAAATCCCTTGAAGTTCCTTTGAATTCTTTTCTCTCTTCTTGGTAGCACTCAATTACCTCTTTAGAATGGAAAGGAAGAAACAATCTCTCACTTTACTCCTTCTCCTTCACTCCTTAGAGAAGAATCCCTCTGAAATTCTCACTTCTACACTCACTCTTCTAAACCCTAACACTAAACACACACCCTTCCTCTTTAGAACCACACTAGAACTCTAGAACACTCACTCTTCTAAACCTTAACACTCAACACACACTCTCCCTCTCTAGAATCACACTAGAACTCCAGAATAATCACTATTTTTTGTCCAAAAACAGTTACTTATAAGTTAGAAACGAAATCCCAAGAGTTTCCTTAAGCATCCTTTCAAAAAGTAGCCAAAACTCTTCAAATTTGAATTACTTCGACATTAGGCGCCGGCGGCCGATAGGGCGCCGGGCGCCGGGAGCGCTCATCGTTCGAATATTTTCTAGGCTCTCGGGAAAATGGCGCCGGCAGCGCCAGAAGCTGTTTTCCTCCATTTTGCTCCTTTTCACTTTGAATTTGTTCCTTTTCACTTCTTTTCGCTCCCATCACCTAAAATTATCATACATGCAACAAATCATCAAAAATACCTTTATTTAAAGTGCAATATCACCAAAATTGGGTAAAATTATATAGCAAAAATAATATATATTTTTGGTGCATCAGCCATTGATGGTTCAATTGGGTATAGTGTAATATCATGAAGAGCTTAGGATTTAAAATTGGGGGAATTGATTAACATTGAGTTTAATATGGGGAATTGGGCCATAAAGTCAAAATTGGGACTTTTTGGTTTGTGTTGAAATTGAGCTTGCAATTGGATCAAATTGGACTTGGATTTGGTTTCAATTAGGATTGAATATGATGACTTTTGGTTTAGAGGTGAAATTGGGCAAGATTGAGGTCAATTGGGTAGACATTGGGGGTGATTTAGGTATTTTGGGCCTTAAGGGGCAATTTGGAGCTTTTGGTCAAATTTGGCTAATTTGGTAAAATTGGGTCAAATAAAGTGGTTTAAATTGAAATTGAGAATATTTAGATTTTTGAAATTTTTGGGTTTAGATTTTGGGAATTTTTGGGAATTTTCACAATTTTTGGGCTAGAAGGGGCATTTTGGTAATTTTGGGTATTTTGGGGATAGTTTAGGAACTTTGGTAAATTAGGTGTTTTGGGTATTTTGAGTAGTAAGGAATGTTTTGGAATGATTTTTTGGGAGATTTTGGTAATTTTGGGTGATTTTGGGAATTATAGGCAAAATTTGGGTTTTAGGGGTAATTTGGTTATTTGGTAGAGTTTAGGTGCAAAGGGTTCAAAAGTTTGGGATTTTTTGTAAAATTTAAAGTTGGCCATGGACCAATGGAATTCCCCATTTGGTTGCTCCATGTGTTGGTACTAACCAAACCCTAGCCCGAGGCTAAGAGCTTAGGTAAACCACCCACATGAGTTTCCAAAGGAGTATGGGATCAAGTGTGGAGAAATTTGGTTTAGGATTGTGAGGTAGTGTGTGAGAGTGTAATGTGTAAGTATGTGTGTGAACCTCTCCCAGACCACTCAGGGTAAGTCCTAAGGCTTAACCATCCTATAGGTAACTCCCCTAGACCTTCCTAATGTTTGGTCTCATCCTCCTAAATACTTAGAGGTTAGACTTTAAGCATTTGAAAACTCCAGGTGAAGCAAAGAAGTGTTTTGAATTTCTATGGGCTGAGGGTTCCATTGCTAGTCTTCTAAGATAGTCACCAGGAAAGTCCTATGGCTAGACCCTAGGTTATTCTAAAGAAAGACTAGACCTGAACAAAAGTGAGGTCAACAGTTTGACCAATTAGGTCTATGGTTGACCACATAGTTCATGTGGAGGTCATTGGGACCAAATTTGACAATTTTGACCAGAGTTTGACGAATTGTGTTTATGGTTGACAAAATGGTCCATATGATCCTTATTAGGGTTCACTGTCATCCTTGTGATCATCCTAGAATGTCATCAAGAACTGGATTTAAAAGTGTCTATTAGGGTTTTGCCCTAGATATTAGAGTTTAAGAATCCTTGATGAGATTTAAGGAGTTAATGTTGTAATACCTTCTTTCTCAAGATGGTTCTTATCTTGATTAATTAATTAATTAATCTCTTTTAATTAATTAATTAACTAACCTCATTTAAGTAATTAATTAGTTTCAATTAATTAATCTTGTTTAATCATAATTAATTATATGATCTTTCTTAATTAATTAATTAATCTCCCTTAAGTAATTAATGAATCTTAATTAATTAATTAATCAATATTGATTACTCTTAATTAATTGATTAATCTCTTTTAATTTAATAATTAACCTCTTTTAAGTAATATATTAATCATAATTAATTAATCAATATTAATTATAAAATTAATTAACTAACATCTTTTAAGTAATTAATAAATCTTAATTAATGGATTGAGCTCACTTAACTAATAAAATATTCTCATTTTCTTAAAGACTTTAATATAATGAGGTTAATCCTAATGTTTGATGTTTATCTCACATGATTAGTGAGATTAGTCATAGTAATATATGTCAGGCATGCTTGTTTTGTATGACATTCTCGTGTGGGCTCATTATTCAAAAAAAATCGTCGCATGCATAAGTTCTATTTTGATTGAAAGTGTTACTTGTCACTCAATTATTTGAATAGCCTAGTCTCATTAATATTAATGAGCCAATCTCATTTGTGTGAATGAGCTAGTTATATTGATCTAATGAGCTAATCCAATTTTTTAACTTAGTTAGGCTTATTGGTTTAATAAGTAAGTTGTTCAATGATGATTAGCCATATATATGCCATTGTAATGCATGGAAAGGTCATTTGTATGATGTACATCATTTATGAAAATTCAATATTGTTTGACATCTTTATTTTTTATATGTCTGAAACTGTGCCTCCTTTGCAAGTTGCTTATTTGTTGATTTCTTTAATAGCACTAGTATTAGCTTGCATGATCATTATGGATTTGCTTGCGTACATGTTATGCATTGTGTGCACATTTTGCTTCTCAAGGTGATCTCATAATCTGTGATTATCCCATGAGTTAGCATTAGAAAATGTTGACCTAGGAAGTTGTAATCCCTTCCAATGTTATCTTATACCTAAAGCAACCAAGCATATTGCATGATTAACATATTGATTATGAGTGTAGATCATAGGTTGTTGCATTAAATGTCATTTACATAAAACATACAATCATAGACTTATTTATCAAATGTTTATGATATATGCTCATGTATTCATGAATGGTGGTCTGACTATCCTTGTGATAGTGATCTACCTCTAAACAACATTTGATTGTGTTGCATTGATGGGCATACAACACCATAATGTTTTTATCTCTGTGTTAGGCACACATGTTCACATATTGTGACTGAACTTAACACAGATATGATATCTATATTTTAGACATATGTTCACTTGATTTGACCATGCTCTATAGGGATATCTATTTATCCTTTCCTGCTTAGTCATTAATCGATGCGATTGAATTGGGTAAGCGGTGCATGTGTTTATACACATCCCTTTGTTGATAGGAATGTTCAGTTAGTGTGACATTCATACCACAAACTCCCTGGCATATCACATACAATCACTTACATATGGGTAAGTGGTTATGATATGTCTATTCATATGCGTGTTTGTATGGTAATGGCAAGATTTATTGTGATAGCAAACTATCGATTCTTTAGATGTGTGTGACACAATGCTGGTCATAATGCTTGAACCAACATTTTCTGTGAGTATATCACCACATGCAATGTGAGTTCTCCCATTCTGACTAGCATGTGTGTGACTGTGTTAAGGTTCTAAGGAGTCCAACACATGCCAATTAGATATTAGTTTATTAGGATTTTTAATATAAAAAAATCTATTTTATTTAGTTATGCATCATTTTTTAAAATCTTATTCTATAACTTAATTGAATAATTAAGTATACGCTAAGTAGGGTCACCCTTTTTAAATTCTTTCTAAAACTAGCATTCTAGTGACATGTTTTAAAATCCTTAAACTTTCTCGATAGGGCTGGAGACGATGACCCCATTAAAGTCATGCATAAGCCTCTTACCCACACTATGTACACACTTAAATGTTGTGTTAAGTAACACCTTGCGCTTAGATGACGTGCTAGGCTAGGATCAGGGTGCTAGGGAGTATTTTTGTTATTTGGTTGTTGTTCTTTGTTGCTTAGTTGCTCTAGTTAGACATCTTTTTACATGTTGTTTAGTGTGTTTAATGAATTTTAAGACTTATACGCTACCATATATATTGTGGTCATTTTGTAGGGAGCCATGCCTAGAATGAATGAAAAGTGAGGAGCAAGTAATGATTCAAACACTAATATGTTTGGCAAGCACTACTAATGCTCTCCTCCCGCTAGGCATGGCTCATTATGTGTTGTATGAATATAACCCTTGCTATCCCTTCTTCAGGTTGAGCCTTGTTTTAGAATTACAAAATATATTTTTAGAGACCTAAGCAATGTCAATATTGGAAATGAGGTATAAGCATGAGTTCCAAAGCATTTAACACACGAAACCATGTGATAAGGACCAGGAGCAAAACTTTTACTTCATACCTTAAGTCTGAATCGATATTGATATATATACCTAGGACTAAGTATATATTATGTGATTGACCTCTCTTTTTATTTTCTGGGATATGTCACTAACCCAACGACTCAACCTGTCTTATTATTTCATTTGGTTTGCTTTACTTTCCTGCAGAGTGCTTGTCAGTTATGCCCTCTTTGATTACTGGTTTGTCTAAGATGTTTAATGAAAATATAACTTAGGATCTTTAAGGACCCCTAATTATATGTTTTTATAATAAAAAAGTCCTAATAAAAGATTAAGATAAATATTAAATTTAGGATTAAAATATCAACAATTGTTCAAAACTACTTTTATTTTTTGTATGTCATTCGGGCTGGATTTTAAACAAGCTACATGCATAGCTATCTCCTAGCTATGAAATTTATAGGTCCTAAATCTTTAAGGATTGCTCTAGACAATTGCACTACATATTGCATGTCTCAAAGAGGAGTCCTCACGTTCCTTCCATCAATTAAGCCAAAAATAAATATTTTTTTCTACTTAGGTGGATGTTAAGATAGCTTAAGACGTTAGAAGGCTCCGCGACTTAGATGGGGTCTATGTCTTTTGTGAGGTGATTATGGACTTATAGCTGCTTCCCTTTAATTTCTCTATTTATGTGCATTCTACCGCTTATGCTAGTGGATATAAGTCTGAAATTATTGGAATTTCACTTGCTTAGGGTCATATGATGTAGAGGTTTTATTCATTTGACCTTAGGGCCACCGGGATTCTTTGGATGATGCAACACAAGAGTTATTCACAAAGAGTATAAGGCTATCTTCACGACCATGTGGATTTAGGGCCTTGGTAGCTCGGGATGACATATCCATGGAGTCCCAATCTGGTTACTTCAATTTGTTTAGAATTTTCTTGTTCTTCCTTTGGAAACCCCATTGAGCCCCGTCATTTCTTTGATAATTCTTTGTTCTCATCTAGTTGGCCTTACATAGCTGACAGGTTGCTTCCTGTTTAGAATTTGTCGATTAAACCGTAGGCCTTATAGCTCATTATGGCCTCAAAGTGGTGTGATGATCCTGCTTGATTACCCAGTTACCGTATAAGGCCTTAATTACTGATAGGCCATTGACCATTTGGGTTGTAAGATTCCTTTTCTTTAACCTTATGGTTCGATATAGGCTTTGAAGCATTGAGATGTTTTTTTCGGGGTAACTATTTCCTTTGACTTCTCTCTAACTAGTTATCATAAGTGTAAGCAAGCTTTCTAATTGATAGTATTCTTATGTATCCTCAATAATGTAACTAACCCAAGGAACATATTTCTTTGAGAGTTACTCTTAAGCCCATAATAGAAAATACAAATCTTTTATTTCTCTGGTAGGTGGGTTATTTATTTTAAGGCTTACTTCGTAGATATGGTTTCAAGGCATTTTGCTCTAATTTATTTTAGACATAGGCATTTGGTGTTTCATATGAAGATTACCCTAATGTAAGTTTCTCATAGTCTTTTGATATTTGTTGTACGCTCTCATCATATTTTCTTATTTTCTGATACCTTTCCTTATTTGAATGAATTTGGTGATTCATAAAGGAAATTATTAGAAGTGAGAATAATGTTATGATGAATAGTCAAGCTGCAACTTTGACATAAAAAAGAAGAGAAACCTAACATTTTTTAAAATTGAAATTAAAATTGAAATTGGAAATTAGAGTCATAGCATTTACTTGCACGCCACAAGAATTTGATGTGTTTACATGCTTTTCTTAGAGATTCTTACACAAAAGAATAATTTGGTTTATAAGAATTGTTTCCCGCCATTGTTAGAGTTTGGGAGAAATTTTGTAACTCACTCCAATACCTTACATATTATAGAATATATAAATATACATACACACGAGAATAATATAACAATAAAAAAGTGCTTCAGAATTTGATATTTTCGGATGACGTTGGACTGGTCTGAAAATAGGGGACAATTTATACACTACAACAAATTTCTTTAATATGTCACAAATTGGGAGGCATGGCATGGATCTCCTAACAAAATTTTGAGCAAGAATATCCAAATATTAATACAAAGTCATTCAAAAGTTTGATTTCAATAAACATACAGCCAAACTGATCAACTCAATGAGCTGGACCCAATTATACCAATATTGGTCCAATACGAGTCAAAGTATGCCCCGACCAAGACAAGAAACCATTTTGGAAGATTTCAGTCATATTTGGAGGTTCAAACAAATGTTGAATCTGGTAAACTTATACTCATTCATGTATCTCATCAAGAAAAATCCAACACGCCAAAGATCACTTAATTTCCACATCATTAAAGCACCAAATATCCATCAAATGTCATTTGATCAAGGGAATCTTTCTAGACCGTTCAAATAAAGTGATTCATACTCTTTCATTAATTGCATTTGGTACTATATAAACTAGAGCTCTAACCCTTTTTTGAGGGGGGAGGTGGTGAAAGGTTGAAACTAGAGGATCAGAGCTTAAAGCTTAATGAGGAGAGCTGGAAGCCTGAAGAAGAGTTTAAAGATTGGAGAAGAAGATGAAGTCCAGCATCACTTTACCACTGATCATCAACGA
Source organism: Papilionanthe hookeriana x Papilionanthe teres (assembly GCA_022702705.1). Classification (NCBI taxonomy): domain Eukaryota; kingdom Viridiplantae; phylum Streptophyta; class Magnoliopsida; order Asparagales; family Orchidaceae; genus Papilionanthe; species Papilionanthe hookeriana x Papilionanthe teres. The sequence goes on from CM040424.1 coordinate 11,324,576, forward strand.
GCACCAGTCACCGATCGTCACCAACCACCAGTCATTGGTCACTGCTGACCACCAGTGGATGATCACCGCCAACCACGAGTCGTCGATCGCCGCAAATCATCACTCCTTGTCCATCACAGATCAACATCAGATGTTGCTCACTTCTTATGATAAGTTCATTCACGCACCAACTTTGTATGTCATAAGATTGTGTAACCCCTTTCCCACTTGTGGGACAAGGGAACACAATTATAATCTCCAGTTTATAGTAGATCTCTTCAGCTGGGTTACACCTTATGATTTTTCCCTTTAAAGGATTTCCACATAAAAATTTATGGTGTCTCTACTGGTTATTTTCTTTTATCTGAGTGTGTTTAATTTCTAGTGCCAGGACAATAACTATTACTTTACCACCACAAATCTTCCAGCAGGCATCACTAGTAGGTTAATTTTTAGGGTTTCAAATGTGGGAGTCAAAATTATGACTTATTTTGAAAGTTGTGATTAGTTTGTAAAGGCAATGATATCTCTCTTCAGACACTTTTTAACACTTTTGATTAGCATTTCATTGGGTCTTTGAGAACGATTAATGATAAATGAAATTACTGATCCTACATTGCACTTAAAATTGAAGATATTACTCTATATTTAGAAATTAAGAATTTTCTTGTCATTTAGTTGGGGCTGGAAGAGTTTTCTTCTAAGAAGAAGATTAAGGATATAAGTATAAGTAGAAAACCTATTGAACATACCTAGTGCTAATAAGTTTAACAAATTCAAACTAAGGAATGAGTTCATAAGTGCATTGGGAAGAAGGATCCATCAATATAACGACAACTCTTTATTTATATTATTTTGCTCAACTTTGAGATGTATGATATTATTTTCTCTAAAATGTAGGCATCAACTAAAAATGAACATGTATTTTTGGTCATTTATAGAGAAAACTAATATAAAAGAGGTTGTTGAAAGAGTTGAATAAGAGTATAGTGCACTAAGTTTAAGGATTGCGTCAATTGCTGCTATGACTAAATGTATAATTATCTACAACAGTAGTGATCCACAAATTATAAATACAACTTAATTAATTTTTTGTAAAAACATGATCCAGGATACATAAGCTTAAAAGATGAATAATAAGAGATAATTAAGATAAAAAAATTCACAGAAATTAAACTTATTTGAGAAAAATATTCTTCTTAGTATTCCGACATATTTCTAGTTAATTAAAATTGTTCAATCAATCTATGTGTTAATTTCAGGGATTTGAGTAAGCATATCCTAATAAAGAGTTCACTTTATGCACATTGGAGCTAAAAGTAAGTATTATGTCCTCACATGTAATTTGTTATTCATTGTGTGGGCCATCTGATTATAAACAAAGATGGTGCTTGAGGGCAAAAATTTATTATATTTAAAACTTTTATTAGGATTTACTACTATAAGGTTAGAACTTTTGAAAATAAAAATATTTTCACAACCTATCTGCGGTTCAGTACCAAATTCTTAAGAAACTTATTCATAACTAAGTGAAGTGATATGTTTATGATATAGTTATCAAGAGCAAAGTAAGGAAAAAAACCATTGTTACTTGACATTCATTTTTTAGCAATTGATCTAATGTAATGTAAAGATGAAACTCCAAATTGTGTTATCTAGGTGACTTAAAAAAATTTATAAGGTGTATGATACGACATTGCCAAATTAAAAATGATTTAGAGAAGATTGCAATATTAAAAATGTAACCTCTTAAATACTTAATGCAACTAAAATTATTACATGGTAGGTTAACATATCAATAATTATTTATTTAATATATTTTACAAAGCTATCTACTTTATTTTGTGTTGACAAAGAATAATTCCAAGTAATTGGATGATAAATGTCAACATACTCTTAAGAAAATAAAACAGTATTGGAGATCATATACATTTCCAGTTGTCATATTTTAATGAAGCTACAAATTCCTTGCACTTCAACCTTAGATAGTCTTTTGTCACAATGTTAGGTCAAGTTAGTGTGAATGAGAAAGAGAACTCACTTTATGCATATGTTTCATCATCTTATATCCATAGAATTGTACTATCCACTAGTGGGGTATTTTTGTATGTCGCCACACACTATAGAACTTTTTTGAAGACTTCTATCAAGATGACCAAGCACAATATATAAAAGAATAATATATCTTCCAGAAGGAGGAAATATTATCTATAGAAATGGGCCTGACCACCTGGATGATGAAAGCCTTCATCAGTCTACAGAACCAGTGATTTTTCCCTTATCCTACATGTGTAGTATAAGTTTTATTTTAATTTTGAAGTCTCTTTTCCTACCATGGAAAAAATTTGTAGCTAAATACATCTTTAGAATCTTGAGCTTTAAAGAAAAATCCCGATTAATGTAATGAGTCAATTTGTTAGAGATCGAACTTTCATGATTGGAGTGATTAAAAGTAAGTGGTGCGTCCAAATTGGAAGAATTAAGTTTAAAGTATGGGGATTACAGTCCAATGATGACATGTTATGGGAAAGGTAAAATAAATGTTGGATAAATTTGGAGGAGGGATAACTAAGAGTTTTGAAAGGGACTAAAAATGAGTTCAAACTGATTAGGTGAAGTCAAAGCTAAATCATAGATACCAGATTTGATTGACAAAAACAGTTAGAAACCCCTTAGCTAAGCATAGACTTAGGTAAGAAAATATTTCTTGATGAGAAGTGAAATGTTAGACTCAATAAAGAATTATAAGGGAGGAATAACTAAGAATTTGAGAATACTGTCCCCGATTAAGATGCCTATGACTTTTGTTCATCCTGGGAACATTGTTAGATGTCAACTATAACCAACCACATAAGTAGGAATCCCACTTGAATGTCGTAGCATGAAGGATTTATAGTATTAAAGCAGTCTGAAGAACTTTCATCAGTAACCATGTGTTACTTCATTCTAAAATATTTCCTCTATTCTAAAAGGGTAGGTTTATTTATTTTTTGTATGTTCTAATCCTTAGCACTAACTAGGGTACTAAATAAACTATCCCAGGTTTCTATACTAAAACTAACTTAGGGTAAATATATGGTCCTAATTTTGGTGTCTATGTTAGCTAACCTAAGGTCCATGTATGATCAACCTAGATTTTATTCTCATTCTTTATGTTGGTGTGTTTTAGAAATTCATTAGAAGTCAATATTTTAATTTATGTCTTGTGTCAATTCTAATAATTTTCGGTCATATTAAGAAATTAGAGTTCACTAAGTTTTGAGTATTTTGTTTGAAGTTTGGTTTTTGATATTTGTGGAGAAAACTGAGAGGTATTCATTCTTGATTTTATTTTATGTACTTTATTATTATTATTATTTGACCTTTGAACATGGAATAAATTATGAAATGAAATATGAAATAACACACATAAAATAACACATATACTTAGCCTTGGATTAGACTTGGGCTAAGTTTGAGCTAAGGTGGGTTGAATTTGAGCTTAGTTTAGCTCACAATTGAGCTAGATAAGATGTGAGTCAACTAGTTTAGACTTTGGTTGGGTATGGGCTGGCTTGGGTTGGTTAGGATTGATTCATGTTAAATTTAGGTTGATATGGGTTGACTCAAGTTAAGCTGGATTGACTTGGGTTGAATTAGGTTTGATTTGGGTTTATTCGAGATAAGCTGGGTTGACTTCAGTTGAGTTGAGTTTGATTTGTGTTGATCTAGGTTAAAGTAGGTTGATTTGAGTTGATTTAGGCTTAATTCGGCTGATCTGAGTTAAGCTAAGTTAACTTGGGTTGACTTAGGTTTAATTTGGGTTAAGTTTTACTTGGGTTGGGGAGGTCTAAGTTAGGTCATCTGGATTGGGTCAAACCTGGTTTTGATTTATGGGTTACTTGGGTTGGGCTAGGTCTAACTTAGGTCAAACTTGGGCTAGGTTTAGGTTTTGGGGATTACTCTAAATGGATAGGGTTTAGGCATAGGACTTTGTCAGAGCCTAAGTAAGTTAGTAACATGCATCAATTTTATGTGATTTCACCTACTTTTTATCATGCATTTTACATATTATTTTATCTTGTTTATCATAATTTTATGCTTGTGGAAGGTTCTTTGTGTTATTTTGTAGGGTATAGGTGTCAAACACACAAATCAGGTCAAAGCATGCAAAATAGTGTTGTCTGGAATGTCCATGCCTGATCTGGGCATGACTAAGCCAGATATGGTGTTACCATGCTAGTTTCAGGTGTGACCACACTGAGTTCTGGCAATACCACATCAAAAGACTGCCAGATCTCGTATTTGAAGGTTTTTTCCGTGTCAATTTTTGTTGGATCTTTAAAAACGAATCTAAGTGATACTCTAAAAATTATATAATTTTTTATATACATTTCATGCTTATTTTTAATAATTCTAATGATGTTATACTTTAAAGGAAGATATTTTGCATGTTTTTGTCTTCTGGTACAAGAAATGAAATTTTGAAGAAAATGAATCAAAAATGGTGTAATTTGGAGCCAAATCGAGCAGGGAAGAAGATTCTAATCTAGCACATTTTGATTTGTCTTTTTATGCTTAATCTCATTTACATTTATCCCATGTTTTTTTAATGAAATTTCACTTTAAATAAATGTTATTTTTTTGTTTATTTTGTAGGCATATCATTTGGAGCGAACCGGAGCTGAAACGTAGTGAAAAAGTGCCAAAGCAGAGCAAAACGGGCGTGCTGCCCCTGGGTGATGCTGTAGAGCCCAAACTGGCACTATAATGCTAGTCATGACTAGAAGCGGGGGCCATAGCACCCATTCTGGCGCCATATCACCCGAGATGTTTTTTGGATGACTTCTGGATGATTTCTCCCGGGATGTTTTTGAATATTCCAAGCAACTTGCACACCACATGGAGTGATTCAATGAATCTAGAACTTGAATAGAATTTTGGATTAGGTGATGTGTCTCTTGGAGTGAAGAGATGTGTCTATTGAAGTGAAGAGATATGTCTCTTGGAAAAAAAGATGTTGGGCTTCTTTTTAAAAAGGGTGGTTGGCATCTCTCACAGTGTGGTGTTTTAGGAGGTGTTTTAGAAGGATTTTAGTGAGAGTTTGATGTGAGTTTATGGAGATGTTGATTTATCCATTTTCTAGAGAGATTAGTGAGGGATTTTGAGACATATGAGTAAGGAAGTATGAGCGATGCATGGATCGACAGGAGACTTTTTTCGAAAGATTTTTCATCTTTCTTTTAGAGGGAAGAAACTAAGTATTGTGTTTTCCATTATCTTGTAATTATTATAAACACTTTATAGTGAATTTTCTTTTATTTAAAAAAAGATTTCTATTGTGTTTTATCCATTCTTCATAAGTAGTTTTCTTTATTTTCTCTTTTAATATGAAGTAGTGGCATGTGTAGGAAAATTTGTTTTATGATAGAATTATTTTTATTTCTATGTGATAAGCAATATCTTCTTTGCTTCATTGGCATAACTTAAGTTGCAAATATGTTTTGTTAAATTTTTTTGTAAGTGAAACTAAGACTCGGGAGAGGAGTGGTCTTGTAAGTTGAGGGCACTCACATTGAACGGTTGACTAGTAAAATAGTTTATGCGATAATGCAACTTTTAAGGAAATATAATTTAATGATCTATTTCTATTAGATGCTTCTAGGTAATAGTTAGTTGCATAAAAATAATAAAATAATAACCAAACCTATACACTCAAAAGAGGGTAGGTAGACATATGTTCCTTGTTGGCACATATTTATTACATAATTCTATCAATTCTTTTATTGCTTTTGTCATTATCTTCATTTTACTTTTCTTTTGCAATGAAATGGATGCATGTCTAAGAATTTGGATTTGCTTCGAAATTCTCTTATTTTATTAATGTGATGGTGACCAAAGAAAAATATATTGAGAATTTCATACCCATTTTGCATTGATTTTGATGATATTGCACTTTAAAGAAAGGTATTTTCTATTTTTTGTTGCAGGAATGAAGATTAATAGACAATGGAGCAAAAAGATGCGAAAAGGAGCAAATCTGGATCAAAAAGAAAAGGACAAAAAAGATATAAATTGATCTTGCCCGCCGAAGGCGAGGAATAGGCCACCAACGGCGCATTTTTCCAGAGAATAAAAAAATATTATGTTGGAGCCCACCGACGGTGAGATCGAGCCCGCCGATAGCGAGCCTTAGCAATTGGCACATGTTCCAGAAGCTCGCCGACGGCGCCAATGAGCCCGCCGACGGCGAGAAGGACTGTTCAGTCCAAAATTCATCGAACGTAGACACTTTTTGAAGAGATGCTTAAGCAACCTTCTAAAATTTTTCTACATCTTTAAAAAGGGAAAAATTTATACTGAAAAGTGTGTGTCTTCAGTGTGTGTGTCCTAGAAAGTTAAAAAGAGTTAGTCTAACAGTGCGTAAGTGAGTGTGTTGTACAAGAAGGAAGAGTCAGAGGAACTTCAAGGAGTTTGCTTGGGGAGAAAATTGAGATAAGTTGTGTTTAATATTTTGTAACTTTGATTTATGAAATTCAAGTTTTGTGTTGTTTTTCCTATGCATTCTGAGTAGTCTTCTCTGTCATTATCCTTGTTTTGAGATTTTGTGAAATGGAAAATTAAGTTAGTTATGCATAAAATATTCAATAAAAATTATGATAATCTTTTTACTTAAATCTTAATTTACTTTCAATCTGGCCAATTAATCTGTTAAAATACGTTCATTTAACAACTAAAGTAAAGTTACATCCAAGATTTAGGGAGGTCAAAGTCCTTGAAAGGAGGGTGCAAATAAATAGGAAAATGTTACTTATCGGGCGTAGAATTTGAGATTTTAGAGTGACAGACTAAAATCCTCAATTCGATCATATTGTTTATGTGCTGAAGTGTAGATGTTAGCCCTCAGGCGAGGGGAGCGTGGGAGCTCCGAAGTGAGAGCCGGTATCCTCCTAGCCTAGCCGCAGATTCAGTAACCAAGCATAAGATTAATCAATGTTCTTTATGCCTGGACCAAAGGGTAAAGAATAGGAATGCTCCTATTTAGCACAATATAATTATAACAAATTTAAATATCCATTCACTTAATTCTCTTAAAAAGGTGGAAGATACTTTTCTATATTGCAACTTTCTGTTCAACATTAGTGGTAGAATTTAATATAATTGTTCTTAATTTACGTTTACTAGATACTTATTTCAACTGTTGTACTTAGTTCATAATCTTTAAACTTCCTTGTGGGATCGATATCCAAGACTCCATTAGAGCCCTGTATTACTTGAATGATACGTATACTTGCGTTGATAAGGGGTGATGTTGCTATTATTGAATATATATATTTTATATTTATTAACACTTATAACGTTAAGCATCGCCATCGTGGGTCAAGTTTTTGGTGCTGTTGCCGGTGAAGTAAAGTAATTATTAAAGTAATTAGTGTGATAATTATTAAGATAATTACTGGAGTAACGGACTATTTTAAATTGCATATGTTTTAATTTTGATTGTGTATGTGAAAATTTGGAACTAAAGATTTAATACCTTGCGATTCAGAATTAGAACGCACTATTAGAAAAATTAGAAAACAGAAAAGAGAAACTATAAATCAAGTGGTGAATAATCCAGTAAATGAAAATCAACTGAGACCTTTAAGAGATTACACTAACCCGACATTAGATGAAATTCACTTAACTATCCAAAACCCTGATGTAGTGGCTAATTCATTTGAGCTTAAACCTGTAATTATCCAAATGGTATAGAATAACCAATTTAGTAGTTCACCAAACGAAGATCCTAATTTACATCTCGCTAGTTTTTTAGAACTTTGTGCTACTTTTAAATATGATGGAGTATCTAATGATGTTGTTAGACTACGATTTTTTCCTTTTTCTTTAAGGGATAAGGCTAAGATGTGGTTAAATTCGTTAGCACCTGGATCTATTAGAACTTGGGGAGAATTATCACAAAAATTTCTATCTAAATATTTTCCTCCATAAAAAACTGCTAAGCTTAGAAATGATATAACCTCTTTTATTCAGTTTGATGGAGAATCGATATATGAAGCTTGGGAGAGATTTAAAGATCTTCTTAGGAAATGCCCACATCATGAGTTATCAAATTGGCTAATTATACAAACTTTTTATAATGGATTAGGAGGATCTCTTAGATCCATTATTGATGTTGTCGCTGGTGGTTCATTAATGTCGAAACCATTTGATGAGGCTTATTCGTTAATTGAAGAAATGACTACCAAAAATTTTCAATGGCCTTCTAAAAGGCTAAATTCTAAAAAAAATAGCTAGTATCCATGATTCTGATGCAATATCTATGTTAGCTTCTCAGATTACTGCTATATCTAAGAAATTAGATCATTATGGAATGAATTATTCTCCTACTATAATGGAAGAAAGTTCAATTTGACAATTTGTGGATGTTCAACCTTGTTATGAAACTTTAAATGCTATTAATAACAGACCCAATAATCCTTGTTCAAATTATTACAACCCTGGTTGGAAGAATCATCCTAATTTTAATTGGAATAACAATTCTACTAATCAACAATGGGCAAACAACTCAGTAAACCCATTACGAAATTCATCTAATCAAGGAAATTCTAATTATTAACCTTCTTATTCACCTGGATTTAATAATAACTCTCAATTTAAGGAAAAGAAGTTATCTATGGAAGAATTGATATTAAATATGGGTCAACATTTGCAGAATTAAGGAAATCAGTTACAAATTCAAGGAAACCAATTACAAAATCAAGGAACTACTATTAAAAATATTGAAACTCAACTTGGGCATATTGCTACTGCACTTAATAATAGAATTCCTGGAACTTTTCCTAGTAATGTGGAAATTAATCCTCAAGACCAAGGAAAAGAACAAATAAAAGCGATACAGCTACGAAGTAGAAAAGAATTAGAAACAAGAGTACAAAAAGAAACAGAAACTAAAAAAGAGAAAGTGGGAACTGAAAAAGAAAAGGATCAGCAAGATCAAGATTTAGAATATCCACTAACACCAATGAAAATTACTATAGAAAAACCACCACCACCATTTCCTCAGTGATTAAAACAACATAAAAAGGATAAACAATTTTCTAAATTCATTAAAATCCTGAAGAAATTAATGGTGAATATTTCCTTTGTAGAAGCATTAGAACAAATGCCCAATTATGTGAAATTTATGAAATATATTCTAAACAAGAAGAGAAAATTCAAAGACAATGAAACTGTTGCACTTAGCGAAGAGTAGTGCAATTATTCAGAAAAAGCTTCCTGAGAAATTAAAATATCCTGGTAGTTTCACTATACTTTGTCCTATTGGACAAAAATTTTATGGAAAAGCTTTATGTGATTTGGGAGCCAGCATTAATCTTATGCCTCTATCAATTTTTAAAAGATTAGGATTGGGAGAAGTCTCACCTACTTCAGTAACTCTTCAGTTAGCTGATCATTCAGTGACTTATCCTAAAGGAGTTATCGAAGATGTGTTAGTAAAAGTGGATAAATTTATCTTTCATGTGGATTTTATTATTCTAGAAATGGAGTAAGATAAAGAAATACCTATAATTTTAGGGAGACCATTCTTAGCTATTGGAAGAGCCATGATTGATGTTCAAAAAGGAGAATTAACTATGAGAGTAAATGATCATGAAGTAACTTTTAACATTGCAAAATCAATGAAATGTCCTGCTATTGAAAAAGATGATGAATGTTTTCGAATGGAAATTCTTGAACATCTGCGAAATGAACATTTTAAAGAATATTTTGAAAATAAACAAGAAATAAAAAATGTAAAATTATTTGAAAAAGTAGAAAATGAAGAATTAGATTATATACTAAAGATTTGAGATGCTAGATGTTACGAAAAATGCTAAAAAGAATATAGTGTCATCAATTATAAAACCTCCTGAATTTGAGTTGAAAATTTTACCTACTCATTTGAAATATGTATTTTTGGGAAATTCTTTAACTTTACCGGTTATTATATCGGCAGAATAAAATGAATTATAAGAGAAAAAAAATTTAGACACATTAAAGAAATATAATAAAGCATTTGGTTGGACCTTGACAGATATTAAAGGAATTAGTCCTTCAATTTGTATGCACAGAATTATTTTAGATGATGAACATAAACCAAGATTCGATCCCCAAAGGAGATTAAACCTAATGATGAAAGAAGTAGTCAAGAAAGAAATTTTAAAATGGTTAGACAATGGTATTATATATTCTATTTAGGACAGTGCTTGGGTAAGCCCAATTCATTGTGTTCCTAAGAAAGGAGGAGTTACTGTTGAAGCTAATGAAAATAATGATTTAATACCTATCAGGCAAGTTACTAGATGGCGTATATGTATTGACTATAGGAAATTAAATGAGGCCACCAGAAAAGATCACTTCCCTTTACCATTTCTAGACTAAATGTTAGATAGACTTACTGGGCACAAATACTTTTGTTTTTTAGATGGATATACTGGCTACCATCAAATTCCTATTGCTTCTGAGGATCAAGAAAAAACTACATTTACTAGTCCTTATGGAACTTATGCTTTCGAAGAATGTCTTTTGGATTATGTAATGCATCTGCAATATTCCAGAGATGTATGATGTCTATATTTAGTAAATTAATTGATGATTGAATAGAAGTAGTTATGGATGATTTCTCTGTATTTGGAACATCATTTGACACATGCTTAGATCTTCTTGAAAAAGTTTTGGAGTTATGCGAAAAAACTAATTTAAGTCTAAATTGGGAGAAATGTCAATTTATGGTTGCAGGAGGAATTGTATTAGGACATAAAATTTCAAAAAACGGCATGGAAGTAGACCCTACAAAAATTCAAGTTATAGTTAAATTACCACCTCTTACTACAGTGAGAGGGGTAAGAAGTTTTCTTGAACATGCTGGTTTTTATAGGCTTTATATAAAAGATTTTTCAAAAATTACCAAACTTTTATGCCAACTTTTATAAAAAGACAAGAAATTTGAATTTACTAAAGAATGTCTAAATGCATTTGAATTATTAAAGGATAAATTAATCACAACACCTATAATAGTTTCACCTGATTGGGAGAAACCGTTTGAACTTATGTGCGATGCTAGTGATTATGATATTGGAGCTGTTCTTGGACAAAGATATGATAAAATTTTTAAAGTTATATACTATGCTAGTAAAACTCTTAATAATGTTCAAATTAACTATACAGTTACGGAAAAACAATTATTAGCAATTGTATATGCTTTTGATAAATTTATATCTTATTTAATTGGAACTAATTGTATTGTGCATACATATCACTTTGCTATTAAATATTTAATGCAAAAGAAGGATACCAAACCAAGATTAATTAGATGGATATTACTGATGCAAGAATGTGATTTTTATAGTAATAGATAGAAAGGGAACTAATAATTAGATTGTTGATCATTTGTCAAGATTAGAATATCATGAATTATCTGACACTAACAATGAAATTACAGACAGTTTCCCTGATGTACAACTTTATAATATAAATAAATACCTTGGTATGTTGATATAGTTAATTATATTGTAAGTAATTTTTACCACCCGTGTTAACTCTGCAACAATAGAAAAAATTCATTCATGATGCTAAAGCATATTTTTGGGATGAACCATATTTATATAAGCAATGTAATGATCTTATTATTAGGAGATGTTTGCTTTATGAAGAAACTGAACTGATTATTCAAAAATGTCATGATTCTGAATTTAGAGGACATTTTGGGACTGACAAAACTGCACATAAAATTTTACAAGCTGGATTTTATTGGCCTACTCTGCTTAGAGATGTCTACAGATATATCAAAACTTGTGATAAATGCCAACGAGTAGGAAATATATCTAGAAGAAATGAAATGCCTCTGAATTTCTTATTGGAAGTGGAGATTTTTTATGTTTGGAGATTAGATTTCATGGGATGATTTATTTCTTCATTTAGAAACTCATATATATTGGTTGCTGTTGATTATGTTTCTAAATGGATTGAAGCACAGGCCTTACTTCGTTGTGATTCTAACAGTATTTCAAAATTTTTAATGAAAAATCTTTTCACAAGATATGGAATGCCGAGAGTGATTATCACTGACGGAGGATCCCATTTTAGGAATAAATATATTCAAAAATTGGTTGAAAAATTTAATATTATTCATAAAATATCTACTACTTATCATCCACAGAACAGTGGATTAGCTGAAGTTTCTAATCGAGAAATTAAATGAATTTTAGAAAAAACTGTAAACCTTAGTAGATTAGATTGTTCCACCAGACTAGACACTGCATTATGGGCATACAGAACTGCTTATAAAACTCTGATTGGAATGACTCCTTACAGACTTATTTTTGGAAAGACTTGCCACTTACCAGTTGAATTAGAGCATAAAGCATATTAGGCGATTAAAGAATTTAATTATAATTTGAAAGATGTTGGTGAGAAGAGATTATTGCAGATGAATTGGTTAGAAGAATTAAGGAATGAATCTTATAATAACGATAGAATCTATAAAGAGAAAATGATGTTATGGCATGATCGGAAGATTAACCAAAAGAAATTTGAACCAAGACACGAAGTTTTTCTTTACAATACACGGCTGAAATTATTTCCTGGGAAATTGAAATCTCGATGGTTAGGGCCTTTCACTATAACTCAAGTATTTACATACGGAGCTGTTGAAATTGAAGATCCAAAGACTAGAAATAGACTCAAAGTAAATGGACACAGATTAAACCCATATTTTGAGGGTAAAAGACTAAATTTTAAAGAGGTTTTAATGCTCAGTCAACCTGCTTAACAACCTGAATAGAAACATAGAGAATCAACTGGGACAAATTGCTAATTCACTTAGCAATAGACCCCAAGGAACACTTCCTAGCAACACTAAGATCAAACCTAAAGAGAAAAAAAATGATCAAGCTGAGAGAAAAGATGATGATTGTTTTTAGAGGGATGAAATTGATTATTTAAGTAAAGACCATTTCCAAAAAAGTCTTGAAAGTAATTTAACAAATGAGATCAAAATGGATTTTCATGATGAGTTGAAAATGTTATCTAAAAAAGACTGCATGTATGTTCAGGAGAGATGTAAAATGATAGGCGCTACCAAAAATAGTGAACTTGTAATTCCAGGTGTTGAAAAATCTCATGAACTTAAGATGGATGTACCTCATATAATTTTAAAGCTTACCTATTTAGGGAATTCATCTACACCACCAGTCTTTATATCTTTAGATTCTACTCAAGCACAAAAAAAACTTGAATTGAATGATAAACAAGATAAAGATATCGAACTAAGACTTGGAAGAGATTTTGAGGATATATTTCAAAAGAACTTTAGTTGAGAAAAGAGGATAAGGATATTGAAAGACCATTGGAAGAAATTCCTAAGGAATTATAAAAAACCTATTTCCTCAACTAAGATAGATATAGAAAGCCCACCTCCATCATTTACTTAGTACTAAGGGGAAGAATTGGAAGATAACTTGAAACAGAAGAGTATCATTAAAGATTTTTATCCAGAATCTGAATTATGTAGAGAGAATCTGATTCAAAATTTAGGAGATCTTGAATTATCATATAAAGATCCATTTCTTATAAATTTTAAGGATGATATTAATATGCAAATTCAGAAAATCAATAGAATAATATTGGATCTAAAAGGAAATACGAGGAAAAATAATATGAATCAATCTGAAAAGGAAGAGCTGAATGAAAAATTAAAATTTGAGGATTTTGTAGGAATCCATGGATCTGAAAAAGATTAAGCAATTGATCGAGGATTACTTAATTGGAATTTTGATTCAGGAGGAATCATTTGTCACACCCACGACATTAAAACTAAGCACTTTATGGGAGGCAACCAATAGTTATCAGTGTGCTTTGATTTAGTATGCTTAGGAGTCATGATTGTTAGTATTTTATTGTGTTTTCTTTAGTGTGGATTGATCAGCTTGATTAATGATTAGTGAATGTTTGGATTATTAGTGGATTAAGTTGATCTTTATGTGTCATTATGGATTGATAAGTTTGATTGTTTTTGGTGAATGTTTGGATTTTCAGTGGTTTGATTTGATCTTTGTGTGTCATGAGGGAGTTGAATCCTTAACTTCTTATTATGGATAGACTTGTACGTTCTCTTGTAGTAGTTGGATTGACGAGTTAACTACAACTCGGGTCTTACTTGGACTTGAGTTCTACAAGAGATATCATAAATTTGAGCAGTGATAGATCCATCTTAATTTTTTTACTTTCTTTCTCTAACTTTGCTTTCATTTGGTAGGAGTCACGAACCTATTTGATGAAAACATTAGGTTGATCTTACACTGTGATTTATAACTGTTAGAGGTGCTTAATTAAGGGAATTAGATGATGCCTGAGGTTGGCGCACGTGAACCAATACATCAGGGATAATCTTATCTTTGGGATTATAATCTTTTAAATCATTTAAAAAGTCTCTGATTTATTAATGTAGTGATTCCATTAGAAATTAGAGGAAGTTGTGAGATGTGATGAGTTAATGAAATAATTGACCTCATTTATTATGTGTATTTGTGTTTGTGTTACAAATTTCTATAAGAATGAAGAATATTTTTATATTCCCTTGCTAATACCTACTATGCTAATTAAAATTTTACTTAGTGAATTTCATTCTGGCATGATTAGTTTATATTTACTTTCTGCTGCATATTGTTCTGTTCTGATGAATAATTGAAGTTGTTCTTGATATAGATTTGTGGTAGATAGAATTTCTAAAGTGTTTTTCTTTTTTATATTTTATGTACTAAATGCTATATATGTTAAAAAATTAAGTTTGGGGGTAGGAAGAAAAATAAAATTTTAAAGTGAGAATACTTTCTTTTAGTGTAATATTATTGCAAGCATGATTTAGGATAGATTTACTTTCTCCTGCAGTCATTCTATCCTGATTATGCATATATATGAATTTGATAGGATGTTGTAGTAGTAAGTAGATTCAACCTTTACTTTTTCTTCTTTCTAAATTTTATGGAATTAAATGTAAAATATTTAAAAATTTAAGTTTGGGGGGAGAAAGAAAAATAACTTTCAAAGTTAAACTTTATTTATCCTCAGTAGTTTGTATTTAGTTAATATCACTTTTAAAATGACTTCTGGCATGTGGTGTTATCTTTAGGTTATTATAATTTTGATTTTAGGAGTGTTAGAAAAATAAATTAGTTGAAATCCAATGTGATGAAACTGTTCTAGAGTTAAGATATTTTGTAGGAAACATTGGGAAAATGATTTTGCTATTTATAGTAGAAAGGAGTTGAATATTTAAAAAGTTAAAATTCTTAGATTTCTACTTAATGAGAATTGAGCCTTTATTGAAACCTTTTTCAAACTAATACTTACACTTTTAAAAAGTGAAGGAAAGTTTTGAGTTTTAGACTTCAAAAAGGGGATAGTGAAATTCAGGCCTATATAGACATAGTAATCCTTATATAAAAAAAAATTAAAAGAAAGGGGATTGAAAATGATCCAGACAGAAATAGAAAGAAAAAAAGAAAAAAAGAAAGAAATCAAATAGAAAAGTGAAAATAAAATATGTGAAGAGAAGCTTGAGGAGAAGCCTAATCAAAAATTGGTTTCACTTGAATCTTTTTAAATGAAAAGACTTAAAAACAATCCTAAGCCTATTCTTATTTCAAAAGGTATTGATCAAATGGGTATATATAAGGTGCTTAAATTATATTTTTATACTTTCTTTGAATCTTTGGTTTGACAAGTTTCAATAACTTTTGAAGTAAATGGAAAATCAGGATTCTTAAGTTGAACATGAGATATTCTTACGCTTTAGTCCTAGGTTGATTTGCTAGAATTTTTCCTATGTTACATTATAACATTTCTGAGACAATATTATAGGAAACTCTATTGAAACCCACAACCACAAGTCAACATATTTTATTTTTAAAGTTATAGTGTTACTTGAGGCAAGTAACTTCTTAAGTTTGTGAGATCTTGATACGCCTAAAAATGTTTGATTTTTCATATACTTTTTATGCTTAATTTTAATGATATTGCACTTTAAAAGAAGGTATTTTGTATATTTTTTTGGTATTAGGTACAAGAAATGACTTTTGGAGAAAAAGAAGCAAAAGCAATGCAATTTAGAGCAAAAATGAGCAAGAAAACAAATTTTGGCTTGACACATTTTGATAAGTCTTTATTTGCTTAATCTTTTTTACACTTCTTGCATATTTTTGAATGAGATTACACTCTAAAAAAGGTTATTTTAATGCTTATTTTGTAGAGCTATCTGTTAGAAACACAATGCAGCTGAAATGGGGTGAATCAGAGCTAAAATTGATCCAAACGATGTAAAACGGTGAAGCAGTGGAGAGTAGGGCACTGGAAATCACCCTATCCAGCGTCGGACCGCACCAGAGTCCAAAAAGCATGAAAACGTCTTTGGAAATAGCACCAAACAAAGGCCAGACAGTGCCGAACCGTGCTAGAAGCGGTTATGGCTGATATTTAGCCTATTTGGATGCTTTTTGAAAGATTTTTTGTGGCAACTCTTCAAAAATTAGTCCCCAAATTTTAAATTAGCGATTTTAGATCAGAAAAAGTGTGTGTGTAAGAGAAGAATGTTAGGAAAAATGTGGAGAATGTTGAGAGATCTCAGAATAGGAGTAGAAATGTAGATTTCTACCTTTTTGGAGACAATGGTGAGTGGATTTTGAGAGAATTTGTAAGGGTTTGTACTAGCATTGCATGGATCAGCGGGAGACTTTATGAGAGTACAGATAATGGTGAGTGGATTAACAGTTTTTTCCAATATTCTTTTAATTTCATGATTAGATAACTCAACCAAACCACTTGTCTGCGGATGATAAGCAGTAGCAATGCGATGATTAATATGATATTTCTTTACTAACTTCCCAATAATCGCATTTCTAAAATGACTTCTCCCATCAGTTATGATTACTCTCGGTATTCCAAATCTGCAAAATATATTCTTTTTTAAAAACTTTGCAACACTTTGAGCATCACATCGAGGTAAAGCAATAGCTTCAATCCATTTGGAAACATAGTCTACTGCTATCAAAATATAAACATTTCCAAATGATGGTGTAAATAGTCTCATAAAATCTAGTCCCCAAACATCAAATATTTCAACTTCCAACATATAATTGAGGGGCATCTCATTTCTTCTAGAAATATTACCTACACGCTGACATCTATCACAATTTTTAATATAAACATTCACGTCCTTAAAAATTGTAGGCTAATAAAATCCTGATTGTAATATTTTATATGTAGTTTTATCACTTCCAAAATGGCCCCCATAATCAGAATTATGACATTTTTGAATAATTTTATAAGTCTCTTCCAAAGGTACACATCTTCGAATTATAAGATCCTTTCCTTGTTTATATAAAAATGGGTCATCCCAAAAATAAGTCTTAGCATCAGACAGAAATTTCTTTTTTTCATGATATGTCAAACCATAGGGTATAATATTACTAATAATAAAGTTTACTATGTCTGCATACCACGAAACACTCCATTCTTTAACAGTGGACAATTTTTCATCAGGAAATGTTCATTAATTTATTCAATATCACAGAAATATTTTTCAATTTCAAGCCTGGACAAATGATCAGCAATTTGATTATCAGAACCCTTCATATCTACTATCTCAAAATCAAATTCTTGCAAAAGAAGAATCCATCTTATAAGTCTCAATTTTGCATCATTTTTCTTCATTAAGTATTTGATAGCAGAATGATCATTATGCACAATACATTTAGTTCCAATTAAATATGATCGAAATTTTTCAAAGGCAAATACTATAGCTAATAACTCTTTCTCAGTAGTGGTATAATTAATTTGAGCTTCATTAAGAGTTTTACTAGCATAATAAATTACTTTGAAAATTTTATCATATTTCTGACCTAAAACAACACCAATAGCATAATCAATAGCATCACACATTAATTCAAAAGGTTTTTCCCAATTTAGTGAAATTATTATAGGTGCAGTTATTAATTTTTCTTTTAATGTTTCAAAGGCTTTATGGAAGTCATCATCAAAATTAATAATTGCATCCTTTTCCAGTAAACGGCATAAAGGTTTTGTAATCTTTGAAAAATCTTTGATGTAACGCCTATAGAATCCAGCATGTCCTAAAAAACTTTTAATTCCCCTTACATTGGTTGGGCAAGGTAAATTAGATAAAACTTGAATTTTTGTAGGATCTACCTCCAAACCTTTTTCTGAAATCCGATGTCCCAAAACAATTCCTCCTGCTACCATAAATTGGCATTTTTCCCAATTAAAGACCAAATTAGTTTATTCACAGCGTTTTAGAACTTTAGATAGATGTTCTAAACATGATTCAAATGAAATTCCAAACACTAAAAAGTCATCCATAAAAACTTCAATCCCTTTATAAATTAAATCACAAAAAATAACCATCATACATCTCTGAAATGTAGCAAGGGAATTACATAAACCAAAGGGCATTCTTCTAAAAGTAAACGTACCATAAGAACTGGTAAACGTAGTTTTGTCTTGATCCTCAGGAGCAATTTGAATTTAATGGTAACCAGTATATCCATCCAGAAAACAAAAGTATTTAAGCCCAGCCAGTCTATCCAACATTTGATCAAGAAAAGGGAGTGGAAAATGATCTTTCCTTGTGGCAAGGTTTAATTTTCTGTAATAAATGCATATTCGCCACCCTGTAACTTGTCTTGTTGGTATCATTTCATTCTTTTCATTAACAGTCACAGTTACTCCTCCTTTCTTAGGAACAAATGAATAGGACTAACCCATGCACTATCTGAAATAGGGTAGATAATTCTAGCATCCAACTACTTTAAAATTTCTTTCTTAACAACATCTTTCATGATAGGATTAAATCTCCTTTGGGGATCAGCCCGCGGTTTGCTATTATCTTGCATAAGAATTATGTGCATACAAATTGAAGGACTGATTCCTTTAATATTAGCAATTGTCCATCCAAAGGCTTTCTTGCGCTTCTTCAGAATTTCAAGCAAACTATCTTCTTCTTTTTCAGTTAATTGAGTGAAATTATAACAGGAAAGGTTAAGGATTCACCTAGAAAAACATACTTCAAATGATCAGGAAGCATTTTTAACTCATGTTCAGGAGATTTTTCAATTGATGGACCATAAGATTTATTTTTCTCTGTCATGTCCAACAATTAGAAACTTTCACAAACATACTTTAAATCTTCCTCTTGAAAATCTTCAGAATCAAATAACTCCTCTTCTTGTTTATATTCAAATTCTTCTCTTTCAGCTTTCTCTTCATAAGTTGATTTGAAATGACATTCACTTAAATATTCGATAACATCCATCCTAAAACACTCATCTTCTTTACCTCTTGCAATATATTTCATCGATTTTGAAATATTAAATGTAACAGTTTGATCATTAACCCTCATCGCTAATTCCCCTTTTTGCACATCTATCATGGATCTACCTGTAGCTAGAAAAGGTCTCCCAAAAATTATGGGTATCTCTTTATCTTCCTCCATATCTAACACAATGAAATCCACAGGAAAAATAAATTGATCCACTTTTACCAAAACATCTTCTATAACTCCTTTAGGATATATGATCGAACGATCTGCTAATTGCAGAGTTACAGTAGTCGGGGTTATTTCTCCTAGTCCCACTCTTTTGTATATTGATAAAGGCATAAGGTTAATGCTTGCACCCAAATCACATAAAACTTTTCCACATAATCTTTCTCCGATTACACATGGAATTGTGAAAATACCAGGATCTTTAATTTTTTCAGGAAGCTTTTTCTGAATTATCACACTGCACTCCTCACTAAGTGCAACAGTCTCATTTTCTTCAAACTTACTCTTTTTATTAAGAATATCCTTCATAAATTTTGCATAGCTTGGCATTTGTTCTAGGGCTTCAGCAAATGGAAAATTAATGATAAGCTTCTTTAATATCTCCAAGAATTTTGAAAATTGCTTATCCAACTTTTGTTGAAGAAGTCTCTGAGGAAATGAAGGTGATGGTTTTTCTAAATCAACCTTACGAGTAGAAATAGGTCTTTCAAAACCTTTTGGTGTGTCCTCTTTAGGTCTTTCAATCTCTTCTTTCTCTACTTCAGTTTCTTTTTGAACTCTACCTTCCAATTCTTTTCCACTTCTCAGTTGAATTGCTTTCACTTGTTCTTTATTCTTTTCTCTTGGATTCACTTCAGTATTACTTGAAAGCATTCCTTAGGATCTATTACTTAAAGCATTTGCAATTTGTCCCAATTGATTTTCAATATTTCGGATGGTTGCTCCTTGAATTTGTAATTGATTTCCCATATGTGATACTACTTCTTCCATAGACAACTTCTTCTCCTTATTTTGTAAAGCATTGTTATAACCTGAAAGATAAGTTAATCTATTATTATTACCTTGGTTGTTCCAATTCCCCAATGGGTTTACTTGGGTGTTACCCCATTGTTGATTAACACCACCCTGATTATTGTTATTCCAGTTAAAATTTGGATGATTCCTCCAACTTGGGTTATAATAATTGGAATACGGGTTGTTAGGTTTGATTATAGCATTCACAGTTTCTAGTGAAGAATAAGAATCAACCATTTGGCCTAATAAATTTTCTTCAATCATGAGATTTGGCTGAGAAAAATTCATCCCAAATTGGTCTATCTTCCTTGATACAGCAACAACTTGATTTGCTAACATTCTAAAAGCATCATTTTCATAAACACTGGCTACCTTTTTAGGATTTAACCTTTCAGAAGGCCATTGAAAATTATTAGTAGTCATTTCTTCAATTAAAGCATAAGCATAAGAAAATGGTTTATACATTAATGATCCACCAGCAGTAGCATCGATGATTGATCTAAGAGCCAACTAATCCATTATAAAAATTTTGAATTATTAACCAATCTGGTATCGCATGATGTGGACATTTCCTAAGGAGATCTTTAAATCTTTCCCATGCTTCATATATTGATTCTCCTTTAAACTGACAAAAAGATGTTATATCATTTCTAAACTTATCAGTCTTAGATGGTGGAAAATATTTAGCAAGGAATTTTTGTGACAGTTCACCCCAAGTTCTAATTGATCCAGGTGCTAACAAATGTAACCACATTTTAGCTTTATCCCTTAGTGAGAAAGAAAAAAGTCTAAGTCCAATAGCATCATCTGAAACACCATCATATTTAAAAGTAGCACACAACTCTAGAAAATTAGCAAGATGCAAATTAGGATCTTCAGTTGTTGCTCCCCCAAATTGATTATTTGATACCATTTGGATAATAGCAGGTTTAACCTCAAATGAATTAGCAGCTACAGCATGGTTTTGAATACTACCACGAAGTTCATCTACTGTAGGGTTAACAAAATCTCTTAAAGGTCTTAATTCTTGATGGATGCCAACATTTTGATTTTGATGATTTGCCATTTCTTGAAATTTTTTTTTCATTTTCTGTATTTTTTATTTTTTTGATTTTTCTGATAGTTCTTTCTAATTTAGAATCGTAAGGCACAAGTCCTTCAGAACCTGAACTACGCATAAAATAATAAAACAAAACAAAATACAACACACTAGCAAAAATAAAGAAAAGTAAAAATTTATAATTTCTTAATTCTCTTTAAAATGCAATCTAAATTAATTTCCCCGGCAACGATGCCAAAAACTTGATCCCTGATAGATATAAGTGCAATGGATGCCAGAAACTTGGTTCCGCTGGATAAATGAACAAAAGTTTTAAGATATGAAAATAATGATTTTATAATATGGGATACTGTGCAAGTATACGTATCGTTTATCAAGTAATATAGGACTTTCTGATTAAGCCCCGAGATATCGAACCCACAGGGAAAATGTGAAATCTTTAAAGGAATTAGAGAAATTATCTTTTTATTTTCTTTTATTATTTTCGAAAAAGTATGTCTTGACTTTGAAAAGTTTTGAAGGTTGATATGTCTTTTGAAATTTTCTTAATAAAAATGCAAAGCAAGAAATTAAAATTACAATAACTAATAACACTGGATGTAAACTACTATTAACTAGAATATTTTTTTCTTTCCTTTCATGAAGTAGTAACAATTCTTAAAGTATTGTGGTGGAAGTATTCAAGTTTTTATTGTGACAGATAGAAGCAAATTTGTTCTTTACCCTTACTTGGTTCTATAAAGAACATAGGTTAATTTGAAATTTATATTATTTTGAACATGGTTAGGCAGGGAAGATTCTAGTCTCTCACTCTAGAGTTCCCTTGATTCTCACCACCTGGGGGCTAACTTCTCATAACAAAACTCAAAACTTCAAACCAAATTAGGGGGTTTTAGCCTATCACTCTAAAATCCTCTAATTTTACTCCATTTTATAAAAATATCTTCTAATATTACATTCAATTATATGGACTACAATTCTCACCCATGTAATTTTATGTGATTCTTACTAACTTTTATGAGACAATACAGCATTGGATCTTACACAATCTCAAGAAATTTTACAACTTAATAGGCCAAATTAAGAAGTAAACAAAGTTTTTAGAATCAATCTTCACAACTTCTTCCAACTTTTAAACACTTATATTTTCCACAACAATTCTCTTTAAATTAATTACTTCTCCATTTAAGAAAGAAAAAGATAAAGTAAACTACTCATAATGCATTGAAAAAATATAAAAACACATTGATTTGAAATTAAAAACAACGATAAGAAAAATAATAAATAACAACAAGTATAAATAAACTAAATAGAAGTAAACACTTATCTGAAAATCCTCTCCACAAGACTAATGAAGTTCCTCTGAAACTTTGACTCTTCGATAAACTACTTCTCAGAGCAAGTCTCCCAACTCTGTTAACTCAGAATACAGACTTCAGACTTCAATAAAAACTAAACTAAAAGAAAAAAAAAGAAGTGGTAAGAAGAATACTTCACTCCGACCCTTTTCTCCTTTCTACTCTCTGCTCCTACTCTAAATAAAAACTTTTAAAATGCAGTGGAAGAACAATGGAAGTACTCTTCAAAATGCAGTGGAAGAGTCTCCTCAAATTGCCTCCTCTAAATCTTTCTTAAGACTCTCTTTAAATAGTAAACCAAAAGGTGCCTTGGTGTCTCTTCAAAATGTGTCCAGATTCGATGTATCTACCAAGGAACGCACCCATTCATTCAAACTTGCCGCTCAAAGGAAGTTATGGACGTTACCACCAAGAGTTGCATCCCATCCCCTTTGAAATTGGCACCAAATCCATTTGAATCTCGATTTTTAACTGTGGTGGCTAAGCGCCGGCCCAGCGGTGCTTAGCCGCCAGTGCCAAATTTTTTATTTTTCATTTTTTTGCTCCAAATATTGATCCAATTTTGCTCCTTTCTTCATGACCATCCATTTTCATCATACCTGTAAGAAAAACACAAAATACCTTCCATTAAAGTGCAATATCATTAAAAATAGGTATAAAAATGTGCATAAAAATACTGTATATTTTAGGTGTATCAGTTAGTCATTTCCTGATATTTTTTAATTTGTTTTCGTTTTCTAATTCTTTTAATAGTTCTTTCTAACTCAGAATCAAAAGGTAATAGTCCTTCAGATCCAAAACTAAGCATAAAAATAAATTAAAATCTTTTTGGTATTTTTGTTTTTTTTTATATTTATTATTTTTTATATTTTTAAAGAAATAAAAGTGTATAAATTATTTTAATTTGAGAAATGTAAAAATTGTTTTTTAACTTTCTTCGTTTTCTTCCCCGGCAACGGCGCCAAAAACTTGATGTCCTCGACCTTTACTTATGCAAGAATTTATGAATTTATATTTAAATATTTATAATAACTTTTGTAAAAGTCACAATTTCAAATGCAAGTATAATGTTGACCTCATTTTTGATGAGGTCTTCTCTTCTTCTCTTTAATACTTAGGATTTAGCCTTAGGCTTTTCCTTTGACTGTCTTAGAGGATTAGAATTAGGACCCACCACTTAGAAATTCAAACCACTTCTTAACTCCCTGCAAACTCCACAAACTTTACTATAGACCCCTAATCACCTAGAGGGTTGAAATCAAATGTGGAAGTTTAAAGGATGAGTTCCTATAGGGCTCTTTGGCCTTAGGACTACCCCGGGTGGTCCGGTCTGGTAAGGGGCTGACTTACACATGCACTACATTTATACACTACACTTTCACACACCTATACCCAACTTGATCTCCTGACTCATGTAGGTGATTCACATGGATGGTCCTTAACCCCTAGGCCTTGGCTAAGAGGGTTAGGAACAACATAGTGGATGCCTCAAATGAATCCCTTCATGGCTCATGTGGGCTTGATATGGCTTCATGGCTCAACCAAAATGATTTTATTCCACTTATATTCACCCAATCTTCAATTTTCCAAATTTTCGATTTTCGACCCCGGGACCCTACACCCGCTAACTTACCCAAAACCCTCGAAATCCTCCAAAATTTCCAAATCACCCAAAAATTCCCCAAAACCAATCCCAAACATTTCCACATTACTCAAATTGATCATCCATAGCCAAAAATACCAAAAATTCCAAAAATACCTCCCAATACCCTCCAAATACCCAAAATACCCCTCTTGACCCAAAAATCCACAAATTCAGAAAATTCCCAGAAATTCCAGAAAATCCCAAATATTCTCAATTTCATTTTGTTCAACTACACCATGGGCCAATTATGTCAATTTACTCCACTTTTATCAAAACCCCCAATTTGACCCATTTTAACCCTAAGTGAACCCAATGTCAAACCAAACCTACCCAATTGACCCAAATTCTGGTCCAATTCAATTCTAAACTTCAATTCAACATTCCCAACACCAATCTAGACCAAATCCAAGTCCAATTTGATTGACATTTGGATCCAATTTCACTTTTGGCCTTAAAGCCCAATTTGGACCCATGACCCAAACCTAACCCAAACTCACCCAATTCAACTCCAATTAACCCCTAATCTTTTCTAAATCTTCCTTAACATCCCTACAAACAAAACCCTAACATGATTTGTCCAAAATTTAGACCCAAACCCCACTCAAATCCAACCCAAAGCTAAAAAGCCCAATTTTGACCTAAACCCAAACCTAACCCAAATAAGCCCAAACCCCAAAATCAAAACCCAACCAAAGACAAAACCTCTTTGAAACACTCCCATAAACATTTCCCAACATTTATTTTACATTAATTTCAACCCTAGCCCAACATTGGCCCAAGTTAGCCCAATTTGACCCATATTAGCCCATTCACCAAAGAAGCCCAAATTCAACCCAATTCAAACCCAAATCACTCCCAATTTGCTTCAAATCACTCATGACACATCTATGAACTAAACACAACATTTATTTGGCCCAATCCTTTACAAAATTTCCATCCATAAATTTATTTTCAAACCAAAGGCCCACCTTCTCAAACCTTCCTAAAAGCCCAAACTTAATGCTAAAGCCCATATGACAAATTCTTCTCATCATACCCTTAATTAAAATCATCCCTAAGTTCAAATCAATCATCAAATGATTCCAAATTAAGCCCCATAAAAATTCCCATCAAATTACCAAAATTTCTAAGATCCATTTTCATGAAATTGACCAA
The DNA here is from genome assembly GCA_022702705.1 of Papilionanthe hookeriana x Papilionanthe teres. Taxonomy (NCBI): domain Eukaryota; kingdom Viridiplantae; phylum Streptophyta; class Magnoliopsida; order Asparagales; family Orchidaceae; genus Papilionanthe; species Papilionanthe hookeriana x Papilionanthe teres. The sequence goes on from CM040424.1 coordinate 11,350,147, forward strand.
GCTTTTCCCCAAGCCAAAGACAAGCCATGAAGCCATGCATGAGCCCCATAGGAGCCATGAGAGCCATGGAATCCACTATCCACCTCACCAAACCATTAATGGTAAGAGAGAGGGTCTCTTTCTTAAACCCTTTTTAAGCCCTTTTTACCTTAAACATGATACACTCTAAACCATGTTTAGCCACCTCACCATGGATGAGGACTTCACTACCACAATTCAGCTGACCCAAATGATTCCCCCTCAGCCCAAGGTCAAGCATTGGATGGTGAACCAAGCACAAATACTTGGGTTGACCTAAACCAAGCCAAAATCACCCCTTTCCCATTCCATTTCAATTCACCACCTTTACACATGGAAACCATCAATTGAACTCACAGGAATCAAGCTCTGACCTCACTGACCCTGAGGGTGACCCATGCCTGCCGGCCAGCCGCCTGGGTCGCCGGAAAACACCACACCCGAGAGCTCACATGTGAGCCAAACTAAATTCCACCTTGCTGAGCTGCCCCATGCCCAATGGCCACCATGGCTGTTCTTCCCATGCCCAGAGCAGCTGATCCCAACCCTTGGCCATCCCTGTGAGGCTCTCCAGCCACCTCTATTTAAACCCGACCCCCTCACGGCCATGAGAGGAGAGTTGCACAAACCTTGCTGAAACTCGCCAAAATTGTTCCAAACCCTTCTCCATACTTAGAGCGATTGATCCCCGGTGTCAATTTGCCTTAATCCCCACCAACGAATCCAATTTCTCAACCGAAATTTCACCCAAAACTAGGACACTTTGCCACGGTGAGCCAATCCTCAAATCGACCGGTCCTACACCTTCACCTGGACCAAGAGGAGAAGTTTCCCACTCGAAAGCCCCATCTCCGAGGCCACCCGGTTGCTCCAGCCTCCAAGCTTTGTGATCGGCCGTGGTCACTTTCATAGCTAGGCAATTCACCGGACCGGGAGACTTCATCTGGAGCTTGTTGGGATCCAATCGAAGGTGACACAACCCTCAGATCGAAGCCACACTTCTCTGAGCAAAGGTATGGCCTCACTCTTCTTCCCGAGCTTCTGAACATTCTCCATTTTCATTGAGTCAATTTCATGCTACATAAACCGTATGGATGTGTTTGTCTTCTCGAGACGAATCCATAGAGCATAAGAACATTCAATTTGGTCAAGTATCGAGTGAGATCTTAGGCTTAGAAGACGGATGGCTCTCGGGTAAGGACGCCTGGGGACGATGAACGGATGTCGTTCATTTAATACACGCACCGACGGACGGCCAGGATCGCACCGGATCAGGAGATGGAACGACACAGCGGGCCCCCGGAGCGCTGAGTTAGATGGCGGCGTCGAATCGGAGAGCGCCACGCGGCGTTTCGGAGCTGCCGAGGTTGACGCTGCGCTGCGTGGATAAATAGAAAATTAGGGTATTTACTGATTTATTTAATTCCCTAAACTTCAAAAATCCATAACTTTGTGTAGGAAAATCAGAAAATTAAAATAAAAATACCCTCTTGCTCAGTGAACAGAGGAGAATAATGTAGAGAAGAAATCATTTAATTTCATCAAGTATTTTATTTTTAATGATTTATTTCCCTTCTGCATTGTTTTAATTCTCCATGCATATAGGAAATTCACCATGGTATGAGACCATAAGGCTTTTGAAGCCTCTGAATTTGGGGACATTCCCTGAATTTTCCAAAGTCAGAGGCCATCCCTATGAGAAGTTATTGATTTTTCAAATTCATGTTACTGTTTTGAGTATTTTAATTCCAATAATTAGCATGTTGTGAAATAAATTCTAGGAAAATTTGGTGATGTCTCTTATGACCAGAGGACCCTAGGAAAAATAAGTTTTGAATTAATTCAGTTAAAATAACCCTAAATTGGCTTAAACATCCAAAATAGCTCCTTAATTAATTAGAGCTAACCATACATCAAATTAACTTGAAATCAATTCTCTACTGACCTTGAGGATCAGAGGAACCCACCATAAAAATTTGAAGTCAATTGGACTTGATTAGCCCTACTAAATGGGTTGATTAAGCCATTTAGTCAATTTGAATTTTAAAAATTCATAACTTTCAAAATAATTTTCAAAAATTCACCAAATTGGTTTTGGAGCCTCTCTGATATCAGGGGAATTTAAGAAAATTAAAATTTCAATTTTCTAAAAAAGTTGATTTTTTGGTATTATTTTAATATTTTAATAATTAAAAAATAATAAAAATCATAAAAATAATAAAATTCACCAAAATGTCACATTTTGAATTTTAATCACTTAGGAACAAACCCCATATTTTTCTTAGGTCTATTTAATGAGATATTAAATTTTAAACCCTAGGGTAATTTTAAAATTAAAAAAATGTATTTTCTAGCATTTTCACTAAAATAATTATAATAAATCAAAGAAAAATCAGAAAATTGTAAAAATTGATTCTCTAATTTCCTTGATATCAGAGAGAGTTTTCAAAAATATAAAATTAATTTTTCAACCTTTACTTTATTTTTAAATTAATTAATACTCCAAAACTTAAAATAATTATAATAAAAATAATATAATTCAAAAAATCACCAAAATTGGTCAAAGTGGTCTTTTGGTCATTAGGAATGTCCCATAATTTTCTTAAGGACAGAAACTCTCTCTTGGTCATGTTATTAAATTTTCCTTGGAAATCCCTATTTTCTACCAAAAATAATTATATAAATAAATTAAATGCAGAAAAATCATATTTTCTCCTCTCATGTCTTTATTGACATATGAGTGAAGTCACATAAAAATTTTAAATTCATTTAAGCTCAATTTAGTGAGTTATAAAATTATTAAGCTTGAAGGGCAAAATGGTAATTAAAAAATTTTAACCCTTAATTAAAACTTTAGGTTTAATAAAATTAACAAATCTGATTTGGATGACTAAAATTCAAATAATTAAAGGGTAGAAACCTACTAAATAATTTGAAGATAATTAAAATAAACCTTAATTAAATAATTGATTAAATTTGGAAGAATAATAAAATTAGAATTATTAAATAGGGATATTATCAGGAAGAGATTTATTCTTTAATTTGAAAATCCCTAAATTAATCATCTCAATAATATTTAATTCTTAATTAAAAATGATAATTCAAATTTAAGTTTTAAAATGTTAAAGGACTTAATCATTAAATTAAATTAAAGTTAAATTATTAAACTCTTTTTAAATTTTCAATTAAATTAAAATTAAAAATAAAATTAAATTAAAGATTAAATTAAATTAAATCAAACAAATTAAATAAATTAAATTAAATTAAATCAAATAAATTAAATTAAATTAAATTAAATTAAAACATATTAAATTAAATTAAATTAAATTAAAACATATTAAATTAAATTAAATTAAATTAAAACATATTAAATTAAAATAAAATAAAAATAAAATAAAATCAAATAAAATTAAAATTAAATTAAAAATTAAAATTAAATTAAAAAAATTAAAATAAAAATAAAAATTAAAATTAAAATTAAAATTAAAATTAGAATTAAAAAATTAAAATTAAATTAAAATTAAAACTAAACCAAATTAAATTAAATTAAAGTTAAATCAAATTGAATTAAATAACATCACCTAAGACATAAAGAAATTAAATATAAAGTAACTTGAACACTATTCCAAATTTAAATCCGATAACTGAAATTAAATCACAAACCATTTAAACACCAATTTGCCCTCGAAAACTTTGGTTATCATAACTCCTAAACAGAACATTAAATGAAATGTTACTTCACTTATAGGATATTCAAATGTCCTAGTTCACTAAGAAAGATAACAAAACTCGAATTCTCGGACGTTTAATTCATTTGTATAATTAAATTCATTTGGACTTAAAACAATTCTAGCAATATTGAAAAGATGTTTAAGATTCTTCTTAGGCACTTCCTCAATATGATAGGATACTTATAAGAACAATTGAACTTAATTGTTCTTTGATGAAGAAAATCATCCTCAAACCAAAACACAAGAACCTAGACGTCATAGGAAATGACTAGCTATAGGATTAGGAACTTGGTAGAAAACCATAACCCTTCCCTTAGCTTTACCTAGGAACTTACTTAAACATTCTAATTGTGTTTTAAGTGCAGCTTGGGATGACGGGAAGACCCTCCAGGTACGCTTTTATTTTATTGCAATTTACCTTATTGCAATTTATTTAATCGCATTACACTTACTTTTCTTGCATGATAAACAACTGTTGCATAAAAACCCACACCTTTAGGATAGTACCTAAAACTAAAATTAAAACTAAATTAAAAGTCATTACAAGATAAAATTCACCGCTACAACATTTCAAAATATAAAGCAACTCAAAATTTAATCACAAATAGAACACAAAACTACAATTACAACTAAATTAAAACGTCTTGTTGGATGATCGGGAATATCTCGGATGATGTAACCTACGTGTTGCTAACGGGATTTCCCACGGTCTAAATAAAAGTGTGGAACTCATTCAGTTGAGTTTAGTAAATTCATCTGGACTAAGTGAATCCGATAAAAATAACGATGCCGGAAAGATGGAACCGTGGGATCTTAACCGGTGTTGTTATAATCAACTTTAAGATTTGTTTTAATTAAAACATAAAAACACTTGGAAATTAAGATTTTCTCTAAACCAAAACACTTTTCTCATCTCCTGATTTATGACTTCTATAACTAAACCTCTGCAACAACAAGGAGCCTGGAGCATGGTGGGCAGCACGGCCATCGTCATCAGCAAAACCTGAGTCTACTCCAGCAAAACTTTCCTAGAATTAAATAACCAAGCCATAGGATTTCGAGGTAGTTTGCCTAGTGCAACATAAATCCTCAACTCTTCGTTAGGCATTTGCATAGCCAATTTAGCCCTAACCGGTCTTAGGACTCCGAGGTAGTCGTCCGATACGACATAAACCCTCACATCTTTGAGGCTCTTTGTATGATCATGCCATACAAATATAAGTCCTAATTAATTAAAATTGGCAAGATTGAAATACTAAATAAACATTAGGACTTTCCTAAATCTAAGCCAAACAATAGGATAGTCGGGAAATTACCGAAGTTCGCTTCGAATCTGTAATTTCTCCTACCTTTCTTCCTTTGAATTCCCAAAACAAAATGTTTCAAATTTGATCTATTCCCTATTGAAATTCCAAAATTCATCCCCTTGAAAACTTAAACTTTGAAATTCTTGAGAGCAGAACTACTGATTATTATCGAGAGTTTTCTTAGGTGATTCTCATCACTTAAGATGTAATTAACTATAGGGGCTTGCCCTTATAGGGAATTTTAAGAACCCAGGTAATATGAACCATGTTTAATGCTTTCATATTAAGCAGGGGAATTTGTCGGCTTATAAAATTGGTTCACAGACCAAACGGATGTCACAAAATCTTCTAGTTTATTTAATCGAGCCCCATCATCAAGTAGTGTGTCTATTCTTCGGGATAGATACACAGCTTGTGATGTGGCGCTCATTTATATAAACTATTTGGGATGTGAGATCGGTTTGATTTCATATCTTAAAATTTTCAAATTTAAAATTATTTTCAAAATCAAATACTACTTTTCAAATTATTTATTTAAATTAAATTAAAAAACTCGCCGACAACTTCTGTTAGGCGACCCCTTTTCGAAATAAAACACACGACCTAAAAATAAGCCATACATATACGTATCATTTCAAATAATACAGGGCTCTACTGGAGTCTTGGTTATCGATCCCATATGGAAGATTACGAAAAATTAATTTATGAAATTTATTAGATTTTCAAATTAAACGTATTTATTACTTTTAATTCTTTTCAAAATTCAGATTTTTTAAATTTAATAATATTTCTACTAAATGTAAGTAAGCAGTAATAAAGTAAAGATTAATGCAAGTATAAATGAAACAACTTTCTCCTTTTCAACTAATCCAAGATTTTTTAGAATAATTATCATTTGTGGATAACATAGATTATGGTATTGTGCCAAATAGAAGCATTCATATTCTTTACCTTCTCTCAATAGTATAAAGAACATTGGCTAATCTATAGATCGGTTCAGGATGCTTTATTAGTAGAATGGGTTAATCTAGGCTCACACTTTAGATGTCCAAGCGTGGCTATGGACGGCCCTACCAGTGACCCATTCCCTTTCTATAAACCAAATTATTGGAATTTAGTCTGTCACTCTAAAAACTAATCCATTCTATGCCCAATAAACAATATCTCCCATTTATTTGTACTTCACCTTGAATAACCCACATATAGCCTTTGATTACCCAAGGATTCACGTGATATCTACTTGTTAAGAACTCATCTCCCGATAGGTCTCAGAATTCTTCAACAGGTTTTAACAATTTAAATGGCCAGTTTAAAAAGTAAATTAAGATCAGGTATTAATATCATCATAATTTTTATAAATATTTTAAGTTAAGTTCTCCAAAAAAATTTAATTATCTTATTATCTTTTCATAATTAAAAGGGGAAAGAAAACTGACTACTCAGAACACATTGAATTCACACAACAAAACATATTTATAAAAATTTGAACCAAGTTACAAATACTTATTTGGAATGTTCCTTCAAGCGATCCGCTGACTTCTACTGACTCCAATGCAAGGTGCAAGACTTCAACAGCAACAACACTAATAAACTCACACTTACCACTTAAGGAATTGAGTATTAAAACTCAAAATAAACTCACTAAATATTAAAGAAAGTGGCTCCCTAAAATGTTTGGATGCTAAAGGGTGCCTGGGGGATTTAGGGTGCACTTTTCTCTGTAGAATTGACTGCTATTTATAGAGCTTTAAATTTGACCAGGGGTTGCTTAAGGCACATCTTCAAAATTCATCCAAATACAATGTATCTTCTAGAAAGTAACTGTGGCGCCTAGGCGCCAGAATCGGGCGCCTAGGCGCTAGAGTCCGTGACCAAGTCTTCACACCTATTCACTTTGGATCGCACCTCTTCGTGATTAAAACTATTTTCCCGTGTCCAGATGCATTGTATCACATGTCCTATGTACTAGGCGTAACTTCTAGTCTTCTGAAAGGTCTGATAACCTCTTAAAACCATCAAAATAACTGCCCAAAGCTGTCAAAAATCTTATCTGCTTCAGTATCGAACTGGCACTTAAGCGCAGGATTCTGGCGCCTAGGCGCCAGACCTATAATTTCGGCAACTTTGCTCTTTAAGCTCTATTTTTGCTCCTTTTTGCTCATTTTTTTCCTTCTTGAACTCTTTTTTTATCACCTACATCCAAAAACATAAAATTACCTTTCATTAAAGCATAATATCCTTAAGAATTGAATCATAAATAAGGCATAAAAATAACTATTTTTTAAGTGGATCATAAACCTAGTTAGGATTTAGTTTTTGGTTCATTTGATGTTAACTATAAACTTGACTTAACCTATTATGGGATGGATCAACTATTTGAATTTTTAATGGTTTTAGGGTTTTAAATATTAATTTAAAATTATTATTTTTAACCCTAATGATTAAAATGTCATCTTGGATTCTCATGAGGATAAGATTTGTTATTTTTAGGTTTTGTGTCCACCTCCTTAATCTTATTAACCAATTTTGAAGTTAATTTACCTATTTTCTAACTTTTATAATTATTTTGAAAATAATTATTTAAGTTTCATAGAAAAATAGATATCTTTATCCAGAGACTGCCCGAAATCTTAGAAAAATCACAGAATGTTCCTGAGGATGAGGAGATCATTTTGTGAAAAATTCATAATTATTGGATTTATAATTATTTTTAAATAATTAAATTACTCCAGAGTAATTAATTAATTAAAAATAAAATATAAATTATTAAATTATGATTTTGGTCTTATAATTTTCTCTGCATCATCCTGAATATGAGGGTATTTTTATTATATTTTTGTGATTTTTGGATGTCAAAATATATATTTTTGATTAGTTTAAGGTTATTCAAGATTTAAATAAATCCTAATTAACCAAAGAGAGGCATGTATCTCCGTACGCATGAAAATGTGCTTGATCAGCTGCAGGGCTCCGAACAGCGTATTAGGCTGGATTAAATCAGAGTCGTCCATTTCCAGAACATGGAAATGGATAACATCTGTTCATCTCCTTTGTTCTGGCCTATCTCGTAAGCCGTCCATGGTTTAGAAACAAAATTTCGCTCGACTCTCAATGGATTCGAGAGGATTTTGTTTCTAGAGCTTCATCTGAAGAAGACAAAGACATCCATACGGTGATGATGAGGTTGTGAAATGATTTGTTTCACAAATTTTCAAACTCGAGCTCAGTCTAAGTCCAAAGATCCATACCTTGGCCTGAGTTGATGGAATTTCAATTGGATTGGTTCCACAGCTTTGTTTTGTCCTCGGAAAGCTTAATACAAACTCAATTTGAAGTTAAATTAAGCCTAGGTGTGAGTTTGTTCTCAAGGTATCTTGGCTTAAGGGGAAGATGTTGAACAGTGGGTTAAAGCCTTAAGGGAAGGCCATTTTTTATTAGGCTTATCTTCGTAGGGCTCTAGGAAGCTTCTGGAGTGATCAATTTGAAGTTTTGAAGAACTTCATTTCAAACCTGAAATTTTTCCTAGTTTCAAGAAGGTAAATTAGAGCAAACTATTAGGCTTCATGGGTCAATTCTATTAGGGCTGGTTTGCTTAGGTCCTGATGAGAAACTTTATTATTCAAAGGTTGAGGAATTGGGCAGTGTATGAGTGTCTCCTATTTTTTGTCTCCTCTCCCTTGTCCTTCTCGGTTTGGCCTTATTTATAGCCATGGAGGCAATGGCTAAGATTGGACTCATTTGTTTTCACTTGGGGAAGGTATTAACTGTCTAATGATGACTTTTGGATGAGGTTTGAGATTGGTGATGAGTTCAATTCATCATTCCAAGGTTAACCCATGTTGACTTCAAGTATGGTGAGCTATTGGTTTAAATCTTGGCACCCCTCCGTTGGCCCTTCTATAAGGTGGATTGGGCTTGGTAAATCCTGCTAAAATTACCTTCCCCAAGTGAGTTCTATTATCCCCTTGGTGAAATTTGAAGAGAATGACACATAACCATTTTGTGCGTCTCCCATGAAGTGTAACGATGGAGTTTTTACGGTGAAAAGAATGGTTATGATAAGCTTCTCTTTGATTGGGTGGGAGGAGAGGTGAGTAGTGACTCACCTAAACCAATACTAAAAAATGGTGTGGTTGATAGACACCATTTATGCTCACTTGTCATGGCATCATGATGAACTTTCACCTTGGTTAATTATGGTAAAATAGAGAGAACTTAAGTGGTGTTTACAGTGTCTCATAGGTTGGCCGGTGACACACCTAAAATATATACGCTTTTTGTTATATCAATTTAATCATTTTTGATGATATTACACTTTAAAGGAATGTATTTTGTATGTTTTTGTTTTAGGTACAAGAAATGGTGATTGGAGCAAAAGAAAGCAAAAGCGGTGCAATTTGGATAAAAAACGAGCAAGAAATGAGATTCTGCCCTGACACCTTTCGGTAAGTCTTTTGATGCTTAATCTCTTTTGCAATTCTTGCATAATTTTGAATGAGATTATACTTTAAAGAAAGGTTATTTTTATGCTTATTTTGTAGGGCTGTCTGTTACGAACGCAACACAACTGAAACGGGGCAAATCGGAGCTAAAATGGAGCCAAACAAAGCGAATCGGTGGAGCTGCGCAGAGCCTGCTCGCCGACAGCGGCCACGATCTCGCCGACGGCGAGATTTTCCAGAAAACACCAAAAAGTACCATAAAAGCTCACCGACAATGAGCTCGAACCCACCGACGGCGCCCGGAAGGTTCTGGACTGACTTTTGGCAATTTTTTGCCTAAATTTGATGTATTTGGACACTTTTTCGAAGGGGTGCTTATGGAAACTCTTCAAACTTCATCCATACTCTTTAAAATGGCGAATATAGGTTAGAAAAGTGAGGAATTAAGAGGAGAAAAGTGGAAAAAAAACTTGGAGGAATGTTTAGGATTCTTAGATTAAGAGTAAAAATGTAGATTTCTACCCTTTTGGAGAGATTGGAGAGGAGATTTTGAGAGAATTTGTAAGGGATTTTGCTAGCATTGCATGGATCGCCGGGAGACTTCATGGGAGAGATATTCATCTTTCTTTTAAAGGGAAAAAGCTAATTATTGGTCTTCATTATCTTATAATTTTGTAAACAATTACCTAGTGGATTTGCTTTGGTTTAATGAAGTTTCTGTTGTGTTTTCTTCGTACTTTGTGACACATCTCTCTTACTCTTTTTTCTTCTTTGGAAATAGTGGCATGAGAAGATTAAGACATTCTTTTCATTTTAGTTTTCTTTTGCAATGAGTAGGATTCCTGATTAGGATATTGGGATGCTTGCTAAAAGATGGTTTAATTATAAATGTGATGGTTTTTACTTGCACTTCATTTACATTGCAATAAGGGCCCATTGTAGTGTTAAAATTCGTTGTAATTGCATTAAATCCTGAAAGGGTATATGTAATTCTCAACAAAGTGGAACCACATTCAAATTTCATGGATGGTGAAGTTTATGGGAGTTGAATGCAAATAAATAGGGAAATAATATTAATCGGGCGTAGAATTGGAGATTTTAGAGTGCAGGCTAAAATCTTCAATTCGGTCATATCGTTTGGGTGCTAAAGTGTAGATTTTTAGCCCTCAGGCGAGGGGAACATGGGAGCTCTGAAGTAAGAGCCGGTATCCTCCCAGCCTAGCCGCAGATTCAGTAACCAAGCATAGGATTAGTCAATGTTCTTTATGTCTGGACCAAAGGGTAAAGAATAGGATTGCTCCTATTTGGCACATTCAATATTTAATGCATCTCATTCATGTACATTATCTATTTCATTACATAAGAATAGTAGTTTTTAATATCTCAAAATTCTCCAAACCAACTCATCTAAAAAGGGTTGTCTTTAGAATTATTATTTGCATTTAGTTATAGTTACTATTACATTTAACTCTTGTATTTAGGAGTAGTTGCTAGATAAAACATAATTTTAATCGATATTCCAAACTAAGGATTATTAGTAGTAGACTACAATTTGACTAAAGACCTCTTACTTCACTTCCTCGTGGGATCGATACTGGGGTTTTTAAAGAAAACTTTATATTACTTGAAACGATATGTATACTTGTGTAGTACCCCTGGTGTGTAAAATATTTTCCAATTTTTATATCATTTAAGATTTTGTACACTAGTCGTGACCCGATCTACAATTACGCAGTAAATTAACTTCCAAAAGATGGCAAAAAAAAACTTGACTCGATTTAAATATAGCGGCTAGTTTGTAAAATCTTAAATGATATAAAAATTAGAAAATATTTTACACACTAGGGGTACTACGCAAGTATACGTATCGTTTCAAGTAATATAGAGTTTTCTTTAAAGTATCGATCCCATGAGGAAGTGAAGTAAGAGGTCTTTAGTCAAATTCTAGTCTACTACTAATAGTCCTTAGTTTGGAATGTCGATTAAAATTATGTTTTATCTAGCAACTAGTCCTAAATGCAAATGTTAAATGTAATAGTAACTATAACTAAATGCAAATAATAATTCTAAAGAAAACCCTTTTTGGATGAATTAGTTTGGAGAATTTTGAGATATTAAAAAATACTATTCTTATGTAATGAAATGGATAATGTATAGGAATGAGATGCATTTAATATTGTATGTGCCAAATAGGACCAATCATATTCTTTACCCTTTGGTCCAGACATAAAGAATATTGACTAATCCTATGATTGGTTACTGAATCCGTGGCTAGGTTGGAAGGATACCGGCTCTCACTTCGGAGCTCCCACATTCCCCACATCTGAGGGCTAACATCTACACTTCAGCACCCAAACGATAGGACCAAATTGAGGATTTTTGTCTGTCACTCTAAAATCTCCAATTTTACGCCCGATTATTATATTTCCCTATTTATTTGCATTCAATCCCCAAGAACTTCACCATCCATGGAATTTGAATGTGGTTCCACTTTGTTGAGAATTACATCGCCCTTCTGGGACAATGCAATTATAACAAATTTTAACAATACAATGGGCCCTTATTGTAATGTAAATGAAGTGCAAGTAAAAACCATCACATTTATAATTAAAACTTCTTCTAGCATGCATCCCAATATCCTAATCATGAATCTTACCCATTGAAAAAGAAAATTAATAGGAAAATAATGGCATAATCTTCTCATGTCACTATTTCTAAAGAAGAAGAAAAAGTAAGAGAGATACGTCATAAAGCGTGAAGAAAACACAACGGAAACTTCATGTAACCAAATTAAATCCACTAAGTAAGTGTTTGCAAAATCATAAGATAATGAAGAACAATACTTAACTTTTTCCCTTTGAAAGAAAGACGAAGATCTCTCCCATAAAGTCTCCCGGCAATCCATGCAATGCTAGCGAAATCCCTTACAAATTCTCTCAAAATCTCCTCTTCAATCTCTCCAAAAGGGTAGAAATCTACATTTCTACTCCTATTCTAAAATCCCTAAACATTCTCCAAGTTTTCCTCCACTTTTCTCCTCTATTTCTCTTGTTTCTTCTCTTTTCTAACCTATATTCGCCATTTTAAAGAGTGTGGACGAAGTTTGAAGAGTTTCCATAAGCACCCCTTCGAAAAAGCGTCCAAACACGTCAAATTTAAGCCAAAAACCACTAAAGGTCGGTCCAGAACCTTCTGGGCGCCGTCGGCGGGTTCGAGCTCGCTATCGGCGAGCTTTTCGGGCACTTTTCAGTCTTTTCTGGAAAATCTCACGTCGGCGAGCAGGCTCTGCGTAGCTCCGTTTCTCTCTGTTTGGCTCCGTTTTAGTTCTGATTCGCCTCGTTTCAGTTATGTTGCGTTCGTAACAGATAGCCCTACAAAATAAGCATAAAAACAATCTTTCTTTAAATTATAATCTCATTCAAAAATATGCAAGAAGTGTAAAAAATATTAAGCATCAAAAGACTTACCGAAAGGTGTCAGGGCAGAATTTCATTTCTTGCTAGTTTTTGCTCCAAATTGCACCATTTTTGTTTCCTTTTGCTCCAATCACCATTTCTTGTACCTAAAACCAAAAAACATACAAAATACATTCGTTTAAAGTGTAATATCATAAAAAATGAATAAAATGATATAGCAAAAAGCATATATATTTTAGGCGTATCAAAATCTCCTAAACTTAACTATTACTTATCCTCAAGTAACACTTTTACTACATAAAACTTTAACTCAAGGAAATGTACTTTTCACCTGTAAGACACTAAAATTTTTCATTTAAAAGAATATATTAGTTAGACTTTTAGAAAGAAATTTAGTAACTCAGGTTAACACAACAAGTATAAGAATATTCAACAATCAAGTCTAAGGGTTCTAGTCTTCTATTTATTTCAAGATAAACCATAATTTGTTACGTTAAGAGTGCCTTGAAAGATTATGTGAAAAAGGAGTTCATGCAAACTTCATCAAAATGTAGGCCAATACTTTAAATATAAATTCAGAAATGAAATCAAGTTCTCCCTTTAGGGTGACTCAAGTGAAGCCAATTTTTTATTAGGCATCTCCTCAAGCTTCTCCTCATAAATTTTTTTTTCTTTCTCTTCTTTTTTTTTCTTTTCTTTCGGGATCATTTTCAATCCCTTTTTTTTCACTCTCTTTCTTTTTCTCTTTTTTTTTTCTTTTTTTTCAATGAAAATTACTATATCTGGAGAGCCTGTAATGATTTTGAACTTCACTCTACTCTTTCTAAAGTTCAAACTTGAAACACATCCTTACTTTATAATTAGGTATGAGCCTTATTATTCATCATAAAGTCACAATCTCTTCTTAACACACAATACTTTATGACTCTTAACATTTCAAAAATACAGTTTTCTTTACTTTAAATAGTTAACTATAATCAAATTCTTTTATACCAAATATCGTATCCTTATAAAATTAACTTTTATTACTAAAAACATTCATCCAATCCTTCCATAATAATCAACTAAAATAAAAAGTTTTAGTTATCTCAAGCGAGGTTCAATTGCCAGAAGTTATGCTAATATTTTTTGAAAATATAACAATTGAGAACAAATAAGAGCTAATATTTTTTCCCCCCAAACTTAAATTTAAAAAATATTTTGCAATTAATTCCATAAAATGTAGCATGAAGAAAAAGTAAAAGTTGAATTTACTTACTACTACAACATCCTATCAAATTCATATCATGCATAATCAGGATAGAATGACTGTAGGAGAATGTAAAGCTAACCTAAAACATGCTTGTAATAAAATTACACTAAAAAGAAGTATTTTCACATTAAAATTTTATTTTTCTTCCTACCCCCAAACTTAATTTTTAACATATATAGCATTCAGAACAAAAAATAAAAGCAGGAAGAAAAATAATTTAGAAATTCTATCTACCACAAATGTCTATCAAATCTATTTGCAAGTATTCATTAGGACAGAACAATATGCAGCAGAAAGTAAATCTAAAATAATCATGCCAGAATGAAATTAACTAAATAAAAGCCTTACTAGCATAACATGTATCAACAAGGGAATATAAAAATGTTCTTCAAGACCTAAATAAAGTTGTAACACAAACATAAACACACATAAGATAAATGAGGTCAATTCATCATTTAACTCATCACATCACACTGATTTACTTCCAATTTTTAACGGAATCACTACACTAATAAATTAGGTACTTTCAAATGATTTTATAAATTATAATCCCGAAGATAAGATTATCCCTGATAAATTGGTTTCTGGGCACCAATCTCAGGCATCATCTAATCCTTATAATTAAGCACCACTAACAGTTATAAAGATAGCGTAAGATCATCCACATAATATTCATTAAATAGGTTCATGACTCCTACCTAATGAAAGTAAATTTAGAGAAAAGAAGTATCAAAATTGAGATAGATATGTTACAATTTAAAATCATGGTATCTCTTGTAAAACTCAAGTCCGGGTGAGACCCGAGTTGTAGTGAACTCGTCAATCCAACTACTACAAGAGATCAACTCTAGCCATAATAAGAAGTTTAGGAATCACCTCACTCATGACACACAAAGATCAAACTACTAAAAATCCAAACATCTACTAATCAACAATAAAACTGATCAATCCACTGTAAAGCAAATACAATATATCACTAATAATCATGCTCTCAAGCACACAAAATCAAACCACACTGATAACTATGGGTTGCCTCCCATAAAGCGCTTGGTTTAACGTCGTTAGCCCGACAAATGATTCCACCTGGATCAAAATTTCATTTAAGTAATCCTCAATCAATTGCCCAATCATTTCCAGATCCAGGGATTCCTATAAAATCCTCAAATTTTAATTTTTCATTTAGCTCTTCATTTTCAGTTGGATTTATATCATAACTCCTCATATTTCTTTCTAGATCCAATATTTTTCTATTGATTTTCTCAATTTGCATATTAATATCATCCTTGAAATTTATAAGAAATGGATCTTTATAAGATACTTCAATATCTCCTAAATTTTGGATTAGATTCTCTCTAGATAATTCAGATTCAGGATCAAATTCTTCTATTTCACTCTTATGATTCAAGTTATCTTCCAATTCTTCCCCTTTATAATTATTAAATGATGGAGGATCTATCTTAGTTGATGAAATAGGTTTTTCTAATTCCTTAGAAATTTCTTCCAATAGTCTTCCAACATCTTTATCCTCTTTTCTCAACTCAAAGTTCTTTTGAAATTTATCCTCAAATTCTCTTCCAAGTCCTAGTTCAATAATTTTATCTTGTTCATCATTCAATTCAGGTTTTTTCTTGTGATTGAGTCGCATCTGAAGATATAAAGACTGGTTTTGTAGATGAATTCCCTAAATAGATAGGCTTTAAAATTGTGTGGGGTACATCCATCTCAAGTTCATGGATTTTTCAACAAATAGAATTAAATGTTTACTATTTTTGGTAGCATCCATCATTTCACACCTCTCCTGAACATACATATAGTCTTCTTTAAATAACCTTTTCGAATCATCATGAAAGTTTATTTCAATCTCATCTGTTATCTTACTCTCAAAACTTTCTTGGAAATGTTCTTTACTTAGATAATCAATTTCATCCATCCAAAAACAATCATCATCTTTTCTCTCAGTTGGATATTTCATAGTCTTTAATACATCAAAAGTGACTTCATGGTCATTAATATTTATAGCCAACTCTCCTTTTTGCAAATCTATCATAGCTTGTCCAATAACAAGGAAAGGTCTCCCTAAAATAATTGGAATTTCTTTATCTTCCTCTATATCTAATACAATAAAGTCCAAAGGAAAGATAAATTTATCCACTTTAACAAGCACATCTTCTATAACTCCTTTTGGATAAATGATAGATCGATCAGCTAATAGAAGGGTTACAGTAGTGGGAGAAATATCGACTAAACCTAAACTTCTAAATATAGATAGAGGCATCACATTAATGCTCACTCCTAAATCACATAAAGCTTTTCCACATAATTTTTCTCCAATTGCACAAGGAATTGTAAAGCTACAAGGATCTTTAAGTTTTTTAGGAAAATTTTTCTGAAGTATAGCGTTGCACTCCTCACTTAGTGCAACTGCTCGTAATCCCCAAATTTCCTTTTCTTATTTAATATATCCTTCATAAACTTTGCATAACTTGGCATCTGTTCCAAAGCTTCAGTGAAAGGAATATTTATCGTTAACTTCTTAAGTACTATAATAAACTTTGAAATTTTTTTATCCAACTCATGTTGTCTAAGTCTTTGAGGAAATGGAGGTGGTGGTTTATCCAAACTGATTTTAGTTGGAGATATTAATTTTTCCAGATCCTTAGAAACATGTTCTTCAGGTCTTTTAGTTTCCTTTGTTTCTCTCACAACATCTTTCTCTTTTCTAACCATATCCTCTATATCTCTTCCAATTCTTAATTGGACATCTTCTATTTGTTCATTAGTGTTCTCTTTAGGGTTGATCTCAATGTTGCTAAGAAGTTTTCCTTTGGGTCTATTGCTAAGTGAATTAGCAATTTGTCCTAGTTGATTCTCTATGTTTATAATCGTAACATTTTGACTTTGCAATTGGTTTCCCATTTGCAATATCACTTCTTCCAGAGACATTTTCTTATCCTCAAATTGTTGATCATTGTTAGAGTCCAGTGGATATGAAGGTCTATAGTTTGTGTTCCCCTGATTATTCCAAATTCCATTATGATTTGCATAATTATTTTCCCATTTTAGGTTTCCACCATTAGTAATATGATTCCAGTTAAAATTAGGATGGTTCTCCCAATCTGAGTTGTAAAAGTTAGAGTACATGTTTTTTATGGTATTTAAAGTCTCATATGATAATTTAGAATTGATTATATGCCCTAACGATGTTTCCTCACTTACAGGAGTAAATTAAGGTTGGTTCATTCCAAATTGGTCCAACTTCCTTGATATTGCAGCAACCTGAGATACGAGAATTGCAATCGCATTCGTAGCATGAATACCAGCTGTATTTTTATGATTTATCCTTGTAGAGGGCCATTGAAATTCATTTGTAGCCATTTCTTTAATTAATGCATACGCTTCATCAAATGATTTTGACATTAAAGATCCACTAGCAGCAGCATAAATTATAGACCTAAGGGATTCTACTAACCCATTATAAAAAGTTTGAATGATTAACCAATCGGGTAGAGCATGGTGTGGACACTTTCTTAGGAGTTCCTTAAATCTTTCCCATGCTTCGTATATTGATTCTCCTTCATAATGACAAAATAAGATAATATTGTTTCTAAGTTTAGTAGTCCTTGAAGGTGGAAAATACTTAGCTAAGAATTTCTTAGTTAACTTCTCTCAATTTTTAATAGAATCAGGTGTTAATGAGTATAACCACATTTTAGCCTTATCTCTTAGTGAGAAAGGAAAAAGCCTTAGTCTAACAGCATCGTCTGGCATACCGTTATAACGAAATGTAGCATAAAGTTCTAGAAAATTTGATAAGTGTAAATAGGGATCCTCCGAAGGAGTTCCCCCAAACTGATTGTTGTGCACCAGTTGAATAATTTCAGGATTTATTTCAAACGAATCAGCTTCTACGACAGGGTTTTGTATAATTGAGTGAATTTCATCTGTTGTAGGATTTAAGTAATCCCTCAATGAAGTATGATGATTTTTCAAATTATTATCATGAAAGTTTTCCATTTCCAATTCTAGTTTTTCTTATCTTTTCTATATTATTATTATTTTTTTATTTTTTCAAACTCGGGATCATAAGACACAAGTCCTGCAGATCCTTTGTTTTGCATACACAACATAACAAACAAAACATAAACAATTAAAATAATAATAAATGAAATATATTCAACACAACAAAACATTTTCACGAACACCTTATTTTTCACACAAATAGTTTTTTCACAACACTTTCATAAAACAAAACACTTTTTACACAAAAATAGTTTTTACGACACTACAATTTTCCAAGTCTAAGCCTAATTACTTCAACTAAAATTCTCCTAAAGTTCTTACCAAAGCTTCCCCAG
Source organism: Papilionanthe hookeriana x Papilionanthe teres (assembly GCA_022702705.1). NCBI lineage: Eukaryota > Viridiplantae > Streptophyta > Magnoliopsida > Asparagales > Orchidaceae > Papilionanthe > Papilionanthe hookeriana x Papilionanthe teres. Next base: position 11,368,668 of record CM040424.1, read on the forward strand.
CAACGGTGCCGAAAACATGACCAGATCCGCAATTACGCAGTAAATTAACTTCCAAAAGATGGCAAAAAAAACTTGACCCGATTTATAAATAGCGGCTAGTGTGTAAAATCTTAAATGATATAAAAATTAGAAAATATTTTACACACTAGGGGTACTACGCAAGTATACGTATCGTTTCAAGTAATATAGAATTTTCTTTAAAAACCCCAGTATCGATCCCACGAGGAAGTGAAGTAAGAGGTCTTTAGTCAAATTCTAGTCTACTACTAATAGTCCTTAGTTTGGAATGTCAATTAAAATTATGTTTTATCTAGCAACTACTCCTAAATGCAAATGTTAGATGCAATAGTAAGTATAACTAAATGCAAATAATAATTCTAAAGAAAACCCTTTTTGGATGAATTGGTTTGGAGAATTTTGAGATATTAAAAACTACTATTCTTATGTAATGAAATAAATAATGTATAGGAATGAGATGCATTTAATATTGTATGTGCCAAATAGGAGCAATCCTATTCTTTACCATTTGGTCCAGACATAAAAAACATTGACTAATCCTATGCTTGGTTACTGAATCCGTGGCTAGGCTGGGAGGATACCGGCTCTCACTTCAGAGCTCCCACGTTCCCCTTGCCTGAGAGCTAACATCTACACTTCAGCACCCAAACGATCAGACCGAATTGAGGATTTTAGCCTGTCACTCTAAAATCTCCAATTCTACGCCCGATAATTATATTTCCTTATTTATTTGCATTCAATCCCCATGAACTTTACCATCCATGGAATTTGAATGTGTTTCCACTTTGTTGAGAATTACATAGCCCTTTTGGGACAATGCAATTATAACAAATTTTAACAATACAATGGGCCCATAATGTAATGTAAATGAAGTGCAAGTAAAAACCATCACATTTATAATTAAAACTTCTTCTAGCATGCATCCCAATATCCTAATCATGTATCCTACTCATTGCAAAAGAAAAGTAAAAGTAAAATAATGGCATAATCTTCTCATGCCACTATTTCTAAAGAAGAATAACAAGTAAGAGAGATACGTCACAAAGCACGAAGAAAACACAACGGAAACTTCAGTTAACCAAAGTAAATCCACTAGGTAAGTGTTTACAAAATCATAAGATAATGAAGAATAATACTTAGCTTTTCCCTTTGAAAGAAAGACGAAGATCTCTGCAATAAAGTCTCCCGGCGATCCATGTAATGCTAGCGAAATCCCTTACAAATTCTCTCAAAATCTCCTCTCCAATCTCTCCAAAAGGGTAGAAATCTACATTTCTACTCCTATTCTAAAATCCCTAAACATTCTCCAAATTTTTCTCCACTTCTCTCCTCTATTTCTCTTGTTTCTTCTCTTTTCTAACATATACTCTCCATTTTAAAGAGTATGGACGAAGTTTGAAGAGTTTTCATAAGTACCCCTTCGAAAAAGCGTCCAAATACATCGAATTTAGGCCAAAAACTGCCAAAAGTAGGTCCAGAACCTTCCGGGCTCAATCGGTGGATTCAAGCTCACTGTCGGCGAGTTTTTCAGGCACTTTTCCGTGTTTTCTAGAAAATCTCACCGTCGGTGAGATCGTGGCCGCCGTCAGCGACCAGGCTTTGTGCAGCTCCACCGTTGCGCTCCGTTTTGCTCTATTTTAGCTCTGATTCGCCCCGTTTCAGTTGTGTTGCATTTGTAACAGATAGACCTACAAAATAAGCATAAAAACAACCTTTCTTTAAAGTTGAATCTCATTAAAAAATATGCAAGAAGTGTAAAAAAGATTAAGCATCAAAAGACTTATCGAAAGCTGTCAGGGCAGAATTTCATTTCTTGCTCGTTTTTACTCCAAATTGCACCGTTTTTTTTTCCTTTTGCTCCAATCACCATTTCTTATACCTAAAACCAAAAAACATACAAAATACCTTACTTTAAAGTGTAATATCATAAAAAATGAGTAAAATGATATAGCAAAAAGCGTATATATTTTAGGCGTATCAAGCCGCTATTTATAAATCAGGTCAAGTTTTGGCCATCTTTTGGAAGTTAATTGACTGCGTAATTGCGGGTCGGGTCAAGTTTTTGGCGCCGTTGCCTGGGAAGCTTCGGTAAGAACTTTAGGAGAATTTTAGTTGAATTAATTAGCCTTAGACTTGGAAAACTATAGTGTCGTAAAAACTGCTTTGCCTGAAAAGTGTTTTTTATGAAAAAGTGTTGCGAAAAAATTGTTTGTGTGAAAAATAAGGTATTTGTGAAAATATTTTATTGTGTTGAATATATTTTTCATTTTATTTATTTAATTGTTAATGTATTTTTTGTGTTACATATGCGAAACAAAGGATTTACAAGACTTGTGCCATATGATCCCGAGTTTGAAAATAATAAAAAAATAAAAATGCAGAAAGGACTTGAAAAACTAGAAATGGAAATGGAAAACTTTCAAGATAATAATTTAGAAAATCATCATAAATCATTGAGGGATTACATAAATCCTACGACAGATGAAATTCACTTAAGTATACAAAACCCTGTCGTAGAAGCTGACTCGTTTGAAATAAATCCTGAAATTATCCAACTGGTGCACAACAATCAGTTTGGGGGAACTCCTTTGGAGGATCCCTATTTACACTTATCAAATTTTCTAGAACTCTGTGCTATATTTCATTATAATGGCATGTCAAACGATGCTGTTAAACTAAGGCTTTTTCCTTTCTCACTAAGGGATAAGGCTAAAATGTGGTTATATTCATTAGCACCTGGCTCCATTAAAAATTGGGAGGAGTTAACTCAGAAATTCCTAGCTAAGTATTTTCCAACTTCAAGGACTACTAAACTTAGAAACGATATTATCTCATTTTGTCAGTATGAAGGGGAATCCATATATGAAACCTGGGAAAGATTTAAGGAACTCCTAAGAAAATGTCCACAACATGCTCTGCCCGATTGGTTAATCATTCAAACTTTTTACAATGGGTTAGTAGGATCCCTTAGGTCTATAATTGATACTGCCGCTGGTGGATCATTAATATCAAAATTATTTGATGAAGCGCATGAGTTAATTGAAGAAATGGCTACAAATGAATTTCAATAGCCCTCTACAAGGGTAAATCATAAAAATGTAGCAAGTATTCATGATACGGATACGATTTCAATTCTTACATCTCAGATTGCTGCAATATCAAGGAAGTTGGACCAATTTGGAATGAACCAACCTCAATTTACTCCTGTAAGTGAGGAAAGTTCATTAGGGCCTATAATAGATTCTAAATTATCATATGAGACTTTAAATACCATAAACAACCCATATTCTAACTTTTACAACCTAGGTTGGGAGAACCATTCTAAATTTAACTGGAATCATACTACTAATGATGGAAATATAAAATGGGAAAATAATCATGCAAATCATAATGGAAGTTGGAATAATCAGGGGAACACAAACTATAGACCTTCATATCCACCGAATTCTAATATTGATCAAAAATTTGAGGATAAGAAGATGTTTATGGAAGAAGTGGCATTGCAAATGGGAAACTATTGCGAAGTCAAAATATTGTGATTAGAAACATAGAGAATCAACTGGGACAAATTGCTAATTCACTTAGCAATAGACCCTAAGGAACACTTCCTAGCAACATTGAGATCAACCCTAAAGAGAACACTAATGAACAAATAGATGTTGTCATATTAAAAATTGGAAGAGATATAGAGGATGTGGTTAGAAAAGAGAAAGATGTTGTGAGAGAAGCAAAGGAAACTAAAAGACCTGAAGAACATGTTTCTAAGGATCTGGAAAAATTAATATCTCCAACTAAAATCAGTTTGGAAAAACCACCACATCCATTTCCTCAAAGACTTAGACAGCATGAGTTGGATAAAAAATTTTCAAAGTTCATGAAAGTACTTAAGAAATTAACCATAAATATTTCTTTCATTGAAGCTTTGGAACAGATGCCAAGTTATGCAAAGTTTATAAAGGATATATTAAACAAGAAAAGGAAATTTGGGGATTACGAGACAATTGCACTAAGTGAGGAGTGCAGCGCTTCACTTCAGAAAAATTTTCCTCAGAAACTTAAAGATCCTTGTAGCTTTACAATTCCTTGTGCAATTGGAAAAAGATTATGTGGAAAGCTTTATGTGAATTAGGAGTGAGCATTAATGTGAAGCCTCTATCTATATTTAGAAGGTTAGGTTTAGTCGATATTTCTCCCACTACTGTAACCTTTCTGTTAGTTGATCGATCTATCATTTATCCAAAAGGAGTTATAAAAGATGTGTTTGTTAAGCTGGATAAATTTATCATTCCTTTGGACTTTATTGTATTAGATATGGAGGAAGACAAAGAAATTCCAATTATTTTAGGGAGACCTTTCCTTGGTACTAGACAAGCTATGATAGATGTACAAAAAGGAGAGTTGACTATGAATATTAATGACCAGGAAGTCACTTTTGATGTATTAAAGACTATGAAATATCCAGCTGAGAGAAAAAGATGATGATTATTTTTGGATAGATGAAATTGATTATCTAAGTAAGGACCATTTCCAAGAAAGTTTTGAGAGTAAGATAACAGATGAGGTCGGAATGGTTTTTCATGATGAGTTGAAAACGTTAATTAAAGAAGACTGTATGTATTGTCAGGAGAGGTGTGAAATGATGGACGCTACCAAAAATAGTAAACTTTTAATTCCATCTGTTGAAAAATCTCATGAACTTAAGATGGATGTACCCCATACAATTTTAAAGCCTATCTATTTAGGGAATTCATCTACACAACCAGTCTTTATATCTTTAGATGCGACTCAATCACAAGAAAAACTTGAATTAAATGATGAATATGATAAAATTATTGAACTAGGACTTAGAAGAGAATTTGAGGATAAATTTCAAAAGAACTTTGAGTTGAGAAAAGAGGATAAGGATATTGGAAGACCATTGGAAGAAATTCCTAGGGAATTTGAAAAACATATTTCCTCAACTAAGATAGATCCTCAATCATTTAATAATTATAAAGGGGAAGAAGTAGAAGATAACTTGAATCATAAGAGTGACGTAGAAGAATTTGATCCAGAATCTGAATTATCTAGAGAGAATTTGATCCAAAATTTGGGAGATATTGAAGTATCTTATAAAGATCTATTTCTTATAAATTTCAATGATGATATTACTATGCAGATTGAGAAAATTAATAGAAAAATATTGGATCTAGAAAGAAATATGAGGAATTATGATACAAATCCAACTGAAAATGAAGAGTTGAATGAAAAATTAAAATTTGAGGATTTTATAGGAATCCCTGGATCTTGAAATGATTGGGCGATTGATCGAGGATTACTTAATTGGAATTTTGATCCAGAAGGAATCATTTGTCAGGCTAATGATGTTAAACTAAGCGCTTTATGGGAGGCTACCCATAGTTATCAGTGTGCTTTGATTTAGTGTGCTTGAGAGTTACGATTGTTAGTGTTGTATTGTATTTGCTTTATATTGGATTGATAAATTTGATTGTTGATTGGTAGATTTTGGGATTGTTAGTTGTTTGATTTGATATTTGTGTGTCTTGAGGGATGTGATTCCTTAACTTCTTATTATGGCTAGACTTGATCTCTTGTAAAAGTTGGATTGACGAGTCCACTATGACTTGGGTCTCACCCAGACTTGAGTTTTACAAGAGAAATCATGAATTTGGAACATTGATAGTTCCATCTTAATTTATTACTTCCTTTCTGCAACTTTATTTTCATTAGGTAGGAGTCGCGAACCTATTTGATGAATACCATTAGGATGATCTTACGCTATCTTTATAACTATTAGTGGTGTTTAATTATAAGGATTAGATGATGCCTGAGATAGGTGCCTATGAGCCAATTTATCAGGAATAATATTATCTTTGAGATTATAATTTATAAAATTGTTTGAAAGAACCTAGTTTACTAGTGTAGTGATTCCGTTAGAAATTGGAGGTAAGGTAGTGAAAATGGATGAGTTAATGGAAGAATTGACCTCATTTATCTTATGTGTGTTTATGTTTGTGTTACAATTTTATTTAGGTATTGAAGAACATTTTTATATTCCCTTACTGATACCTACAATGCTAGTTAGACTTTGGGTTTAGTTAATTTCATTCTGGCATGATTAGTTTTGATTTACTTTCTGCTGCATATTGTTATGTCCTAATTAATACTTGCAAATGAATTTGATAGACATTTGTGGTAGATAGAATTTCTAAATTATTTTCTTCCTTTTTATATTTTCTGTACTGAATGTTATATATGTTAAAAATTAAGTTTGGGGGTGGGAAGAAAAATAAAATTTTAATATGAAAAATACTTCCTTTTAGTGTAATTTTATAACAAGCATGTTTTAGGTTAGCTTTACTTTCTCCAACAGTCTTTCTATCCTGATTATGCATGTATATGAATTTTATAGGATGTTGTAGTAGCAAGTAGATTCAACCTTTACTTTTTCTTCCTGCTATATTTTATGGAATTAATTGCAAAATATTTTTGAAATTTAAGTTTGGGGGGCAGAAAAATATTAACTCATATTTGTTCTCAATTATTATATTTTCAAAAATTATTAGCATAACTTCTGGCAGTTGAATCTCGCTTGAGATAACTAAAAATTTTTATTTTAGTTGAATATTATGGAAGGATTGGATGAAAGTTTTAGTAAAAAAGGTTAATTTTATAAGGATAAGATATTTGGTATGAAAGAATTTGTTTATAGTTAACTATTTAAAGTAAAGAAAATTGTATTTTTGAAATGTTAAGAGACTTAAAGTATTGTGTGTTAAGAAGAGATTGTGACTTTATGATGAATAATAAAGCTCATACCTAATTATAAAGTAAGGATGTGTTTCAAGTTTGAACTTTAGAAAGTGGAGAGTGAAGTTCAAAATCATTACAGGCTCTCCGATATAGTAATCCTCATTAAAAAAAAGAGTGAAAAAAAGGGATTGAAAATGATCCCGGAAAAAAAAATAATAAAAATAAAAAGAAAAAGAAAAATATTTATGAGGAGAAGCTTGAGGAGATGCCTAATCAAAAATTGGCTTCACTCGAGTCACCCTAAAGGGAGAACTTGATTTCATTTTTGAATTTATATTTAAAGTATTGGCCTACATTCTGATGAAGTTTGCATGAACTTCTTTTTCACATAATCTTTCAAGGCACTCTTAATGTAACAAATTATGGTTTATCTTGAAATAAATAGAAGACTAGAACCTTTAGACTTAATTACTGAATATTCTTATACTTGTAGTGTTAACCTGAGTTACTGAATTTCTTTCTAAAAATATAACCAATATATTCTTTTGAATAAAAAATTTTAGTGTCTTACAGGTGAAAAGTACATTGCCCTAAGTTATATTTTTATGTAGTAAAAGTGTTACTTGAGGACAAGTAACAGTTAAGTTTGGGGGATTTTGACACGCCTAAAATATATACGTTTTTTATTATATCATTTTACTCATTTTTTATGATATTACACTTTAAAGGAAGGTATTTTATATGTTTTTTATTTTAGGTAAGAGAAATGGTGATTGGAGCAAAAGGAAGCAAAAACGGTGTAATTTGGAGCAAAAACGAGCAGGAAATGAAATTCTGCCCTGACACTTTTCGATAAGTCTTTTGATGATTAATCTCATTTACACTTCTTGCATATTTTTGAATGAGATTATACTTTAAAGAAAGGTTTTTTTATGCTTATTTTGTAGGGCTATCTGTTAAGAACGCAACGCAAATGAAACGGGGCAAATCGGAGCTAAAACGGAGCCAAACGGAGCGAAATGGTGGAGCTACGCTGAGCCTACTCGCCGACGGCGGTTACGATCTCGCCGACGGTGAGATTTTCTAGAAAACACCGAAAAGTGCCAAAAAAGCTCGCCGACGGCGAGCTCGAACCTGCCGAAGGCGCCCGAAAGGTTCTAGACCAACTTTTGGCGAGTTTTAGCCTAAATTCGATGTATTTGGATGCTTTTTCAAATGGGTGCTTATGGAAACTCTTCAAACATCGTCCATACTCTTTAAAATGGTGAATATAGGTTAGAAAAGTGAGGAATTAAGAGGAGAAAAGTGGGAAAAAAAAACTTAGAGGAATGTTTAGGATTCTTAGATTAAGAGTAGAAATGTAGATTTCTACCCTTTTGGAGAGATTGCAGAGGAGATTTTGAGAGAATTTGTAAGGGATTTCGCTAGCATTGCATGGATCACCGGGAGATTTTATGGGAGAGATCTTTGTCTTTCTTTTAAAGGGAAAAAGCTGAGTATTGTTCTTTATTATCTTATAATTTTGTAAACAATTACCTAGTGGATTTGCTTTGGTTTAATGAAGTTTCCGTTGTGTTTTCTTCGTGCTTTGTGACGCATCTCTCTTACTCTTTTTTCTTCTTTGGAAATAGTGGCATGAGAAGATTATGACATTCTTTTCATTTTAGTTTTCTTTTGCAATGAGTAGGATTCATGATTAGGATATTGGGATGCTTGCTAAAAGATGTTTTAATTATAATTGTGATGTTTTTACTTACACTTCATTTACATTGCAATAAGGGCCCATTACAGTGTTAAAATTTGTTGTAATTGTGTTAAGTCCAGAAAGGTCATATGTAATTCTCAACAAAGTGGAACCACATTCAAATTTCATAGATGGTGAAGTTTATGGGAGTTGAATGCAAATAAATAGGAAAATAATATTAATCGGGCGTAGAATTGGAGATTTTAGAGTGACAGGCTAAAATCCTCAATTCGGTCCTATCGTTTGGGTGCTAAAGTGTAGATTGTTAGCCCTCAGGCGAGGGGAACTTGGGAGCTCCGAAGTGAGAGCCGGTATCCTCCCAGCCTAGTCGCAGATTCAGTAACGAAGCATAGGATTAGTCAATGTTCTTTATGCCTGGACCAAAGGGTAAAGAATAGGATTGTTCCTATTTGGCACATACAATATTTAATGCATCTCGTTCTTGTACATTATCTATTTCATTACATAAGAATAGTAGTTTTTAATATCTCAAAATTCTCCAAACCAACTCATCCAAAAAGGGTTATCTTTAGAATTATTATTTGCATTTAGTTAAAGTTACTATTACATTTAACTCTTGTATTTAGGAGTAGTTGCTAGATAAAACACAATTTTAATCGATATTCCAAACTAAGTACTATTAGTAGTAGACTAAAATTTGACTAAAGACCGCGTACTTCACTTCCTCGTGGGATCGACACTGGGTTTTTAAAGAAAACTCTATATTACTTGAAACGATACGTATACTTGCGTAGTACCCCTAGTGTGTAAAATATTTTCCAATTTTAATATCATTTAAGATTTTGCACACTAGCCGTTATTTATAAATCGGGTTAAGTTTTTGGCCATCTTTTGGAAGTTAATTTACTGCGTAATTGCGGGTCGGGTCAGCCGGCCACCTCATTTCATGCAAATGGATGATTTATTCCATGGGTAGGGAAGAAGGTGACACATTATTTTCTTCACATAGAATTTATGTATTTTGGTCAGGATGGCTTTTAACCTAGGTAAAGATTTGACTTCATGTTTTGGTTTTATTTCGTTGGAGGTGGGTAGAGGTGAGTGATAACTCGCTTCATTCTTGGTGAAAAATCTACGAGGGAATGACACCACATCATTCCCTTCATAATGAATTCATGATGATCTTTTAACCTTAGTTAAAAGTGATGTGTTATGGGTTCTCATGAGTGTTTGTCATGTCATGGTAAGTTCCATGGGTTATGAATGACTCATAAATGATTTTCCATAAATTAAATTTGATTTTTAAAAAAAAATAAATTATGGAATTTTGTTGTCATGGGTGATGTCATTTTTTAATTTGATTTTTAGGATTATTTTCATATAATTACACTTTGAATTAATTATGTAATTAATTAAAAGTGTAGGAAACTATATCATTAATCAATAAATTAATCAAAATGATTTTGAGAGTTAATCATTTGATTAATTTCATCAATTTGGTTCAAAATTGGGTGTTTTGACCAAATTTGACTAAGATTGACTATGGTTGATTAATGTTAACCTAGGTTGACCATGGTTGACCACTCCAGGACTAGGGTTGACCCAGATGATTTACTTAACCTTATAATTTAATCATCGGGTTATTAATTTTGGTCATGGGACTTAGGTTTGACTAAGGTTGAACAAATGATCATGTTTGGTCCTTTTAATGTCTTAAATTGATCAAATAAGTCATATTTGACCAACTTAGTCTTTAAGTTAACTTTGTGGTCAATGAGATTGGTATCGGGTTAATGTGGTGGTCATTAGGTCATGGATTGACCATCTTGACTAAATTTAACCATTTGGGTCACATGTTAACCAATCTAGTCAATGTGGTGGTCATTGGGTCATGGATTGACCATTTTGACCTAAGTTGACCATTTGGGTCAAAGGTTGACTAGTTTGGTCAATGTGGTGGTGATTGGGTCAAGGGTTGACCATTTTGATCTATTTTGACCATTTGGGTCAAAGGTTTGCCCGTTTGGTTAATGTGGTGATCATTGGGTCAAGGGTTGACCATTTTGACCTAGTTTGACCATTTGGGTCAAATTTTGGCCAGTTTGGTCAATGGGGTAGTCATTGGGTCATAGATTGACCATTTTGACCTAGTTTGACCATTTGGGTTAAAGTTTGACCAGTTTGGTCAATGAGGTGGTCATTGAGTCATGGATTGTCCATTTTGACCTAGTTTGACCATTTGGGTCAAAGGTTGACTTGTTTGGTCAATAATTGATCAAATCAGGGTTTGTCAATACTAATTTGATCATTTTAGGATGTCTTAAGATTTGGGTTAAAAAGTCTTCATTAGGGACATTAGGGTTTAGTGACCATTAGTGAGATTTAGGGAGTCCATATTGGTAAACTTCATGTCTCAAGATGATTTAGAAATGATCCTCACAGAAGTGAGGTCAACATGGTGCCTAAGCTCCAGTCAATTATAAATATCTACTAGAAGGGTGGCACCTAGGCGACACAGTTGGGCACCTAGGCCCAGAACTGACTTTTTTCTCAATTTAATGAATTTGGTTTAATATTGAAAAGTTAATAGAAGTGACTCTTGGGGATTTTGTAGGCTTATTTAATAGAAGTCTTGGGAAAGTCTGATGGGCGACCATTGGTGATAAGAGGGATTGTTATGTGTATGTGTGTGTGTGTGTGAGTCTTTATTTTTGTATTTTTGGAGTAAACTTATAAGGAGAGTTGAAGATTCATTAAGGAAACTTTAAAAGGTTCGATTGGAGAGGAGTTCGAGATAAGAATTTTGCATTTTTGTTTAAGTTTGTTTTGTAACATGAGTTTAAATAGAAATTGTGTTTTGTAGTGTTATCCTCGTGAAGTTTGAGTAGTTTTATTATCTTTTTCCTTGTGATGAGAATTAATCATGTGTAGGATTATAAATTTTTAGAACTTCTCTTATATTATACTTTTGATGATTCGTTACTTCATGCTTCATTTATATATTTGATATGTCCAATTGGTATGTTAAAACTTGTGATTTCATAATGACCTGGGAGGGCTATGTGTTCCTCAACTAGTAAGAATCACATTAATCTAGTGGGTGAGAAGGTAGACCATTGGTTATTTCAAAGAGATAGGGAAATATGATTTAATGGGCATAAATTTGTGTTTCTAGTGTAACAGGTTAGATTCTTACCAATTTGATCTAGAGATTGGAACCTTAGGACCGATTAGTCCTATAGAGAGGGCACAGTGGGTAATCTGGATGTGAGAAGCTAGAACCTACCAAGCATAACCTGAGATTTTGGAACTTAACTTTAGGTTAGCCAATATTCTTTATGAACTCGAAAGAGGGTAAAGAATAGGTATGCTCCTATTTGTCACAAAACTTCATGTAAACCTTTAGACATTTGATCCTACACTGATTATAAACTCATTGCAAGAAGGAAGACTCTTCACATAATTTGAATTCTTCTATACTTAGCTGTTTTATAAACACTTAGCATTTTTCTTTTAGTTTTTAAACTAAACTTATCGATAGTATTTACTTCTTTTTACACATATACTTTCAACTTTATTTCCTAGATAATTATATGTTGTTTTAAGTAGCAGTTTTATAAGCCATTATAAAGACTTACAACTTCTTTATGGGATAGATAATTGGGACTCCATTAGAGCTCTATATTACTTGAACAGTATGTATAATTGTGTAGAACTCCTAGTGTGTAACTTTAAATCAAATTATAAATTCCATTACATATTCATTTTACACATTAACCACCTTAAGAAATAGGATCAAGTTTTTGGAAAAGGAATTATTTAACTACGTATTTGCGGGTCAGGCCAGCAAGTAATAAGGCTAGTTTTTGAATAATAACTTGCATCAATTTTACGTGCTTTCACCTACTTTTTATCATGCATTCTACATACAATTTTACCTCATTTATCTTGATTTTATGCTTGTGGAAGATTCTTTGCTTTATTTTTCTTGTTATAGGTGTCAAATACACAAATGTAGTCAAAACAAACAAAATAGCATTATTCAGTGTGAACACGCTTAGTATAGGAATGACCACACCAAATCAAGGTGTGACCACACTAAAATTGGCATGACAATGCCAGTTTTGGGCATGAACATGCCAGGGTCTGGCGTGACCACGCTGGGGTCTGGCGTGACCACGCTGATGGACCACCAGGTCTCATTTTGGAAGGCTTTTTCATAATGATTTTTGTTGGAGCTTTAAAATAAAAGCTAGAGCACATATTAAAGCATTCTTGGGTGGAGAGGAGAGTTGGAGATGGATGGAGAAAAAGTTTTTGAGGGTTTTCCTTAAGTTTCCTCTTCCTCTCTTGGGGTTGAGGTCCTAAAGTTTCTTCTAAATTTTTCTTTGTATTGTTCTTATATGTTATGAGAGGTTATTTCATGAGAGAGGAGTTCGCTGTTATGGAAGAGGGAATAAATCATTTTGTAAGTTTTCCTTTTCAATTTTACTTATAATAATAGTTTTATCGGAATGCTTTTCTGGTGTTCATTTTATCATGTGTAACTAAATTTTCTTTCGCGCTTTTGTGATTTATGGGATGTAATTTTGTGATTTTCTCGAATGATTTCTTTCCATGTATCCTTGTCCAAATGACATCATGGATGTTTTAATGTCATGTTAACCATAGAATTTCATTTACTCATGATTTGATTAATTAGGATGCTAACATATTTCGTGATCCGTGACTCCTACCTGTTTCACAAAGGAACGAAATAGTTAACCACAAAATCCAGGTAACAATAGATATATTTAATCTTGGTTTTGCAATCTAAAAGAGGATTGGAACAAATCCTCAGGATGCTATGGGGATTGAGGAAGCCTCAACTTCATAGAATCTAGCCTGCTATTGACTTAGACATATGCATAAGAAGGACTTGCTATCCCTGTTGATAATAATCACGTGGGAGAAATTCTAGGAAAATCATGAATCACCACATTACCTAAGTTGCAGGGGCGCAAGCCTCACATATCTTGAAGAATTATAAGATTTATTTTCCACTATTTTTTGTATTCTCCAAACAAGTTATCTTTTGTTATTGCTATATAGTATGATCTTTAGAATCAATCTTCTATCTGTGATCACGCTAAGCTAGGTTTATAATTTTAGTAAACTAAAGATTTGCCCATCAGAATAGTTCTTAGCCCTTTCCTCGTGGGATCAATATGCGGTACTCTTTAACTGCATTACTACCTAACAAATGCACTTGCATTGTACGGTCGACTTACATCTTGGTATGTTTTGGCATGTTAGTTAGAGTCTAAGTTTATGTTAGGTTTATGTTTGGGGTTAAGTGGATTAGGGTTAGGTTGGGTTCAGATCGACCTGAGTCAAACCCAAACCCTAGCCTAATCCAAAGCTTTTGAATGAGTTAACTTAGCCTAATTAGAAGACTCAAAAAATAAATTATTAAATTAAAAGAGAAGAGGAGAGAAGCTTACCGAGAGGAGGCTGACCAGAGGAGAGGAGGCCCATCAGAGAAATTATTCCTTCCTCTTCCTCATAGCAGTGGAGAATACAATGAGTGGAATATCTCAAGTACAAAGTGTCAGTGTGTGTCTTTCAGAGAGTACTGAAGTCTACTTATTTATAGGCTGAGAAGGCGATGATAGAATTCTTTGTGGCCATTTGATTAGGTGGCAGGTTGACGGTCGTGATGAATTAGATGGTTGGAAGAGCCACGGATCGCCACTGAAGAAGTGATGCGACGGTTCATGCTCTGATCTGTGGTCGAAGGTCACAGATCGATGGTGCATCACTGGGAGTGTTCACATAGAGTTTTCCCTCCGGATATAATTGGGTGGTCACACCTAGGGCTGGCGTTATCACACTAAGAAGCTTTTAGACGTTTTCACATCTTGGCTAGGCATGAACACACTGAGGTACATATGAGTGCGGTCGTGCCCAGACCTGACAAGATCACATCAGGCCAAAAATGGGCTACTGCAATTTTGGCCAAAGTGGCTGCACCACACGAAGGGATGATGTTCATGCAAGTCCTATGTGACCAAAAATAAGGTCAACATCCACCAATTATGAAGTATTACTTGGCACTAGCTTTTATAATGTAGAATCTAAGCTAATATATGCTTTCTTACCAAGTCAATCTATCTCTTTGGTTAATTCATTATATTATTTGAAGACTCATCAAACATTTTTTATACATTTGGTATGTTGGTCATTTATTGTACTATAATTTGATATAGTTTTTCTTATTGCATACTGTAAAACGATATGCCCGAACAAATGTCTTGGCATCACATTCATTTCCTGTCAACTCACCATTGAATGATGATTTCTTTAAAGCTGTTATGGGTTTAAAATAACATAGAAACCCTTACTATTGAGTTATAATTTGATGGTGTAACATCTTCTCAAAGATTTGAATAGCCACTATCTTGTCTCTGAAGAAAGACAAGATTTGGATTAATATTTATCACTCCTTAGAAAGAGATTTTATGGTATTCATATTGTCTATCAAAGCCATGTGCAGATACTAAAGCACATTACAAGGCTTTTTTCATTGATTTGGAATTATATATAAGATATAAATGAGATTATATGTTTTGTTGATTTATAGTTATTGGACTATTAAATTGTTAAAAAAAATAATTTTTAAATACCAATGCTAAGTAGATAATGAATCTTCTTGAGAAAATTCTAAATGTGTCATTTTATTAAATTCTACATGGAAGAAATTCCACAGTAGATGTATTGGAATTTCTTATGTAAAATGATTTTATTTTAATAGAAGTGCATATTATGAGGTTTTATTTCCTGTAGACATCAAGTATATCCATAAGAAAATTGCTAAAGGGAAGATTTCTCTTGTTGTAAATTATGAAGGGATTGATTGGAGATAAGCATTTATTGACAACTCATAAGAGAGCAAACTATCTCAAGAGGGATCTTCAAACCAGACAAGTCATCATTATCATTATTATTAAGTGCATAGTCCAATTAGAGGTAGTATCAGCTACTTGCAAAAGAGAACATATTCAGAGTGCGTAAGTGGATGAAGGGCATGGGTAGAATTATCATGCAGTGTGAATGCTGCTACAACATTAAAAATGATAGAGAAGGGAACCCTTTTGGTTTAATCTAGCATAATGAGTTATACCGTATATTTTCCTTAATTAAGTAGATGATAAACAAAATGATTTCCTGGTATGTGCATCCAAAGGCCTATGTGCCTAACAACTGCATTATCAGCATTCATGACAAAAGGGATTACATCCCTCTACACATAGTTCACCATGGCTTTTTATGGTCGTTCTACACAGTTTCTTTTATCAGCAAACACAATATCTCATTTGGATCTGAGCTTCAAATAGTGGGTTTGAGTAAATTTTGAGGATCGATAAAGATTCCTCAGTCAGTAGGATCAGTCCTTGTGTTGAACGGAACAAATCAGATGTCGTTAAGAACTACATCAAAACGATACAATGCCAAAGGATATACATTAATTTTCAAATAATGAATGAAGAAACAAGTGTTGTATGAGTGCAAACCTAATCTAAAATTGTGTGGATTAAACCCCTTGAGTTATGATATGTTTGGGCAGAAGACACTTCTATGAGTGTATTTGAAGGAACTTGGGTGAGATTTGAGGTTATCTTAGTCCTTATAGTACCTTACAGGTTGGGTTACTCTCACATAACTTTTACTTTATGAATGCTGGTTATTGTAGATGACAGATGTCTGATGATTATTGATGTTCAAAAATGGGGATATGTAGTGATATGGATCATATGATATTTCTTTATTTGGATTATTATGGAGGTCTTATCAACATTCTCTATTTATGTTTGTACATGTTTTGAAAAGCAATAAAAAAATAAATTCTCAGAATTAGGCCAAATTCTGCTTAACCTATCAGCTGTTTCTAATCACTTTTGAAAGCATGAAATACATGATTGACTAAAATGCCATAGAACTCAACAATACTTCCCCATCCTTCCTAGACCATTTCCACCATTGCCGACCTCCAATTTCACTAAACATTCACAGGACCTCTGATGACCTTGTACCTAAACTCAGTAGAACTCCAATATAACTATCCCATTAGCTTCCCCAAGCTCCACACATCATTTTCCAATCAAAATCTCAAACTCTCGAAGCTTCTGATCCATCCCTAGACCAAACCATGGAGAGCTTTAGTTGAACTCATATACAAGCAATTTCAACTCAAATTGGAGTAAGGAAGAGGTGTGCGAGCTCAGTATGAGTGTCTCCAACCAACCCAATCAAGGCCTCAACTATTGGGAAAAGGTAACGGCCGAAAACTCAATAGGGATCCTCAGCTTTGGTCTTGTGTGAATGAAATTTTCAATTCAATGCGTATTAGCCATTGGATGTGTTCATTAGGCTAGGATGAACGTTAAGGATCAATTAAAATTGAATTCGGTAAAATGTATCGATCATATCAAGCTCGAGAGCGTGGACGACCTTGGTTCTTCATTTTTTGTGGGGACGATGAATAAATATCGTCCATTCCCATGTATTTCAAACAGATAGTTGTGATTAGATTGGATGACAAAGTAGGTGATCGAATAGATAGCAGATCGGAGCTAGCGTGGCAACCTACATGGAAATCACGTCCAACTGTAGAGCGATGCATGAAGTTTTGGGGATGCCAAAGATGACGTGGTGGCTGACTCAGCCCATGGTTTAATTAGAAAATTCAGGATTTTTCAAATTAATTAATTCTAATAAAATTCAAATCTTTATAAATTCATATAAAATTAAATAAAAACGAGAAAATTAAAATTAAAAAATGTCCAAGTGAGGAGAATTTACTAAGAATAAACTTTAAATAATTCAAGTTACAATTAATATAGAAAATACTTAAAACCCGTAATCAATCAAAAAAAAAACATTAAAATTTAAATTTAAATCGAAATGCAATGAAATTTGGATATGTTGTCTTTGATTTTTCCAAAGACATATGCAAACATTTCAAATGTAAAACTTAATTATCTTTGAAAAAATTAATTAATCACAAAAATAAATATAAAAATAAAAGAAAATTTTAAAAAATAAAAAATAAATTGAAAAATAAAAGGACATAAAAAACAGTCAACTTGTGAGCTAACATAACAATTCCACCCATTAAAACTAAATAATCACTAAAACCAGGAACGGGTATATTTGTAAAAATATAAAATTACACTTTAGCCCTTGGTCTCCAAAACTTAATCGAGTAAATTAAACTCATAATGTCCTAATAATTGAATTTAATTAATACATGAAATGAAATTGTGAAGTTAAAACTAAAGTCAAACCACAGATAAATTTCCAGTGTGCCGAGATGTGATGTGCAGGTGGTGATGATCACACCGAGGTATGCGCTAGCGCCCTTGACGGGCACTCCAGAACCCACCAAAGGCAAAATTGTAGTTACTCAAGATCATGAAAATCAAATGTTATATTATATTGTTAGCCTTAATCAAGACAAATTTAAATATTAATATTCAACTCATTATTCAAAACACCTTGTAGAAATTTAGTAGAATTTATAAGCCACTTTGACGCAACCTTATATAAAATTAAAAGAAAATAAAAAAAATTATATAAATGCTCTAAGAGTGATTTAAGCATGTTGAAATCCTAAGATCATAATAATCTAATTGTAATCCATTAATGAAATTTATAAAAATTAAGATATAATAAAATCCATAGTAAGGTAGTTGTTTAGCCAATCAACATCCCTTTGGTTAGATGATGATCTTCAGACGACCAGTTTCATGAGCCCTTGAAGTCTTATGTCATATTATTGATTCACTTGTTCAGCTCTATACCGTTTGATTGTCTTGAGATTCATACCGATAATTTTCCTATACAATATTCTAATCAATACAGTTAAAATAGTAAATTTATAGCACAAATTCAACTACAACTTTTATTTTTATAGTTTAAAAATAAATTTCAAAAGAAAAGTTCAATAATCAAAATAATGATTAATTAATACAATTTTTTAATTAATTGTCATTCCATTAAGAAAGCTTCCAGAGTAAAACTTATTTGTAATAGGCATTCATAAATAAAACCATTATATTGGCATAAAAAATAGCATGGTTGGTAATAGTAAACCAATAAATTTCAAATTAAACATTACTTTTGACATTATTTATTTTGAAAATAAACTATAAGATAAGCATATATTGAACGATATTAAATGTAATTTTTATCATAATTTGCTGAAAACAAAATTATCTAATTATATTGATTTTATATTCTATGCAATATTTAAAAAGTTTCGTTATATAAAGTTAAAACGCATAAGTGTGCAAACAAATTAAAAAATAAAAGCTAGGTCAATTCTACATTAATTTTGACATATCTTTCGATCTGCACAAAAGATGAGTCAAGGCATTTAATCATGCCAACCACCTAATATAATTATTTTAGATCGTAATCTTCACAGATCTAAAGTAATGGTAGAAAAAAAATAAAAATTGCAACCAAATCATCAATTTTTCTTCATATTTATTTAGGAAAATGTACTTCCACTTAAATCCATCGCCCCCTTAGAATTAGAGCGCACTTATTCCATTAAGACAGGATACACCTCTCTAGAAATAGAACATTTATTCCATCAGAACAGTGAATGTAAATTTAAGTTCACGAGTCTAGTGAGCACTTGCCGCGTGACAAGTGAACCCCACTATAATATACTCATATTTTAGAGGATGGGGCCCACTTAGCATGCAATAAATAGCCAATGAATACATGGAATTACCACACGCTAGGTTTCTCCCCCCTGAGAAAATATTATATTAGGACTCCCCACGTAGAGTAAGTGCGGAGTCCAATGAAATCGCGCAACGTGATGCGTGACAGGAAAAAAATTTATCCGATAACATAGAGAATATTCCCCCCGTGCTATTTTGTATTATTCAGATGTTATTGTGTGTTATTTATGTGTTACTGATATATTATTGTATTATTATAACATCGAAAATATTCTCATAACAGAATAGCACTTGAATAACAAACAATAACACCTGAATAATACACATAACACACCTAAATAATGTGGAATAGTAGAAGAGGAATATTCTTTGCATTACTGGGCAAAAATTTTTTTTACCACATACCAAGTAATAAAATTTTACTGAACTCGGTATGAAACTCTGCATGCAATCCTGATGTAATATTTTCCCCTTCCCCCTTCCCCCTTCCCCCTTCCCCCTTCCCCCTTCCCCCTTCCCCCCTCCCCCTCCCCCCTCCCCCTTGCCAAGAAATATAATTACTCGACTAGAAAAAGAAGCTTCTTTGAAGTTATGGCCGCGAGGCGAGCCGAAGTGTTGTTCATTGACCGTTTTGAACTAGCTAGCCTTCCCCATCTCCAAGCTCAGGGTTTTCACCTAGGTCTATCCCACGTGCTACTCGTATTTGAGAAGGTTTTCTCCTTTGCCCGGGTCAACAACAACTCCCTTGGCCTTTGAAAGTTGAACAGGTCGCCGTCGTCTCTGAAGAAAACCCCAAAGAAGGGGTCTTTTAGTGCTGTTGGGCTGGACATATTTACAGGATTCAGATAGTGTAGATTTGCTGAAAATGTTTGTAACTTAAGCCTCTTGAAGATCGGAGCTTTTTGCGTTGTTAGATTGATATTTGCTGAAAACTTTGGAACTTGATTTGCTTCGGAGCTTAAGCTATGGGTGGTGGGAAGAGGAAGAAGATTCATATTAGTAAACTTCTTAGCTTCAGCTGTGGGAAATCTCATCAAAAAGTCGAGCAAGCGCAGATAGGAGGCCCTGGCTTCTCGCGAGTGGCTTTCGCCAATGATCCGGATTGCTTTGAGGCTACCAATCTCAACTATGGATTGAACTACGTTTCTACTACAAAATACAATTTGGCTACTTTTCTACCCAAGTCTTTGTTTGAGCAATTCAGAAGGGTCGCAAACTTTTATTTTCTTGTTACTACATGTCTTGCCTTCACTCCATTGGCTCCCTACAGTGCTGGGAGTGCAATTCTACCTCTAATTATTGTGATTGGAGCAACAATGGCAAAGGAGGCTGTTGAAGATTGGAGGAGGTTCCAACAGGTACTTCTATCTCTTGTTTTTACCTATTCATGGGAATAATTGTTTGATTCTGTACTCGCTGACCTCTCTCGTCTCTCTCTCTCTCTCTCCCCCCCCCCCCCTCACCCCCCCCCTCAATGTGTCACTTTGTTTAATTGAAGCTGCTATGTGCGAAACTAATCAAAGCTTTTGTCGAATAGCTTTTAATTCATAATTCCTTGTTGTATTAATGTAAAGAGGATGTTTTCAGGCTGAGGATTTGCTGAAAATGGCAGATTTTGCAGTTTGAGTTGAAGTCTGAAATGCTTTATTCTATCGTTGACTTCTTTTCTTTTTGGAAATTTCTTGATTATTAGCTTAATAATTTAAAACAATTGCAAAAAATAAGCTTTGTTTAAAATAATAAGGAAGATGAATGTTCTTCAATCGTTGGTAGCGTAGTCTAAAAAACTGTATTTTTATCACTATTTTTTTGCATCCAACTGATTTGGCATGGGCGTATTGCGGATTTTTGTTTTAGGCTATTGTTAACAATTTGTCGGTCATTATAGGTTCCCCCTATGCTTTATTGACGTTGAATTTCCACAGTGGATCATCCTTCATCCCCTGAAAAAGAGTCATCTTCTTTATCTTTCCACACATTAATTTTTACAAATAACGGTAAAATATTTTATGAAAAGTTATTTGATATAGAATAACTAAAATTTGGACGCACAATTGTCATAGTTATTGTCTAATTCTTCATGATTTGAAGCAAGTTACTTGAGAAATCATAGCAATATCTGTCTACAAATTCACCATTTTCCTTTTACTCAAGTATTCTTTATTTTTTATGTAAAATGTTTCTAGATTTTGTGTCCATATATGCTTCAAATCTAAATCTTATGTGCTATGTATCTTCTAGGATACTGAAATGAACAACAGGAAGGTTAAGTTGCACCGTGGAGATGGAAATTTTGAGGATGTAGAATGGAAGAAGTTGAGAGTTGGAGACATAGTAAAGGTGGAAAAAGATGAATTTTTTCCTGCTGATCTTATCTTGCTTTCATCCAGTTATGATGAAGCAATTTGTTACGTTGAAACCATGAATCTTGATGGAGAGACAAATCTAAAAATGAAGCAGGCTATGGAGACAACTTCAAATTTACACAATGATTATAGTTTTCAGCAGTTTAAAGCAATAATAACATGTGAAGACCCAAATGCAAATCTCTATACTTTTGTTGGAAGTATGGAACTTGAGGGCCAACAATACCCTCTCTCACCACAACAGCTTCTTCTTCGGGACTCAAAATTGAGAAACACTGATTATGTTTATGGGGCTGTGATATTCACTGGTCACGATACAAAAGTAATGCAGAATGCCACTGATCCACCATCGAAAAGAAGCAAAATTGAAAAGAAAATGGACAAACTTATATATCTCTTGATGGCTTCTTTGGTCTTAATTGCTAGCGTTGGGTCAATCTTCTTTGGTATTAAAACAAAAGAGGACATAAGCAATGGCAAGATGAAGAGATGGTATCTCCGACCAGATGATACTGATGTCTTCTATGATCCCAAAAGGGCCGCTCTTGCAGCATTCTTGCATTTTCTCACTGCAATGATGCTCTATGGTTACTTCATTCCTATCTCTTTGTATGTGTCCATAGAGATAGTCAAAGTTTTGCAAACCATTTTTATCAATCAAGACCTACAAATGTATCATGAGGAATCTGACAAGCCTGCCCATGCTCGCACGTCAAACTTGAACGAGGAATTAGGCCAAGTTGACACCATCCTATCAGACAAGACCGGAACACTAACATGTAACTCAATGGAGTTCATCAAATGCACAATAGCTGGTATTGCTTATGGTCGAGGTGTTACAGAAGTTGAGAGGGCAATGGCTAAAAAAAAAGGCATCCCTTTGATTTCTGAAGAGGAAAATGATGATGATAAATTGATTAGTAGGCCTGCAGTCAAGGGCTTCAACTTTAAAGATCATCGTATCATGAATGGGAAATGGGTCAATGAACAGCATTCAGATGTCCTGCAGAAGTTTTTTCGATTACTGGCAATCTGCCATACTGCTATACCAGAAGTCGATGATGCCTCAGGAAAGATAGTATATGAAGCTGAATCACCGGATGAGGCAGCCTTTGTTATTGCAGCAAGAGAGATTGGCTTTCAGTTCTACAGGAGAACGCAGACATCCATTTCTTTGCATGAGTTGGATCCCTCGACTGGACACTCAGTTGAAAGGTCAGTAATCTGTCCTTTGTTAGTGAAGATTAATTTGATATATGATGCTATCTGATGCATACTAAATCATAAGAACACAGAACATATTTCATGGTATTTTCACTTTTTTCAGATCATACAGGCTTTTGAACATTCTAGAGTTCAATAGTGCAAGAAAAAGGATGTCCGTGATAGTTCGAAGCCCAGAGGGGAAATTGCTGCTTCTTAGCAAAGGTGCCGACAGGTGGGTGGCAAATATGGGATGTTAAATCATACTTCATAATTTCTGATTTTTTAATTAATAATTGTTGTTATTTGTTCCCAATATGAACAGTGTGATGTTTGAAAGGCTCGCTAAAGATGGAAGGGAATTTGAAGGAAAGACCAGGAAGCATATTAATAAATATGCTGATGCTGGTTTGAGAACATTGGTGCTTGCCTACCGTCAGCTTGATGAAGAGGAATATCAAATATTCAATAAGCAATTTATGGAAGCCAAGAACTCAGTCAGTGCTGACAGGGAAGAAAAAATTGATGCAGCCGCTGAGCTGATTGAGAATAATTTGATTCTCCTTGGTGCCACAGCTGTTGAAGATAAGTTGCAAATTGGGGTGAGTGCAGAAAAACTTATTTAAAATTTTGACTTAACCTTTCGTTTATTCTATAAAATAACATGGAAAATAATTAAATTCTAAATTTGCCGTGTAGGTTCCTGAATGCATTGATAAATTAGCTCAGGCTGGAATCAAGATATGGGTTCTTACTGGCGACAAGATGGAGACTGCCATCAACATCGGGTATACATTCGTTGCAACCACCCGATCTCAGTTAAATGTATCTTACTGATCATTTACAGCTTCTCTAACATCAATAAATTTGCAGATATGCCTGCAGCCTTTTAAGACAAGGAATGAAGCAGATAATTATTACACTGGACTCTCCAGATATTGTCCTGCTGGAGAAGGAAGGGAACAAAGTCGCCATTTCCAAGGTAAAACTGCTTCCTTTTCTATTTTTATGATTTAAGTACTATTTCTAATTAATTGTATCTATGCAGACTGCAAACATACTGGCTTTAATCTCATCTTCTCACTGTTCTTATGGTATTACTATAATTCAGGCATCAATGGAAAGTGTTGTCCGGCAAATAACAGAAGGGAAGAAACTAATGAGTTCTTCAAGCTCAGAGTCATTTTCTTTGATAATTGATGGAAAGTCCCTTGCATATGCTCTAGACGATGCTGTCAAGAATCTATTCTTCGAGTTAGCTATTGGCTGCGGATCTGTTATATGTTGCCGTTCTTCTCCCAAGCAAAAGGCACTTGTAAGAAGACTCTTTTCTTGGGCTAGATTTTTTTTAATCCTCATTCAACCTTTGTCTAATCATTCCATCACTTAAATTATTCAGGTAACAAAACTAGTTAAAACTAGCACTGGTAAAGTAACATTAGCAATTGGTGATGGAGCCAATGATGTCGGCATGCTCCAAGAAGCAGACATTGGGATTGGTATCAGCGGAGCTGAAGGAATGCAGGTTCATAATATTTGTTATTTCCACTCTTTCTCTTTTTTTCTATCTCTATCTTTCTCTCTCTGATCATTCCAAAACTATGTGACTACAGGCTGTTATGGCAAGTGATGTTGCAATTGCCCAATTTCGTTTTCTAGAACGCTTACTACTAGTGCATGGACATTGGTGTTACAGGAGGATATCATCAATGGTACTTATCATTCATCTTGTACTTAACTTTAACCTTTCATGATCATTTTTTACTGAAATTTTTGTTTACTTCTCTGCAGATCTGCTACTTTTTCTACAAGAACATGACATTTGGACTTACAATCTTCTTGTACGAGGCATACACAACATTCTCCGGACAAGCTGCTTATGATGATTGGTTTCTATCACTTTACAATGTTTTCTTCACGTCTCTTCCAGTTTTAGCTTTGGGCGTATTTGACCAGGATGTTTCCGCTCGATTTTGTTTCAAGGTACAATTTTACCACTCTATAATTCTTCAATTCAGTAAGTACCGCCAGCATCTTCATGTTAACTAATTTCCTCTGTCTAAAACTCCTTTGCAGTTCCCGATGCTTTACCAAGAAGGTGTACAGAATCTCTTATTCAGCTGGCGCAGAGTCCTCAGTTGGATGTTCAATGGCATCATAAGCGCCATCATGATCTTCTTCTTGACCATAAGTGCTTACCAGCACCAGGCATTCCGCAAAGGTGGTGAGATTGTTAGTCGTGATATTCTAGGCGCCACACTTTACACTTGCGTGGTTTGGGTAGTCAATTGCCAAATGGCTCTCTCTGTCAGCTATTTCACCCTCATTCAGCACATATTCATTTGGGGTGGCATGGCCTTGTGGTATATTTTTCTCCTTGCGTATGGAGCAATTACTCCTACTATTTCCACAATTGCCTATCAGTTATTTGTAGAGGCACTAGCTCCGGCACCATCTTTCTGGATCACGACACTCTTCGTTGTGATCTGCACGCTCATTCCATACTTCATCTTCACGGCGATGCAAATTAGGTTCTTTCCGATGCATCATAACATGATCCAGTGGATCCGGTTTGATGGGAGGCACGATGATCCCGAGTACTGCCAAATGGTAAGGATGAATTCTGTGAGGACGACAACTGTAGGGGTTTCGGCAAGGCTAGATGCAAGGGTTTCCACTAGAGTGTATGATGAATTCAGTGACTCCACAGCTTAAGCTTTGTACAGTATAACTGCTGCCATAGGTTACAAAGCAAGTTTTGGGTAATGCAACTTATGTTGTAATGTTTATAAGTTGATTTACATATTTATAATGGTACGGTTGAAATGTAAAGTTTTCTTTTTTTTTTATTATTTTTGATTTTTTATTCATTGCCCCCTTTTCTGTCTGTGGGGTTGGGAGGGGAAATAATTTGTGCATTTGTTGTTCTTTACTCTTCCTGAATAATAGAAGAAGAAAATTTAGTTGAACCTTCTCTATTTTCAATTGTATACATGTTAGTGTTGCTTAATTGGTGTTTTGTAACTATCTAATGCACATATTTATGCATAATAAGGGAATTAATAATACTATTTGCAAAACAAATTTGTCGACCAGTTCTGGTGGAACCGGCCAATTAATGAAAAGGAAAAAAAATGGACCATAAATTTGCTCATCGCATGATGTAAAACTCAAGCATTTTTGAACCTTGGCAACACTAAGTGCTGCTTCGCTATTGTTTGAATACTATCGTTTTACAAAAAAATTCTTTGATAGTATAATGGTTATATATTCCCCACCCTAGCTGCATTTCTCGTGAATTCTCTTTTGAGAGTAGGCTCTTAGTTAACCTCGATGCTATAATGCCACACTTTTAGGCATTACGAGATCTTTCCCTTCACGGGTGTGAAATTAGTTTCATATCATATCCCGGTGTTTGTCTGTCATTTCACTTCACAAGTACATATATGCCATTGCCTCCAAGATGGTGGGAGGTTGCTTGGTTTAGTTTTTGACTTGCATTAGATCTTGTTTTCTAGCGATATGGTGCTAGATCCGCGATACTGATCTGTAACATTGCTTTCAACATCATGACCCCAAGTGGACCATATATCTACTTAGGCTAGAGTTGTGACACCAATTTTGGTGCTATGGCTTTGATCTTTGCCCTGGGGTCTAGTGCCCTATTCTTTTTTACATGAATAAAGCACCAGGTCTTCTACTGTGTGTTGTAATGGTCTTTGTTGTTATGATATTAGGAGTCAATCAGATGTTTTATCTCACTTTTTCTTAGCAAGAAACAAACTTGTTGCATTATCCTATGGCAGTGCAATGGATATGGGACACCCGTTCAGTCCAGACTATTTTTTATTGGTTTTCAGACTATTGTTTTTGGCTTTTGTAGGTCATGAGATACGATACACTCTTTTTCGGTTATTGGTGCACCCTTTCATATAGATGGTGTCCGCATGGGTTTCTTGTTTTTTTTCTTTAGACAAGTTTGATTATTCCAAACTAGTGGGTCATCTATCTTTATCCCTTTCGAAACATTGTTACACCCTTTCGTATGGGTGACGGTTTTGCTTTACCCTGTTGATCGCTAGGGCTTACATCATTCTTATTGTTCACTGACATGGCCTGATGCAAGCTCATTTTCATTAGTCCTTTACATATTGCATACCACCTATGTGAGGTGAGTAGGAAAACATTTGAGTTCTATTACTGACTTGGTTTAAGTTGCATTATGAGTCAACACATCAATTTTCTAACACCTAAGCATCATTAGTGATTAGTAGGGCCGCCCTCCATCTTTCATGTTTGGATCATAAATATCATTCTATGGAGTCATTTTCATGGCATCATAGCACTCTCCTTGTGGTTGGAAAGGTGATCCTTACATGATTCACATTTGTTTGAATTTTATTTTCTGTACATGTATTTCTTGCATGCTAGCCCGTATATGTATGCTTATTCTTGATTTTTTGTCATCCTTCAAGGATACTTGACTCATTGTTTATGCCATTTTGGGTTAAATTCCCACAACATGTTTTGTGTGGCATGCTTCATGCATTTTTCATGTGTGACTTTGGTCATAGCTTCCTACCTTTCTAGGTATGACACTATTTCTTATTTAACATTATACATCTTGGCTTCACAAGTCTACATGTTAGTGGTAGTACCCTTAGTATGACTTGTGGTAATAATATGAAAAACAAGAATTATGCGTTGACCTGTTTAAACGAGTAATGTGAGTTACCTTTACCAAATCTTGTAGGATCATTCTAAACATAAGCTTGGTTTAACATTCATCACTTTACATGGTGAGGTTTAATTAATTAAGAGGCTATAAACTCTTAGGCCCCATACTTACACATTTTACACATAGATATATATATAGACAACACTTTTTAGTTCCTTTAGAATTATGGCTAAGGTGTAGTCAAGGATTTTTAACACAGTTATTGTTTATTATTTTATGCTAGTTGTAAACAATTTTCGTGCCTTTTGCATGTATTATTGGGTTTTATACTTACACACTAGTATGTTAGGGCGTGATTTTTTTACAGGGTGTCATATCTAAGAAAGGAGGAGCTTAATTATTATTTATATCAAATGCACTTTGAGTGGGCAATATTTAACTCTCTTCCCACTGGTAATGTCATTTTATATGTTACATGTGATAGCTTGTACTGATTTCTTCTACATGTTGAGTCTTTTTATCTTTAGATTTCCTTCATGTACTTTTTAGAGTCCTTTAGGAGAGTCTTTATTGTAATAAGATGCGAGTATGAGTCTCGACGCTTGGAACAGAGACCAAGCGGAGAAGACCAGGAGTTATTTGCTTGTTTCTCATAACTTAATTTTAGATTGTATATTTTTTGTATAGTTTTAGGATCAGGTGTGTATATGTAGAGCCTGGCCACTCATTTTCTTTTCTTGAATTGTAACTAATCTAGTAGCATCTGGACTTTCATTCTTTTATATTGAGTACTTTTCTTACTGCATTTTGCAAGTTTTCACTCTTTATTATGCATGTGATTTGTCGATATAAAATCATGGTTACACCCTTAGGATAAAACATATGCTATAAAATTTAATCTTAAAAGATTTATCCTTACTAAAACATCAAAAATTTTAAAATCTATTGTTTTATTTCCTGTACTTACTTTTCTACATGACCATTTACTGAGTTTTAAAATGGTCATAAAATACATAGAGATTACCTTGAGTAGTATGCTAATATGGCCTCCATGCTTATGATATCGTAGCTTATTGCATACATACTGCATGACCCAAAGAATGTATGCTTGCTTTCCAACCTGATCAGCCCAACATGCATTTTTATGCAATTAGGTGGTTGTCTAGTGTGGTATAGGGTGTTAAAGACTCTTCTAATATAGATGATAATATAAATTATTTGTTGAGCGTCTTAACATTGTAGCTAGTTTGTTTGTTTCTTCTCTCTTCTTTCTAGGTTTCCTGCCTTACCCTTGGTAGATATAATCTCTATTATACCCTTCTATTTTAGATAGATTCATAGGAGCTTAAATGTTTCTTTTTATTTTCTTTTAGTTTTTGGGTCAAATAATGCAACACATGGGTTGTTGATGAAGTGATCCCTGACTAGGTTGGGTCGACTACCTTCATAATTTAGTGGATCTAGGGTCTCATTGTCTAGGAGGATGGGTCCATGGAGCCTCAACCAGGCTATCCTTACATGTCTAGATTTTTATTCAACCTACATATTGATCTAACCTCTTTAGGCTCAATCGTTTTTCTTGTCGAGTTTCTTATAGGTGTGTATTGTAATCCATCTTAGCTTCGCGAGATCTACCCATCAAGTTATGATGATTCACCCTCTGTCTAGTGGCCTAGTTTTGGCATGATGATTGGAGGATCTACCTTACTGGAACCACAATAAACGTCCTTGGTTGCCATACTGATACTCCTAAAATATATAGTATTTTATGCACATTTTTATACCTATTTTTAATGATATTGCACTTTAATGGAAGGTATTTTGTATTTTTCTTACAGGTATGATGAAAATAGATGGTCATGATGAAAGGAGAAAAATTGAATCAAATTTGGAGCAAAAAAAAATGAAAAATGAAAATTTGGGCACTAGCGACTAAGCACCGCTAGGTCGGCGCTTAGCCGCCACAGTTAAAAATCGAAATCTAAAGGAATTTGGCGCCAATTTCAAAGGGGATGGGATGCAACTCTTGGTGGTAACTTTCATAACTTCCTCCGGGCGACAAGTTTGAATGAAGGGGTGCATTCTTTGGTGGATACATTGAATCTGGACACATTTGAAGAGACACCAAGACACATTTTAGTTTAATTTTTAAAGAGAGTCTTAGGAATGACTAAGTCTCTTCCACTTGCATTTTGAAGAGAGTTTTTACAGTATTTTACATTTATTTTGTAAGAGTTTTTTTTAAGAGTAGGAGTAGAGAGTAGAAAGGAGAAAAGGGTCGGAGTGAAGTCTTCTGCTTCCCACTTCTTTTCTTTCTTTTAGTTTAGTTTCTATTGAATTCTGAAGTTTATTCTGAGTCATCGGAGTTGGGAGATCCGCTCTAAGGAGTAGTTTAGTGAAGAGTTAAAGTTTCAGAGCAACTCTCTGAGTCTTGTGGAGAGAATTTTCAAATAAGTGTTTACTTTTGTTCTTATATTTAGTTTTTTTAATTAATACTTATTTTTGTTTGTTGTTTTCCTTATGGTTTTTAATTTCAAATCAATGTGTTTTTGTATTTTCTCAATGCATTCTGAGTAATTTACTTTATCTTTTTCTTTTTAAATGGAGAAGTAATTATTTTATAGAGAATTGTTGTGGAAAGTATAAGTGTTTAAAGTTGGAAGAAGTTGTGAAGATTGATTCTGAAAAACTTTGTTTACTTCTTAATTTGGTCTGTTAAGTTGTAGAATTTCTTGAGATTATGTAAGATCCAATGAGGTTTTGTCTTATAAAAGTTAGTAAGAATCACATGCAATTATATAGGTGAGAATTGTAGTCCATATAATTGAATGTAATATTAGAAGATATTTTTATGGAAGGGAGTAAAATTAGAGGATTTTAAAGTGACAGGCTAAAACCCCCTAATTTGGTTTGAATTTTTGAGTTTTGTTATGAGAAGTTAGCCCCAGTTGGTGGGAATCGAGGGAACTCTAGAGTGAGAGACTGGTATCTTCCCTGCCTAACCATGTTCAAAATGATAAAAATTTCAAATTAACATATGTTCTTTATAGAACCAAGTAAGGGTAAAGAACACATTTGCTTCTATCTGTCACAACAAATTTAAATACTTCCACAACAATACTTTAATAATTATTACTACTTCATAAAAGGAAAGAAAAAAAATATTCTAGTTAATAGTGTTTTACAAACAGTGTTATTAGTTATTATAATTTTAATTTCTTGCTTAACATTTTATTAAGAAAAATTCAAAAGACAAATCAACTTTCAGAACATTTCAAAATGAAGACATAATTTCAAAAGCCATTTAAAAAAAAGTAAAAAGATAATTTTCTGATTCCTTTAAAGATTTTCATATTTTCCCTGTGGGTTCGATATCTCGGGGCTTAATCAGAAAGTCCTATATTACTTGATAAACAATACGTATACTTGTGTAGTATCCCATATTATAAAATCATAATTTTCATATCTAAATCATCAGCACATATATATATCGGTGCGGGACCAAGTTTTTTGGCGCACATATATTTATCGGGGATCAATTTTCTGGCGCCGTTGCCGAGGAAAACTAATTAAATGACATTTTAAAGACAATTAAGAAATTTTAAATTTTTACTTTTCTTTGTTTTTGTTAGTGTGTTGTGTTTCGTTTTATTTTATTGTTGTATGCGTAGTTCAGGTTCTGTGGGACTTGTATCTTACGATTCTGCATTAGAAAGAACTATCAGAAAAATCAAAAAAATTAAAAATACAGAAAAAGATAAAAATATTTAAGAAATGACAAATCATAAAATCAAAATGGTGTTTAATAATCAGTTTGGGGGAGCAACAACTGAAGATCCTAATTTGCATCTTGCTAATTTTCTAGAGGTGTGTGCTACTTTTAGATATGATGGTGTTTCTGATGATGCTATTAGACTTAGACTTTTTCCTTTCTCACTAAGGGATAAAGCTAAAATATGGTTACATTCGTTAGCACCTGGATCAATAAGAACTTGGGGTGAACTGTCACAAAAATTCCTTGCTAAATATTTTCCACCATCTAAGACTGCTAAGTTGAGAAATAATATAACATCTTTTTGTCAGTTTGAAGGGGAATCAATATATGAAGCATGGGAAAGATTTAAAGATCTCCTCAGGAAATGTCCACATCATGCGATACCAGATTGGTTAATAATTCAAACTTTTTATAATGAATTAGTTGGATCTCTTAGATCAATCATCGATGTTGCTACTATTGGATCATTAATGTCTAAACCATTTTCTGATGCTTAAGCTTAAATTGAAGAAATGTCTACTAATAATTTTCAATGGCCTTCTGAAAGGTTAAATCCTAAAAAGGTAGCCAGTGTTTATGAAAATGATGCTTTTATAATGTTAGCAAATCAAGTTGTTGCTGTATCAAGGAAGATAGACCAATTTATGATGAATTTTTCTTAGTCAAATCTCATGATTGAAGAAAATTCATTAGGCCAAATGGTTGATTCTTATTCTTCACCAGAAACTGTGAATGCTATAATCAAACCTAACAACCCATATTCTTATTATTATAACCCAGGTTGGAAGAATCATCCAAATTTTAACTGGAATAACAATAATCAGGGTGGTGTTAATCAATAACGGGGGAACCACCAAGTAAACCCATTGGGGAATTGGAACAACCAAGGTAATAATAATAATAGATTAACTTATCCTTCTAATTATAACAATGCTTTACAATATAAAGAGAAGAAGTTGTCTAGGGAAGAAGTAGTATCACATATGGGAAATCAATTACAAATTCAAGGAGCAACCATCAGAAATATAGAAAATCAATTGGGACAAATTGCAAATGCCTTAAGTAATAGATCCCAAGGAATGCTTCCAAGTAATACTGATGTGAATCCAAGAGAAAAGAATAAAGAACAAGTAAAAGCAATTCAACTGAGAAGTGGAAAATAATTGGAAGGTAGAGTTTAAAAAGAAACTGAAGTAGAGAAAGAAGAGATTGAAAGACCTAAAGAGGACGCTCCAAAAGGTTTTGAAAGACCTATTTCTCCACCTAAGGTTGATTTATAAAAACCACCACCTCCATTTACTCAGATACTTCGTCAACAAAAGTTGGATAAGCAAATTTCAAAATTCTTGGAGATATTAAAGAAGCTTACCATTAATATTCCATTTGCTGAAGCCCTAGAACAAATGCCAAGCTATGATAAATTTATAAAGGATATTCTTAATAAAAGGATGAAGTTTGAACAAAATGAGACTGTTGCTCTTAGTGAGGAGTGCAGTGTGATAATTCATAAAAAGTTTTCTGAAAAACTTAAAGATCCTGGTAGTTTCACAATTCCATGTGCAATCGAAGAAAGATTCTGTGGAAAAGCTTTATGTGACTTAGGTGCAAGCATTAACCTTATGCCTCTATCAATATTCAAAAAACTAGGACTAGGAGAAATAACCCCAACTACTGTAACTCTACAATTAGCAGATCGTTTGATCACATATCCTAAAGGAGTTATAGAAGATGTTTTGGTAAAAGTGGATCAATTTATTTTTCTTGTCGATTTCATTATGTTAGATATGAAGGAAGATAAAGAGATACCCATAATTTTAGGGAGACCTTTTCCAGCTACAGGCAGAGCCATGATAGATGTGCAAAAAGGCGAATTAACGATGAGGGTTAATGATCAGACTGTTACACTTAATAATTCAAAATCGATGAAATATCCTGCTAGAGGCAAAGAAGATGAGTGTTATAGGATGGATGTTATTGAATATTTAAGTGAATGTCATTTCAAATCAACTTATGAAGAGAAAGCTGAAAGAGAAGAATAGGAATATAAGCAAGAAGAGGAGTTATTTGATTCTGAAGATTTTCAAGAGGAAGATTTAAAGTATGTTCATGAAAGTTTTGAATTGTTGGATATGACTGAAAAAGATGAATCTTATGGTCCATCAATTGAAAAACCTCCTGAACTTGAGCTAAAAATGCTTCCTGATCATTTGAAGTATGTTTTTCTAGGTGAATCCTCAACCTTGTCTGTTATAATTTCCTCTCAATTAACTGAAAAAGAAGAAGAGAGTTTGCTTAAAATTTTGAAGAAGCACAAGAAAGCCTTTAGATGAACAATTGCTGATATTAAAGGAACCAGTCCTTCAATTTGTATGCACAGAATTCTTATGGAAGATAATTGCAAACCGCGGGCTGATCCCCAAAGGAGATTAAATCCTATCATGAAAGATGTTGTTAAGAAAGAAATTTTAAAATGGTTGGATGTTGGAATTATCTACCCTGTTTCAGATAGTGCATGGGTTAGTCCTATTCACTGTGTTCCTAAGAAAGGAGGAGTTGTTGACCTCACTTTTGGTTGAGGTCTAGTATCTCTTTAGAATAGCCTAGGGTCTAGTCATAGGACTCTCCTGGTGACTTTCTTAGAAGACTAGTCATTGAACCCTCCCCATAGAAATTCAAAACTCTTCTTGCTTCACTAGGTGTTTTCATATGCTTAAGGCCTAACCTCCACCTTTTGGTAGGAAAAAAGCAAGCATAAGGAATCCTAGGGGAAGTCTCCTATAGGTGGTTAGACCTTAGGATTTTCCCTGAGGAAGGTCTAGAGTTCACTACACACACACTTCACCACTCACATGCACACATTCCCCTAAACCTTTGGAAACTCATGTAGATGGTTCTTCTCAACTCTTGGCATCAGGCTAGGGTTTGACTAGTACCAATACATAGAGGACCAAATGTGAGTGTCCATAGCTCAATTTAAACCATCTCATGACATTCATCTCAAACCAAGCTTCAATTTTCCAAAATTTCAATTTTTTGGCACCTGGCCTCCCAAAATGCCCTAAATTACCAAAAATTCTTCAAATTCATCAAAATTCCACAAAAATCATTCCAAGATACCTTACCACTCAAATTGACCAAAATTACCCAAAATTGCCAAAAAAAAATCCAAATTTCCTAAAATTTCCCAAAAATGATCAAAACCCCCAATTTTGACCCAAATTGAACACATGCCCTAAATCCACCAAATTGACCCTCCAAACTTTGTCAAAACCATTTCATGTCTTCATGAAAAATCTTTGAGACAACCTTATCTACACTATTGTTGAAGACCTTTGGACCTCATTCCCACTCAAAAGCAAAAAAACTTGACTCAAATCCAATATGGTCTAAAATAATCAAAAATCCTATCCATACCAAAATTGAACTTCCAAATGAGCCCAAAACCACTTTATGTCTTCATGAAAGATCTTCAATACGATCATGTGGACAATATTGATCAAGGCACTTGGGCTTCATTCAAGCTCTAACCCAAGTTAAGCCAACCCAAACCCAAATGAACCTAATTGAACTAATGATTCAAATCAAACCAAATTAAACCAAAATTAACCAAATTAACCTCATGGCAGCCCTAAAATAAATAAATATATATATATATATATATATATATATATATATATATATATATATATATATTAAAATAAATAAATAAGTAAATAAAATAAAAACACCTCTCCCTCACCTCCCCCTCACCCTACCCGCCACCCTAAAGCCTACCCACCTCACCTCCTCCTTACCTTCACCATATCTCCACCTCACCCCTCCCATACCTCCCCCACTCCAAAAAACCGTTAGCTTCCCCCATTAAAACCACTCATCATCTCACTTTCCACCACCTTTTTTCACTCACTCACTTCCTCTCCTAGCGGTGAGCTCCCATTCCACCACCTTTCTTCCAAGCAAGCCACACCTTACCCAAAAAAAACCCTCTTAGCCGTGAGCTTCAACAAGGGACTCTTCAAGGTTCTTCCATCAACTACTCCAAAGCAAGGTGAGTTTCTTTCCCCTCCCTTTTATTTTGTGAACACTTAAGCTTTAAAATTTTCTTTACCCTTCTCATGCTTAGCCTAAGACCTCACACCCACATGCATAATTTTAGTGTTCTTCTTCCTTTACAATGATTTTCAAATTTATATGCAAGTCATTTAATATTTTCTTTTTTTCACAAATCTTCATGTATGCTTTTTAAATTTTTACATGCTTAGCCTTAGGGATTTTTCATACAAGTTATTTAATTTTCTTTTAGATTCACAAGTTTTTCATGTATTGTTTAAATTATTTCTTTCTTAGTTTTAGGATATCTTTTATGCAAATATATGTGTTTAGTTTTTTAGAACCATACTAATTTTAAATATTTACAAATCTACCACCTAGTTTTTAATTACCTTGAAAAATGAATTTTAAAATTTAAAAAAGAAATAATATAACATAAAGGAAACAAAAAAAATAAGAAAAATAAACTTAAAAAGGAAATGAAAAAAAATAATAATAAAACAAAAGAAAATGAAAGGAAAATCTAAAATAATATATAACATTGTAAATAAAATAATAAATAACAAATATAAAAACATAAGTGATATAATAATTGTAAATTTAAATAAATTAAATAATAACTTTACTAAATTTTAAATAAAACAACTATACTAAATTTAAAATAACTATATTAAATTTAACTACTTAAATAACTATACTAAATGTAAATAAAATTCAACCATACTAAATCTAAAAAAATAAAATAACTTTACTAAATAAAATAATTTTACTAAATTTTAAATACCTAAAAACATTAAAGTTAAAATATAACTATACTAAATAAATGAATCATAATATATACATGTAAATTAATAATAATTTATAAATAATAAAAATAATGAAAACCGAAAATATGAGAAAAAATAATAATAATAATAATTGAAAATAGTTGTAAATTCAAGATAAATAGTAAAAATAAGCAAATAAAAATGTCATGCCTCTTTAAAATAATGTAAATGTAAATATATGTGTAAATAATAAATTTAATAGATTATAACTTAATATAAACAATTATAACTTCAAAATAAACAAAAGAATAATCGAGGAGAGAGAAAAAAATGAAAAGCTTTATATTTAAATAAATAATAATGTAAATGATAAATAAATGATATAAATAATAAAATAATAACAATAATAAACTACAATAAAAAATAATTTATTAATTATATATATATATATATATTAAATGATAAAAATAAAATGAAATTATACATATGTACATAAACATATTAAATAATATAAATAAATAATAATTTAAATTAAAATTAAATAAATAAAAATTAAATTAAATAAATAAATTAATTAAATTAAGTAATAATATAAATAAATGATAAATTAAAATAAAATTAAATTAAATAAATTAAATAAATAATAATAAATTAAATTAAATTAAATAATAATATAAATAAATGATAAATTAAAATAAAATAAAATAAATTAAATTAAATTAAATAATTAATAATAAATTAAATTAAATTAAATTAATTATATTGAATTAAATAATAATATAAATAAATGATAAAATAAAATAAATTAAATTAAATTAAATTAAATTAAATAATAATAAATTAAATTAAATTAATTACATTTAAATTAAATTAAATTAAATAATAATATAAATAAATAAATTAATAAATTAAATTAAATTAAATTAAATAAATAATAATAAAAATAATAATTCAAATAAATAAATATTAAGCAATTATAAAGAAATAACAATAAATAAATAACAACTAATTAAGTAAAGTAAATGATGATCAATCAATTAAATAAAAGAAATAAATAACAATCAAATAAAAATAAATAAATCATAATGAATTAAATAAGATAATAAATTAAATAAATAATTTCAATTACAAATAAAAGATAATGACTTTAAAAAACACATAATAAAATTAACGACACATAAATAATAATTAACGATAATAAAATAAAATGATAACACATAACAAAATAAACAATAATAAACTAATAAATAACAATAATGACATATAAATAACATAATAATCACATACAATCACAACTATAATCACATCAACAATCATACACATTACACACATACAATCACATACAATCATAACACAACACAACCATCACAAATCACAACAATCACAACATACAACAACAATCCCGACCACAATACAATACCAACACGATAACAATCAAACCTAAGATAGGCCTACTGAGGCATGGTTTATTTTTTCCTTTATAGAGGCCCCTAGGAAATCACAAATTGGTGTAGAAAACATAATAAGAATACCCTTATGCTTAGTGAATGCATGGAGTAACCCATATTTTACCCGATGTCCACAATCCTTCCCAATTCACATTCCAAACTCAAAGTTCCTAGCTCCAAAAACAAACCAAATAAACAAAACCAGACCCAAACCAAAACCAAAACCAAACCTAATTCAAACCCAAACCAAATTTAAACATAAACCAAATTCAAGGCCCAAAATCCCTAAACTAAAATCAAACTCAATCAAATCTTCTACAATTAAAAACCACAAACTCTTCATAGAACTCCCATAAGTCCAAATCAAACTACCAATTGCCACCAATCCAAATCCGAACCACACCTAAACCCATCTGCCCCAACCCTCCCCGAACACCCGTGCTGATTAAGCATAAGGGTATAGGTAGGATGAGTTGTTAAGCGACATAATAAGTTTAAATTAGCCCGAGACTTTTCACCAGGCTATGAAAGCGAAGCATGGACCTGCATCCTTCTCCTGACCTTTTGGATACCCTAGAGGTCTATTAAACTTAATATGTCTGCTTAACAAAACCATCCTCAATTAAATTGACAAAGTTCACCAAAAAAACATCATAGTACTTGGTAGAAAACCAGAAAATTTACATGGACATCATAGGATTGAGTAGTTATTGTTTGTTAGTCCTACTTCTTCCTGTTTTCTAGCATGCTTTAATTTCTGCAAAATTATAAACACATACATGCAATGCAATAATAAAGTTTCAGGTGGTGGAACTTGAAGACTCGCCAGGTACACTTTTACAGTTTTGGTATTTTACTTACAGTACTTTACTCCCCTGCACTTTACTACAAATATAACTGCTTGAGATGACATAAAATACCCCCACAACATTTCAAAATATAAGAAAACTCAAAACTTAATCACAAACAAAAACAAAACTGCAATCATAACTAAATTAAAACGTCTCATTGGATAAACAGGAGTGCCTTGGACGACGTAACCTACGTGTTGCTGATAAGGTCTCCCATGGTCTGCATGAAAGTACATAATCCATTAAGTTGGATTTAGTAAATTCATTCGGACTAAGGGAATCCGATGAAAATGATGATGCTAAAACGACGGAACCGTGGGATCCTAACCGGTGACGTCATAATCAACTTAAACATTTGTTTAAATAAAACACCAAATCATCCAAACTATGAAACTTTCTAAAAACAAACCTCAACAACAACAACAAAGTAGCTGATGCAACATACCGAGGGCAACATGATCGAGGATGTGGAAAGACATGTTTGAGAGAGAAAATAACGAATATACAACAGCAAAACAGTTCCTTAGTTCAAATAAGCAACTAGATATAGGATTTCGAGGTATTTGCCCAGTGCAAAGCAAACCCTCATCTCATCTTTTAGGCTTTTGCACCCGGTGTATTATAAGCCCTAACTCGTCTAGGTTTCTGAGGTTGTCATCCCGATATGACATAAACCCTCACATCTTCCAGGCTATTCATATGATCGACATTAAATGAATGTAAGCCCTAAATAATAAATTTGGCAGGATGAAATATAAATTAAATCTTTTCCTAAACTGAGCCAAACAAAAGGATAACTTGGGACCGGGATTCTTCTCGAATCTGTGTTCTTCCACTAGTCTTCTTTTCCTTTGGACTCTGATAAAATGAAATGTTCTGAAATTTGAACCATTCACCTATTGAATTCCGATAATCACATTTCGTTGAAAGAAATCCTTACCTTTGGAAATCATGAATATAATTATTTCCTGATCTTTATCAAAAGTTTTCTTAGGTGACTTCAGTTGTCTAAGATGTAATTAACTATAGGAGCTTGCCCTTATAGGAAACCTAAAAGACCTCAGATTAATATAAACCCCATTTAATCCTCTTATATTAAATGGGGGAAATTGTCGGCAAACATACAGGTTTCTTAGACCAAAGGATGTCATACTTTTCCTTAGTTCATTTGATTGAGCCTCATCCTCAAATTTTGTGTTCATCCATCGGGATATATACAAAGCTCGAGGTATAGTGCTCTTTCATTCGAACTTTGAAAAATATGAGATCAGTTTGACTCCATATTTTTCTAAACTAAATTATAATTAAATTAAAATTTTCCTTCCGAAGCGGGCAATGGGACTTCGATTCCAGCGACTGACAGCTTCTAATGGGCAACCACAACTAAAACATATATTTAAAACTTTGTTATACGCTGATAGCTTCTAGTTTCAGTTTGACATTTTTATTTTTAGGTGGGACTTCGACTGACAGTATGAAATGTTTGGGTTTAACTTAGTTCGCCAAATAAGTCCCATCGACATTAAGTTATTTCTAAGATAAAATATTTTTAGTTATTTTATAAAATCTACTTTAAGTTTGTGTGATTTAAAAACCAAACATGTCAAACTGAAACTAGAAGCATTCTCATAACTTTGACATGTTTATTCAAGTAAAAATCTACTTTCAGAAAGATGTCATTAAAAAATGTTTTGATGTGTTGTACTGACAGTAATAGAACTTTGAGCTAGGACTTATTTCGCCAGATGTCTGTTCAACAATCTAGGAAATTCTTCCTCAACCACGTCCCCGGCCTCGACCTCGGATGTGTGGGCTGAAAGAACTTTTACCAACTCGTTGAGAAGGAGCGGTATGAGATTATTGAACTGGAGCCATACAGTCTCGTCCTTGTAGTTCCATCGAGTCTTCAATTTTGCTTATCACAATGTCTCTTGAAAATACTGTTTTCTTCAGAGGAGCATAGTAAGCGGCGTCTTCATAGATGCCCACTTCATGTATTCAAAACGGCTGTAGATCCCCTTTAATGAAATGTTCTTGTCCATCTTTGTAGTATTTGATGCACTGGTGAAGCGACGACAGGACCATATTGTACTCATGGAGCCACGGTCGACCAAGCATGGTATTGAACGTCCGCATCGATGACATGGAACTTTGCAGTTGTTACTAGATTTCTGACTTTCATTTGTAGCGTTATAGATCCGAGGGCTCTTTCTCCTTTCTGATTGAAACCTCTTAACATCATTTTATCCATTGAAAGCTCTCGGGCGTCGATGTCCAAGTAAGCTAACGTCCGTAGACTCATTATATTGAGCGACGCTCCAGGATCTACTAAGACTCTGGAAAGCATGAATCTGACGATGATGATAGAAATGTAGAGTGGATGATTGTGATCGGCTGTACCAAGTAGCAAATCTTCGTCGGTGAAAGTTACGCCAGGTTGTTCCTTTATGGTGCAAACTCCATCTGAGGATGTGCTAGCCAGCTGCGCTAAGCAAATGTCGGGATCAAGTAGAGCCTTGATCAAACTTTCTCTCATCTCCTTTGACAGGATCAGAGCATCGTAAATACTTAGTTTGGCCGGCAACTTCCTGAGATGAGCTAGCACGTTGTAATCCACTTTATTTGGGTTTTCAACTTCATTTCGAACTTGTATCTCTTCAGTCGCTGGAGGTGTTTCTTCTTCAGTGACTATTTGTTTTCCTTTGTCCACTGGAGTTGTTCTCAGAGGTAGCACCTTGCCACTCCTTAAATGCACTTTTATTATTTCTTCTTCTTCTGGACCCAGAGGTCCTTCTGTATCCGAGAAGTCCAAACGGATGTCAAGTGGAGCTCCTTTGGACTCGAGGACTGGCTCCTCACTTCTCGTACTGTCGTAGCCGGTGTTGTCAATGTCTTCTTTATCTTTGCTGGGAGTTAATATGATTTGAGGATCATTATGGGAATCAAAATCGGGGTTAGATAGGTTGTGATTAGTTACGTCATCACTAGAGACAGTAAGAACGTAGCCAACATCATTCATATCATTATTAAGAGATCCTGGAGGGGTACAAAGATAATGATACAAAGTCAGGGGTTCGAAAGATTTCACCCCTGAATCTGAGACAACCAGTCTAACGGGAGCAACCCCTATCCTATCCTTCACGCTATCATCTTTAATCTCGCTCATGATCTCTTTCTCCCTCCATTCTCATTGCGGTAGCTTCCTCGGCAAAGCTTTCATCTTGTACGGTGATGGCGGTGGAGTCCGGACAGCGGCTTTCTTCGGAGCAGACTGAATCTGATCCAGGACCTTCTTGAGCTCATTCCAAATTGCACTCCATCCACCCTTACCGGCATATGGGTCAAGCGAAGAGATTGACTCGGCTGAAATTACATTTATAGAACCTTTTTCAGGCTCCTTCAAATATTCGTTCGGTATCGTTATATTTCCTTCTTTGTAATTCCTCTCAAGCCAATCCTTGATACTGAAGCAGTTCTCAAATGTATGTCCAAGCATCCGGTGATAGGGATAGAAGTTAGGCAGATCTTTCTTATTCACCTCTTCTGTCTTTTTTAGCTCGGGTAACTTAAACTCGGGCTTCTTCAACAGATTCTTGAACATTTTTGCTACAACATCATCTTTGAAAGAGTAGTTTTTGCGTAGTCGTTCTGATTTTGTAGGAACTGGTCTCTCATCTGTCCTGTACGGTCTCTGCTGCTGTTGACCGGGCTGATTATTCTGCGGTGGATGAGGCTGTCCGTACTGTTGAGGCTAACTGTACTGCTGAGGAGACTACTTGGTATGAATCATCATCGATTGCTTTCCTTTATCGACCGTGGCCACTACGCCAGATCTCTTCTCATAAGCCTTTGTTGGTTTCGTTTTCTCTGTCTTTTCTGTAGGCTCCATGTGTTTGATTTCTTCCTGTAAGCTGCTGGCCTTGCTGAGCAGTTTCTCGAAGGACTTGGTCGTGAGATCCTTAAGCATGAAAGCTACCGGACCGTGAATACTCTTGAGTAGTATATCGATCACGTGTTGTTCTTGTAGCTAAAGTTCACATTTCATGCTTAAGTTTCTCCACCTCAAGATGTAGCGACCAAAGTCTCGTCGGGCTTCTGACGTTCTACCACGAGATCTCCTATGGTGACATGACGCTGAGCACCGGCAAATCTCTTCACAAACATGCTTTCAATTTCTGTGAAAGTCTTTACTGATCCCTTAGGAATTTCAGCATACCAATTAAAAGCTATTCCCGACACGCTGCTGACAAACTGACGGAACAATAGGGCTTCACTTCCTCCTGTATTGCAACAACTGCCTCTAAAGTGCGCTATATGCTGCCGAGGGTTTCCTGTTCCGTCGAACGTTTTGAAGGTCGGTGACACGAAGCCTTTTGGGTAAGGTACAACATCAAATTCCTCCGGTTAGGGTCTACCCTTTGAAACTGATGCTCCGCCTTTGGACTAGACCAAGGCCTCCCGAACTTGCTGTTCGAAGATTTTCTTAAGATCCTTTTCTGGTAGACTCGGGGTTGAATCCTTCTTTGAAAGCTCATTCTCATTGGCAGAGGCGACCTCTCTTCTTTCATCGGTGAAGTGTATTATCTCAGGCTGATTGATTTCTAGAGATGCTCTCGGACGTGACTGATATTGTCCATGCAATGTGGCCATGATAGTCATAGCGGCGGTCATCTCCTCCACTCTCTTTTCCAATCGGCTGATCATTTCTTCTCTAGCAGACACGGCTCTTTGAAGCTCTTCTATTGCGTCCTCCTCACGAGGAGCTTCACACGCAGACGCTGTGGCCCTGGTGTTGACCATGTTGATTTCCATGAATTCATCATCCAAGTAATCTGACAGGTGGAGATCCTCATTATCGACCTCCAATCCTTGCTCCCTAGTTAACTCTGAAATCTCTTCACGAAGTTTTTGAATTCTATCCTCCATCGACCCTTCTTCTGCCATTGACTCTGAAGCAACAGGAGTGGTGACGATAGGAGTGCCGGACTTATAATCCATTTGATGATTTGTAGACTTCTCAAAGTGGACAGGTTCAGCGACTTTCGGTAACCACACTCTCCTCTCGAGAATTGATGCCTCAAGACGGAATGTCTCAGCAGGGACATCAGGACCAAAAGAGGAAGTGTGCTCCCTAGACTGCAGACCATGTATAGAGGAAAGAAATCCTCTCTTCCTCCTCAGGAGTTCCTTGGGTGGCATTCTTGGACCTAGCCAAGACTTGACTGGTCTTTGTAATGCAGGCGTCGAATCGGTGGTAGTTGTCTCAACACGCATTCCCTAAACGGTGCTTGACAGAAACCCTGTTAGGCTTTTCCATTTTCAAAATTTACTCTTTCACTTCTGGGGATATTGCACATCCCATCCTTTTAAGAAGCTTGGCAATAGAACATCCTTCTAATTTGGCCAATCTCCATAGAAGAGTATGAGCTCGAGTGATGGGTGTGGGCTTCTTTCCCTCCTCATCACGACAGTGTAGTGCTGGAAGCGCAGCGACAATCTTATTGAGACTTTCATTTCTAGTAGTACTAGCTAATGAGTGGAACCTACTACCTCGGAGTAGAGGAGAGGTATTCGGTAAACCGAGTTCCTCCTGCTGAGGAATCTCATCAATCACTGGCATACTTGCATCTTGTGCCCTGGCGGCCTTGCGAAGCTTCCGGTTGCGATTCCTCCTTTGGGATTGGGTCAACAGGGGAAGCCTGGAACTAGAACCAATCTCAAAGACAGACGTCAGAGAAAGGAAGGCTTTGTCAGAATTTTCCTCGTGCAGAATTTCCTTCCTTTTAGCAGACGAGGAAGTAGGTTCTGTAACGGCGAAGCCGGAAGCAGTAGAGGTGACGACTCTCCTTGTCACGGAGCCAACTAGTTTGATGGGGACAGCAGTCATCTTCACCTTTTTAGCAGAAGGGAAGTTTTCATGGGAGTTCAGATCGAACTCGGTAGATGGTTCTTGTACTTCAGGTGTGGCAACTTTCAAGACCACGAACGGGGCTTTTCCAAGCACAACTTCAAACTCACTGAAGCTGGCTCCAAACTGAATCAACGGTGCTGCGAGATGAGCCTCACTGGAAGAGGGCAGGTCGCATGAGAAAGTTAGTGAAGGGGTTGACATTTTGACTGTCAAAAGAAACGTTCCAAAATTTAGGAAGGGCCAAAGACCTTGTCATCATAGTATGAACACTATGAAAAAGATCGTTCTGTGAACTGGGT
The DNA here is from genome assembly GCA_022702705.1 of Papilionanthe hookeriana x Papilionanthe teres. Classification (NCBI taxonomy): domain Eukaryota; kingdom Viridiplantae; phylum Streptophyta; class Magnoliopsida; order Asparagales; family Orchidaceae; genus Papilionanthe; species Papilionanthe hookeriana x Papilionanthe teres. The sequence goes on from CM040424.1 coordinate 11,413,228, forward strand.
AAAATTTTTTATTTCATTTAATATATTATTATTTTCTCTTATCATATTTTGTTCTTCTTTTTCTTTTATTTTCTTTTAGATTTTCATGTGTTTGTTTTAAATGATATTTAGAATTTTAAAGGTGGATTAACTTGCCGAAGGCAAAAAATTAAATCCAAGAGGCAGAGGAAAAATGTGAAGCAAAGGGCCCTGCTGAGGATCCCTTTCACAACGCACAATGCCCAAGTGGAATTAATCCACCAACACACCTATTGGGGGTCTGACCCCACAAGATCAAATGAAAAATCCTAAGGATCCCTGAACCTCTCTGTTTAGGAGTGGCTAAACAGATAGTCTTGAAATCCAGGAGAGTTGATCATACTTTCCCAAGAAAGAAATGGGTAAAGTATGTCAACGGAAGAATGGTAATTTAGCTCATGAGAGACATGAGTATATTACCGATATATAAATATAGTATTTCCTGATTTTTATGAAGAGAGAAACTCTCTCCCAGCGGAGTGGCCAGAAGCTGTCGGCGTATAAAAAGTTTTAAATATATGTTTTAGTTGGGGTTGCCCATTAGAAGCTGTCAGTCGCTGGAATCGAAGTCTCATCGCCCGCTTCGGAAGGACAATTTTAATTTAATTATAATTTAGTTTAGAAAAATATGGAGTCAAACTGATCTCATATTTTTCAAAGTTCGAATGAAAGAGCACTATACCTCGAGCTTTGTATATATCCCAAAGGATGAACACAAAACTTGAGGATGAGGCTCAATCAAATGAACAAAGGAAAAGTATGACATCCGTTTGGTCTACGAAACCTGTATGTTTGTCGACAATTTCCCTCATTTAATATAAGAGGATTAAATGGGGTTTATATTAATCTGGGGTCTTTTAGGTTTCCTATAAGGGCAAGCCCCTATAATTAATTACATCTTAGACAACCGAAGTCACCTAAGAAAACTCTTGATAAAGATCAGGAAATAATTATATTCATGACTTCCAAAGGTAAGGATTTCTTTCAACGAAATGTGATTATCGAAATTCAATAAGTGAATAGTTCAAATTTCAGAACATTTCATTTTATCAGAGTCCAAAGGAAAAGAAGAATAGGTGAAGAACATAGATTCGAGAAGAATCCCGGTGTTTTCCCAAGCTATCCTATTGTTTGGCTCAGTTTAGGAAAATATTTAATTTATATTTCATCCTGCCAATTTTATTATTTAGGGCTAACATTCATTTGATGTCGATCATATTAATAGCCTGGAAGATGTGAGGGTTTATGTCATATCGGGATGACAACCTCGGAAACCTAGACGAGTTAGGGCTTATAATGCACCAGGTGTAAAAGCCTAGAAGATGAGATGAGGGTTTACTTTTCACCGGGCAAATACCTCAGAGTTCTATAGCTAGTTGCTTATTTGAACTAAGGAGCTGTTTCGCTGTTGTATATCCGTTATTTGTTCTCTCAAACATGTCTTTCCACATCCTCGATCGTGCTGCCCTCGGTGTGTTGCATCAGATACTTTGTTGTTGTTGTTGTTGAGGTTTGGTTTTAGAAATTTTCATAGTTTGGATGACTTAGTGTTTTATTTAAACAAATGTTTAAGTTGATTATGACGTCACCGGTTAGGATCCCACAGTTCCATCGTTCCGACATCATCATTTTCATCGGATTCCCTTAGTCCGAATGAATTTACTAAATCCAACTTAATGGATTTTGTACTTTCATGCAGACCATGGGAGACCTTATCAGCAACACGTAGGTTACGTCGTCCAAGGCACTCCCGTTCATCCAATGAGACATTTTAATTTAGTGATGATTGCAGTTTAGTTTTTGTTTGTGATTAAGTTTTGAGTTTTCGTATATTTTGAAATGTTGTCGGGTATTTTATGTCATCCCAAGCAGTTATAGTTATAGTAAAGTGCAGGGGAGTAAAGTACTGTAAGTAAAATACCAAAACTATAAAAGTGTACCTGGCGAGTCTTCGAGTTCCACCACCTGAAACTTTAGTATTGCATTGCATGTATGTGTTTATAATTTTGCAGAAATTAAAGCATGCTAGAAAACAGGAAGAAGTAGGACTAACAAGCAGTAACTACTCAATCCTATGATGTCCAAGTAAATTTCATGGTTTTCTACCAAGTCATATGATGTTTTTTTGGTGAACTTTGTCAATTTAATTGAGGATGGTTTCGTTAAGCAGACATATTAAGTTTAATAGACCTCTAGGGTATCCAAAAGGTCAGGAGAAGGATTTAGGTCCATGCTTCCCTTTCACAGCCTGGTGAAAAGTTTTGAGCTCATTTAAAATCATTGTGTTGCTTAACAACTCATCCTACCTATACCCTTATGCTTAATGAGCACTTGTGTTCGGGGTAGGTTGGGGCAGATGGGTTTAGGTGTGGTTTGGATTTGGATTGGTGGCAATTGGTAGTTTGATTTGGACTTATGGGAGTGCTATGAAGAGTTTGTGGTTTTTTAATTGTGGAAGATTTGATTGAGTTTGATTTTAGTTTGGGGATTTTGGGCTTTGAATTTGGTTTACGTTTAAATTTGGTTTGGGTTTGAATTAGGTTTGGTTTTGGTTTGGGTTTAGGTTTGGTTTTGTTTTTTTGGTTTGGTTTTGGTGCTAGGAACTTTGAGTTTTAAATATATGAATGACCGACAAGGCGTATAAAAAGAAAGATATATTTTTAGTTATTCTAGAAAATGAACGAGATCAGCGCGTATCTGCACGACATTGAGGGGGATACATAACATTATTACTGATCATCCTTCTGCAATAATAAAACATCCAAGACAACTCCGCAAAGCAGATGCCGGCTAAATTTCTAATCCAGTAATCCTACCACCGCTACTCTGTACTAACAGGCTGTGTGTGTGGCCCCCTGAAAAGACAGTCAGGAGTTCCATTAAGGAGCTTCGAGAGCCAACACTACACAACCGACTTCATGGTGAAGACATGATCGCTGATCCTCCTTCTGCAAAGACAAAACAGATCCAAGATACACTCAGCCATGCAGACACTAGCCATATTTCCCAATCCTGTAACCTACCGAAATTCTTCCGCATCATCAGGCACAACCTTCAACATCTGCAATTAATTGGGTTGGATTGCAGCGTTGGAAGGGCTATAGCCTGGAATTTGGAGGGCAAGGATGAGGTGGATGAAGGGGAGTTTATAGGAGGGTTTAGCCTAGGGCATAGCGGTGGATTCTGTAATCAATGCCAATGCTAGAAAAGGAATAAGATCAGTGCGTAGCTGCATGAAGATAGAACTGGGGAGCCAATACCGCCCACAACCAACTCTATGGTCAAGTCACGATTACTGATCTTCCTTCTGCAATGACAGAACATATCTAAGATATGCTCAGCAAAGCAGACGCTAGCTAAATTCCTCATCGTGTAAGCCTACCGCCGCTCTTCCTCACTGATGGCTCAGCACATGGTTGCATCAAAAGACGGATAGGAGGTTCCATTACATTATGGAGCGATTGGAGAGCCGCACTGCACATTATCGACTTCATGTTCAATGACATTAAAACATTGAGACATCTGAACCTTAAGACTTTTTAAAACCAAAACACTTCTCTCATCTCTTGATTGCCACTTCTAAAACTAAACCTCTGTAACAACAAGGAGCTTAGAGCACAGTGGGCAACACGACCATCTTCATCAGCAAAACTTATGTCTACATCAGCTAAACCTTTCCTAGAATTAAATAACAAAGCCATAGGATTTTGAGGCAGTTTTCTTAGTGTAACATAAATCCTCAATTTTTTGTTAGGCATTTGCATAATCATATTATGCAAATTAAGCCCTAACTGGTCTTAGGATTCTGAGGTAGTTGTTTGGTACAACATAAACCCTCACATCTTCGAGGCTATTTGTATGATCATACAAATATAAGTCCTAAATAATTAAATTTGTAGGATTACAATATTAAATAAACTCTCAAATTGAAGCCAAACAATAGTATAGTTTGGGAAGTTGCCAAGATTCTTCTTAGATCCTCAGCTTCCCCTACTTCTCTTCAACTTTGAAATTCTTAAGAGCAAAATCACTGATCATTATCAAGAGTTTTCTTAAATGATTCCTGCCATTTAAGATGTAATTAACTATAGGAGCTTGCCCTTATAGGGAACTTTAAGAACCCAGGTAATATAAACCCTGCTTAATTTCTTTATATTAAGTAGGGGAACTTGTTGGCTTATAAAATTGGTTCGCCTACCAAACGGATGTCACAAATCTTCTAGTTTATTTAATCGAGCCCCATCACTAAACAGTGTGTCTATTCCTCGAGATAGATACCCAGTTTGTGATACGGTGCTCGTTTATATAAACTATTTGGGATGTGAGATCGGTTTGATTTTATATCTTAAAATTTTCAAACTTAAAATTATTTTCAAAAAATCAAATGTTACCTTTCAAATTAAATTATATATATATTTAAATTAAATTTAAAATCTAAAATTCGTCAACAATTTCTGTAGGCGACTCCTTTTCAAAATACAACACAAACAACCTAAAAATATGCCGACAATTTCTTGCAGAAAATTTTAAAAATAAACATGTCATCTAACACCACGGTATGCCTTGTCGGTCATGTTCAACACATCATGTCAATTCAACACATCAAAACATTTTCTTAAATATATGTTTATACGCCGACAACTAAATATATAGAAAGATATATTTTTAGTTATTTTATTTTATACCCCAACACACACAACTTTTTGTAGATAATAAATTAAATTAAATTAAATTACTTATATGGAATTAAATAATAATATAAATAAATGATAAAATAAAATAAAATAAAATAAATTAAATTAAATAAATAAATAATAATAAATTAAATTAAATTAAATTAATTATATTGAATTAAATAATAATATAAATAAATGATAAAATAAAATAAAATTAATTAAATTAAATTAAATTAAATAAATAATAATAAATTAAATTAAATTAAATTAATTAAATTGAATTAAATAATAATAGAAACAAACAAATTAATAAATTAAATTAAATTAAATTAAATAAATAATAATAAAAATAATAATTCAAATAAATAAATATTAAGCAATCATAAAGAAATAACAATAAATAAATAACAACTAATTAAGTAAAGTAAATGATAATCAATCAATTAAATAAAGGAAATAAATAACAATCAAATAAAAGTAAATAAATCACAATGAATTGAATAAGATAATAAATTAAATAAATAATTTCAATTACAAATAAAAGGTAATGACTTTAAATAACACAAAATAAAACTAACGACACATAAATAATAATTAATGATAATAACATAAAATGATAATACATAACAAAATAAAAAATAATAAAATAATAAAATAATAAATAACAATAATGACATATAAATAATATAATAATCACATACAATCACAACTATAATCACATCAACAATCATACACATTACACGCATACAATCACATACAATCTTAACACAACACAACCATCACAAATCACAACAATTAGTTGTTGTTGAGGTTTATTTTTAGAAAGTTTCATAGTTTGGATGACTTAGTGTTTTATTTAAACAAATGTTTAAGTTGATTATGACATCACCGGTTAGGATCCCACGGTTCCGTCGTTCCGGCATCATCATTTTCATCGGATTCCCTTAGTCCGAATGAATTTACTAAATCCAACTTAATGGATTATGTACTTTCATGCAGACCATGGGAGACCTTATCAGCAACACGTAGTTTACGTCATCCAAGGCACTCCCATTCATCCAATGAGACGTTTCAATTTAGTCATGATTGCAGTTTTGTTTTTGTTTGTGATTAAGTTTTGAATTTTCTTATATTTTGAAATGTTGTGGGGGTATTTTATGTCATCCCAAGCAGTTATATTTGTAGTAAAGTACAGGAGAGTAAAGTACTGTAAGTAAAATACCAAAACTGTAAAAGTGTACCTGGCGAGTCTTCAAGTTTCACCACCTGAAACTTTAGTATTGCATTGAATGTATGTGTTTATAATTTTGCAGAAATTAAAGCATGCCAGAAAATAGGAAGAAGTAGGACTAACATGCAGTTACTACTCAATCCTATGATGTCCATGTAAATTTCCTAGTTTTCTACCAAGTCCTATGATGTTTTTTGGTGAACTTTGTCAATTTAATTGAGGATGGTTTGGTTAAGTAGACATATTAAGTTTAATAGACCTCTAGGTTATCCAAAAGGTCAGGAGAAGGATGCAGGTCCTTGCTTCGCTTTCACAGCCTGGTGAAAAGTCTCGGGCTCATTTAAACTTATTATGTTGCTTAACAACTCATCCTACCTATATCCTTGTGCTTAATGAGCACTGGTGTTCGGGGTAGGTTGGGGCAGATGGGTTTAGGTGTGGTTTGGATTTGGATTGGTGGCAATTGGTAGTTTGATTTGGACTTATGAGAGTGCTATGAAGAGTGTGTGGTTTTTAATTGTAGAAGATTTGATCGAATTTGATTTTAGTTTGGGAATTTTGGGCTTTGAATTTGGTTTACGTTTAAAATTGGTTTGGGTTTGAATTAGGATTGGTTTTGGTTTGGGTCTGGTTTTATTTTTTTGGTTTGTTTTTGGAGCTAGGAAATTTGAGTTTGGAATGCGAATTGGGAAGGTTTTGTGGACATCGAGTAAAATTTGGGTTACTCCATGCATTCACTAAGCATAAGGGTATTCTTATTATGTTTTCTTCACCAAGTTGTGATTTCCTAGGGGTCTTTATAAAGGAAAAAATAAACCATGCCTCAGTAGGCCTATCCTAGGTTTGATTGTTATCGTGTTGGTATTGTATTGTGGTCGGGATTGTTGTTGTATGTTGTGATTGTTGTGATTTGTGATGGTTGTGTTGTGTTATGATTGTATGTGATTGTTGTGATTTGTAATGGTTGTGTTGTGTTATGATTGTATGTGATTGTATGTGTGTAATGTGTATGATTGTTGATGTGATTATAGTTGTGATTGTATGTGATTATTATGTTATTTATATGTCAATATTGTTATTTATTATTTTATTATTATTTATTTTTTTATGTGTTATCATTTTATGTTATTATCGTTAATTATTATTTATGTGTCGTTAGTTTTATTATGTGTTATTTAAAGTCATTATCTTTTATTTGTACTTGAAATTATTTATTTAATTTATTATCTTATTTAATTCATTGTGATTTATTTACTTTTATTTGATTGTTATTTATTTCTTTTATTTAATTGATTGATCATCAATTACTTTACTTAATTAATTGTTATTTCTTTATGATTGCTTAATATTTATTTATTTGAATTATTATTTTTATTATTATTAATTTAATTTAATTTAATTTAATTTATTAATTTATTAATTTATTTATTTATATTATTATTTAATTTAATTTAATTAATTTAATTTATTTTATTTTATTTTATCATTTATTTATATTATTATTTAATTCAATATAATTAATTTAATTTAATTTAATTTATTATTTATTTAATTTAATTTATTTTATTTTATTTTATTTTATTTTAATTTATCAATTATTTATATTATTATTTAATTTACTTTATTTAATTTAATTTAATTTATTATTATTTATTTATTTTATTTATTTTATTTTATTTTATTTTAATTTATCATTTATTTATATTATTACTTAATTTAATTTATTTTATTTATTTAGTTTAATTTTTATTTACTTTCGATTTTATGTATTTTAATTTATTTAATTTTAATTTAATTTATTATTTATTTTTATTATTTTATATGTTTGTGTACATATGTATAATTTCATTTTATTTTTATACATATGTATAATTTATTATTTTTTTTTTATTATTTTTCATCAGCTCACGGCTAGGAGGGTTTTTTTGGGTAAGGTGTGGCTTGCTTGGAAGAAGAAGAAGGAGAGAAGGGAGGAGAATGGGAGCTCACGGCTAGGAGAGGAAGTGAGTGAGTGAAAAAAGGTGGTGGAAAGTGAGATGATGAGTGGTTTTAATGGGGGAAGCTCACGGTTTTTTGGAGTGGGGGAGGTATGGGAGGGGTGAGGTGGAGATATGGTGAAGGTAAGGAGGAGGTGAGGTGGGTAGGCTTTAGGGTGGCGGGTAGGGTGAGGGAGAGGTGTTTTTATTTTATTTATTTTATTTATTTTATTTATTTATTTATTTATTTTATTATATATATATATATATATATATATATATATATATTAGAGGGCTGCCATGAGGTTAATTTGGTTAATTTTGGTTTAATTTGGTTTGATTTGAATCATTAGTTCAATTAGATTCATTTGGGTTTGGGTTGGCTTAACTTGGGTTAGAGCTTGAATGAAGCCCAAGTGCCTTGATCAATATTGTCCACATGATTGTATTGAAGATTTTTCATGAAGACATAAAGTGGTTTTGAGCTCATTTGGAAGTTCAATTTTTGTATGGATAGGGTTTTTAATTATTTTGGACCATATTGGATTTGGATCAAGTTATCTTGAGTTTGAGTGGGAATGAGGTCTAAAGGTCTTCAACAATAGTGTAGATATGGTTGTTTTGAAGATTTTTCCTGAAGACATGCAATGGTTTTAACAAAGGTTGGAGGGTCAATTTGGTGGATTTAGGGCATGTGTTCAATTTGGGTCAAAATTGGGGGTTTTGGTCATTTTTGTGAAATTTTAGGAAATTTAGATTTTTTTTGTCAATTTTGGGTAATTTTGGTCAATTTGAGTGGTAAGGAATATCTTGGAATGAGTTTTGGGGAATTTTGGTGAATTTGAAGAATTTTGGGTAATTTAGGGCATTTTGGGAGGCTAGGGGCCAAAAAATTGAAATTTTGGAAAATTGAAGCTTGGTTTGAGATGAATGTCATGAGATGGTTTAAATTGAGCTATGGACCAAGGGTCACTCACATTTGGTCCTCTATGTATTGGTACTAGTCAAACCCTAGCCTGATGCCAAGAGTTGAGAAGAACCATCTACATGAGTTTCCAAAGGTTTAGGGGAATGTGTGCATGTGAGTGGTGAAGTGTGTGTGTGGTGAACTCCAGACCTTCCTCAGGGCAAATCCTAAGTTTTGACCACCTATAGGAGACTTCCCCTTGGATTCCTTAAACTTGCCTTTTTCCTACCAAAAGGTGGAGGTTAGGCCTTAAGCATATGAAATCCCCTAGTGAAGCAAGAAGAGTTTTGAATTTCTATGGGGAGGGTTCCATGACTAGTCTTCTAAGAAAGTTACCAGGAGAGTCCTATGACTAGACCCTAGGCTATTTTAAAGAGATACTAGACCTCAACCAAAAGTGAGGTCAACAAATGGACCCCCAATAGGTGTGGTGTGCTGGGCAAGCACACTGTACGTATTGGTGTTGACCGACGAGATCAACAAGACCAACACAACTGTCTGAGTGAAAACTCAAGATAGAACGAAGAGTTTAGAAAGTAATTTTCCGCTTGGGATTGTTTGGTTAAAGACCTTCAAATCCAGAGACTCTCGCTGGGGAAAGAAGGATGGAATACCTTTCAGCCGGAGCTGTGAATTTCAAGCTCCGAAACTCTGAAAGAATCCGAACCAATTTGATTTGAAAAGGGGAACGAAGAATTTGATTCCAAGTTTCTGCTTGAATTTTAGTTTGAAACTTTGTTTTGAATTTGAAGTTTGGAATTTTGTTTTTGAAATTAATTTTGGGATTTGAATTTGTGGGAATTTGAAATTTTAAGCGAAATCGGAATTTCGGTACCGCTCGCAGGAGGAGAATCAGAATTTAGATACTGACTTGGAAGGATGAGTACTGAAATTTAGGTACCAGCCTCGGGAATGGAAGTCAGAATTTAGGTACCGACCTCAGTAAGATGAGAATCATAATTTAGGTACTAACCTCAGAGGGAGAGAACTAGATTTTATGTACTAGCCTCGTAAATGAGAATCGAAATTTAAGTGCGACCTCGGAAATTTAAGGAAAATTTTCTTTTTTGGGAAATCAGACGACTAAGCTCCGACCCCAGAATTTCATGGTAGGCGGAAAAATATCTCGGAAGGAAGATGGAAATTTAGGAATTTTTTGGGAAATCGGACGACTAAGCTCCGACCCCATAATTTCATGGAAGGAGGAAAAATATCTCGGAAGGGAGATGGAAATTTAGAGAATTTTCTGGGAAATTAGACGACTAAGCTCACACCTCAGAATTTCATGGAAGGCAGAAAAATATCTCAGAAGGGAGATGGAAATTTTGGGAATTGTTTGGGAAATCTGATGACTAAGCTCCTACCTCAGAATTTCATGGAAGGCAGAAAAATATCTCGGAAGGGAGATGGTAATTTAGGGGATTTTTTGGGAAATCGGGTGAGTAAGCTCCGACCCCAGAATTTCATGGAAGGCGAAAAAATATCTCGGAAGGGAGATGGAAATTTAGGGAATTTTTGGGAAATCGGACGACTAAGCTCCGACCCCAGAATTTCATGGAAGGCGGAAAAATATCTCGGAAGGAAGATGGAAATTTTAGGGAATTTTTTTTAAAATTTTTTTTTGGGTTGTTTCACTTTGTTTACTTTTGACTTTGTTTCATTTGTTTTCATTTCTTTTCATTTTCATTTCACTTCATTTGATTTTTTTTTGAATTTCCATTTCATTTTCAATTTTTGTTTCTTTTTGGTTAATTTCATTTTCAATTTTCATTTTTTTTAATCCTTTTATCATCATTTTTTTTCTTTTTTTTTTTGGAACCAACGGGTGGTTCAACGGCTTACAAACGTCGCATTGAAATAAACATTTCTAAAAACTTGGAAAATCTTCATTGATTCATCTAAAAAGAAATACAATTGATCTGACACTAACAAGCATCAAAAAGTGATTATGTGTACAAGACTGAACAAAACTGATCGCGTGTACAAAACTGAACAAAACAAGTGTATCATGTCATCTGGCTGCTGCGGACGTAGTGACAAAAACTGTTGCGCTCTGTTGTAAGCTGTAGTAGGATTCTGCCTCTGAGGCTGCTGCGGGGGACGGGCCAACCTACCAAGGTTACGCTCCGGAACAAAAGTCCCCTTGTGAACACCCGGAGGAACCACTGTCATAGTGGCAAAGGACGAAGGCTCTCTAGCTCTAGATCCAGTTCATAGTAGAACGGCGCTTTGTCTTCATCCATTCTTTTGAAGGTGACTGAGACACTTTTTCCTGCAACTCTGGGGATGCAGTGTTTTGCCAAATCCGCTCCATTTCCTTTTAAGACCAGCACTGATCCGACTGGCAAGGGAATCTCAATAGAACCTCGGAATTCACCCGGTCCAACTATCTGAATTTCACGTCCGAACAGAATATTGCATTCACTCACAAAGGAGACCGTGCAGAAGGGCCTCACGAAGTCGTGCTAGTCAATATGAGGAGGGATGCAGTCCCCATCCTCATAAATATTTATAATGCAGCTATTTGGGATACAGTCTGCAGTTAGTATATGCCACTCGACCATCCTCCTGATCATCATCTTTATTTGTGGTGGCATCTAATCCACCTCATCATGCTGTAAAATCCCCAGGGGATTTCCCTGTCGATCTCTAGCAAAGTTGTAATAGCAACCGCACTGAATAGTGACCCTGCCTTTTCCTCTCTTCCATTTAGATGGCTTCGTATACGTTCTGGGCTTCAAGAGACCTGCTTTTCCTATGGTCTTGAGAGCTTTGACGCAATTCAGAATATCTTCTTCATCTTCTTTTAAGGACACATCAGTGTAGAGCTCGAGTCCTTCAAGGATGTTGAGCCATTTTCCTTAAATATCCTCGTAATGCTCAAATTTCTGCTTTCTAATTCTTCGTATCTTTGCCATGATGTAGTTCGAGACTCCTCGTGGCGGCGGCGGTGGAAAAACATACTCTGGTACATATGGCTCCACACTCGGAAATTCCCTACTCCGAAGTAGCATCGAGGTGGTTGCATATGCCTCAAAGGTGCAATATTCCTCAAGCTGTAGAACATGACATTCTGTGCATTCTGTAAATGCCCCTATATCTGAAGGCAGCCTGGGCAAGCTCGAGTTGCAAGTTGAGCATCCAGCGAAAACTTCCTTCATTGGATCCCATGTCAGAACGGGCTCCTCGGTGGTTTCCGGCTCAGTTTCCGTACGCGGAGAATTGTCCTCAGTCTCTTTAATTTCTGGCTGATGAAATTCTTCTGGAACAGGTGGTAGCTCAGCGGTTGACTCCCTAGCCCATCTTCTCTCCATCCTTTCCAGGAGGCAGCGCTTGCGGCGATTTCTATTTCTTCTGTTTGTATTTGCTAACAGAGCGTATGGAATTCTGCTGGCTGAAGCAGCAACCAAATCACCTTGTGGAGTGGTGATCATGGATGGGACATGAGTACGTCTCTCAGTAAGGAGGTGTGAGTCAACAGAACCTCTGGTGCCCCTATGTCCTGAGGTTTGTCCTACCTCCCTGCGGTTGAATTTCTTCATTGACTTCATTTTCTGCGTTCGCTTCAGTATACATTTCTAGATGTGAGGTCGAAGCCGTATCAAAGAGCTAACACTGACTCGAAACTCGACACTTCCTACACAAGTAAACAAGGGGAAATGTCAGCGAGTGGTGTTGTACACGAATAAAAGCAAATTATCATTTACTTGAAACAAGTTTTAGCAATTAACTTGACGCAATTATTTTATTTAATATGTTTTTATAAAATTTAGACTTAGAATTTGGCAAACATGTTTTCATTTTGTGGTAATATTTCTTTTATTCTATGCAGTTTTCTTTTTATTACAAAATTTTGGACCCAGTCATGGACACTAGCCCTACAGCTATATTGGAACGAATATCATTTTTTTAGTCTTTTCATGTCGTGTAATATTTCTTTAAATATCATCCATTGTGGGCAACATGGGTCTATCCCCTTGAGAATCCACCAACTGGTAAGATCCTCCTGTGTAGACCTTCTCCACCACGAATGATCCTTCCCAGGTCGGTTCAAATTTTCCACCTATTTTGCAGTGTGCAAGAAAAGGCCTTCTAAGAACGAGAACGAGGTCACCAAATTTGAACGACCTTGGGCGGACAAATTTATCATGGGCTTGAATCATCTTCGTTTGGTAGAGTTCCAAGTTCTGCTGTGCGGCAATCTTTTTTCCTTCAAGGCTTTCCAATTCTGCAAGTCGTAACTTGGCATTCTCTTCTGTTGTAATTTGATTAGCAAGGGCAACCCAGAGCGACGGTAGCTGAACTTCTAGCGGAAGAACTGACTCGGACCCGTACACAAGTGCGTAAGGCGTAGACTGTGTCGGCATCTTGACTGCCTCGGACACATTTGCTTTAGGGTAGTAGATCATTGAGTATCTCCAATATATCCCATGTCTTATGATGAAGTTGTTGATTTTCATGCTCTTGAAAGTGGACCCGTTGTCGGAGATGATTCTGCGCGGTACACTAAAAAGGTAGACGATTTGATTCTTGAAGAGCTGTAAAACTTGCTGCGCTCTGTGACTTCCCATAGTGGAACTGCTTCTGCCCACTTGGAAAAGTAGTCTGTAGCGGCGAGTATAAACATGTGTCCTCTTGAGGAAGGAGGGTCTATCGGACCCACTATGTCTGTACCCCAGCACTGGAATGGCCACGAGGCAATCGTTGGGTGTAAAACATTCGGAGGCTGGTGCAAGACCACTCCATGCACCTGACACTGATGGCATCTCTTAGTTACGTCCATGCAATCTGTCATCATTTCTAGCCAGTAGTATCCGAGTCTTTTAATTTTCATCTTCATTTTTGGTCCTGACTGGTGAGCACCACACAAACTAGCATGTACTTCTTTGACAATCTTCTGTGCTTCTACTCTACTCAGACATCTCAGCCACATCTGGTCGAAGGATCTCCTATACAGAACATTGTCGATCAGGGCATACGACAAAGCCCTCTTCTGAATCTGGTGCGCTACAAACTTATCTTCTGGTAGCTTTTCGGTTTGCAAATATTCCATTAATGGCTGACGCCAATCTTCTGTATCTTCTGCCACTGCAGCAACTGTCTTTACTTTTTCAATGTCATGTAGATTGTCGAGGTCGACCTGAGACAACACTTGAATTCCTTGCACTGTAATATCTATAGAATCTTCAGGTGGACAAGCCAATTCTTTAGCGAGTTTTGCTAAAGCATCTGCATGGGCATTGTCTGCTCGAGGAATCCTATAGAATATCACATTCGAAATTTGCTCGAGTAACTTCATCGTATACCTCTGGTATTCTTCTAATATTGGCTTTAGAATTTTGTACTGTCCTTCCACTTGCTTGATGACGAGGTGTGAGTCGCCATAAATGGCAATGTCCGTTATATCCATTAGTATTGCTAATTCCAAGAAGGTGATTAGGGCTTCATACTCTGCTTCATTGTCCGTACATGACTCTGTCAAGTGGTGATAAAACCTCAACATGGCTTGATCTGGTGTCACGAAGATTAAACCAATTCCTGCTTTGCCTGGTATAACTGTTCCTGATCCTTTCTCTTTACCCTCATCATTGACTTGGGCAAGTAGAGCTCCGAGAGACTCATCTAACGCCGCGGTATAAAGTATCAACGGTCTACCCGGGATAGGGGCTGCTAAAACAAGAGGTGTCGTTAGATATCGTTTAATATCTTTGAAAGCCTTCTGGCACTTTTCTTCTCAAATAAAATTGGCATCCTTTTTAATTAATGCTGAGAATGGCTGACACCTACCAGACAGATTAGATATAAAGCACCTCAGATATGCCAGTTTTCCTTGAAATGAACGTAGTTGTTTCAAGGTTTTAGGGGGAGGCATTTCTAAGATGGCTTTAATCTTCTCTGGGTCGATTTCAATTCCCCGATGACGGACAACGAATCCTAGAAATTTCTCAGAGGTAACGCTGAAAGTGCACTTTAAGGGATTCATCTTCAGATTATATTGTTGTAATCATTCAAATACGATGCTCAAATCATATAGGTGGTTTCCTCTTGTCTTGCTCTTGACGACCAAATCATCCACATAGCATTCCACTTGGTTGTGAATGAGGTCATCGAAGATCCTCGTCATTGCTCTTTGGTATGTAGCTCCTGCGTTCTTCTGTCCAAACGGCATCACGGTGTAGCAGTAAATTTCGATCAGAGTTCTGAAAGCTGTGAGCAATGCGTCTTCTGGTGCCATCTTGATCTGATTGTACCCTGAAGACCCATCCATAAAGGAGAAAGTTTCATGTGTCGACGCAATGTCCACCATTAGTTTCGGTATCGGCAACGGGAATTTATTTTTTGGACATTCTTTGTTTAAGTCCCTGAAGTCGACACACACTCAAATTTGACCATTTTTCCTTTTCACTGGCACAACATTAGCTAACCACGTCGGATATTGTTCTTCTCGTACAAAATTAGTGTCTATTAATTTCTTGATTTCTGCTATAACTTGTTGTTCTATCTCGAGGCGCACACTTCTGGGAGCTTGCTTTACTGGCATCACATTCTTATCCACTCTGAGGCGGTGAACGGCAATCACCGGAGATAGTCCTGGCATTTCGTCATAGCTCCAAGCGAAGCAATCTTTGAATTCTGATAGTAACCTGACCAAGTCTGCAACCTCTTCTTCATTGAGTAACGAACTTATGAAAGTCGGTCGGGGCTGCTCCTCAGTCCCGAGATTGATTTCTCTTAATTCATCAACTGTTGAATTGATTTCTTCTTTGAATTCTGGCGGAGCATCGCCTATTGGCTGATCTTCACATTCATCTTGAATGTCTAGGCAATCTTCTTTTGACTGACTAGTAACAACCATGCAAAAATCTGAGTCATCGATGGGTCTGAGCGTAAGAAACCCAAGACCTTCTTTCGAATTGAGTTTCTTTCCTTTTACATTCCATAATTTTTCGAACGATTGTAACTTATCTTTTGGCATTTTCTTTGACACATATCCTTGTTGAATTAACTTTTGTACACATGGAGAAAAATAGGCAAAAGGTAATTCCAATAATTCATTTGAGTCATTTTCTTCAAGAATTACACAAGGTTCAGAAGTAGAAGTGGAAGCTTTGTAAAACTTGATCAGTTTAAAACCATCGTTATGAACTTCCTTGACCTCTATACTCTCTACCTTTTGAGAATGGATCGGAGTAAGGGTCATGGCATGAACATAGTAAGCGACGTCCCCGGCCTCGACCTCGGATGCGTGGGCTAAAAGAACTTTTACCAACTCATTGAGAAGGAGCGGTATGAGATTTTTGTACTGGAGCCATACGGTCTCGTCCTTGTAGTTCCTTTGAGTCTTCAATTTTGCTTATCACAATGGCTCTTGAAAATACTGTTTTCTTCAGAGGAGCATAGTGAGCTGCGTCTTCATGGATGCCTACTTCATGTATTGAAAATGGCTATAGATCCCCTTTAATGCAATGTTCTTGTCCAACTTCGTAGTATTTGATGCACTGGTGAAGCGACGACGGGACCATATTGTACTCATGGAGCCACGGTAGACCAAGCAGGGGATTGAACGAAGTATCCGCATCGATGACATGGAACTTTGCAGTTGTTACTAGATTTCTGACTTTCATTTGTAGCGTTAAAGATCTGAGGGCTCTTTTTCCTTTTTGATTGAAACCTCTTAACATTATTTTATCCATTGAAAGCTCTCGGGCGTCGATGTCCAAGTAAGCTAACGTCCGTAGACTCATTATATTGAGCAACGCTCCAGGATCTACTAAGACTCTGGAAAGCATGAATCTGCCGATGATGACAGAAATGTAGAGTGGACGATTGTGATCGGCTGTACCGAGTAGCAAATCTTTGTCGGTGAAAGTTACATCAGGCTGTTCCTTTATGGTGCAAACTCCATCTGATGATGTGCTAGCCAACTTCGCTAAGCAAATGTCGGGATCAAGTAGAGCCTTGATCAAACTTTCTCTCATCTCCTTTGACAGGATCAGAGCATCGTAAATACTTAGTTTGGCCGGCAAGTTCCTGAGATGAGCTAGCACGCTGTAATCCACTTTATTTAGGTTTTCAACTTTATTTTGAACTTGTATCTCTTCAGTAGCTGGAGGTATTTCTTCTTGAGTGACTATTTGCTTTCCTTTGTCCACTAGAGTTGTTCTCAGAGGTAGCACCTTGCCACTCCTTAAATGCACTTCCGTTATTTCTTCTTCTTCTGGATCCAGAGGTCCTTCTATATCTGAGAAGTCCAAACTGATGTCAAGTGGAGCTCCTTTGCACTCGAGGACTGGCTCCTCACTTCTCGTACTGTCCTAGCCGGTGTTGTCAATATCTTCTTTATCTTTGCTGGGAGTTAATATGACTTGAGGATTATTTTGGGAATCAAAATCTAAGTTAGATAGGTTGTGATTAGTTACGTCATCACTAGAGACAGTAAGAACGTAGCCAACATCATTCATATCATTTTTACGAGACCCGGGAGGGGTACAAATATAATGATACAAAGTCAGGGATTCAAGGGATTTCACCCCTGAATCTGATACAACCAGTCTAATGGGAGCAGCTCCTATCCTATCCTTCGCGCTATCATCTTTAATCTCGCTCACGATCTCTTTCTTCCTCCATTCTCGTTGCGGTAGCTTCCTCGGCAAAGCTTTCAACTTGGACTGTGCTGGCGGTGGACTCCGAAAAGCGGCTTTCTTTGGAGCAGACTGAATCTGATCCAGAACCCTCTTGAGCTCATTCCAAATTGCACTCCATCCACCCTTACCTGCATATGGGCCAAGCGGAGAGATTGGCTCGGCTGAAATTACATTTATAGAACCTTTTTCAGGATCCTTCAAATATTCTTCGGTATCTTTATATTTCCTTCTTTGTAATTCAGCTCAAGCCAATCCTTGAAACTGAAGCAGTTCCCAATTGTATGTCCAAGCATCCGGTGATAGGGATAGAAGTTGGGTTGATCTTTCTTATTCACCTCTTCTGGCTTTTTCGGCTAGGGTAACTTAAACTCGGACTTCTTCAGCAGATTCTTGAACATCTTTGCTACATCATCATCTTGGAAAGAGAAGTTTCTGCATAGTCATTCTGATATTGTAGGAACTTGTCTCCCGTCTGTCCTATATGGTCTCTGTTGCTGCTGACCGGGCTGATTATTCTGCGGTGGACGAGGCTGTCCGTACTGCTGAGGCTGACTGTACTGCTGAGGTGACTACTCGGTCTAAATCATCATCGGTTGCTTTCCTTTATCGATCATGGCCACTACACCAGATCTCTTCTCATAAGCCTTTGCTAGTTTCATTTTCTCTGTTTTTTCTGCAGGCTCCATGTGCTTTATTTCTTCCTGTAAGCTGTTGGCATTGCTGAGCAGTTTCTCAAAGGACTTGATTGTGAGGCCCTTAAGCATGAAAGCTACTGGACCGTGAATACTCTTGAGTAGTATATCGATCGCGTGTTGTTCTTGCAGCTGAGATTCACATTTCATGCTTAAGTTTCTCCACCTCAAGATGTAGTCAACCAAAGTCTCGTCGGGCTTCTGACGTTCTACCACGAGATCTCCTATGGTGACATGAAGCTGAGCACCAGCAAATCTCTTCACAAACATGCTTTCCATTTCTGCAAAATTCTTTACTGATCCATTAGGAATTTCAGCATACCAATCGAAAGCTATTCCCGACAGGCTGCTGACAAACTGACAGAACAATAGCGCTTCACTTCCTCCTGTATTGCAATAGCTGGCTCTGAAGTGCGCTATATGCTATCGAGGGTTTCCTATTCCATCGAATGTTTTGAAGGTCGGTGGCATGAAGTCTTTGGGGTAAGGTTCAACATCAAATTCCTCTGGGTAGGGTCTACCCTTTGAAACTGATGCTCCGCCTTTGGACTGGGCCAAGGCCTCCCGAACTTGCTGTTAGACGATTTTCTTAAGATCCTTTTCTGGTAGACTCAGGGTTGAATACTTCTTTGGAAGCTCATTCTCATTGGCAGAGGCAACCTCTCTTCTTTCATCGGCAATGTGTATTAACCCAGGCTGATTGATTTCTGGAGATGCTGTCGGACGTGACTGAGATTGTTCATGCAATGTGGCCATGGTAGTCATAGCGATGGTCATCTCCTTCACTCTCTTTTCCATTCAGCTAATCATTTCGTCTCTAGCGGACATGACTCTTTGAAGTTCTTCTATTGCGTCCTCCTCAAGAGGAGCTTCACGTGCAGATGTTGTGGCCCTGGTATCGACCATGTTGATTTCCATGAATTTATCATCCAAGTAATCTGACAAGAGGAGATCCTCGTATCAACCTCCAATCCTTGCTCCCTATTTAACTCTGAAATTTCTTCACGAAGTTTCTGAATTCTATCCTCCATCGATTCTTCTTCTACCATTGAATCTGAAGCAACAGGAGTGGTGACGATAGGAGTACCAAACCTATAATCCATTTGATGATTTGTAGACTTCTCGAAGTGGACAGGTGCAGCGACTTTCGGTAACCACACTCTCCTCTCGAGAATTGATGCCTCGAGATGGAATGTCTCAGCGGGGACATCAGGACCAAGAGAGCAAGTGTGCTCCCTAAAGTGCAGACCATGTACAGAGGAATGTAATCCTCTCTTCCTCTTCGGGAGTTCCTTGGGTGGCACTCTTGGACCTAGCTGAGAATTGGCTGGTCTTCGTATTGTGGGCGTCGAATCGGTGGTAGTTGTCTCAACACGCTTTCCCAAACAGTGCTTGACAGAAACCCTACTAGGTTTTTCCATTTTCAAAATTTCCTCTTTCACTTCTGGGGATATTGCACATCCTATCCTTTTAAGAAGCTTGGCGATAGAACATCCTTCTAATTCGGCCAATCTCCGTAGAAGAGTATGAGCTCGAGTGATGGGTGTGGGCTTCTTTCCCTCCTCATCATGATTGTGCGGTGCTGGAAGCGCAGCGACAATCCTATGGAGACTTTCATTTCCAGTAGTACTAGCTAACGAGTGGAACCAACTACCTTGGAGGAGAGGAGAGGTATTTAGTAAACTGAGTTCCTCCTGCTGAGGAATCTCATCAATCATTGGCATTCTTGCAGCTTGTGCCCTGGCGGCCTTGCGAAGCTTTCGGTTGTGATTCCTCCTTTGGGATTTGGTCAACTGGGGAACCCTGCAACTAGAACCAATCTCAAAGACAGACGACAGAGCAAGGAAGGCTTTGTCAGAATCCTCCTCGTGCAGAATTTCCTTCCATTTAGCAGACGGGGAAGTAGGTGCTGTAACGGCGAAGCCGGAAGCAGTAGAGGTGACTCCTTGCAACGGAGCCAACTGGTTTGACGGGGACAGCAGTCATCTTCACCTTCTTAGCAGAAGGGAAGTCTTTATGGGAGTTCAGATCGAACTCAA
This sequence comes from Papilionanthe hookeriana x Papilionanthe teres, assembly GCA_022702705.1. NCBI lineage: Eukaryota > Viridiplantae > Streptophyta > Magnoliopsida > Asparagales > Orchidaceae > Papilionanthe > Papilionanthe hookeriana x Papilionanthe teres. Next base: position 11,433,472 of record CM040424.1, read on the forward strand.
CAGATGGTTCTTGTACTTCGGGGGCGGCAACTTTCAGGACCACGAACGGGGCTTTTCCAAGCACGACTTCAAACTCACTGAAGCCGGCTCCAAACTGAATCAACGGTGCTGCGAGATGAGCCTCACGGGAAGAGGGCAGGTTGCAGGAGAAAGTCAGCAAAGGGGTTGACATTTCGACTGTCAAAAGAAACGTTCCAAAATTTAGGAAGGGCCAAAGACCTTGTCATCATAGTATGAACACTATGAAAAGATCGTTCTGTGAACTGGGTAAAATTTTTGATTTCATTTAATATATTATTATTTTCTCTTATCATATTTTGTTCTACTTTTTCTTTTATTTTCTTTTAGATTTTCATGTGTTTGTTTTAAATGATATTTAGAATTTTAAAGGTGGATTAACTTGCCGAAGGACCTTGCTGAGGATCCCTTTTCACAACGCACATTGCCTAAGTGGAATTAATCCACCAATACACCTATTGGGGGTCCGGCCCCTCAAGATCAAAAGAAAAATCCTAAGGATCCCTGAACCTCTCTATTTAGGAGTGGCTAAACAGATGGTCCTGAAATCCAGGAGAGTTGATCATACTTTCCCAAGAAAGAAATGGGTAAAGTATGTCAACGAAAGAATGGTAATTTGGCTCATGAGAGACATGAGTACAATACCGAGATATGAATATAGTATTTTCTGATTTTTTATGAAGAGAGAAACTCTCTCCCCAGCGGAGTCTCCAGAAGCTGTCGGCGTATAAAAAGTTTTAAATATATGTTTTAGTCTCCAGAAGCTGTCAGTCGCTGGAATGGAAGTCCCATCGCCCGCTTCAGAAGGATAATTTTAATTTAATTATAATTTAGTTTAGAAAAATATGGAGTCAAACTGATCTCATATTTTTCAAAGTTCGAATGAAAGGGCACTATACCTCGAGCTTTATATATATCCTGAAGGATGAACACAAAACTTTAGGATGAGGTTTAATCTAATGAACTAAGGAAAAGTATGACATCTGTTTGGTATGCGAAACTTGTATGTTTGCCGACAATTTCCCCCATTAAATATAAGAGGATTAAATGAGGTTTATATTAATCTGGAGTCTTTTAGGTTTCCTATAAGGGCAAGCCCTTATAGTTAATTACATTTTAGACAACCGAAGTCACCTAAGAAAACTCTTGATAACGATCAGGAAAAAAATTATATTCATGACTTCCAAAGGTAATGATTTCTTTTAACGAAATGTGATTATCGGAATTCAATAGGTGAATGGTTCAAATTTCAGAACATTTCATTTTATCAGAGTCCAAAGAAAAAGAAGACTAGGGGAAGAACACAGATTCGAGAAGAATCCCGGTGTTTTCCCATGCTGTCCTATTGTTTGGCTCAGTTTAGGAAAAGATTTAATTTATATTTCTTCTTGCCAATTTTATTATTTAGGGCTTACATTCATTTGATGTCGATCATATGAATAGCCTAGAAGATGTAAGAGTTTATGTCATATCGGGATGACAACCTCGGAAACCTAGACGTGTTAAGGCTTATAATGCACTAGGTGCAAAAGTCTAAAAGATGAGATGAGGGTTTACTTTGCACTGGGCAAATACCTGGAAGTCCTATAGCTAGTTGCTTATTTGAAGGAACTGTTTTGCTGTTGTATATCCGTTATTTGCTCTCTCGAACATGTCTTTCCACATCCTCGATCGTACTGCCCTAGGTGTGTTGCATCAGCTACTTTGTTGTTGTTGTTGAGGTTTGTTTTTAGAAAGTTTCATAGTTTGGATGACTTAGTGTTTTATTTAAACAAATGTTTAAGTTGATTATGATGTCACCGGTTAGGATCCCACGGTTTCGTCGTTCTGGCATCATCATTTTCATCGGATTCCCTTAGTTCGAATGAATTTAATAAATCCAACTTAATGGATTCTATACTTTCATGCAGACCATGGGAGACCTTATCAGCAACACGTAGGTTACACTTCCAAGGCACTCCTGTTCATCCAATGAGATGTTTTAATTTAGTTATGATTGCAGTTTTGTTCTTGTTTGTGATTAAGTTTTTAGTTTTCTTATATTTTGAAATGTTGTGAGGTATTTTATGTCATCCAAAGCAGTTATATTTGTAGTAAAGTGCAGGGGAGTAAAGTACTGTAAGTAAAATACCAAAACTGTAAAAGTGTACCTGGCGAGTCTTCAAGTTCCACCACCTGAAACTTTAGTATTGCATTGCATGTATGTGTTTATAATTTTGCAGAAATTAAAGCATGCCAGAAAGTAGGAAGAAGTAGGACTAACAAGGAGTAACTACTCATTCCTATGATGTCCATGTAAATTTCCTGGTTTTCTACCAAGTCCTATGATGTGTTTTGGTGAACTTTGTCAATTTAATTGAGGATGGTTTCGTTAAGCAGACATATTACGTTTAATAGACCTCTAGGGTATCCAAAAGGTCAGGAGAAGGATTCAGGTCCATGCTTCCCTTTCACAGCCTGGTGAAAGTCTCGGGCTCATTTAAACTTATTATGTTGCTTAACAACTCATCCTACCTATACCCTTATGCTTAATGAGCACTGGTGTTCGGGGTAGGTTGGGGCAGATGGGTTTAGGTGTGGTTTGGATTTGGATTGGTGGCAATTGGTAGTTTGATTTGAACTTATGGGAGTGCTATGAAGAGTTTGTGTTTTTTAATTGTAGAAGATTTGATTGAGTTTGATTTTATTTTGGGGATTTTGGGCTTTGAATTTGGTTTATGTTTAAATTTGGTTTGGGTTTGAATTAGGTTTGGTTTTGGTTTTGGTTTGGGTTTGGTTTGTTTTTGGAGCTAGGAACTTTGAGTTTGGAATGTGAATTGGGAAGCTTGTGTGGACATCGGGTAAAATTTGGGTTACTCCATGCATTCACTAAGCATAAGGGTATTCTTATTATGTTTTCTACACCAAGTTATGATTTTCTAGGGGTCTTTATAAAGGGAAAAATAAACCATGCCTCAGTAGGCCTATCCTAGGTTTGATTGTTATCGTGTTGGTATTGTATTGTGGTCGGGATTGTTGTTGTATGTTGTAATTGTTGTGATTTGTGATGGTTGTGTTGTGTTATGATTGTATGTGATTGTTATGATTTGTGATGGTTTTGTTGTGTTATGATTGTATGTGATTGTATGTGTGTAGTGTGTATGATTGTTGATGTGATTATAGTTGTGATTGTATGTGATTATTATGTTATTTATATGTCATTATTGTTATTTATTATTTTATTATGTGTTATCATTTTATGTTATTATCGTTAATTATTATTTATGTGTCGTTAGTTTTATTATGTGTTATTTAAAGTCATTATCTTTTATTTGTAATTGAAATTATTTATTTAATTTATTATCTTATTTAATTCATTATGATTTATTTACTGTTATTTGATTGTTATTTATTTCTTTTATTTAATTGATTGATCATCATTTACTTTACTTAATTAGTTGTTATTTATTTATTGTTATTTCTTTATGATTGCTTAATATTTATTTATTTGAATTATTATTTTTATTATTATTTATTTAATTTAATTTAATTTAATTTATTTATCTATATTATTATTTATTTTAATTTTATTTAATTAATTTAATTTAATTTAATTTATTATTATTTATTTTATTTTATTTTATTTTATATAATTTTATTTTATTTTATCATTTATTTATATTATTATTTAATTCAATATAATTAATTTATTTTATTTTATTTTATTTTATTTTATCATTTATTTATATTATTATTAAATTTAATTTAATTTATTATTATTTATTTAATTTAATTTAATTTATTTTATCTTATTTTATTTTATCATTTATTTATATTCTTATTTAATTTAATTTAATTTATTTATTTATTTAATTTTTATTTTTTTCGGTTTTATGTAATTTTAATTTAATTTATTATTTATTTATATTATTTAATATGTTTATGTACATATGTATAATTTCATTTTATTTTTATCATTTAATATATATATATATATATATATATATATATATTTATATATATATATGTATAATTTATTATTGTTATTATTTTATTATTTATATCATTTATTTATCATTTACATTATTATTTATTTAAATATAAAGCTTTTCATTTTTTTCTCTCTCCTCGAATATTCTTTCATTTATTTTGAAGTTATTATTGATTTTATTAAGTTATAATCTATTAAATTTATTATTTACACATATATTTACATTTGTATTATTTTAAAGAGGCATGACATTTTTATTTGCTTATTTTTATTATTTTTCTTGAATCTACAACTATTTTCAATTATTATTTTTTTCTCATATTTTCAATTTTTATTATTTTTATTATTTATAAATTATTTTTAATTTACATGTATATATTATGATTCATTTATTTAGTATAGTTATATTTTAAGTTTAATGTTTTTAGGTATTTAAAATTCAGTATAGTTATTTTAGTAGTTAAATTTAATATAGTTATTTTAATATTAGTATAGTTGTTTTATTTAAAATTTAGTAAAGTTATTATTTAATTTATTTAAACTTACAATTATTATATCACTTATGTTTTTACATTTGTTATTTATTATTTTACTTACAATGTTATATATTATTTTAGATTTTCCTTTCATTTTCTTTTGTTTTATTATTATTTTTTTTTTCATTTCCTTTTCATGTTTATTTTTCTTTTTTTTATTTATTTATTTTTTTATTTTTGTTTCCTTTATGTTGTTTTATTTCTTTTTAAAATTTTAAAATTCATTTTTTAACGTAATTAAAAACTAGGTGGTAGATTTGTAAATATTTAAAATTAGTAAGGTTCTAAAAAACTAAACACATATATTTGCATAAAAGATATCCTAAAACTAAGCAAGAAATAATTTAAATAATACATGAAAAACTTGTGAATCTAAAAGAAAATTAAATAACTTGTATGAAAAATCCCTAAGGCTAAGCATGGAAAAATTTAAAAAGCATACATGAAGATTTGTGAAAAAAAGAAAAAATTAAATGACTTGCATATAAATTTGAAAATCTTTGTAAAGGAAGAAGAACACTAAAATTATGCATGTGGGTGTGAGGTCTTAGGCTAAGCATGAGAAGGGTAAAGAAATTTTTAAAGCTTAAGTGTTCACAAAATAAAAGGGAGGGGAAAGAAACTCACCTTGCTTTGGAGTAGTTGATGGAAGAACCTTGAAGAGTCCCTTGTTGAAGCTCACGGCTAAGAGAGTTTTTTTTGGGTAAGGTGTGGCTTGCTTGGAAGAAGAATAAGGAGAGGAGGGAGGAGAATGGGAGCTCACGGCTAGGAGAGAAAGTGAGTGAGTGAAAAAAGGTGGTGAAAAGTGAGATGATGAGTGGTTTTAATGGGGGGGAGCTCACGGTTTTTTTGGAGTGGGGGAGGTATGGGAGGGGTGAGGTGGAGATATGGTGAAGGTAAGGAGGAGGTGAGGTGGGTAGGCTTTAGGGTGGCGGGTAGGGTGAGGGAGGGGTGAGGGAGAGGCGAGGGAGAGGTGTTTTTATTTTATTTATTTATTTATTTTATTATTATTATATATATATTTATTTTAGGGCTGCCATGAGGTTAATTTGGTTAATTTTGGTTTAATTTGGTTTGATTTGAATCATTAGTTCAATTAGGTTCATTTGGGTTTGGGTTGGCTTAATTTGGGTTAGAGCTTGAATGAAGCCCAAGTGCCTTGATCAATATTGTCCACTTGATTGTATTGAAGATCTTTCATGAAGACATAAAGTGGTTTTGAGCTCATTTGGAAGTTCAATTTTGCTATGGATAGGATTTTTGATTATTTTGGACCATATTGGATTTGGGTCAAGTTATCTTGAGTTTGAGTGGGAATGAGGTCCAGAGATCTTCAATAATAGTGTAGATATGGTTGTCTCGAAGATTTTTCATGAAGAATGAAATGGTTTTGACAAAGTTTTGAGGGTCAATTTGGTGGATTTAGTACATGTGTTCAATTTAGGTCAAAATTGGGGGTTTTAGTCATTTTTGGGAAATTTTGGGAAATTTGGATTTTTTTGGGAAATTTTGGGTAATTTTGGTCAATTTGAGTGGTAAGGAATATCTTAGAATGATTTTTGGGGAATTTTGGTGAATTTGAAGAATTTTGGGTAATTTAGGGCATTTTAGGAGGCTAGGGGCCAAAAAAATTGAAATTTTGGAAAATTGAAGCTTTGTTTGAGATGAATGTCATGAGATGGTTTAAATTAAGCTATGGACCAAGGGCCACTCACCTTTGGTCCTCTATGTATTGGTACTAGTCAAACCCTAGCCTGATGCCAAGAGTTGAGAAGAACCATCTACATGAGTTTCCAAAGGTTTAGGGGAATGTGTGCATGTGAGTGCTGAAGTGTGTGTGTGGTGAACTCTAGACCTTCCTCAGGGCAAATCCTAAAGTCTGACCACCTATTAGAGACTTCCCCTACGATTCCTTATGCTTGCCTTTTGCCTACCAAAAGGTGGAGGTTAAGCCTTAAGAATATGAAAACCTCTAGTGAAGCAAGAAGAGTTTTGAATTTCTATGGGGAGGGTTCCATGACTAGTCATCTAAGAAAGTCACCAGGAGAGTCCTATGACTAGACCTTAGGCTATTCTAAAGAGATACTAGACCTCAACCAAAAGTGAGGTCAACAGGAGTAATTGTGACTGTTAATGAAAAGAATGAAATGATATCAACAAGACAAGTTATAGGGTGGCGAATATACATTAATTATAGAAAATTAAACCTTGCCACAAGAAAAGATCATTTTCCACTCCCTTTTCTAGATCGAATGTTGGATAGAATGGCTGGAATAAATACTTTTGTTTTTATATTGGTTACCACCAAATTTAAACTGCTCCTGAGGATTAAGAGAAAACTACGTTTACCAGTCCTTATGGTACGTTTACTTTTAGAAGAATGCCCTTTGGTTTATGTAATGCCACTGTTACATTTCGCAGATGTATGATGGATATTTTTTGTGATTTGATTGAAAAAGGGATTGAAGTTTTTATGGATGACTTTTCAGTGTTTGGAATTTCATTTGAATCATGTTTAGAACATTTATCTAAAGTTCTAAAACACTGTGAAGAAACTAATTTGGTACCTAATTGGGAAAAATGTCAATTTGGTAGCAGAAGGAATTGTGTTGGGATATCAGATTTCAGAAAAAGGTTTGGAGTTAGATTCTGCAATAATTCAAGTTATATCTAATTTACCTTGCCAAACCAATGTAATGGGAATTAGAAGTTTTTTAAGACATGCTAGATTCTACAGGCGTTACATCAAAGACTTTTCAAAGATTACAAAACCTTTATGTCGTTTACTGGAAAATGATGCAATTTTTAATTTTGATGATGACTGTCGTAAAGCCTTTGAAACATTAAAATAAAAATTAACCACTGCACCTATAATAACTTCACCAAATTGGGAAAAACCTTTTGAATTAATGTGTGATACTAGTGATTATGCTATTGGTGCTGTTTTAGGTCAGAAATGTGATAAAATTTTTGAAGTAATTTATTATGCCAGTAAAACTCTTAATGAAGCTCAAATTAATTATACCACTACTGAGAAAGATTTATTAACTATAGTATTTGCCTTTGATAAATTTCTATCATATTTAATTGGAACTAAATGTGTGGTACATACTGATCATTCTGCTATTAAATACTTAATGAAGAAAAATGATGCAAAACCGAGACTGATAAGATGGATTCTTCTTTTGCAAGAATTTGATTTTGAGATAGTAGATAGGAAGGGTTCTGATAATTAAATTGCTGATCATTTGTCCAGGCTTGAAATTGAAAAATCTCTCTGTGATATTGAAGAAATTAATGAACATTTTCCTGATAAAAAACTGTTCACTGTTAAAGAATGGTGTGTTCCGTGGTATGCAGACATAGTAAACTTTATTATTAGTAATATTATACCCTATGATTTGACATACCGAGAAAAGAAGAACTTTATGTCTGATGCTAAGACTTATTTTTGGGATGACCCATTTTTATATAAACAAAGAAATGATCTTATAATTCAAAGATGTGTACCTTTGGAAGAGACTTATGAAATTATTTAAAAATGTCATGATTCTGATTATGGGGGACATTTTGGAAGTGATAAAACTGTATATAGAATATTACAATCAGGATTTTATTGGCCTAAAATTTTTAAGGATGTGAATGTTTATATTATAAATTGTGATAGATCTCAGCGTGTAGGCAATATTTCTAGAAGAAATGAGTTGCCACTCAATTATATGTTGGAAGTTGAAATATTTGATGTTTAGGGACTAAATTTTATGGGACCATTTATACCATCTTTTCAGAAATGTTTATATTTTGATAGCAGTAGACTATGTTTCCAAATGGATTAAAACTATTGCTTTACCTCGATGTGATGCTCAGAGTGTTGCAATGTTTTAGAAAAGAATATATTTTGCAGATTTGAAATACCGAGAGTAATCATAACTGATGGGGGAAGTCATTTTAGAAATGCGATTATTGGGAAGTTAGCAAAGAAATATCATATTAATCATCGCATTGCTACTGCTTATCATCCGCAGACAAGTGGTATGGTTGAATTATCCATTTGTGAAATTAAAAGAATATTGGAAAAAACTGTTAATCCAAATAGAAAGGATTAGTTAAGCAAACTGGATTATGCTTTGTGGGCTTATAGGACTGTTTACAGAACACCTATAGGAATGTCCCCATATAAGCTGATTTTTGAAAAAACTTGTCATTTACCTTTTGAACTTGAGCATAAAGCATATTGGGCTATTAAAGAGTTCAATTATAACTTGAAAGATGCTGCTAAAAAGAGATTATTGCAATTGAATGAGCTTGAAGAAATAAGGAATCAATCTTATGAAAATGCTAAGATTTATAAGGAAAAGATGAAGTTATGGTATGATTGGAAGATTCTTACTAAAAATCTTGTACCAGGACAAAAAGTTTTACTGTATAATGCTAGATTGAGAATATTTTCTAGAAAACTTAAGTCCGGGTGGATGGGTCCATTTATTGTGATAAAAGTTTATTCTTATGGAGCAGTAGATATTCAAGATCCTAAGACTAGAAAAATATTTAAAGTTAACGGACATAGACTTAAACCATATTTTTCAGTCAATAAATCTAAATCTGATAATAATTTGATGTTGGGTCACTCAAAATGAGTTCTGGGTATGTCAGGCTGAAGACGTTAAAACAAGCGCTTTGTGGGAGGCAACCCATAAATATCGGTATGCTTCGCTTAATGTTTGTTTTGTGTGTGTTTTTTGCTTTGTTTGGTTTGTTTTTATGTTTTTAGTGGTAGTAATTTGGAGTTTTTAAAATATAGTAGAGTTTATTTGACCTTAATTGATGATTTAGAGAAGTTAGAATGAAAACTTGGACACTTAGTAGACCTGTGCTAAATTGAGCACTGGCGGCTAAGCGCCGACTGTTTGGCGCTTAGGCGCCCCAGTTATAAAAAAATGTTAAAAATGAGGTTCTAGAAGCCTAGATCATTGGGGGAGTGGTTTTTGAAGTTATTTTGGAGTTTTAAAACGTCTTGGGTCAGTTTTAGCACTTCCCAAGTCTATAAAATGGACCTGATTTAAGAGAAACACTTGCCCCAAGTCCTATTTTCATTTCTGAGTCTTAAGAAGAGTATTTTGAGTGCATCATGTCTTTCTGAGAGAATGAGATTATAAAGAAGCAAGATTTTGACAAGAGTAAGTTCGTTAGTGACAGTGCTAAAGAGTTATTCAATGGATATCTCGCTGTTAGTATTCAAATGATTGCTGAAATAGTTGCAAAAATTGAAGCCCGAGTGACTTCAATGCAAGCAAAAATCCATAAAAGTAACCTACATTTGGAGCACATGGGATGGCAACTCAAGATGCAATTCATTCATTCAAGGTACGTGGAAGAAGCGGATAAGGTGATGTTTCTGAAGAACAAATGGATTGAAGAAGATGATTTAAGGATGAACAATTATCGCCCGTTTTATCAAATTTATATTCCAGAAGGGTTAAATAAGAATCATAATGGTTCGAGATATAATCCGCCTAATGGAGAATGGAATTAAGAGTGCTTTATTCTTATTTATTTAGTGTTCTTATGTGTTATGTTTAGTGTTCATGTGTGTTATGTTTGGTGTGTTTAGTGTTTATATTTAAGTATTAACTAAGCCTGATGATGTGATTGTTACATCCTAGAGATGTATACTTATTAGTTTGAGATTAAAGTCTCTTGTATTTAGAGAATTTCATCCTTTATGTGTGGATAGAAATTCTAGAATTGTATTAAGTGTTATGTTTATTTTAATATAAGTTTGTGTTTGTGTGAAATTTGTGTGGAATCAATGGATATTAAATTTTGATTTGGAATATTGGAAGATTTATGTGGGGAGAAAAAATTATTCTGGAGTAATTAAGGGTGATTAACAAAGTGATTTAGTGCATATACCCTAATTGTGAAAATCTAGGTACTAGAGGCTAAGCGCTAGAGTGTCGATGCTTAAGCACCAGATTTTGGGGCTAAGTGCCGAGGGGTTCGCGCTTAGGCGCCAGTTCGCGAAAATTGGTTCCCAGTAGTTAAAAATCTGAAAATTGCCATTTTTAAACCACCCCATCGTCTTCAACCTTTGGTTTATCGCGAAAAAAGAGCCTAGGGCATCATATTGTGGATCATTTAAGAGCCGATCTCAACAAAAATTGTTAGATTTGGATTCACTGAGGTAAGTGAACTACTCCTAAATAAATTTTTTTTTATTTTCACCATGTATTTTGAGTACATTTTGGAAAATCTTAAAATCACTATTCATGGTGAAATTTTGAGAAAATACTTGAGAAATTGCTTGGATTTAGTGAAAATATCTTTTGGAAGATAATTTAGCAAGTTTAGTTTGATTTTGGAATTTATGGTGAATTTTTCGTGAATTTTTAGAGATGGCTCCAAAGTCAAAGCGTGCGAAAGAAAAGACCAGATTTGATTCTGACAAATTTGTTAGCACGAGGTCTGAGGAACGATACGTTGACGCACTGCAATCACGTAAGTTGATTCTTGAGCGTGTATTTAGTAAGCCAGGAGAAGTAATTGAAGATATGATTTCTAGAAGGAACTGGAAGAATTAGTGTTGCTTCTCCACTGTTGTTGTTGTTTCTGTGGTCAAAGAATTTTATGCAAATTTGTCTGCTGCAGAAGAGAATCAAGTGATGGTTAGGAGGCATGAGGTCAAATTTTTTTCTGGGGCAATCAACACTTTTTATGGACTACCTCCTGACATGTTCTATTTTTATTCTAACTATCATCCTACAGAAGGGGAATTAGATGAGATCATGGAATTTCTGACTGAGGGAAGAGGATTATAGAAAATAACAAATGATAGAAGAGTGAACTTTTCTGCTTCCAAATTGAATGCCAATTCTAAGGCGTGGCATTATTTTATCTCATCTAAGTTGTTACCTTCGAGTCATACTAGTGAAGTAACGAGAGAAAGAGTTGTGCTGAACCATTGCATTCAGCAAGGGAAGCCTATTAACATTGGAGGTATAATTTATTATTATGTTTTGAATTGTGCTAGATCAACCACTACTGTAGGTATGGGATTTCCTTCCTTGATTCATTCATTATGTGAATGATCTGGAGTGAAGTTTGAAACCTGGGAAGAGGTACTTCAGCCATTGAGACCAATTACCAGTGTCAACGTTGGTACTTACACTGTACATTCAGAGTTTGGTTGGAGAGGAGGATTTGGTAGGGCTTCTACTGCTTCTGCTTCTGCTGCATCTACTTCTCGTGCTACTACTTCACGTGCTTCATCATCTATAGATTCACATACTAGTTTGTTAAGAAAGATTTTGAAGAAAGTGAGTTTTACTCGTGAGCATGTTAGAGATATTGATGGTAAAGTGGATAATGTGGAAAGATATATTGTGAAACATGATGAGTATGAGGAGAGTTATCAGCAATATTTGGATAGACTGATTAGAGGTGATCAGAGTGCTGAGATGCCCCTCATCCATTCTACATACCTTATGTGCCATCTAGGGATTGGAACGAGCATGATGATGATGATGATGAGGATGATGAGTAGATTTGTGTTATTTATTTTTGTTGTAGTGTTGTTTTTGATGTAATGATGTGTGTTTTATTTAGTATTTAGTTTGATCATTGTGTTGTGATGTGAACCTTGATAGTATGCATATTGTAGTTTGTATTATTTTTCCATTATGCATATTCAGATGTATTGTTGTTGTTGTATTGATGTTTTATATGTTGCTTTGTGGTGGTGTGTGTAATAGTAAATGTTTTTATGTTTATGTTATGTCAGAGTTTTTAGTAGTGTGTACTTTAATTCAAAAACTGTTAGGAGATTATAAACCACTATTGGGAACTCTACTTAGGAAACTGCATGTTTAAAATTTTTCAAATTTCACTATCATCTGTTATCTGTATTAGTGTGTTATTTTAGTTGGTGTGTATTTGCTTTGAAAACCTCCACTACTGTAGAAGTCTTTTTGAAATTTTTACTTTTCTTTGTATAAAAAATTGTTTTGAAAAACTAAATTTGATTTCATTTTACTCCAGTTATTTAAATTGTTATACGTGCATATTAGGATATTAAAAATTCCTGCAAGCATGATATGTCAGTTTTTATTTCTCACCCATGTATCATTTCTTATGCTCAAATGTTTTATCTTAACTAAAAAATAAAGTTTTGGGGGGGGGGATTTTAAAAACAAAGATTTTCAAAAATCTAAAATTTTATTTGATTCTTAAGAATACTTAAAATAAATCTTATTTTTGATTGAGAACAATTATGTACATGAAGTTATATTAGGGGAAAAAAATTTTGAATATAGAAATGAATAAAAGAATTTAGTTAAAATTTATAGTAATCATGAAAAACTTAAAGTTAAAATTTTCTTAATGAAGAGGTGTTAAATAAAGTTAAACTATCTTTAGTAAGAAGTTTTGTATTTTTGGATAAATAGAAGATTTGACTTTTATTTTTCAAAGCTTAAATTTCTTTTATTGAAGAGTAATTTTCAAATATTATTATTATGATTTTTAAGTGAAAGATGTATATCTGACCTTTATTTTAAATGGAATGGTGGAATTCAAAATCATTAAAGGCCTATCTAGATATAGTAATCCTTGCCTTATTAAAAAAAAAGAGAAAAAGAAAAAGAAAATAAAAAGTGAAAAATAGTATATGAAAAGGGAGGAGAAGCTTGAGGATTTAAGGGCCTAATCACAAATTAGTTTCATACCTAAAGTTTAAGATATAAGTTCAGAGAAAATCTAAAGCTTAAGGTTATAATATAGTAAGTAAAATTATTTTCAAATGAAGATTTTTAAGTGAGAAAAATAAGTGTTTGAGTCCTATATTTTGAAGAATCTACAAATATTTCTGAATTAGATAGAAACTTATAATTGTCATTTTCCTTTAATTAACAACTTTCTAAACATTAAGTTGATTTTAATTACTGAAATTTTTTCTAAATTGGACTATTCCATTTCTAGAACAAAATTTTGTTATCTTCCTAAGAAACTCATTACATAATTTGCATGCTAAAATATTCTATGAGATTAACTGTTACTTGAGGACAAGTAACATTTTAAGCTTGGGGATTTTGATACACCTAAAATATATAGTATTTTTATGCACATTTTTATACCTATTTTTAATGATATTGCACTTTAATGGAAGGTATTTTGTGTTTTCTTGCAAGTATGATAAAAATGGATGGTCATGATGAAAGAAGCAAAATTGGATCAAATTTGGAGCAAAAAAAATGAAAAATGAAAATTTGGGCACTAGCGGCTAAGCGCCGCTGGGCCGGCGCTTAGCCGCCACAGTTAAAAATCGAAATCTAAAGGAATTTGGCGCCAATTTCAAAGGGGATGGGATGCAACTCTTGGTGGTAACTTCCATAACTTCCTTTGGGCAGCAAGTTTGAATGAAGGGGTGCATTCTTTGGTGGATACATTGAATCTGGACACATTTGAAGAGACACCAAGACACCTTTTGGTTTAATTTTAAAAGAGAGTCTTAGGAATGACTAAGTGCTCTTCCACTTGCATTTTGAAGAGATTTTTTACAGTATTTTACTTTTATTTTGTGAGAGTTTTTATTAAGAGTATGAGTAGAGAGTAGAAAGGAGAAAAGGGTCGGAGTGAAGTCTTCTTCTTCCCACTTCTTTTCTTTCTTTTAGTTTAGTTTTTATTGAAGTATGAAGTTTATTATGAGTCATCAGAGTTGGGAGATTCGCTTTGAGGAGTAGTTTAGTGAAGAGTTAAAGTTTCAGAGGAACTTCCTGAGTCGTGTGGAGAGAATTTTCAGATAAGTGTTTACTTTTGTTCTTAAATTTAGTTTTTTTTAATTAATACTTATTTTTGTTTGTTGTTTTTCTTATGATTTTTAATTTCAAATCAATGTATTTTTCTATTTTCTCAATGCATTCTGAGTAGTTTACTTTATCTTTTTCTTTCTTAAATGGAGAAGTAATTATTTTATAGAGAATTGTTGTGGAAAGTATAAGTGTTTAAACTTGGAAGAAGTTGTGAAGATTCATTCTGAAAACTTTGTTTACTTCTTAATTTAGCTTGTTAAGTTGTAGAATTTCTTGAGATTATGTAAGATCCAATGCGGTATTGTGTTATAAAAGTTATTAAGAATCACATGCAATTATATGGGTGAGAATTGTAGTCCATATAATTGAATGTAATATTAGAAGATATTTTTATGGAAGGGAGTAAAATTAGAGGATTTTAGAGTGACAGGCTAAACCCCCTAAGTTGGTTTGAAGTTTTGAGTTTTCTTATGAGAAGTTAGGCCCCAGTTGGTGGGAATCGAGGGAAATCTAGAGTGAGAGACTGGTATCTTCCCTGCCTAACCATGTTCAAAATGATAAAAATTTCAAATTAACCTATGTTTTTTGTAGAACCAAGTAAGGGTAAAGAACACATTTGCTTTTATCTATCACAATAAATTTAAATACTTCCACAATAATACTTTAATAATTATTACAACTTCATAAAAAGAAAGAAAAAGATATTCTAGTTAATAGTGTTTTACATACAATGTTATTAGTTATTATAATTTTAATTTCTTACTTAACATTTTATTAAGGAAATTTCAAAAGACAAATCAACTTTCAAAACTTTTCAAAATCAAGACATACTTTCAAAAGCCATTAAAAAAAGTAAAAAGATAATTTTCTGATTCCTTTAAATATTTTCATATTTTCCCTGTCAGTTCGATATATCGGGGCTTAATCAGAAAGTTCTATATTACTTGATAAACGATATATATACTTGCGTAGTATCCCATATTATAAAATCATAATTTTCATATCTAAATCATCAGCAAATATATATATCGGTGCAGGACCAAGTTTTTTGGTGCACATATATTTATTGGGGATCACATACTTCAATACTATTTTAAGCAAACACAACACCTATTATCAAGATTTTTTCTAGATACTTTCTCGGATGCAATTGACCATAATGAAATGTAGTCGTAGGACATCTCTTCAAACCAAGAACAAAATATATTTGAATTTGTATTCTAGTTTTATTATAAAAGTTTTTCTATAGGAAATTTCTCTTATATTTTATAAGATTGAGTATGACTTTATTTACTTTAGACCATTTTTTCTGTTTTTGTTATAAGGACATTTATATATAAATATATTTGTATCTTCTCTTTTTTTTCTTCTCAAATTTGACCACCTTCAAATCTACCATCTCTTCCTTTACTTTTTAATAATCACATAGAAGGGGGATGAAGGACATGTGCAAATAAGTTCATTTTGGTATGAAAAAAAGGGGCATGAACAAAATATGTTGAATCCGTTGGGGATAGAGGCTGCCTCAATGATATGCGATATTATGTTTTTTGGTTAGTCCTTGGTTCTTAGTTTATTTATTCAGCTAACTTAATTTTTATAATCTTGACTAAATTCAATTCTTATTTGTTTTTTTTCTTTGGTACAATGGCTAGTATTATTAAACACATGGCAATCTTATCCCTTTCTTATGCCCTCAGCATGCCTGTAGCATACTGATCGCACGGCAGTAATTGTTATAAATATAAGTATTTATCATGATTACTAAGAGATATAAATCCTTAGCAATAATGCTAAAAACTTGATCGGCTCGAGGGAGAGCAGGGCGGAAATTTGAGGGTATATATGCTTGTTAAGCATTATAAATGTTTTTCAAGTATAATAATAATTGTACTCCCTCCCCTATTTATCAACGCAAGTATACGTATCGCTTAAGTAATAAAAGGCTCTAATTGAGTCATAGATATCGATCCCACAAGGAAGTTAGAGACTTAAGGACAAAATTTAGAAATTGTAATTACTAATCTAGTATACAGAAATTAAGAACGCTTATACTAAAAACTATTACTTAAAGATTAAATAGAAGATTGCAAGTTAGAAAAATATATTTCTCCTTGTTAAGATAATTAAGTGAATGAAGAATTAAATGAGTTTAGAATTATATTGTGTCAAATAGGATCATTCCTATTCTTTACCCTTTGGTCCAGGTGCAAAGAACATTGACTAATCCTATGTTTGGTTACTGAATCTACGGCTAGGCTGGGAGGATACCAGCTGCCACTTCAGAGCTCCCATGTTCTCCTAGCCTGAGGGCTAACATCTACACTTCAGCTCCCAAACAATATGATCGAATTGAATATTTTAGTCTATCACACTAAAATGTCCAATTCTACGCCCGATAATTAATATTTCCCTATTTATTTGCACCCTCCTTGCAAGGCTTTTGACTTCGCTGAATCTTGGATGTAATCTTTACTATAGTTGATAATTCAACATATTTTAACAGTTCAATTGGCCAGATTGAAAGTAAATTAAGATTTAAGTAAAAAATTATCACAATCTTATTGAATATTTTTAGGCACAACTAATTTAATTCTTCATTTCACGAGATCTCATCAACAAGGAGAAGGACAAAGAAAACTACTCAGAATGCATAGGAAGAATAACACAAAACTTAGATTTCATTTAAAGTTATAAAACAATAAACAAATATACTTATCTTCAATCTTCTTCCCAAGAAGACTCCTTGAAGTTCCTTTGACTCTTCCTTTTTTGTACAACACACTTCAAATACTCACTAAGACACTAACTTAAACACTCTTAAACACACTACTGACTTTCAGATTACACTTAAATGACTTAACGACACACATCATGACACAAAAATTGTTTCTATATATAGAAGGATTCATATTTCCAAAGATTGCTTAAGCACCTCTTCAAAATGAATCCAGATTCAATGTATTTGGCTTGAATCAACTTTCTCGCCATCGACGGGCTCGATCTCGCCGTCGGCGGGCTTCTAAAAGAATGGATAACCGCTCATGCTCGCTGTCGGTGGGTTCGATCTCGCGTCGGTGGGCTCCTTTATAATATATTCAAATTTTCTCGGGAAAATCTCGCCGTCGGCGGGATAGTTTAATTTTCATCTATTTTAGTCCTTTTTGTTCCAGATTCGCTCCTTTTTGATCTTTTTGCTCCCATTACCTATAAATCTTCATTCCTGCATTAAAACATAGAAAATACCTTTCTTTAAAGTTCAATTTCATATAAAATTGGTATGAATTTCTTAATACATTTTCTTGTGGTCAAAATCCCCCAAACTTAAATATTACATGTCCTCAAGTAATTTTGATACTACATAAAAGTAATGATTATTTGTAATAAAACTTTAATTCGTAAATACTATGAATTTGATTTAAATAAATATTATAGTAAAGTTAAATAGAAATATTTTTAAATAGTTAAACTAATTCTATAGATATAAATTTTGAAAATAGCTTTTGAAAATATAATTTGAGAACAATTTAATAATTAAATTTGTGTTTTTCCCTCCCCCAAACTTAAATTTTTCAATATATCTATATAGTGTGAAAAGAAAATAAACTGTAAATTTAAATCATACTTTAGTGCTTTAGGTATTTCTCCTTTTGAAGTTTTGCAGGTTCTTTTCATCACTTAATTAACCTGTACTGTTAATAACTTCTATACATATGTAATATCAAAGAAATTGCTGGGTAAAGAAGTTTCGAACAATACTACCATATTTTATACTAAAACATCATACTACATCCACATGCATTTTACTAATCCAATCCAAGATTATAATAGCAGTCTGAAAATATTAAAAATTTACAAACTACATACATTTAACTTATACAACCATATTAAAATGTCTTACACAACATAACAATCCGAGTTCACAAAATAAACATCAATACTGAATTTAAGAAAACAAACAAATAATCACACAACATAAATATCTAATCAGAAAATCTAATCATCAACACTAAAATCCCAAACAATATCATCATCTCCTTGATTAGCAGGTGGAGTAGGTTGATAATGAGTATAGCGAGGGCACTCAGGAAATACAACATCAGGCTCTCCTCTCCAATAATGATTCTCAGCATCATAGTAGGCTATCTCAAACTCAGAATGTTTTTGGAGATAATCGCTGTCATAATCATGCCTTGCTCTAATCATCCAATCCTCCGATTTATATGCTCCAATTTTTCTTCAATTTTTTCAAAACTTTTCCGCTGCAGAGTCATTTCATTCATCAAATCATCAAGGGTAGGAGAACTATAGGTAGGAGGGTCATAACTGGTAGAGGGAATATCCCTACTAGTTGAAGGTGCATAGCTCCTAATCCCAGATCTCCATCCTTCGTGGGACTCATAGGTTTTTATATTAGCCTGGGTAACGGGTTTCATAGGTTCTACCCATTCCTCATCATCTCTAGCCTCTACTCCAGACAATTGGTAGAGTGCATAAATTAGACCAGGATGTCCTAGTCCTCCTCCACTTTCACTTCGTGCGGTGGCTAATATATTCTTGTAAATAATACTTCCCACATTAATACTTTTCTAGTTATGAATACAGAAATTTAGAACTGCTTTATCTCTTGTTACTTCACTATGGTTATAGGTAAGTAACAAAGTAGAGCAAATAAAATAATGTCAAGCCTTAGATGTTGCATTTAACATAGAGAGAGGGAAGTTTACCCGTTCACGCTGCTTAATCTTCCAAGTTCCTTTCCCATCAGTGAGAAAGTTAATCACTTCATCCAGCAGTCCTTCCATTGTTCCAAAAGTATCATATTTATTGGTATGCAGATCTTGTACTTCGTAGAATGCATTGATTCTTGCAGCATTAAAATCAACTAAATAACCTCTAACCTTTATTGGTGCATCTTCTTTCTCAGTCCGGTTGGCATAAAATTCTTTCATGACTTCAACAACAGCTTTAATCATTGTATAATAGAAATTCTCCCATCTTCTCTCTCTTATCGTTCGTTTTACTTCTCCTCCTGGATTTTTAAAGACTCTATCCTGAATTCACTTTCTTGCTTTGATATTGAGGTTGTATCTTGATTGTGCTCTAGCATTCACGAATCGTGTTTCGTGAAAATCCAGTCACCTTTTTTATCGCGGAGCCATTTCTCGACCTATCAAATTTACAAAAAAATCTTAACTAAACTCCAAAATAACACTAAAATGGCTTCCAAAGGTGACTTAAAACAATCTAAATCAACTTCCATGAATTTCTTCCAAGTCTTTTCTCCACATTTTTACATTTTCCAAAATTACTCAATGTGGAAGAAATCCATGGTGAAAATAAAAAATTTTTACATAGGAGGGAAGCTCTTACCAAGGGAAGATAAAATTCGGTGTCAAAAATGCAAGATCTCTCAAGCCCTATGTTTGTTTTTCGAAGTTTTGAGGAAGGGGACGATGAATAGTGACGGTTAACAGGTCAAAATATAGTGTTTTTTGAGATCTCGCTGTCGGCGGAAAAATTCTCGTCGTCGGCGAGCTAATTAATTCAAAGAGGTCAAAAGTTTCTAGAAAATCTCGCCGTCGGTGGGATTTTCGTAAATTTTAAGTTTTTTTTATTTATAATGTTTTTAATTTATTTTAAGCCTCAATAATGTCCGATCAATCTATTAAATACATTTCATTGTGATTAGATATTATTTTAACACATAAATTCACACAACACAAAACATCATAACTTTATATATGAAATCTAAGTGTTTACAAATTTCACACACACTACATTACTAACAAAGTACTTTTAAAATCTTAATACACACAATTCAGCGTTGCAATCCAAACCACAGTACTCAAAATGCTAAGACTGAACAAATAACACGTAATCTCATATATGCTGAGATTAAATATACAAAGTGCAAACAACATAATAAATTAAATTCAAACTAGCATAACACACAGATAAATACGAATAAATATCTTCTACTCATCAGGATCGATACTAAAATCATCTCTGATATCCTTGATAGAACGTAAGTGTGCGAACAGATTATAGAAAGGCTTGTAAGGAAATTCTTCTGTAGAATCTTCTTCAATCCATCCTTTCCTTCTCAAAAGCCGTATGAAACTAGCCTCGAGATGTCTGGAATGATCAAAGTGTTCTTTCATTCTCCAGTCAATATGATCAAATAAATCAGAGATATTATTGATAGAATTTTTCAAGTTCTGTATATCCTTCTCCAATCCTTTGAGTTTTTGAAAGATCAGATTAGTTTTATCAAGAATGGCTCGATTAAAAGATTGCTTTGAGATGCTTGATCCGCAATAATGGCTGTATAATTATCGTTATCAAAATTAGGAAACATATTAGTAGGATCTAATGGTTTCTAAGGTAAAAGTACTTTTTCCCAGGCTTCATAGGAAACTTGGACTGACTACATAATGCAAATATTGTTGAAGGATGTCCAACTCCATGAATCGATCCGTGCACAATCAGGCCTAGGGCAGACTTCACAATAATAAATCCAACGTCGATGGGTAATCCCATTTGAATACAGTAATTTAAAATCGCACACTCCTTAGAAACTTTATTTACCCTCATCGTGGGTAATAATTTTGAAGAAATAAAGAAGTGTCAGTGCTTAGAGACGGGGTTAAGAAGTGATGCAGAAAAACTAACGTACCCGTCTTCTCATATTTCCCAATCTTCAGATTCGTCAGTCAAATATTGGTAGATCTCATTCATATTATATCTTGTAGGAAAGAAATTGGAATAGTCACAAACTGGTGTATTCTTAATTGAATAAAACTCATTATTTCTTGAAGGAGTGAAAGTTACCCATCTGCCTCGTACATATATGCTTCCATTATTGATTCCATGAAGATTGGAGTAGAATTCATTTTATACTTAAATTAGTAATAAATTAAATAAATATATATTATAATTAAAGACTACTATGGGTTGCCTCCCATAAAGCGCTTGGTTTAATGTCGTCAGCCCGACCTATTCTAGTTATTAATCAGGTTGACTGAGCATTAAAACCTCTTTAAAATTTGGTCTTCTTCCTTCAAAATATGGTTTTAATCTGTGTCCATTTACTTTAAATCTGTGTCCAGTCTTTTGATCTTCAATTTCTACAGCTCCGTATGTGAATATTTGAGTTATAGTGAAAGGTCCTAACCATCGAGATTTTAGTTTCCCAGGAAATAATTTCAATCTTGTATTATAAAGTAAAACTTCTTGTCCTGGTTCAAAATTTTTTTCGTTAATCTTTCGATCATGCCATAATTTCATTTTTTCTTTATAAATTTTAACGTTATCATAGGATTCATTTCTTAATTCTTCTAATTCATTCATCTACAACAATCTCTTATCACCAGCATCTTTTAAATTATAATTGAATTCCCTAATTGCTCAATACGCTTTGTGTTCTAATTTAACTGGTAAGTGACAAGTTTTTCCATAAATAAGCCTGTAAGGAGTCATTCCAATCGGGGTTTTATATGCAGTCTTGTATGCCCATAATGCAGTGTCTAGTCTTGTAGACCAATCTAACGTACTAGGGTTTACAATCTTTTCTAAAATGCATTTAATTTCTCGATTAGAAACTTTAGCTAATCCACTGGTTTGTGGATGATAGGCAGTTGATATCTTATGAATAATCTTAAATTTTTCTGCCAATTTCTGAATAAATTTAATCTTAAAATGAGATCCTCCATCAGTGATAATCACTCTCGACATTCCATATCTTGTGAAAATATTTTTCATTAAAAATTTTGAAACACTTTTAGCATCACAGTGAGGTAAGGCTTGTGCTTCAATCCATTTAGAAACATAATCAACAACAACTAATATATATGAGTTTCCAAATGAAGGTATAAATGGTCCCATGAAATCTAATCCCCAAACATAAAAAATTTCAACTTCTAATATAAAATTCAGAGGCATTTTATTTCTTCAAGATATATTACCTACTCGTTGGCATTTATCGCAAGTTTTGATATATTTATAAACATCTCTAAAAAGAGTAGGCCAATAAAATCCAGATTGTAGAATTTTGTAAGCAGTTTTATCTATCCCAAAATGTCCTCCAAATTCAGAATCGTGATATTTTTGAATGATCTATTTAGTTTCTTCATAAGGCACACATCTTCTAATTATTAGGTCCTTACATTGCTTATATAAATATGGTTCATCCCAAAAATATGTTTTAGCATCATGAATGAATTTTTTCTGTTGTTGTAGAGTTAGCATGGGTGGTAAAATATCACTTACAATATAATTTACTATATCAGCAGACCATGGTATTTTCCACTCATTTATATTATAAAGTTGTTCATTAGGAAAATTGTCTGTAATTTCATTGTCAGTGTCAGATAATTCATAAAATTCTAGTCTTGATAAATGATCTGCAATTTGATTATCAGTTTCTTTTCTATTACTTATTTCAAAATCAAATTCTTGCATTAATAATATCCATCTGATTAATCGCGGTTTGGTATCCTTCTTTTGCATTAAATATTTAATAGTAGAATGATCAGTATGCACAATACATTTAGTTTCAATTAAATAAGATCTAAATTTATCAAAAGCATATACAATTGCTAATAATTCTTTTTAGTAACTGTATAGTAAATTTCGTCATGATTGAGAGTTTTACTAGCATAATATATGACTTTGAAAATTTTATCATATCTTTGTCCAAGAACAGCTCATACAGCAAAATCACTAGCATCACACATAAGTTCAAATGGTTTCTCCCAATCAGGTGAAACTATTATAGGTGATGTGATAAATTTATCTTTTAATAATTCAAAAGCTCTTAAGCATTCATCAGTAAATTCAAAGTTCTTGTGCTTTTCTAAAAGTTGGCATAGAGGTTTGGTAATTTTTGAAAAATCTTTTATATAGCGTCTGTAAAATCTGGCATGTCCAAGAAAACTTATTACCCCTCTCACTATAGTAGGAGGTGGTAATTTAGCTATTGCTTGAATTTTTGCAGGGTATACTTCCATGCCATTTTCTGAAATTTTATGCCCTAATACAAATTCTCAAGCAACCATAAATTGACATTTCTCCCAATTTAGAACTAAGTTATTTTTTTCACATATCTCTAAGACTTTTTAAAGATGATTCAAGAAAGCGTCAAATGATGTTCCAAATACAGAGAAATCATCCATAAATACTTCTATTCCATCATCAATTAATTTATTAAATATAGACATCATACATCTCTGGAATGTTGCAGGTGCATTACATAATCCAAATGGCATTCTTCGAAAGCAAATGTTCCATAAGAACTGGTAAATGTTGTTTTCTCTTGATCCTTAGGAGCAATTGGAATTTGATGATAACTGGTATATCCATCTAAAAAATAAAAATATTTATGCCCGGCTAGTCTATCTAACATTTGGTCTAAAAATGGTAAAGGGTAGTGATCTTTCCTGGTGGTTGAATTTAATTTTCTATAGTCAATACATATACACCAACCAGTAACTTGTCTTATAGGTATTAAATCATTACTTTCATTAGCTTCAACAGTCACTCCTCATTTCTTAGGAACACAATGAATTGGGCTTACCCAAACATTGTCCGAAATAGGATATATAATACCATTGTCTAACCATTTCAATATTTCTTTCTTGACTATTTCTTTCATTATTGGATTTAATCTCCTTTAGGGATCAACTCTTGGTTTATGTTCATTATCTAAAATAATTCTGTGCATACAAATTGAAAGACTAATTCCTTTAATATCTGCTAAGGTCCAACCAAATGTTTTCTTATACTTTTTTAATGTATCTAGAAGTTTTTGCTCTTGCGATTTTTTTAGTTCTGCCGATATAATAACCGGTAGGGTTGAAGAGTTACCTAAATAAGAATACTTCAAGTGAGTAGGTAAAATTTTTAATTCAAGCTCAGGAGGTTTAATAATCGACGGAACTATATTATTTTCAGTGTTGTCTGTATTGTCCAACATTTTAAATCTTTTTTGTATATAATCAAATTCTTTGTCATATGTTTCTTTAATTAATTCTGTATTTTCTATTTCTAGTTTTTCTTCAAAGTATTCTTTAAAACGTTCATTTTGCAAATGTTCAAGAATGTCCATTCGAAAAGACTCATTATCTTTTTTTGTAGTAGGATATTTCATTGATTTTGAAATGTTAAAATTTACTTTTTGATCGTTTACTCTCATAGTTAGTTCTCCTTTCTGAGCATCAATCATAGCTTTTCCAATAGCTAAGAAGGGTCTTCCTAAAATTATGGGTATTTCTTTATCTTCTTCCATATTTAAAACAATAAAATCCACTGGAAAGATAAATTTATCCACTTTTACTACCACATCTTCAATAACTCCTTTAGGATATGTCACTGAACGATCAGCTAACTGAAGGGTTACTGAAGTAGGTGAAACTTCTCCCAATCCTAATCTTTTAAAAATTGATAAAGGCATGAGATTTATTCTGGCTCCTAAGTCACATAAAGCTTTTCCATAAAATTTTTCTCCAATAGCGCAAGGTATACTGAAACTACCAAGATCTTTTAATTTCTCAGGAAGCTTTTTTTGAATAATGGCACTACAATCTTCGCTAAGTGCAACAGTTTCATTGTATGTGAACTTTCTTTTTTTATTTAAAATATCTTTCATAAATTTCACATAATTAGGCATTTGTTCTAATGGATCTACAAAAGGAATATTTACCGTTAATTTCTTTAGGATTTCAAAAAGCTTAGAAAATTACTTATCTTTTTTATGTTGCTTTAATCGTTGAGGAAATGGTGGTGGTGGTTTTTCTACTGAAATTTTCATAGGTATTAGTGGATATTCTTCATTTTGATCTTGTTGATTCTTCTCTTTTTCAATTTCCACTTCCTCGTTCTGACTTTCCATTTCTTTTTGCATTTTTGTTTCAACTTCTTTTCCACTTCTTAACTGTATCGCTTTAATTTGTTCTTTTCCTTGATCTTTAAGATTTATTTCTACATTACTAGGAAAATTTCCAGCAATTCTATTATTAAGTGCAGTAGAGATATGTCCAAGTTGAGTTTCAATATTTTTAATTGCAGCTCCTTGATGTTGTAATTGATTTCCTTGAATATGTAATTGATTACCTTAATTTTGCAAATGTTGCCCCATATTTAATATTAATTCCTCCATAGGTAACTTCTTATCGTTAAATTGAGAATTATTAGTAAATCCAGGTGGATAAGAAGATTTATAATCAGAATTTCCTTGGTTAGATGGATTTCCTACTGGGTTTATTGAGTTATTCATCCATTGCTGATTAGCAGAGTTATTATTCCAATTAAAATTTGGATGGTTCTTCCAAGCAGGGTTATAATAATTTGCATAAGGATTATTGGGTCGGTTATTATAACATTTAAAGTTTCATATGAAGTTTGAGCATCTATAAATTGTCCAGATGAATTTTCTTTTACAGTATTAGGAGAATAATTCTTTCCAAAATGATCTAATTTCTTGGATATAGCAGCAATTTGCGAAGCTAACATAGATATTGCATCAGAGTCATGTATACTGGCTATTTTTTTAGGATTTAACTTTTCAGAAGGCCATTGAAAATTATTAGTAGCCATTTCTTCAATTAATGAATAAGCCTCATCAAATGGTTTTGACATTAATGATCCTCCAACAACAGCATCTATAATAGATCTAAGAAATCCTATCAATCCATTATAAAAAGTTTGTATAATTAACCAATCTGGTAACGCATAGTGTGGGCATTTCCTAAGAAGATCTTTAAATCTCTCCCAAGCTTCGTATATTGATTCTCCGTCAAACTGACTAAAAAAAGTTATGTCATTTCTAAGTTTTGCAGTTTTTGAAGAAGGAAAATATTTGGATAGAAATTTGTGTGATAATTCTCCCAAGGTTTTAATAGATCCAGGTGTTAACAAATTTAACCACATTTTAGCCTTATCCCTTAAAGAAAAAAGAAAAAGCCTAAGTCTAACAGTGTCATTAGATACTCCATCATATTTAAAAGTAGCACATAGGTCTAAAAAACTAGCAAGATGTAAATTAGGATCTTCGTTTGGTGAACCACTAAATTGATTATTCTGTACCATTTGGATAATTGCTGGTTTAAGCTCGAATGAGTTAGCCGCTACATCAGGGTTTTGGATATTTAAATGAATTCCATCTAATGTAGGGTTAGCATAATCTCTTAAAGGTCTTGGTTGGTTTGTATTTTCAATTTCTGGATTATTTGCCATTTGAGTTAAATTTATAATTTCTCTTTTCTGTTTTCTAATTATTTTAATAGTGCACTCTAATTCTGAATCATAAGGTATTAAACTTTCGGTTCCAAATTTACGCATACAATTTTAAATAAATAATAATAGTCCGTTACTCTAGTAATTATCTTTAATAATTTTTTTAATTACCTTTAATAATTACTTTTACTTCCCCGGCAACGGCGCTAAAAACTTGATCGCACGGCAGTAATTGTTATAAATATAAGTATTCAGCACAATTACTAAAATATATAAATCCTTAGCAATAACACTAAAAACTTGACCGGCTTGGGGGAGAGAAGGGCGGAAATTTGAAGGTATATATGTTTGTTAAGCTTTATAAATGTTTTTCAAGTAAAATTGTAATTGTACTCCCTCCCCTATTTATCAACGCAAGTATACGTATCACTCAAGTAATAAAGGGCACTAATGGAGTCCTAGATATTGATCCCACAAGGAAGTTAGAGACTTAAGGACTAAATTCAGCAATTGTAATTACTAATCTAGTATACGGAAATTAAGAACGCTTATACTAAAAACTATTGCTTAAAGATTAAATAGAAGATTACAATTTAGAAAAGTATCTTTGTCCTTGTTAATAGAATTAAGTGAATGAAGAATTAAATGAGTTTAGAATTATATTGTGCCAAATAGGAGCATTCCTATTCTTTACCCTTTTGTGCAGGTGTAAAGAACAATGACTAATCTTATGTTTGGTTACTGAATCTGCGGCTAGGCTGGGAGGAAACCGGCTGCCACTTCAGAGCTTCCACTTTCCCCTCGCCTGAGGGCTAACATCTACACTTCAGCTCCCAAACAATATGACCGAATTGAATATTTTAGTCTGTCATACTAAAATGTCCAATTTTATGCCTGATAATTAATATTTACCTATTTATTTGCACCCTCCTTCCAAGGCTTTTGACTTCCTTGAATCTTGGATGTAATCTTTACTATAGTTGATAATTCAACATATTTTAACAGTTCAATTGGCCAGATTGAAAGTAAATTAAGATTTAAGTAAAAAATTATCACAATCTTATTGAATATTTTTAGGCACAACTAATTTAATTCTTCATTTCACGAGATCTCATCAACAAGGAGAAGGATAAAGAAAACTACTCAGAATGCATAGGAAGAATAACACAAAACTTGGATTTCATTTAAAGTTATAAAACAATAAACAAATTTACTTATCTCGAATCTTCTTCCCAAGTAGAATCCTTGAAGTTCCTTTGACTCTTCCTTTTTTGTACAACACTCTTCAAATACTCACCAAGACACTAACTTAAACACTCTTAAACACACTACTAACTTTCAGATTACACTTAAATGACACTTAACGACACACACCATGACACAAAAATCATTTCTATATATATAAGGAGTCATATTTCCAAAGGTTGCTTAAGCACCTCCTCAAAAAGAGTCCAGATTCAACGTATTTGGCTTGAATCAACTGTCTCACTGTCGGTGGGCTCGATCTCGCCGTCAGCGGGCTTCTAAAAGAATGGATAACCGCTCATGCTCGCTGTTGGCAGGCTCGATCTCACCATCGGTAGGCTCCTTTGAAATATATTCAAATGCTCTCGGGAAAATCTCGCCGTCGGTGGCCTCTTCCTCGCCGTCAGCGGGATAGTTCAATTTTCATCTATTTTAGTCCTTTGTGTTCCAGATTCGCTCCTTTTTGATCTTTTTGCTCCCATACCTATAAATCTTCATTTTTGCAATAGAACATAGAAAATACATTTCTTTAAAGTATAATTTCATATAAAATTGGTATGAATTTCTTAATACATTTTCTTGTGGTCACATACTTTAGGTGTATTGGGTGCAGATTGAGTTTTTGAGCTTTCAGCTACAAAATTCATACACCTCTAGTGTCTTAGTATAATTTTATCCTAATTTTTCCAATATTCTAGTTATATATCTGTTGCTGTGAAAAATTTTTGTTCAATAGTCTAAGTGCATGTCTTACACATTCATGTTATCATCATGATACTTTTTTGGATTTCCCTTTATTAAGAATCAATTTTTTTTTTTGACTCTACCTCTTCTAGTCACATAAGTATGAGAGCACATAGGATAGTTACAATAGAGTTAGTAGAGGGGGAATTATGTCCTTCCCTCAACCATTTTTAGAACAGACCTAAGCATGATCACTTTTGGTCATGTCGACTTGCTCATCCATTTCATAGTAGAGAACCCTACCCCTAGAAAGGCGCTTGCTTTATGCACTCCGTAGAGGTAGTCGAGACATGCCTTTATGGATGTTTCTATGGGGAACACTTGCATAATGACAAATCTTCCTTCTTAAAAGAGGTTGACACATGCAAGTGAGGCAGCCCTATGCACCTCTATTTTTAATCAACTAGCTTGCAGGCTGACTATTCTCTCTAGCTTTTTGGAGTTTATTAAGGTGACCCCTTAAGGAACTGGCTGATCTATTGTTCTCGTGACACTTGAGGTCACCGAAATTACCCTAGTGAGCATGAATTCCTGCTAAGTCACTAGTTGTCACTCAAGCCCTTTCTACCACCCGTCCTACTTAAAGATTGAGCAAGAAAACCAAAAAGAAGGCTAGATTCATGGCTATGCATTCAACATAGAGCCCATCATATTGATTCCATTGAGGAGCTTTTTTTGAGACTCGTTTGGCTTCGTTGAGCCTGAATCGCTTCCAAGTCACTACAGAAATTGATCAAATTTACATCATACACATCAGAAGTAAATCAAAGGTTATAATTTTAGGGTTATCGTCGGCTTTGACTTCAATTTATGTTAGAGTTTTTGTGGGTAAATCGGGGTTGGTAATACAATTATACTCTCTTTAGCGTTGCAATAAGTCACTGTACTTTACATGAGTCTGATTTGCATCGAATTATCATTGTTTTTTGTTAAGCCTATGCACACGTTCGAAGTTAGAATAAAGAAAATTAGATGTTAAAGTTAGATTTTCCTTGGATTAGTGGTAAAAAATATCGAAGAATGGCAAAAAATGATTGTCCTTTGATTGTTAGATTATTCAATGCAAAAAAGACACAGGCTTGTACCAAGAAAAAATAATGCAAAAAATCAACTACATTTCCATAACTTGCATGTGACATATAATCCATATCACAACAACATTTTATCCAGTCACAGATAATCAACATCAACAATTGGATTTCTGTGCTACGTTTTAAAGATTTGTTTCCTCCCTGTAGGATCGATAACCAGTACTCCACTAGAGCCCTGTATTACTTGAGTGATATTTATATTTACATATAGATTGATTGCTTTCTTATTAGATTGATTATACTTTGTGAATGAACTTAAAATACTTAAAAATAATTATTTAAGATGACTGCAATCCGAGAGTCGTGCCAACTGGTTTTCAAAGATATTAAGGGGTATCTGACGACATCTCTTATTTTAGTAGCTCCTATCCCAGGTAGAATGTTGATACTTTCTATCATGACCTTAGAAGACTCCCTCGGAGCCTTACTAGCCCAAGTCAATGATGAGGGTAAGAAAAAAACACTCTACTACTTGAGTCAGCGTCTAACACCAACATAGGTAAAGTATCCTCCTATTAAAAAGCATTGTCTAGTGGTGCAACTTTTTAAATTTGCCAAAATTTATGAACTCAGATTTATATATATTGATTTAGTTTTCTATTAAGTCACACAATTAAACACAAGTATACGTATCGCTCAAGTAATATAGGGCTCTAGTGGAGTCTTGGATATTGATCCCATAGGGAGGCAATTAATTTTATGGTGTAGCACAAAAATCACTTCTCGAATCACAACACAATTGCAAGTAAATACAATTCTTAAAATAGAGACAAACAGTTGTAGTTACTACTACCAAAATACGTTCTAACCTTCTAGCAAGTTAAACTAACACAAGACTAAATTTATAACAAAGTTCAATTGTAAGAAAAAATCTTCCTCCTCTCTAATTTTAATATGATGATTTTTTGTGACATATATCAGTGATGCAAATGTATTATGCCAAATAGAAGCAATCCTATTCTTTACCCTTTTCCAAGCTCATAAAGAACATTGGCTAATCTTAAGTTTAGTCCCCAAATCTGTGGTTAGGTGACACGGGCGTGGATGATGCTTAACGTTATAAGTGTTAACAAATGTAAAAATAAATATTCAATAATAGCAAAGTTGCCCCTTATCAACGCAAGTATACGTATCGTTCAAGTAATACAGGGCTCTAATGGAGTCCTGGATATCGATCCCACAGGGAAGTTTAGAGATTACGAACTAATTACAACAGTTAAAATAATTATCTAGTAAACGTAAATTAAGAACAATTATACTAAATTCTACCACTAATGTTTAATGGAAAGTTGCAATATAGAAAAGTATCATCCCCTTTTTAAGAGAATTAAGTGAACGGATAATTGAATTAGTTAGAATTATGTTGTGCCAAATAGGAGCATTCCTATTCTTTACCCTTTGGTCCAGGCATAAAGAACATCGACTAAACATATGCTCTGCTATCGAATCTGCGCTAAGCCGGGAGGATACCGACTCTCACTTTGGAGTTCCCACGTTCCCCTCGCCTGAGGGCTAACATCTACACTTCAACACCCAAACGATAAGACCAAATTGAGGATTTTAGTCTGTCACTCTAACATCTCAAATTTTATGCCCAATAAATAATATTTCCCTATATATTTGCACCCTCCTTTCAAGGACTTTGATCTCCCCAAATCTTGGATGTAATATTTACTTTAGTTGTCAAATCAACGTATTTTAACAGATCAATTGGCCAGAATGAAAGTAAATTAAGATTTAAGTAAAAAGATTATCACAATTTTTATTGACTATTTATGGCACAACTAATTCAATTTTCCATTTCACAAATCTCAAAACAAGGAGAAAGACAGAGAAGTACTTAGAATGCATAGGAAGAATAACACAAAACTTAGATTTCATATAAAATCAAAGTTACAAAATATTAAACACAACTTATCTCAAATTTTCTCCCCAAGCAGACTCCTTCAAGTTCCTCTGACTCTTCCTTCTTTACAACGCACTCAACTAAATTCATTTACTCACTTTTAAACTCTCTAGGACACACTGGACACACCTACACACACACACTACTGACACTCTGAAGACACACTTTCAGCCTAAATTCATCCCTTTTTAAAGAGGTAGAAATATTTCCAAAGGTTGCTTAAGTATCTCTTCAAAAGGCGTCCATATTTGATGAATCTGTGCTTGAACTGACCTTCTCACCATCGGCGGGCTCATTAATGCAGTCAGCGGGCTTCTAGAACATGGGCCAACTGCTAAGGCTCGCTGTCGGTGGGCTTGATCTCGTCGTCAGTGGGCTCCTTTATAATTTATTTGTATGCTCTCAGGAAAAATACGCTGTCGGCGAGCTATTCCTCGCCATCAGCGGCCAATATCAGCTTTTGTCTCTTTTGGTCCTTTTCGTTCCATATTCACTCATTTTCTCATCTTTTTGCTCCATTATCTATAAATCTTCATACCTGCAATAAAACATAGGAAATGCCTTTCTTTAAAGTGCAATATTATAAAAATTAATGTAAAATCGGTATGAATTTCTCAATATATTTTTCTTTGGTCAAAATCCCCCAAACTTAACTATTACTTGTCCTCAAGTAATTTTGATACTACATAAAAGTAATCATTATTTGTAGTAAAGCTTTAATTCAGAAATACTATGAATTTGATTTAAATAAATATTATAGTAAAGTTTATTAGAAAGATTTTCATATAATTAAATTAACTCTTATAGATGTAAGGCTATCTAGTCATCAATTTTAAGAGTTCTAGTCTTCTATTCATTTCAAGAATGATTATATGTTGCAATATTAAATTACTTAGAATATTCAGATGATAGGAAATTCATGAAAACACTACTTAGTAAAAATACTAATCCATATATATAAGTTCAGAAATGTAACTGAGTCTACCCTTTAGGTTGATGTAAATGAAGCCAATTTTTGATAAGGCATCTCCTCAAGCTTCTCCTCACTTACTTTTTCGTTTTATTTCAATTGCATTTCAATCATATATATATATATATATATATATATATATATATATATATATATATATATATATATATATATATATATATATATATATGTATTTTTTCTTTTCTTTTCAGGGATTGTTTTTCAATCCTTCTTTTTCTTTTTCAAGTGAGGATTACTGTATCTGGATAGCCCGTTAATGATTTTGAACTTCACTTTCCTCTTCCTAAATTTGAAACTTGAAACATTTTCCTTACCTTATATGTATTTCATAGTTTTTACATCATTGAGTTCCAATCTTTTTTTTCTCAACTAAATACTTAAGAATTTAATAGTTTAAAATATAGTTTTCCTTACTTAAATAGTAAACTATATTCTCATCCTCTTATTCCAAATATCTTAATCCACAAAATTAATTTAATCACTAAAAATATTTCTCTTAACCTTCTATAATAGTTAAATAAATTAATTCTAGTTTACTAAATTAATTTCACTAAAGAAAATCATTTTTATAATTTTTGAAAATATTTAATTGAGAACATTTAATAGTTAATCTTGTTTTTCCCTCCCCTAAACTTAAATTTTTCTATCTAATCATATAGGTGGAAAGAAAAGATACTGTAAATTTAAATCATACCTTCGTGCTTTAGGTATTTCTTTTGAAGGTTCTTTTCACATCTCATCACTTAATTAACCTTTACTGTTAAGAACTTTCCACACACATATAACATTAGAGAATTTGCTGGGTAAGAAAATTTTGAAATAAGTACACAATACATATCACAATTTCCTACAACATTTGATTACTTAATCTATTAAAGTACTAAGCACAATTAACACAACATCCACATACATTTTACTAATTCTATTTCAGAGTTACAATCATAGTCTAAAATATAAAACTCAACATCTACATTGATGTAACTAACTTACACAACGTAGTTTAAATAACTTACACAACATAATAATTAAAATACAAAAACTAAACAAAAAAAATACTAAATTGAAGAAAAATAACATACACATAACACAAGTATCTAATCACAAAATCTAATCTCAAACATCAAAATCCCATACTATATCCTCATCTCCCTGGTCAGCAAGTGGAGTAGGCTGGTAGTGAGTATAACAAGGGCACTCCGGAAATGTCACATCAAGCTTTCCTCTCCTATAGAGATTCTCAGCATCATAGTAAACTATTTCAAACTCAGAATGCCTCTGGAGATACTTACTATCATAATCGTGCCTTCACTCTAATCCTTCAATCCTCTGATCTATGTGCTCCAACCTTTCATCAAACTTCTCAAAACATTTTCGCTGCAGAGTCAATACATTCATCAAGTCATGGAGTGTAGGAGAACTATTGGCAGGAGAGTCATAACTAGTAGAGGGAATATCCCTACTAGTCGAAGGTGTAGAGCTCCTTATCCCAGATCTCCATCCTTCGTGGGATTCATAATTCTTTATATTAGCCTTTGTAATGGGTTTCATAGGTTCAACCCATTCCTCATCATCTCCAGCCTCTACTCTAGACAACTGGCAAAGTGCATATATCAGACCAGGATGTCCCAGTCCTCCTCATGTTTCACTTTTTGCAATGGCTAATATGTTTCTATAAATAATATTTCCCATACTTATACTTATGTTGTTCTGAACACAAAAATTCAGAACTGCTCTATCCCTCGAAACTTCACTATGATCATAAGTAGGTAAAAAAGTAGAGCGAATAAAATAGTGCCAAGCCTTAGAGGTGGCATTCATCATAGAAAGAGGGAAGTTTACCCGTTCATGATGCTTCATTTTCCAAGTTCCTTTCCCATCACATCCTTCAATGGACATGTCATTGTTCCAAATGTATCATAATCGTTGGTATGAGTATCTTGTACTTCGTAGAAATAATTTATCTAAGCAGCATTAAAATCAACTAAAAATCCTCTGACCTTTATAGGCTCATCCTCTATCTAGGTCAGGTTGGCGTAAAATTCCTTTACAACTTTAACTACAGCTCTATTTGTCGAATAAGAAAAATTTTCCCACTTTCGCTCCTTAATAGTCTATTCCACTTCTCCTCCCGGGTTCTGAAAATCTTTGTCCTGAATGCATTTTTTCGCTTTGATGATAGAGTTATACCTTGACTGAGCCTTAGCGTTTACAAATCGAGTCTCGTCAAAGTTGAGTCGCCTCTTTTGTCATGGACCCATTTCTCAATCTATCAAATTTAAAAAAATCTCAACTAAATTCCAAAACAACACTAGAATGGCTTCAAAAGGTGACTTAAAGTAATCTAAAATGAATTCCATGAATTTCTTCCAACTATTTTCTTCACATTTTTGAGTTTTCCAAAATTCCTAAATGTGGAAGAAATACATGGTGAAAATCAAATCATTTTAAGTCTCGTTAACGTCTGATCAATCGATTTAAACATGTTTTAATGTGAATAGATATGATTTTAACTCAAATAAATTTACACAACACAAACATCACAATTTATATATACAATATAAGTGTTTACAATATTCCTACACAACATACTATAACAAGGTATTTTCTCAACCTTAATACATCAAATTTAGAGTCGCAATCCAAACCACAATACTCAGAACGCTGAAAACAAACAAACTATGCATAATCTCATTTATACTGAGATCAAATATAAAAATCTAAAATAACACAACTGAAAATCACATAAATTTAAATCCAAACTAATTCAACACAAAGGCAGTTACGTACGCCTTCTACTCGTCAGAATCAGTGCTAAACTCATCTCTGATATCACCCATTGAACTTAAATGAACAAAAAGATTGAAGAAGGGTCTGTAAGGAAACTCTTCAGTAGAATCTTCTTCTATCCATCCTTTCTTTCTCATAAGCCGTATGAAACTAGCTTCAAGATGTCCAGAATAATCAAAGTGTGCTTTCATCCTCCAGTCAATATGATCAAATGAGTCAGAGATGTTATTAATTAAAGTCATCACATTTTGTACCTCTTTTTCCAGTCTTTTCATTCTCCATAAGATCATATCAGTTTTATCAGTCAAAGGCCTAATTAAAAAAGAACTCTGAGATGTTTGATCCACAATAATAGTTGTATCGTTATCATCATCAAGTGTAGGAAACATATCAGTTGAATCTAAAGGTTTCCAAGGCAGAAGTACCTTCTCCCAGGCTTCATATGAAACTTGGTACTGACTGTAGAGTGCAAAAATTGTAGAAGGATGTCCAATCCCATAAATTGATCCATGAACAATCAAGCCTAAAGCAGACTTCACAATAATTGAACCAACATCAATAGGTAGTCCCGCTTGAATACAATAGTTCAGAATTGCACACTCATTAGAAACTTTATTGACCCTCATAATAGGTAAAAGTTTTGAAAAAATAAAGAAGTGTCAGTGTTTAGAAACGGGGTTTAGAAGTGATGCGAAAAACTAACATACTCGTTTTCTCTCGTTTCCCAATCTTCTGCTTCATCAGTCAAGTAACGGTAGATTTTATTCATATTATTCCTTGTAGGGACAAATTTGGAGTAGTGGAAAATGGGTGTATTCTCTATTAAATACAACTCATTAATTCTAGAAGGAGTAAAAGTTACCCATCTGCCTCGCACATAGACGACTCTGTGGTTGATTCCGTGTAAATTGGCATGACCACAGGGATGACTACTGCAGAGGAGGTATAGCACAACACTTCCTAACGTCATCGCACAATCATTTCTTCGATAGGCGTCATCAAATTCTTCAATCCTTGATTCACAAATCCTCGTTCCTTGATCAATCTCTTTTTCATCATTACCTTATGGAAGATTCGCTGCACCTCGCAACTGATAAATTTTCTTCTATTGAACACTCGAGATCTAAGGATTTCAGGGTGATTGGATGCCATAGGGATGAGTTTTGATGGAGTTTCAATTAGGAGATAGATAGTTTAGAAATCAAATTCTATGAGTTTTAAAGGAGTTAAAACCACTTAGAATTGCTATAAACCGTCAAAATAACTCCCTGAATTGTCTACTAGCCGTCGGCGGCGTAAATCTCGCCGTCGGCGGGATTCTTTAATAACTCAAACTGAACTTGGAGGGAAAAACTCACCGTCAGCGGGCTCGATCTCGCCGTCAACAGTCTAAGACAAAAATTACCCAGTTTTTCTCTGGTCCGAATGCGTTCCAAATTTTTCTATGGATCTAATTATGGTGATGATCATAAGGGTAAGTACGAGTAGTAGAATTCATTCATACCACAAACTAACAATAAATCAAACAAATATACAATCATAACATATAAATAAAGATAACTATGGGTTGCCTCCCATAAAGCGCTTGGTTTAACGTCATCAGCCCAACCTATTCACGGTGTTAATCAGGTTGACTGAGCATTAAACCTCTTTAAAATTTGGTCTGGTTCCCTCAAAATATGATTATAATCTGTGTCCATTTACTTTGAATCTGTTTCCAGTCATTGGATCTTCAATTTCAACAGCTCCGTATGTAAACACTTGAGTTGTAGTGAAAGGTCCTAACCATCAAGAATTCAATTTCCCAGGAAATAATTTTAGCCTTGTATTATACAACAATACTTCTTGTCCTGGTTCAAAATTCTTTTAGTTAATCTTCCGATCATGCCATATCTTCATTTTCTCTTTATATATTTTATCGTTATTATAAGATTCAATCCTTAATTCTTCTATTTCATTCATCTGCAACAATCTTTTTTCCCCAGCATCTTCAAATTATAATTAAATTCATTAATCACCCAATATGCTTTATGCATTAATTCAACTAGTAAGTGGCAAGTCTTTCCATAAACAAGTCTGTAAAGAGTCATTCCAATTGGAGTTTTATAAGCAGTCATGTATTCCCATAATGCAGTGTCTAGTCTTATGGACCAATCTAATCTACTAGGGTTTACAGTCTTTTCTGAAGTTCATTTAATTTCTCAATTAGAAACCTCAGCTAATCCACTGGTCTGTGGATGATAAGCAGTAGATATTTTATGAATAATATTAAATTTTTCTACTAATCTTTGAATATATGTATTCCTAAAATGGGATCCTCCTTCAGTGATAATCACTCTCGGCATTCTATATCTTGTGAAAAAGTTTTTCATTAAAAATTTTGAAACACTCTTAGTATCACAATGAGGTAAGGCCTGTGCTTCAATCCACTTAGAAACATAATCAACAACAACTAATATATAAGAGTTTCCAAATGAAGGAATAAATGGTCCCATAAAATCTAATCCCCAAACCTAAAAAATTTCAACTTCTAATATGAAATTTAAGAGGTATTTCATTTCTTCTAGATATATTACCTACTCGTTGGCATTTATCACAAGTTTTGATATATCTATAAACATCTCTAAAGAGAGTAGGCCAATGAAATCCAGCTTGTAAAATTTTATGTGTTGTTTTGTCAGTCTCAAAATGTCCTCCAAATTCAGAATCGTGACATTCTTGAATAATCTATTCAATTTCTTCATAAGGCACACATCTTCTAATAATAAGATCCTTACATTGCTTATATAAATATGGTTCATCTCAAAAATACGATTTAACATCATGAATGAATTTTTTTTGTTGTTGTAGAGTTAACAAGGGTGGTAAAATATCACTTACAATATAATTAACTATATCAGCATACCAAGGTATTTTCCACTCATTTATATTATAAAGTTGTTCATCAAGGAAACTGTCTGTAATTTCATTGTCAGAGTCAGATAATTTGTGATATTCTAATCTTGACAAATGATCTACAATTTGATTATCAGTTCCCTTCCTATGTATTACTACAAAATCAAATTCTTGCATCAGTAATATCCATCTAATTAATATTGGTTTGGTATACTTCTTTTGCATTAAATATTTAATAGTAGAATGATCAGTATGCACAATACATTTAGTTTCAATTAAATAAGATCTAAATTTATCAAAAGCATATACAATTGCTAATAATTCTTTTTTTGTAACTGTATAGTTAATTTCAGCATTATTAAGAGTTTTACTAGCATAGTATATAACTTTAAAAATTTTATCATATCTTTGTCCAAGAACTTCTCCTATAGCTTAATCACTAGCATCACACATAAGTTCAAATGGTATCTCCCAATCAGGTGAAAATATTATAGGTGTTGTGATTAATTTATCCTTTAATAATTCAAAAGCATTTAAGCATTCTTTAGTAAATTCAAATTTCTTGTCCTTTTCTAAAAGTTGGCATAGATGTTTGGAAATTTTTTAAAAATCTTTTATGTAGCGTCTGTAAAAACCAGCATGTCCAAGAAAACTTCTTACCCCTCTCACCGTAGTAGGAGGTGGTAATTTAGCTATAACTTGAATTTTTGCAGGGTCTACTTCTATGCCATTTTCTGAAATTTTATGCCCTAATACAATTCCTCCTGCAACCATAAATTGACATTTCTCCCAATTTAGAACTAAATTCTTTTTTTTTGCATAACTCTAAAAGTTTTTCAAGATGATCTAAGCATGCGTCAAATGAAGCTCCAAATACAGAGAAATCATCCATAAATACTTCTATTCCATCATCAATTAATTTACTAAATATAGACATCATACATCTCTGAAATGTTGCAGGTGCATTACATAATTCAAAAGGCATCCTTTGAAAAGCAAACATTCCATAAGGACTAGTAAATGTATTTTTCTCTTGATCCTCAGGAGTAATAGGAATTTGATGGTAGCTAGTATATCCAACTAAAAAACAAAATTATTTCTGCCCAGCAAGTCTATCCAGCATTTAGTCTAGGAATGGTAAAGGGAAGTGATCTTTCCTGGTGGCCGCATTTAACATTCTATAGTTAATACATATACGCCATCCAGTAACTTGTCTGATAGGTATCAAATCATTATTTTTATTAGCTTCAACAGTCACTCCTCCATTCTTAGGAACACAATGAATTGGGCTTACCCAAGCATTGTCCAAAAAAGGATATATAATACCATTGTCTAACTACTTTAAAATTCTTTCTTGACTACATCTTTCATCATCGGGTTTAATCTCCTTTGGGGATCAACTCTTGGTTTATTTTCATTATCTAAAATAATTCTGTGCATACAGATTGAAGGACTAATTCCTTTAATATATGCTAAGGTCCAACCAAAAGCTTTCTTATACTTTTTTAGTGTGTCTAAAAGTTTTTGCTCTTGTAATTCGCTTAATTCTGCCAATATAATAACTGATAAAGTTAAAGAATTTCCCAAAAATACATACTTCAAATTAGTAGGTAAAATTTTTAACTCAAGTTCAGGAGGTTTTATAATTGACGGAACTATATTCTTTTCAGCATTTTCTGTAACATCCAGCATTTCATATTCTTTAAAATGTTTATTTCACAGATGTTCAAGAATTTCCATTCGAAAACATTCATCATCTTTTTCAATAGCAGGGTATTTCATTGATTTTGCAATGTTGAAAGTTACTTCTTGATCATTTACTCTCATAGTTAATTCTCCTTTTTGAACATCAATCATGGCTCTTCCAGTAGCTAAGAAGGGTCTCCCTAAAATTATAGGTATTTCTTCATTTTTCTCCATATCTAAAATAATAAAATCCACATGAAAGATAAATTTATCCACTTTTACTAACACATCTTCGATAACTCCTTTAGGATAAGTCACTGAATGATCAGCTAACTGAAGAGTTACAGAGGTAGATGAGACTTCTCCCAATCCTAATCTTTTAAAAATTGATAGAGGCATAAGATTAATGCTGGCTCCTAAATCACATAAAGCTTTTCCATAAAAATTTTCTCCGATAGCACAAGGTATAGTGAAACTACCATGATCTTTTAATTTCTCAGGAAGCTTTTTCTGAATAATTGCACTACACTCTTTGCTAAGTGCAACAGTTTCATTGTTCGTGAACTTTCTCTTCTTGTTTAAAATATCTTTCATAAATTTCACATAATTGGGCATTTGTTCTAATGCTTCTACAAAGGGAAAATTCACTGTTAATTTCTTCGGGATTTCAATGAATTTAGAAAATTATTTATCCTTTTTATGTTGCTTTAATCGCCGAGGAGATGGTGGTGGTGGTTTTTCTATAGTAATTTTCATTGGTATTAGTGGATATTCTAAATCTTGATCTTGCTGATCCTTTTCTTTTTCAGTTTCCACTTTCTCTTTTTCAATTTCTGTTTCTTTTTGTACTCTTGTTTCTAATTCTTTTCCACTTCGTAGCTGTATCGCTTTTATTTATTCTTTTCCTTGGTCTTTAGGATTAATTTCCACATTACTATAAAAAGTTCCAGGAATTCTGTTATTAAGTGTTGTAGCGATATGCCCAAGTTGAGTTTCAATATTTTTAATAGCAGTTCCTTGATTTGTAATTAGTTTTCTTGAATTTGTAATTGATTTCCTTCATTCTGCAAATGTTGACCCATATTTAATATCAATTCTTCCATAGATAACTTCTTTTCCTTAAATTAAGAGTTATTATTAAATCCAGGTGGATAAGAAGGTTTATAATTAGGATTTCCTTAGTTAGATGAATTTCCTAATGGGTTTACTGGGTTGTTCACCCAATGTTGATTAGTAGAATTGTTATTCCAATTAAAATTAGGATGATTCTTCCAACTAGATTTATAATAATTTGAATAAGGATTATTGGGTCTATTATTAATAGCATTTAAAGTTTCATAAGAAGGTTAAACATCCACAAATTCCCCAGATGAATTTTCTTCCATTATAGTAGGAGAATAATTCATTCCAAAATGATCTAATTTCTTAGATATAGCAGCAATCTAAGAAGCTAACATAGATATTGCATCAGAATCATGGATACTAGCTATTTTTTTAGGATTTAGCCCTTCAGAAGGCCATTGAAAATTGTTGGTAGTCATTTCTTCAATTAATGAATAAGCCTCATCAAATGGTTTTAACATTAATGAACCACCAGCGGCAGCATCAATGATAGATCTAAGAGATCCTATTAATCCATTATAAAAAGTTTGAATAATTAACCAATCTGGTAACACATGATGTGGGCATTTCCTAAGAAGATCTTTAAATCTCTCTCAAGCTTCGTATATCGATTCTTCATCAAACTGACTAAAAGAGGTATATCATTTATATGTTTTGCAGTTTTTGAAGGAGGAAAATATTTGGATAGAAATTTTTATGATAATTCTCCGCAAGTTCTAATAGATCCAGGTGCTAACGAATTTAACATCTTAGCCTTATCCCTTAAAGAAAAAAGAAAAAGCCTAAGTCTTACAGCATCATTAGATACTCCATCATATTTAAAAGTAGCATAAAGTTCTAAAAAACTAATGAGATGTAAAATAGGATCTTCATTTGGTGAACCACTAAATTAATTATTCTGTATCTTTTGAATAATTGCAGGTTTAAGCTCAAATGAATTAGCCGCTACATCAGGGTTTTGGATAGTTAAGTGAATTTCATCTAATGTAGGGTTAGCGTAATCTCTTAAAAGTTTCGATTGATTTTCATTTTCAATTGTTGAATTATTTGCCATTTGATTTAAATTTATAATTTATCTTTTCTGTTTTCTCAGTTTTTTAATAGTGCGTTCTAATTTCGAATCTTAAGGTATTAATTTTTTTATTCCAAATTTGCGCATACACAATATAAATTAAAACTTATGTAATTTTAAAATAGTCTGTTACTCTAGTAATTACCTTAACAATTATCTTACTAATTAATTACTTTACTTCCCCGGCAACGGTGCCAAAAACTTGACACGAGCGTGGATGATGCTTAACATTATAAGTGTTAACAAATGTAAAAATAAATATTCAATAATAACAAAGTTGCTCCTTATCAATGCAAGTATACGTATCGTTCAAGTAATACAGGGCTCTAATGGAGTCCTAGATATCGATCCCATAGAGAAGTTTAGAGATTATGAACTAATTACAACAGTTGAAATAATTATCTAGTAAATGTAAATTAAGAACAATTATACTAAATTCTACCACTAATGTTGAATGGAAAGTTGCAATATAGAAAAGTATCATCCCCCTTGTTAAGAGAATTAAGTGAACGGATAATTAAATTAGTTAGAATTATATTGTGCCAAATAGGAGCATTCCTATTATTTACCCTTTGGTCCAGGCATAAAGAACTATCATAACAAGAAAGCAAGTCCAAATAAAACATCCAAGCAAACCAAAGCAAAGCAATCAATTAAAATATACAAACACAGAAATGCCAAAATCAAGTCTTCATTCTTCCTCAGAACTATCATCAATGCTTAAATCTCCAATTGATTGAGAGTGAACGAACAGATTGTAGAATGGACAAAACAGGAACTCTTCAGTGGAATCCTCATTCCACCCTTTCCTTTTCATCAACCGTATCAAACTTCCTTCGAGATACCTAGAATGATCAAAGTGCTCCTTCATTCTCCAATCCAGATGCTCAAAGAAGTCAAATAGATTGTTGATTGCATTCATCAGGTGTTGAACTTTCTTCTCCAATTTCTTAATTTTCTTCAAGATGATCTGTGAAATTTCAGGAAAGTGAGGAATAGGTGTCGACCTCTGAGATGATTGATCTTTAATGATACTCATGTCATTCATATCACCAACTTCCTAGTTACTATGTTCATCTGTTGGGTCTATAAGCTTCCAAGGTAGAAGTACTCTTTCCCAATTCTCATATGGCACTTGTGATTTACTGTAGGAGAAATATTGTGGAAGGATGTCCAAGCCCATACTTTGATCCATGAACGATCAATCCCAAAATAGATTTAACAATTATTGAACCAACATCA
Organism: Papilionanthe hookeriana x Papilionanthe teres; assembly: GCA_022702705.1. Taxonomy (NCBI): domain Eukaryota; kingdom Viridiplantae; phylum Streptophyta; class Magnoliopsida; order Asparagales; family Orchidaceae; genus Papilionanthe; species Papilionanthe hookeriana x Papilionanthe teres. Next base: position 11,476,817 of record CM040424.1, read on the forward strand.
ATAGACATTCCCATTTGAATACAATAGTTCAAAATAGCACAATCTTTAGTTACTTTATTGATTTTCATAGTTGGGAGCAATTTTGCACATATGAAATAATGTAAGTGCTTCGACATAGGATTTAACAATGTGGTCGAATAACTTACATAACTGTTATCTCTTATCTCCCATTCATCACTTTCATCCGTCAGATATCTGTATATATCATTCATGTTGTCCTTCGTTGGGGCAAAGTTTGAATAGTGGCAGATTGGCACATTCTTAATCATGTATAAATCATTAATCTTTGCAGGAGTAAATGTGACAAACCTACCTCGCACATAGACTGATCCTTGGTTGATTCCATGAAGATTTGCATAAAATTCCTTCACAACTGGGACAACTACTGCGGTAGTACTATAACATAACACTGTCCAACATCTCTGAATAATGATTTCATCAATTCTAGTAGTAGGAGAATTCATACCTTGATTCACAAAGCCTCGCTCTTTAATAAACATCAACTTTGAGATATTCTTGTTGAATAGACGTTGCGCTTCGAAACTGACAAACTTTCAACGGTTGAAAACTTGAAATCTTGAAGTTTTTATCTAGTCGGAATCCATTTGGATGAGATTTGGAATCTTCCTTTTCATTCCACTGGTAGTTCTTGCATCTAGGGGTGGGTTTTGGGAGTTCAAGTGGAAGATTTGCCGCCTAGAACTGCCAAAACCCAAATTTAAAGACGAGAAACTGTTTTCTGAACAGCGGCACACTCCGGCATTGATAACAGCGCCGTTTGGCTCTAGTTCAAATTTTGCCAAACTTTGCTTTGTCCAAATTCATTCCAAAATTTTATTTGATTCATTTCTTTAATGTTGTTAATGATATTTAAGGAAGGGTAGGACTTAATTAAGTGAAAAAAAAACACAAATAACACATCAAATAAGCAAACATTCAATAAATGTGGGTTGCCTCCCACAAAGCGCTTGGTTTAACGTCGTCAGCCCGACATAACTTTAAGTTATTCAGGTTGATCCAACATTAAAACCTCTTTAAAATTAGGTCTATTTCCATCAAAATATGATTTTAATCTTTTTTCATTAACTTTGAATATTCCTCTAGATTTAGGGTCTTCGATAATCACAGCTCCAAATTGATACATTTTTACAATAGTGAAAGGTCTTGTCCATCTAGATTTCAGTTTCCCACGAAATAATTTCAATCTTGTATTGTATAGTAAAATTTTTTGTTCTAGTTTAAATTCCTTTTTAACAAGCTTCCGATCATGCCATATTTTTCTTCTCTCCTTGTATATTCTATCATTATCATATGATTCATTTCTGATTTTTCCAATTCATTCAATAGCAACTGTCTTTTCTCGCCAGCCTCTTTCAAATTAAAGTTCAATTTATTTATCGCCTAATATTCTTTATATTCTAATTCAACTGACAAGTACAAGTCTTTCCAAAGATTAATCTGTAAGGGGACATTCCTATAAGGGTTTTATAAGCAGTTCTGTATGCCTATAAAGCAGTGTCTAATCTAGTGAACCAATATAATTTCTCAAGATTAATAACTTTCACCAGAATTCATTTAATTTCACGATTAGATACGTCTGCTAAGCCATTAGTTTGGGGATGATAAGCTGTAGAGATTCTATGTATAATATTATATTTTTCTACCAATATCTGAATCAGATTATTCCTAAATGGGATCCTCAATTAGTGATGATTACTCTAGGCATTTCATGTCTTGTGAAAATGTTTTTCATTAAAAATCTAAAAATACTTCTAGCATCACACCTAAGTAAAGCTATTACCTCAATCTATTTTGATACATAATCAACAACAATCAGTATATATATATTTCCAAATGAAGGTATAAATGGTCCCATAAAATCTAATCCCCAAGCATAAAAAATTTCAACTTCCAAAGTAAAATTAAGAGCATTTCATTTCTTCTAGATATATTGCCTATTCTCTGACATCGATCATAAGTTTTGATAAATCTATAAACATCTCTGAAAATAGTAGGCCAATAAAATTCAGATTGCAAAATCTTATGTGTAGTTCTGTCAATTCTGATATGTCCTCCAAATTCAGAATCATGACATTCTCGAATAATTCTTTTAGTTTCTTCATAAGGCATGCATCTCCTTATAGTAATATATTTACATTACTTATACAGATAAGGATTGTCCCAAAAATAAAATTTAGCATCATGCTTAATTTTTTTTTGTTGTTGCATCGTTAAATCAGGAGGTAAAATATTACTGACCATGGTTTTTATTATACTTAAAAATATAAGAATTCAACACCACTACTAGAAGATCTAAATCCTCAGCAATAGCACCAAAAACTTGACTTGGAGCGTAATTTTAATTTTAGTAACAATTATATATTATAATCTTTAATCACAAAGTTACCTTTAAACGCAATTATACGTATCGCTAAAGTAATATTGGGCTCTAATGGAGTCCTGGATATTGTTCCCACAGGGAATATTTAGAAGTTACAGACTTAGGATTATAGAAATCAATTCAGAATTACAACTAAATCGAAATTGCCTATCTGTCACTAATACGCAATCAACAATAATATGAAATTTAAATTAAACTAGTTCTACTAACAATTAACTAATACTACTAAAGTTAAGTTCAAATTTATAAGCAAGAATCTTTCTCCTTTGTTAAGATATTTAAGTGAATAGATAATTAGAATTAGTTTTAAAATGGTGTTGTACCAAATAGGAGCAAACCTATTCTTTACCCTTTGGTCCAGGCATAAAGAACATTGACTAATCCTATGCTTGGTTACTGAATCTGCGGCTAGGCTGGGAGGATACCGGCTCTCACTTTGGAGCTCCCACGTTCCCCTCGCCTGAGCGCTAACAATCTACACTTCAACACCCAAAAAATAGGACCGAATTGAGGATTTTAGCCTGTCACTCTAAAATCTCTAATTCTACGCATGATTAATATTATTTACCTATTTATTTGCTCCCTGCTTCCAAGTATTTTGATCTCCCTATATCTCGGATGTAATCTTTACAATAGTTGTTAAACTCAACAAATTTTAACTATTGAATTGGCCATATTGAAAGTAAATTAAGATCTAAGTTAAAGATTATCACAACTTACTTAAATCTTTTATGGCACATTAATTCTATTTATCATATCACAAAAAATATCAAAACAAGGAGAAAGATAGAACAACTATTCAGAATTCATGGAGAGGATGCAATAAAACTTGGATTTCATATATAAAAGTAATGTAATACAAACTAAAGTAAATAAACACAACTTATCTTAAATTCTTCCCCAAGCAAACTCCTTGAAGTTCCTCTAAATCTCTTCCTTCTTTACAGTACACGGAATTCTCCTTCGAAACAGCAATGTAGAAGAGATCTCTCACTTCACTTCCACTCTTACTATCCTTCGAAGAATTCCTTACAATCTCTATTTGAACTCACTGTTTAACACTCACTAATAAAATGGACACTAGTGGACTCTCTATAGGACACTAAGTAACTATTAGAAATCTCTAATAGTACTTTTTACAGACTCTTAGTGACTTTTAGAGGACTCCTAAAGGACAATTTTTTGGTCTAAAATGGTTCTTTTTAAAGTTGTTGAAGAGTCTCCAAGGGTTTTACAGGCATCCCTTTGAAATTCATCCACATTCGATGTATATTGTGAAAGATCCGCTGATCCCGCCATCTGCGGCCTCAAGCTGCGTCATCGGCGGCCTTCTAGAAACAGTGCTTTAAACTGACCTTGCAGTCAGTGGCCTCAACTTCCGCCGTCGGCGGCCTCCCTTGAAATATATTCTGAACTCTTGGGAAAATCAAGCCGTCGGCGCCATCGACCTCACTGTCGGCGCCCTAAGTTAAATTTTCATAATTTAGCCCTTTTTGCTCCAAATTCACTCTTTTTTGCATATTTTCGCTTCATTGTCCTTAAATCTTTATACCTGCAGAAAAATAGCAAAAATACCCTTCTTTAAATTGCAATATTATCAAAATCAGTATAAACTAGGCATGAAAATCTTAACATTTTTTCCTTGGGTCAAAATCCCCCAAACTTAACTATTACTTATCCTTAAGTAATCTTAGTACTACATAAAAGTTATGATTCATTGTGGTAAAGTTTTAATTTAGAAATACTATAATTTTGATTTAAATAAATAGTATAGCAAGAATTCTTAGAAAAATTTTCAAGTAATTAAATTAATTTTGCAGGTATAAGGCTATCTAGTCATCAAGTCTAAGAGTTCTAGTCTTCTATTTATTTCAAGAATGACTATATGTTGCAATATCAATTCACTTATAATATTCAGAAGATATGAAATTCATAAAGAAACTACATGTAAGAAACTAGTCATAAATATAAGTTCAGAAATGCTTTTAGTTTTCCCTTTAGGTTAATCCAAGTGAAGCCAATTTTTGATAAGGTATTTCCTCAAGCTTCTTCTCACTTTATTCTTTCTTTTGGATTGTTTTTCAATCCTATATATGTTTCTTTTCTTTTCAAGGATTGTTTTTCTATCCTTTTCTTTTTCTTTCTTTTTCCTTTTCAAGTGAGGATTACTATATCTGGATAGCCTGTTAATAATTTTGAACTTCACTCTTCTTTTCCTAAATTTGAAACTTTCAAACATTCTTTACCTTATATGTACTTCATAGTTTTTACATCATTGAGTCCCAATCTTTTCTTTCTCAACTAAATTCCTAAGATTCTTAATATTTCAAAATATAGTTTTCTTTACTTTAAATAGTTAACAATAGTCTTATCCTTTCATACTAAATATCTTAACCTACAAAATTAATTTTGATTACTAAAAATATTTCCTTGAATTTTCTATAATATTTAGATAAAATCTAAACATAGTTATCTGACATAAATTTTATCACAAAAATCATATTATAATTTTTGAAAATATGTTATTTGAGAACATATAATCATTAAAATTTTCCTTCCCTCCCCCAAACTTAAAGTTTTTCTTTAATAGAAATAATACAGGGTAGAAAGAAAAATTCTAAATATAAAATTCATACCTTTGCACTTTAGGCATTTTTGTCCTTTTGAAATTTGCATATTCTTCTCAAAATTTACTTAACTTCAACTGCCCTGTAATATTTAAAAAAAAAACCTTTCCACACACATAACAATTTAGAAAATTTGCTGGGGTAATGAAATTTTAAAACAAGTATTTAAAACTAAACATTTAAACAACAACAACAAACTAACTACACTACACAGGACATATGCATTTCACGACACAGAACAAACATTTTACTATTTTAAACTAAAAACACAGTTACAATTACCATCACAAATATCACAAATATCTAAAAAAGAAAATGCAAACTGCCAAACCAAACACATATCGCAGAAACAACCATATTCCACATAATACAATAAAAATCAAAGTACAACAACAAAACTAAAACAAACAAATACATCACATCACTATCACAAAGATCAATCATCAAAATCCCATACAAAGTCCTCATCACCCTGGTCAGCAGGAGGACTGGGCTGATACTGAGTATACAGGGGCATTCTGGAAAAATGACATCAAGCTCTCCTCTGTAGTATCTGGCCTGAGCATCATAATATGCCATCCCAAAATCAAAGTGCCTCTAAAGATACTCACTATCATGATCATGTCTTCTCTCTACCTTCAATCCTGTGATCAATTCTTTCTAATTTTTCATCCAACAGCTCAAAACTTTTCCTCTGCAGGGTCATGGCATTCATCAGATCATATAAGGTCGAGGGAATAGAGGCAGGAGGGTCATAGCTAGTAGAAGGAATGTCTCTACTAGTAGAAGTTGCCTTTCTCCTACTCCCTGTTCTCCATTCCTCATGGGATTCATAAGTCTTTATATTCGCTTTACTAATGGGTTTCATCGGATACACCCATTCCATCATCTCTCGCTTCAACTCCAGATAATTGAGAAAGTGCATAAATGAGGTCAGGATGCCCTAAATATCCACTTGTCTCACTCTTTATAGTGGTGATAATGTTCTTGTAAATTATTCTCCCCACATTAATGCTTTTGTTGTTCTGAATACAGAAATTTAGAACCGCTCTGTCTCTTGAGACTTCACTATGATGGTAGGTGGTTAGCAGATTCTACACACATAAGTTTGAAAATCTTCTCATATTTTTATCCTAACACAGCTCCGATTGCATAATCACTTGCATCACACATTAATTCAAAAGGTTTATTCCAATCAGGTGCAACAATGACAGGTGCAGTGATTAACTTTTCTTTCAGAATTTTGAACGCATTCAGACAATCTTCATTAAATTCAAATTTAGCTTCTTTTTCCAATAAATGGCAAAGAGGTTTAAGCAATTTTAGAAAAATCATTTATATATCTCTTATAAAATCCAGCATGACCCAGAAAACTTCATACATCAGTAACAGTAGTAGGTGGTTGCAGTTCAGCAATAATTTTCACTTTTACTTGATCTACTTCCATCCCAATTTGTGAAACTTTATGTCCAAGTACAATGTCTTCTGTGACCATAAATTGACATTTTTCCCAGTTTAGGACTAAATTTGTTTCTTCACATCTCTTCAAAACTTTCGTTATATTTTCCAAGCAAAATTCAAAAGAAGTTCCAAAAACTGAAAAATCGTCCATAAATACTTCAATTTCTTTATCAATTAAATCACAGAATATTGACATCATACATCTTTGAAAAGTTGCAGGTGCATTGCATAAACCAAAAGGCATTCTTCTAAAGGCAAATGTTCCATAAGAACTTGTAAATGTTGTTTTTTCTTGATCCTCAGGAGCAACAAGTAATTGATGATAACCATGATGTCCATCCAAAAAATAGAAATATGAGTGTCCAGCAAGTTTATCCAGCATTTGATCTAAGAAAGGTAAAGGAAAATGATCCTTTCTAATGGCGTTGTTTAATTTTTTATAATGAATGCAAATTCGACATCCAGAACTTGTCTTGTTGGGATTAATTCATTTTTTTCATTAATAATGACAGTTACTCCTCCTTTCTTTGGAACTCAATGAATAGCACTTACCCATTGGCTATCTGAAATAGGATAAATAATTCCAGCATCTAACCATTTCAAAATCTCTTTCTTAACAACCTCTTTCAAAATTGGATTTAATCTTCTTTGGGGTTCAATAGTGGGTTTATAATTTTCTTCCATTAAAATCCTATGCATATAGATTGAAGGGCTTATTCCTTTTATATTTGCAACAGTCCAACCAAAAGCTTTCTTATAATTCTTCAGAACTCCTATTAATTTTTCTTCTTGATCTTTGCTTAATTCTGAAGATATAATTACAGGTATAGTTAATGAATCTCCAAGAAATGCCTACTTTAAATGTGCAGGTAACATCTTTAATTCTAGTTCAGGGGCTTTTTCAATTGAGGGTAAAAGTATATCATTTTTAGTTGTGTCTAAAATTTCCCAATTTTCATGAATATAATGAGTTTCTTCAGATGAATTTTCTTCATTTAATGACTCATCATATAACATAGATTCTTTATCTTTATCATCAGAAATGACCTTACATTTTTCTTGGTAATGCTTGTCAATCATATAATCAAAAATATCCATTCAATAGCATTTTTCTTTTTCAGGATACCTCATTGATTTCAGAACATTGAATGTTATCTCTTGATCATTAACTCTCATCGTTAATTCTCCTTTTTTCACATCAATCATAGCTCGACCAGTACTAGAAAAGGTCTCCCTAAAATGATAGGTATTTCTTTATCTTCTTCCATATCTAGAATAATGAAAACTACAGGGAAGATAAATTTATCTACCTTAAAAAGAACATCCTCTATAACTCCTTTAAGATAAGTGATCAATCGATCAGCTAACTGAAGATTTACAGTGGTAGGAGAAATCTCTCCTAAATCTAACCTTCGAAAGATTGAAAATGGCATGAGATTAATACTAGCTCCTAAATCACATAAGGCTTTTCCACAAAATTTTTCTCCAATAGCACATGGTATAGTGAAACTTCCAGGATCTTTAAATTTCTGAGGTAATTTCTTCTGAATTATTGCACTACATTCTTCACTTAATGCAACAGTTTCATAAGCTTCAAATTTTCTCTTCTTGCTTAAACTATCCTTCAGAAATTTTGCATAGCTTGGCATTTGCTCCAAAGCTTCAGCAAAAGGAATGTTGATGGTAAGTTTCTTAAAAATTTCAAAGAACTTAGAAAATTGATGGTCCAGCTTCTGTTGTTTAAGTCTTCATGGTGGTCTTTCCACTCCCACTTCAATAGGTACAACGGTCTGATCTTTACTTGGAGAAAGGGTATTTTTAGGTTTTTCAATCTCTTCAATTTCTTTCTCTTTTTCAATCCCATTTCGTGTTTTCTCTTTTAATTCCTTTCCACTTCTGAGTTGTACAGCTTTTGCTTGTTCATGTTCTTTTCCAGATCCTTTAGAATTAATTTCGACATTGCTAGGCAGTGTTCCTTGAGGTCTGTAATTAATGAAATTAGCAATTTGACCCATCTGATTCTCAATATTACGAATAGCAGTGTTTTGACTTTGCAGCTGATTGCTTAGTTGCAAGATCAATTCTTCTACAGACAACTTTTTCTGCTGATTGTTATAACCAGGAGGATAAGTTGGTCTTTGAATTTTTTTAATTGTTCCAATTTGGATTAACTTGATGTCCATTACTCCAATTAAAATTAGGAAGATTTTTCCAACCAGGATTATAATAATTAGAATAAGGATTATTAGTTTTACTAGCAATAGCTTGTAAAGTTTCCATTGTTTGAGAATCATCAGAATTTGCAGAATTATCATTACTTACAAGTGATATATTTATAGCAAAATTATCTAATTTCTTAGATATCGCAGCCACTATTGACCTCATTTTTAATGAGGTCTTCTCTTCTTCTCTTTAGTACTTAAGATCTAGCCTTAGGCTTTTCCTTTGACTATCTTAGAGGATTAGAATTGGGACCCACCACTTAGAAATTCAAACCACTTCTTAACTCCCCGCAAACTCCACAAACTTGACTATAGACCCCTAATCACCTAGAGGGTTGAAATCAAATGTGGAAGTTTAAAGGATGAGTTCTCGTAGGACTCTTTGGCCTTGGGACTCGCCCCAGGTGGCCTGGTCCGGTGAGGGCTGACTTACACACACACTACACTTATACACTACACTTTCACACACCTCCTAAAACCACACCCATACCCAACTTGACCTCCCGACTCATGCGGGTGATTCACATGGATGGTCTTTAACCCCTAAGCCCTTGGCAAGAGGGTTAGGAACAACATAGTGAATGCCTCAAATGAGTCCCTTCATGGCTCATGTGGGCTTGATATGGCTTCATGGCTCAACCAAAATGACTTCATTCCACTTACATTTACCCAATCTTCAATTTTCTAAATTTTCAATTTTTGACCCCGGGGACCCTACACCCGCCTAGCCTACCCAAAACCCTCGAAATTACCCAAATTTTTCAAAAAATCTCCAAACCACCCAAAATTCCCCAAGACCAATCCCAAACATTCCCACATTACTCAAATTGATCATTCATAGCCAAAAATACGAAAAATTCCAAAAATACCCCTCCAATACCCTCCAAATACCCAGAATGCCCCTCTTGACCCAATAATCCAAAAATTCAGAAAATTCCCAAAAAATTCCTAAAAATCCCAAATATTCCCAATTTCATTTTGTTCAACTACACCATGTGCCAATTTTGCCAATTTACCCCACTTTTATCAAAACCCCCAATTTGACCCATTTTAACCCAAAAGTGAACCCAATGTCAAGCCAAACCTACCCAATTGACCCAAATTCTGGTCCAATTCAATTCTAAACTTCAATTCAACATTCCCAACACCAATCTAGACCAAATCCAAGTCCAATTTGATTGACATTTGAACCCAATTTCATTTTGGACCTTAAAGCCCAATTTGGACCCATAACCCAAACTTAGCCCAAACTAACTCAATTCAACTCCAATTAACCCCAACCCTTTTCTAAACCTTCCCTAACATCCCCACAAACAAAACACTAACATGATTTACCCAAAATTTAGACCCAAACCCCACTCAAATTCAACCCAAAGCCAAAAAGCCCAATTTCGACCTAAACCCAAACCTAACCCAAATAAGCCCAAACCCCAAAATCAAAACCCAACCAAAGTCAAAACCTCTTTGAAACACTCCCATAAACATTTCCCAACCTTTATTTTACATCAATTTCAACCCTAGCCCAACATTGGCCCAAGTTAGCCCAATTTGACCTACATTGGCCCATTTACCAAAGAGGTCCAAATCCAACCCAATTCAAGCCCAAACCACTTCAAATTTATTCCAAATCATTCATGAAACATTCCTAAATTAAATTCAACACTTATTGGATCCAATCCTTTGCAAAATTCTCATCCTAAAATTTGTTTTGAAATCTAAAAGCCCATCCAAAGTGAAATCCAAAAGCCCAAAGCCCATACGACAATTCCTTCTCATCATACCTTTAATTGGGATCAATTCCTAAGTCCCAAATCAATCATCAAATCAACCTAAATCAAGCACCATCAAAATTTTTCACTAAATTGCCAAAATCTCCAAATTCCTTTTTCATATAAATGGATCCACTTTTTCTAAGTCAAGGATGAGCCAAATGAAGCCACATACAAGCCATGGACAAGCCACATGAAGCCATGGAAGGTTTGACATGTGACCAAGCCATTAATGGCAAAAGGAGGGCCCCCTTTCCTAATCCTTCATTAAGCATTTTTAACCATAAGCATGTCACACACTAAACCATGCTTAGCCACCTCACCATGGATGGAGACTTTACCACTCCATGGCAGCTGACCCAAGTGACTCTTTTCAGCCCAAAACCAGGCCTTGGGTGGTGCACCTAGCCCAAAAGGATGGGTTGACCCAAATTAAGCCAAAGAGGCCTCTCCCCCATACCATTTTAATCCAAGCAATTTACAAATGTCCAAGCCCAATTGACTTCACCATTGCCAAGCCCTGACCTCCCTGGTCAAGATGGTGACCCCTGCCTGCCGGCCAGCCACCTGGGCCGCCGGAAAACACCACACCCGAGAGCGCACATGTGAGCCAACATTGAAATTCCACCTTGCTGAGCTGCCCGATGCCCAATGGCCACCATGGTTGTTCTTCCCTTGACCTAAGTAGCTGATCCCAAGCCTTAAGCCCCCCTGGGAGAGCCTCCACCCTCTCCTATTTAAACACCCCCTCTCTCGGCCATGGGAGAGGTGCTGAACCAACCTTAGGGAAACTCTGCCAAAATCATTCCAGACCACTCGAGCACTTGATCCCCACTGGAATCCAGCCCCAATTCCCTCTAGCTGAGCTCAATTTTGAGTTCAAATTTCAGTACGAAAACCAGGACACTTCTTCACAGTGGACCAATCCTCAAATTGATTGGTACTACACCTTCACCAGGCCAAGGGAAGAAGTCCACCAGCAAAAGCCCCTCCCGGTGCCACCCATCCGTTCCGGACTCCAAGCTTTGTGATCGAGCTTGGTCGAAATCATACCTAGACGATTCACTGGACCAGGAGACTTCATCTGGAGCTTGCTGGGACCCAATCGAAGGTGACACAACCCTCAGATTGAAGCCACACTTCTCTGAGCAAAGGTATGAGCTAACTCTTTATCCTGAGCTTCTGTAGATTCTCCATTTCAAATCCTTAATTTCAATGCATGATCACCGTATAGAAGTATTCGTCTCTTCAAGACGAATCTATAGAGCACAAGAACACGAAAATCCGTTAAGTATTGAGTGAGATATTAGGGATTTAGTGTGGACAGTTCTCGGGCTAGGAGGCTTGGGGACGATGAACGGATGTAGTTCATTTAATACACGCGCGGATGGACGGCCAGGATCGTGCCGGATGAGGAGACGGAACGATACAGCGGGCCCCCGGAGCGCTGAGTTGGATGGCGGCGCCGAATCAGAAGACGACACGCGGCGCTTCGGAGATGCCTAGGTTGAGTTGGCGCCGCGTGGATAAGTAGAAAAATAGGTTATTTTTCTATTTATTTAATTCCCTAAACTTCAAAAATGCATAACTTTGTGTAGGAAAATCAGAAAAATAAAATAAAAATACCCTCTTGCTCAGTGAACAGAGGAGAATAATGTGGAAAATAAATCATTTAATTTCATCAAGTATTTTATTTTTAATGATTTATTTACTCTCTGTATTATTTTAATTCTCCATGCATATAGGAAATTCACCATGGCATGAGACCATAGGGCTTTTGAAACCTCTGAACTTGGGAATATTCCCTGAATTTTTCAAGGTCAGAGGCCATCCCTATGAGAAGTTATTGATTTTTCAAATTCATGTTGCTGTTTTGAGTATTTTAAATCCAATAATTAGCATGTTGTGAAATAAATTCTAGGAAAATTTGGTGATGTTTCTTATGACCGAGAGGACTCTAGGAAAAATAGGTTTTGAATTAATCCACTTGGAATAACCCTAATTGGCTTAAACACCCAAAATAGGTCCTTAATTAATTAGAGCTAATCATACATCAAATTGACTTGAAATCAATTCTCCACTAAACTTTAGGATCAGAGGAACCCACCATAAAAATTTGAAGTCAATTGGACTTGGTTAGCCCTACTAAATGGGTTAATTAAGCCATTTAGCCAATTTAAATTTTAAAAATTCATAACTTTCAAAATATTTTTCAAAAATTCACCAAATTGGTTTTAGGAGAATTTAAAAAAATTAAAATTTCAATTTTCTAAAAAAGTTGATTTTTTGTATTATTTTAATATTTTAATAATTAAAAAATAATAAAAATCACAAAAATAATAAAATTCACCAAAATGTCACATTTTGAATTTTAATCACTTAGGAACAAACCCCATATTTTTCTTAGGTCTATATGATGAGATATTAAATTTTAAAGCCCTAAGATAATTTTAAAATTAAAAAAATGTATTTTTTAGCATTTCCACTAAAATAATTCTAATAAATCAAAGAAAAATCAGAAAATTATAAAAATTGATTCTCTGTTTTCCTTGATATCAGAGAGATTTTTGAAAAATATAAAATTCATTTTTCAACCTTTATTTTATTTTTAAATTAATTAATACTCCAAAAATCAAAATAATTCTAATAAAAAGAATATAATTCAAAAAATTACCAAAATTGGTCCAAGTGGTCCTCCGGTCATTAGGAATGTCTCATAATTTTCTTAAGGACAGAAACTTTCCCTTGGTCATATTATTAAATTTTCCTTGGAAATCTCTATTTTCCACCAAAAATAATTACATAAATAAATTAAATACAGAAAAATCACATTTTCTCCTTTCATGTCTTTATTGACATATGAGTGAAGTCACATAAAAATTTCAAGTTCATTTAAGCTCAATTTAGTGAGTTATGAAATTATTAAGCTTGAAGGGCAAAATGGTAATTAAAATTTTAATCTTTAATTAAAACTTTAGGCTTAATAAAATTAAAGAGTAAAATATTTGATCCTAATCTGATTTGGATGATTGAAATTTAAATAATTAAAGGGTAGAAACCTACTAAACAATTTAAAAATAATTAAAATAAACCTTAATTAAATAATTGATTAAATTTGGAAGAATAATAAAATTGGAATTATTAAAATAGGGATATTATTAGGAAGAGATTTGTTCTTTAATTTAAGAATCCCTAAATTAATCACCTCAATAATATTTAATTCCTAATTAAAATGATAATCCAAATTTAAGATATAATATGCTAAAAGACTTAATCATTAAATTAAAGTAAAGTTAAATTATTTAAATTAAATCCTTTTAAATTTTCAATTAAATTAATACGTTAATGATTAAAATTAAACCATCTTTAAAACATAAAAAAAGGAATAATAAAATATTAAATTAAAATTAAAAATAAAATTAAATTAAAATTTAAGTTAAATTAAATTTAAATCAAATTAAATTAAATTAAATTAAATCAAATTGAATTAAATCAAATTAAATTAAATTAAATTAAATTAAATTAAAATTAAAACTAAACCAAATTAAATTAAAGTTAAATTAAATTGAATTAAAAATAACATCACCTAAGACATAAAGAAATTCAAAAATAAATATAAAGCAACTTGAACACTATTCCAAACTTAAACCCATTAAATCATAAACCATTTGAACATCAATTTGCCCTCGAAAGCTTTTGTTGTCATAACTCCTAAACAGAATGTTAAATGAAATGTTACTTCCCTCATAGGATATTCAAATGTCCTAGTTCACTGAGTAAGATAACAACAAAACTTGAACTCCCGGACGATTAATTCATCTGTATAATTAAATTCATTTGGACTTAAAACAATTCTAGCAATATTGAAAAGATGTTTAAGATTCTTCTTAAGAACTTCCTCAATATGATAGGATATTTATAAGAACAATTGAACTTAATTGTTCTTTGATGAAGAAAATTGTCCTCAAACCCAAACACAAGAACCTAGACGTCATAGGAAATGACTAGCTATAGGATTAGGAATTTGGTAGAAAACCATAACCCTTCCCATAGCTTTACCTAGGAACTTGCTTAAATATTCTAAATTATTTTTAAGTGCAACTTGGGATGACGGGAAGACCCTCCAGGTACGCTTTTATTTTATTGCAATTTACCTTCTTGCAATTTACTTTATTGCAAATGCACTTTACTTTTCTTGCATGATAAACAACTGTTGCATGAAAACCCACACCTCTAGGGTAGCCCCTAAAACTGAAACCCAAAACTTAATTAAAAGTCATTGCAAGATAAAATTCACCACCATAACATTTCAAAATATAAAACAACTCAAAATTTAATTACAAACAGAACACAAAACTGCAATTACAACTAAATTAAAACGTCTTGTTGGATGATCGGGAATACCTCGGATGATGTAACCTACGTGTTGCTAACGGGATTTCTCACGGTCTAAATGAAAGTGTGGAACTCATTTAATTGAGTTTAGCAAATTCATCTGGACTAAGTGAATCCGATAAAAATAACGATGCCGGAAGGATGGAACCGTGGGATCTTAACCGGTGTTGTTATAATCAACTTTAAGATTTGTTTTAAATAAAACATAAAAAAAAACTTGGAAATTAAGATTTTCTCTAAACCAAAACACTTTTTTCATCTCCTGATTTATGACTTCTATAACTAAACCTCTGCAACAACAAGGAGCTCGGAGCATGGTGGGCAACACGACCATCGTCGTCAGCAAAATTCAGATCTACTTCAGCAATCTTTCTTAGAATTAAATAACCAAGCCATAGGACTTCGAGGTAGTTTGCCTAGTGCAACATAAATCCTCAACCTTTTGTTAGGCATTTGCATTGCAAATTAAGCCCTAACCGGTTTTAGGATTCTGAGGTAGTCGTCCGATACGACATAAACCCTCACATCTTCCAGGCTATTTTTATGATTTTATCATACAAATATAAGTCCAAATTAATTAAAATTGACAAGATTGAAATATCACATAAACATTAGGACTTTTTTAAATCTAAGCCAAACAATAGGATAGTCGGGAAATTACCGAAGTTCGCTTCGAATCTGTAATTTCTCCTACCTTTCTTCCTTTGAATTCCCAAAATAAAATGTTCCAAATTTGATCCATTCCCTATTGAAATTCCAACATTCAATCCCTTGAAAACTTAAACTTTGAGATTCTTGGGAGCGAACTACTGATTATTATCGAGAGTTTTCTTAAGTGATTCCCGTCACTTAAGATGTAATTAACTATAGGGGCTTGCCCTTATACGGAATTTTAAGAACCCAGGTAATATAAACCCTGCTTAATTCATTTATATTAAGCAGAGGAAATTGTCGGCTTATAAAATTGGTTCGCAGACCAAACAGATGTCACAAATCTTCTAGTTTATTTAATCGAGCCCCATCACCAAACAGTGTGTCTATTCTTCGAGATAGATACACAGTTTGTGATGTGGTGCTCATTTATATAAACTATTTGGGATGTGAGATCAGTTTGATTTCATATCTTAAAATTTTCAAATTTAAAATTATTTTCAAAATAAAATACTACTTTTCAAATTATTTATTTAAATTAAATCTAAAATTCGCCGACAATTTCTGTAGGCGACCTCTTTTCAAAAATACAACACTCAACCCAAAAATATGCCGACAACTTCTGGCGACTCCGCTGGGGAAAATTCCTCTCTCCATTTTAATCAGACAATTCTGCTTTCAAAAATCGGTAGTGTATCCATGTTCCTAGTGGATCAAACTACCCTTCTTTCGGTTGGAATACTATGTTCATTTCTACCTTGAACAAGTACAGCCAACATTCTCTCGGATTTAGGAGCCACTATTTAGACACCCCTAAACAGAGAGGTTCCGAGATCCTTTTACCTCATTTTGGAGGTGGGGTGGACCCCAATAGGTATTAGTTTAGGAGCGGTCTTGCGGGTCGAGAAGTTTCTACAAGACTTTCTCTTCCTTTTCCGAGTTCCTAATCAATTCCTTTTACCCTTCCTACAACTCTCCTTCTTTTAATAATTCTCCTTCCTAACGAACAAATCTTTTCGAAAAAAGATAATTTTCCTTTAATACCACAAATACACTAAGATAAACAGAAATGTGTTCGGACTCTTTCTTTTTCGTCATAAGTTTTACGACAAGAAGAAGCACGATTCGGGGACTAACACTTGGAATCTGCCTCCGCGAAATGGAAGCCCCAAAACTGATCTTCTCCTTCGTCAACGGACTGGACATGGCCGTGTTCAAGGACGAACTGCCTGATAATGGAATCATTCAATTCGGACAAGGATTCGGGGACACCGACATCAAAATCCCCGACGTCACTCTATTTTCACTCACAAGCAAAGTACAAGAAACTGAGAAGCCGTTGATTGAGTTTAACCTCAAGTCAACTCATGAATTCCCTCCTCTGTAAAAGATTCCAACTGAGAGGAGTACTGCTGTTCACAGAAGGACTGTTGTTGCTACCCCCACTGGTCTAGTTGTCTCTGCACCTACCCCGACAGACTAAAGGGGAAGGAAATTTAGAACTGTGATGAACCTGTTACCGTGGAGGGTACAGACCTTCCTATGAGACCTTCTGTTTTTGAAATCGAGTCCAGCTCAAGAATTCCATCACTGACACGAACTCAGAGGAGGAACAGAAGTAGAATAATTGCTAGAGAAGCCAGAGCCGCTGAAGTTGCTTTCCTAGAAGAAATCCCAAAACTGCCCGAGTATACACTGCTGCCTGAATACATACCACTTTTGGGAGGAAGCAGGTTCCATCCCCTCTCCGCTGTAGAGGATGAGGAAAATGTTCTCAAGATTGCTACCGCATTGCCTCAACCCGTATATTACAATGATAGCCGTAAGAAAAGGGCTAGAATTACACCATTTGCTCGACTGCAAACCTTGATAGAGAAGTTAGCAAAGAAAGAAAAATGCCCTGTGTCGGAAATTTTAAGAAGGATAGGGCGGGTGCCGGCCAAATCTCGTCTTGGGCCGCGAGTGGAACCTGCTATCGCTGCGGAGAAGCCAAATAAGAGAATGAAAGCTAGTCCACCCGTCGTTGTTTCAGGACTACAGATTAGGGAGGATACCACCTTCCAGCATTTGGCTGACAAACCATCCGGTCCTAGACCTTCTGCTGCTAGAAGGATGGTATGGCGTCCCACTACCGGACAATTAAGATTAAAACAACGACTCGAGAAGGAAAGTCTCGTCGAGAGACTTGAGTCCGAAGAAAGTGCTACTTGCGGTAAAGGGGACTCATGAGAAGGAAACCCGACGGTTATCACATGACAACCGCAAGGATGTACGGAAAAGACCACTAGAAGATGCTATGAAAAAGCTAAGAACCGATATTCGGCGATTAGCAAGGGAAAGAGAAGAGAAATTCGGAGATGAGATTGATTCGTCGAGTTCATGGATGATGAATATGCGAGAAATTAACATGGTTGAAACACGAGCTTCGTCGGCTTCACAAGGTGCCCTGCACGCGCAGAAAGAGAGGAGCCGGAAGTAATGAGGAGGCGGCTTCAAGAGAAAGATGATACGATCGCCCAAATGGCAAAAAGGATGGAAGAGATGGCTGTAGCCCTAGCCACTCTCCAGAGTCAGGTGCAACCCCAAAGAGAGACACCCCCAGAAGTCATTCACATTATAGACGGAGGAAAGGAGATTACATCCGTCAACGGGGATGATCAATTAAAGAAGGATGCAACACAAAGCATGATTCCGGAAAAGGATATTAAGAGCATGGTGGAACAGCAGGTGCAAGAAGCCTTGGCACAATCAAAGAGCGGGACATCCATTCGGACGGGTAGACCTTACCCTGAGGAATTCGACGCTGCCCAATATCCGAAAGGCTTTGTACCACCTCTGTTCAAGACCTTTGATGGAACTGAAAACCCTCGTCAGCATGTTGCACATTTTCGTGCCAGTTGTTGCAATGCTGGCGGAAGTGATGCTTTACTCTTCCGACAATTTGTCGGCGACTCGTCGGGGATCGCCTTTAATTGGTATGCGGAATTGCGAACAGGTTCGGTGAAGACATTTTCAGAACTTGAGAACCTTTTCATCAAGCGATTTGTCGGAGCTCAGCACCACATCACTATAGGCGATTTAGTGGTAGAGAAGCAGAAGCCGAACGAAACCTTGGTGGACTACATAATTCGATGGAGGAATCTAAGTATGAAGTGTGAGCCACAACTACAAGAACAGCATGCAGTCGGTATTTTACTTAAGAGCATTGTCGGCATTATTTTCAGGTTGTGTGTTTTATTTTGAAAAGGGGGTCGCCTAACAGAAATTATCGGCGAATTTTAGATTTTAAATTTAATTTAAATATATATATAATTTGGAAAGTAGTATTTGATTTTGAAAATAATTTTAAATTTGAAAATTTTAAGATATGAAATCAAACTGATCTCACATCCCGAATAGTTTATATAAATGAGCACCGCATCACAAACTGTGTATCTATCTCAAAGAATAAACACACTGTTTGGTGATGGGGCTCGATTAAATAAACTAAAAGATTTGTGACATTCGTTTGGTCTGGGAACAAATTTTATAAGCCGACAAATTCCCCTGCTTAATATGAAAGCATCAAACAGGGTTTATATTACACAGGTTCTTTAAATTCCCTATAAGGGCAAGCCACTATAGTTAATTACATCTTAAGTGACGGGAATCACTTAAGAAAACTCTCGATAATAATCGATAATTCGCTCTCAAGAATTTCAAAGTTTAAGCTTTCAAAGGATTGAATTTTGGAATTTCAATAGGGAATGGATCAAATTTGGAAGATTTTATTTTGGGATTTCAAAGGAAGAAAGGTAGGAGAAATTACAGATTCGAAGCGAACTTCAGTAATTCCCCGTATATCCTATTGTTTGGCTTGGATTTAGGAAAGTCCTAATATTTATTTAATGTTTTGATCTTGCCAATTTTAATTAATTAGAACTTATATTTATAGGATAGAATCACACAAATAGCCTTGAAGATGTGAGGGTTTACGTCATACCAAACGACTACCTCGGAGTCCTAAGACCGGTTAGGGCTTAATTTACATGACATGATCATGCAAATGCCTAACGAAGAGTTGAGGATTTATGTTGCACCAGGCAAACTACCTCGAAGTCCTATGGCTTGGTTATTTAATTCTAAGAAAGTTTTGTCGAAGTAGACTCGGGTTTTGTCGACGAAGATGGCCATGTCGCCGCACGAGTGCTCGAGCTCCTTGTTGTTGCAGAGGTTTAGTTATAGAAGTCATAAATCAGGAGATAAGGAAAGTGTTTTGGTTTAGAGAAAAATCTTAATTTCCAAGTGTTTTTAACATTTTAATTAAAATAAATTTTAAAGTTGATTATAACGACACCGGTTAAGATCCCACGGTTCCATCCTCTCGGCATCGTTATTTTTATCGGATTCACTTAGTCCGGATGAATTTGCTAAACTCAACTCGAATGAGTTCCACACTTTCATTTAGACCGTGAGAAATCTCGTTAGCAACACGTAGGTTACATCATCCGAGGTATTCCCGATCATCCAACAAGACGTTTTAATTTAGTTGTAATTGTAGTTTTGTGTTCTGTTTGTGATTAAATTTTGAGTTGTTTTATATTTTGAAATGTTGTGGCGGTGAATTTTATCTTGCAATGACTTTTAATTTAGTTTTGGTTTCGGTTTTAGGGACTATCCTAAAGGTGTGGGTTTTCATGCAACAGTTGTTTATCATGCAAGAAAAGTAAGTGCGATGCGATTAAATAAATTGCAATAAGGTAAATCGCAACAAAATAAAAGCGTACACGGAGGGTCTTCCCGTCATCCCAAGCTGCACTTAAAACACAATTAGAATATTTAAGCAAGTTCCTAGGTAAAGCTAAGGGAAGGGTTATGGTTTTCTACCAAATTCCTAATCCTATAGCTAGTTATTTCCTATGACGTCTAGGTCCTTGTGTTTTGGTTTGAGGACGATTTTCTTCATCAAAGAATAATTAAGTTTAATTGTTCTTATGAGTATACTATCATATTGAGGAAGTGCTTAAGAAGAATCTTAAACATCTTTTCAATATTGTTAGGATTGTTTTAAGTCCAAATGAATTTAATCATACAAATGAATTAATCGTCCAGGAATTCAAGTTTTGTTATCTTGCTCAGTGAACTAGGACATTTGAATATCATATAAGTGAAGTAACATTTCATTTAACGTTTTGTTTAGGAGTTATGATAACCAAAGCTCTCGAGGGCAAATTGGTGTTCAAATGGTTTATGATTTAGTTTAACTTCAATTAACGGGTTTAAATTTGGAATAGTGTTCAAGTTGTTTTATATTTAATTTCTTTATGTCTTAGGTGATGTTATTTAATTCAATTTAATTTAACTTTAATTTAATTTAATTTGGTTTAGTTTTAATTTTAATTTAATTTTGATTTTTTAATTTTAATTTTAATTTTAATTTTAATTTTAATTTTAATTTTATTTGATTTTATTTTAATTTAATTTAATTTAATTTAATATGTTTTAATTTAATTTAATTTAATATGTTTTAATTTAATTTAATTTAATTATTATTTTTTTGTTATTTTATTTTTTAATTTAATTTAATTTATTTGATTTAATTTAATTTAATTTATTTAATTTGTTTGATTTAATTTAATTTAATCTTTAATTTAATTTTATTTTTAATTTTAGTTTAATTGAAAATTTAAAAAGAGTTTAATAATTTAACTTTTTTATTTAATTTTAATGATTAAGTCCTTTAACATTTTAAAACTTAAATTTGAATTATCATTTTAATTAGGAATTAAATATTATTGAGATGATTAATTTAGGGATTTTTAAATTAAAGAATAAATCTCTTCCTAATAATATCCCAATTTTAATAATTCCAATTTTATTATTCTTCCAAATTTAATCAATTATTTAATTAAGGTTTATTTCAATTATTTTAAATTGTTTAGTAGGTTTCTACCCTTTAATTATTTAAATTTCAATCATCCAAATCAGATTAAGATCAAATATTTTACTTGTTAAGTTTATTAAACCTAAAGTTTTAATTAAGGGTTAAAATTTTAATTACCATTTTGCCCTTCAAGCTTAATAATTTCATAACTCACTAAATTGAGCTTAAATGAACTTGAAATTTTTTATGTGACTTCACTCATATGCCAATAAAGACATGAGAGGAAAAAATGTGATTTTTTCTGTATTTAATTTATTTATGTAATTATTTTTGATGGAAAATAGGAATTTCCAAGGAAAATTTAATAATATGACTACGGGAAAGTTTCTGTCCTTAAGAAAATTATGGGACATTCCTAATGACCAGAGGACCACTTGGACTAATTTTGGTGATTTTTTTAATTATATTGTTTTTTATTATAATTATCTTAAGTTTTGGAGTATTAATTGATTTAAAAATAAAATAAAGGTTGAAAAATGAATTTTATATTTTTCAAAGATCTCTCTGATATCAAGGAAATCAGAGAATCAATTTTTACAATTTTCTGATTTTTCTTTGATTTATTAGAATTATTTTAGTGAAAATGCTAGAAAATATATTTTTTTAATTTTAAAATTACCCTAGGGCTTTAAAATTTAATATCTCATTAAATAGACCTAAGAAAAATATGGGATTTGTTCCTAAGTGATTAAAATTCAAAATGTGACATTTTGGTGAATTTTATTATTTTTGTGATTTTTATTATTTTTTAATTATTAAAATATTAAAATAATACCAAAAATCAACTTTTTTAGAAAATTGAAATTTTAATTTTCTTAAATTCCCCTAATATCAGAGAGGCTCCAAAACTAATTTGGTGAATTTTTGAAAAGCATTTTGAAAGTTATGAATTTTTAAAGTTCAAATTGACTAAATGGCTTAATCAACCAAATTAATAGGGCTAACCATGTCCAATTGACTTCAAATTTTTATGGTGGGTTCCTCTGATCCTAAAGGTCAGTGGAGAATTCATTTCAAGTCAATTTGATATATGGTTAGCTCTAATTAATTAAGAAGCTATTTTGGGTGTTTAAGCCAATTAGTGTTATTTTAAATAAACTAATCCAAAATCTATTTTTCCTAGGGTCCTCTGGTCATAAGAGACATCACCAAATTTTCCTAGAATTTATTTCACAACATGCTAATTATTGGATTTAAAATACTCAAAACGAGTAACATGAATTTGAAAAATCAATAACTTCTCATAGGGATGGCCTCCGACTTTGGAAAATTCGGGGAATGTTCCCCAATTCGGAGGCTTCAAAAGCCCTATGGTCTCATGCCATGGTGAATTTCCTATATGCATGGAGAATTAAAACAATGCAGAAGGGAAATAAATCATTAAAAATAAAATACTTGATGAAATTAAATAATTTCTTTTCCACATTATTCTCCTCTCGTTCACCGAGCAAGAGGGTATTTTTATTTTATTTTTCCGATTTTCCTACACAAAGTTATGGATTTTTGAAGTTTAGGGAATTAAATAAATCGAGAAAATACCCTAATTTTCTATTTATCCATGCGGCGCCGCGTCAACCTCGGCAGCCTCCGAAACGCCGCGTGGCGCTCTCCGATTCGACGCCGCCATCCGACTCGGCGTACGGGGGCCCGCTGTGTCGTTCCATCTCCTGATCCGGTGCGATCCTGGCCGTCCATCCGCGCGTGTATTAAATGAACGGCATCCGTTCATCGTCCCCAGACGTCCTTACCCGAGAGCCGTCCGTCTTCTAGGCCTAAGATCTCACTCGATACTTGACCAAATTTAACGTTCTTATGCTCTATGGATTCGTCTCGAGAAGACGAACACATCCATATGGTTTATGTGGCATGAAATTGACTCAATAAAAATGGAGAATGTTCGAAGCTCGGGAAGAAGAGTGAGGCCATACCTTTGCTCGGAGAAGTGTGGCTTCGATCCGAGGGTTGTGTCACCTTCGATCGGATCCCAACAAGCTCCGGATGAAGTCTCCGGTCCGGTGAATTGCCTAGGTAGGATTTCGACCACGGCCGATCACAAAGCTTGGAGGCCGGAGCAACCGGGTGGCTCTGGAGATGGGGCTTTCGGTGGGAAACTTCTCCTCTTGGTCCGGTGAAGGTGTAGGACCGATCGATTCGAGGATTGGCTCACCGTGACAAAGTGTCCCGGTTTTGGGTGAAATTTCGGCTGAGAAATTGGATTCTGTTGGTAGGGATTAGAGCAAATTGACACTGAGGATCAACTGCTCTAAGGATGGAGAAGGATTTGGAACAATTTTGGCAGAGTTTCGGCAAGGTTTGTGCAACTCTCCTCCCATGGCCGTGAGGGGGTCGGGTTTAAATAGAGGTGGATGGAGGGCCTCCCAGGGAGAGTTAGGGCTTGGGATCAGCCTGCCTCAGGCATGGGAAGAACGAGCCATGGTGGCCATTGGGCATGGGGCGGCTCAACGAGGTGGAATTCCAAAGTTTGGCTCCTCCCAAGGTCTCGGCCATGGTGTTTTCCGGCGACCCGGGAGGCCGGCCGGCAGGCATGGGTCACCCTCGGGTCCGAGTGGGTCAAGGCTGGAGGTTTGTGCAGTCAATTGTTCATGGACATGTGTAAAGGGTTTGAATCAAAAGGGAATGGGGAGAGGCTCATTTTGGGTCCAAATGGGTCAACCCACCATTTTGGGTTTGGTGCACCCTTCCAAGCTCTGGTTTTGGGCTGGGAGGCTCATGTGAGTCAACCTACCAAAGGTGGTGAAGTCCACATCAAGGATTAGGTGGCAAAGTATGGTTTAGAGTGTATCATGTTCAAGGTAAAAAGGGCTTAAAAGGGTTTAAGAAAGAGACCCCCTCTCTTACCATTAATGGTTTGGTGAGGTGGAAAGTGGATTCCATGGCTCTCATGGCTCCTATGGGGCTCATGCATGGCTTCATGGCTTGTCTTTGGCTTGGGGAAAAGCTTGGTCAATTTCATGAAAATGGATTTTAGAAATTTTGGTAATTTGATGGGAATTTGTATGAAGCTTGATTTGGAATGGTTTAATGAAGATTTTGAAACTTAGGGGTGATATCAATTAAAGGTGTGATGAAAAGAAATTGCCATGTGGGCTTTAGGGCCAATTTTGGGCTTCTGTATTTGGTGGAAATGGGCTTTTAGAATGGTTTAGGAAAGTGGGCCTTTAGGTTTGAAAACAAATTGGTGGATGTAAATTTTGCAAAGGATTAGATCTCATGAGTGTTGAATTTAGTTTAAGAATGTTTCATGAATGATTTGGAATAATAAACTTGAAGTGTTTGGGCTAGGTTTGGGTTGGATTTGGACCTCTTTGGTGAATGGGCCAATGTAGGTCAAATTGGGCTAACTTGGGCAAATGTTGGGCTAGGGTTGAAATTGATGTAAAATAAGTGTTGGGAAATGTTTATGGGAGTGTTTCAAAGAGGTTTTGGCCTTGGTTGGGTTTTGATTTTGGGGTTTGGGCATATTTGGGTTAAGTTTGGGTTTAGGTCAAAATTGGGCCTTTTAGCTTTGGGTTGAATTTGAGTGGGGTTTGGGTCTAAATGTTGGGAAAATCATGTTAGTTTTTTCTTTGTAGGGATGTTAAGGAAGGATTAAAAAAGATTTGGGGTTAATTGGAGTTGAATTGGGTGAGTTTGGGTTAGGTTTGGGTCATGGGTCCAAATTGGGCTTTAAGGCCAACAGTGAAATTGGATCCAAATGTCAATCAAATTGGACTTGGATTTGGTCTAGATTGGTGTTGGGAGTGTTGAATTGAAGTTTATAATTGAATTGGACCAGGATTTGGGTCAATTGGGTCGGTTTGGTTTGACATTGTGTTCACTTAGGGTTAAAATGGGTCAAATTGGGGGTTTTGATAAAAGTGGGGTAAATTAACAAACTTGGCCCATGGTGTAGTTAAACAAAATGAAATTGGTAATATTTGGGATTTTCTGGAATTTTCTGGGAATTTTCTGAATTTTTGGATTTTTGGGTCAAGAGGGGTATCTGGGGTATTTGGAGGGTATTGGGAGGTATTTTTGGAATTTTTGGTATTTTTGGCTATGAATGATCAATTTGAGTAATGTGGGAATGTTTGGGAATAATTTTGAGGAATTTTGGGTGATTTGGAAATTTTGGAGGATTTCAAGGGTTTTGGGTAAAGCTAGTGGGTATAGTGGTCCCGGGGTCAAAATCGAAAATTTGGAAAATTGAAGATTGGGTAAATGTAAGTGGAATAAAATCATTTTGGTTGAGCCTTGAAGCCATATCAAGCTCACATGAGCCATGAAGGGACTCATTTGAGGCATCCACTACATTGTTCCTAACCCTCTTAGCCAAGGGCTTAGGGGTTAAGGAACATCCATGTGAATCACCTACATGAGTCAGGAGGTCCAGTTAGGTATGGGTGTGTTTTATGAGGTGTGTGAAAGTGTAGTGTATAAATGTAGTGTATGTGTAAGTCAGCCCTCACCGCACCGAGGCCACCCGTGGCGGTCCTAAGGCCAAAGAGTCCCATAGGTACTCATCCTTTAAACTTCCACATTCGATTTCAACCCTCAGTGTGATTAGGGGTCTACGGTCAAGTTTGTGGAGTTTGCGGGGAGTTAAGAAGTGGTTTGAGTTTCTAAGTGGTGGGTCCCAATTCTAGTCCTTTAAGATAGTCAAAGGAAAAGCCTAAGGCTAGATCCTAAGTACTAAAAAGAAGAAGTGAAGACCTCATCAAAAATGAGGTCAACAAGCATTCATGTCCCGATAGTACTTCTCCTCAAAGGATTTACTATTAAGACTTTCGAGAAGTTGTTAAGCAAGGCCAAAAGCTTGCAAGAGGAGGCGAAGCAATTAAGTTTCACCGACAAAACAGACAAACAGAAACCCGTGAAAACTTTTGAAAAGAAGTCCGGGATCGTTGCAGCAGTCGATAAAGGCAAGCAATCTATACAAATATCGTCAGAACGGCCGCAGCAACCTCAACAGAATTACCAGCAACCCCGACCCAGCTATCAGTCATCTCAACAGTATGAACAACCGCCTCGTCCGCAACGTACGTTAAGGGAGCTTCGAGCGAGGGAGTATCCGTTCAAGAATGAGGCAAGTACCAAAAATGTTCCGCGAGTCGATGAAGACTCCGGATTTCCAATCGCCCGAGCCTAAGAGACCAGAAGAAGTCAACAAGAAAGGTGATCCCAACTTTTACCCTTACCACCGGATGCTTGGGCATAAGATAGAAGATTGTATTACCTTCAAAAGTTGGCTCAACGACAATCTTCGGAAAGGGAATATAATGATCCCGAAGGAGTACATGAAGGAACCCCAGAAAGGAGGTTTCGTCAATGTTTTCTCGATGGATCTCATTGTTCCGATAGATCCCTATGCGACTGATGATGGATGGACTACCGCTTGGACAAAGTCTTCGAAGAAGATTTTGGAT
Organism: Papilionanthe hookeriana x Papilionanthe teres; assembly: GCA_022702705.1. Classification (NCBI taxonomy): domain Eukaryota; kingdom Viridiplantae; phylum Streptophyta; class Magnoliopsida; order Asparagales; family Orchidaceae; genus Papilionanthe; species Papilionanthe hookeriana x Papilionanthe teres. The sequence goes on from CM040424.1 coordinate 11,503,692, forward strand.
CACATCCAAACCGCTTCGGTGCGAGCCTCAATTCAGAGTTCGAAACCTGTCAAGTCGGTACTATCACTTGCGATAAAAGAACCACCTCAACAAGAGACGATTGAAGAGAAGAAGAAAATCGACGAAGAAGAGAAGATCGAGGCTCTTAAGGCTAGACTAGGGGCTGCTTATCCTAGGATAGTTGTTTCCGATTCGGGGGAGAAATCTCTCGAACCTCTAACTCGTATGATTATCTGCTCACTCCGGTGGGATCTTATAATGATAAGGGTTATGGCGTTGGCTACGTTTTGACTGTTTCTAACGATTACGTAACTAGCGATAATCCGGACATCGATTCTGATACAAATGACAATTCTCAAATCATACACAATCTCGACGGTCACAATGACAAAAAAGACATCCACCAAGGAGGCTACGAGAGTTCAGCAAGCAATGAATCTATTTGCGAGTTTCGAGGAGCTCCAGTCACAATAGAGTTAGAGCCTTCGGACTCCGAAGCTAATCCGAAGAACTCGTCATTCCGATTCAAGAGGAGACACTAGCAAACTCAATACTAGATTCAGAAGAAATTACAGAAGTTAACTTAAGAAGTGGAAGAATTCTACCTCCGAGAATGGGTCCAAAGGACAAAGAAAAGCAGGTGGTTGTTCAGGAAGAACCAACCCGGCAGAAGAAATACCCATTCGGGAAGAAATCGAGACACATGGAAATAAAGTGGACTACAACGTGCTAGCCCATCTTAGGAAACTACCGGCCAAACTGAGCATCTACGACGCTCTCATCTTATCAAAGGAGATGAGAGAAGCTCTGATCAAGGCCTTACTTGAACCGGAAATTTGCTTAGCTCAAATGGCCGGAGATTCCTTAGATGAGGTTTGTTCGTTAAAGGAAAAGCGAGGTGTCACCTTCACGGACAATGATCTACTACTTGGGACAGCAGACCACAACCGACCGTTGTACATTTCAGTTACAATTGGGAAGTTTACACTCTCCAGAGTATTGGTGGATCCAGGAGCATCAATCAATATAATGAATCTTCGAACGCTAGCATACTTGGAAATTGATGCTCGCGAGCTTGAAGCAGACAAAATGTTATTAAGAGGATTCAACTAGAAAGGAGAAAGAGCCCTCGGATCAATAACACCGCTAATGAAGATCGGTGACTTAGCAAAGACAACCGCAAAATTTCACATAATCGATTCGAAACGTCGTTCAACGCTCTACTTGGGCCGACCATGGATACATGAAAACCGGATGGTACCATCATCTCTACATCAGTGCATCAAATACTACGATGGTGGGGAACAGTGCATCAAAGGTGACTGACAACCATTCTCCGTACATGAAATTGGAATCCATGAAGATGCAGCTTGTTATGCACCTCCGAAGAAAATAATCTTCTCCAGAGATACCATAACGAATGAAGCAAAGGGAATTCGGGATGACGAAGAACCTGAAGTTCTAGTCCAACAGTCACTCACCACTCCCTTACGGCGAGATGGTGAAGGTTTCTCCACAATTCGCATCTAAGGTTGAGGCCGGGGATGAGGTCGTGGTAGAGACGTTAAGACAGTTGGACAGAGGAAATCAGCCATCAATGTTGATTGGGAAGACAATTCTGAAGAAGAAAAAGAGATTAAACAAGAAGCATCGACAATAAGTCGGAAGAAACCGCAATTCAGGATCCCGCTCGAAGATGAAAAGAATGAAGAATATAAATCGATGTACGAGAAGATTAACCACTATGTACATACTATGACCCTGACCCCGATCCATTCTAATAAGATCGAGGGTATGGTGGTCAAAGAGGTACGTAGCGGCGGTGCAAAGCCAATCAAATTCTACAGTGGTGCTCCTTCCTCCAAAACTGAAAATAATGTACAATTTGAAGATGTCACTTCATCAGAATTAATGGAATTACCTTATGAGTGGTACTCTCCCCGTGTTCAAAATTTAATTCAGCGTGGTTTCTTACCTCGACAATGGACAAAAGGTCAATCACAACATTTTAAAAAATTATGGAATAACTCCGGTCGTCCACCCAATTCAAAGCATGGTCTCGGATTCGGCATAGTAGGATCAGTTGACGATACTGAACTTTGCTTGGTTGTCACTTGCGAGTCTAATGAAAACTGCATGGAAACTACAGAAGAATTTGAAGATTTACAAATTAGAGACGCTCCACCAGAATTCGAAGAAGAGATTAAATCTACAATAGATGAGTTAACGGAAGTTAACTTAGGTACTAGCGAAGAGCCTAGACCTACCTTTGTTAGCTCCTTACTCAATAAAGAATACTCCGAAGAAATAATCAAGTTATTAATGGAATTTAAAGACTGTTTTGCTTGGAACTACGATGAGATGCCGGGATTAGCTCCGGAGGTCGCGAGTCCATAAGCTAGGAGTGGATCCTACTTCGTCCCGGCCGACAAGGTCCCGGAAGAATGCGTCTAGAAATCGAACAACAAGTCATAGCCGAAGTTAAAAAGCTAACGAGATGCTAAATTTGTCCGTGAAGAAAATACCCGACTTGGTTAGCCAATGTGGTACCGATTAGGAAGAAGAATGGTCGGATCGGAATTTGTGTGGATTTCGGAGATTTAAACAAGGCATGTCCAAAGGATGAATTCCCTCTACCGATCCTGAATTAATGATCGACATTGCTTCGACACATGAAATATTCTCATTCATGGATGGATCTTCGGGATAAAACCGGATAAAAATGGCTCCGGAAGATGAAAAACTTACGAGCATTCGGAACGCTAATCGGAGTATATTGCTACACGAGTGATGCCATTCGGACCGAAGAACGCAGGAGCAACATACCACAGAGCGATGACAAGAATTTTTGATGATCTCATCCACAATCAAGTCGAATGCTACGTGGACGATGTGGTCATCAAAAGCAAAGTAAAGGACAACCACCTATATGATTTGAGAATTGTTTTCGAACGATTAAGACAATTTAACCTTAAGATGAATCCCTTAAAATGTGCCTTTGGTGTCACCTCCGGGAAATTCTTAGGATTCGTTGTCTCACATCGTGGAATTGAAATCGACCCGGAAAAGATTAAAGCTATCTTAGAAATGCCGCCTCCCAAAACCTTAAAGCAACTACGATCTTTTCAAGGGAAGCTGGCAAATCTTCGACGCTTTATCTCAAACTTGTAAGGTAGGTGTCAGCCTTTCTCAGCATTAGTTAAAAAGGACGCCAAATTTACTTGGGAATAGAAATGCCAGAAGGCCTTTGAGGACATTAAGCAATATTTAATTACACCTCCTGTCTTAGCAGCCCCAGTCTCAGGTAGACCGCTGATACTTTATACCACGGCTTTAGACGACTCACTCGAGCCTCGTTAGCCAGGTCAATGATGAGGGTAAAGAAAATGCTCTTTACTACCTAAGCCGTCGTTTACTTCCGACGGAAATAAGGTATCCCGCAATTGAAAAGCATTGTTTGGCCCTGATCTTTGCCGCTCAAAAGCTCAGGCACTACATGCTTTCTCATAAGGTCAACCTGATCTCGAAATTTAATCCATTGCAATACTTGATGACCCGTCCAATGCTTTACGGCGGACTTGTCGGATGGTCGATGATATTATTGCAATTTGATATAACTTTCGTGCCTCTTCGTGCCGTAAAGGGACAAGTCCTAGCGAGACTTCCTCGCAAGACACACCCTTTGCCGGCAGAATCTCCTCTCGATGACGATTTGCCGGATGAACAAATAATGAGCCTAGAAGACCTCGAGGATCGACGTTGGGAATTATATTTCGACGGAGCATCTTCAGCACACAAAGACGAAGAATCGCAAGTGATAGTGCTCGGTAAGGCAGGGATCGGACTAATCTTTATAACACCAGAGCGGGGGATGTTAAGATACTCCTACCACTTGACAGAGTCGTGTACAAACAACAAAGCAGAATACGAAGCCCTCATAACAGGACTGGAATTAACTATTCAAATGGGGATAACAGACATCAACATCTACGGGGATTCACAGTTAATCATTCAATAGATCGCCGGACGGTACAGAATTTTAAAGCCAAGACCCGAGCAATACTTCCAGTATGTCATACAGTTGTTGGAACAGATTCTGAATGTGACAATTTACAAAATTCCCAGGAGAGAAAACGCTTTAGCAGATGCGTTAGCCCGCCTCGCAAAAGAATTTGCCTGCTTGCAAGATGAATCAGTGGAAGTGTCAGTTCACGGATGTCGGGTCCATCACGGCTCGACATAGACACAATACACAAATTAGAAAAAGAAGAAGAATCGATTGCAATAGTGACGGAAAACACGAGAAGATTGGCGACGACCATTAATAGAATACACGCAAATAGGAAAACTACCGGACGATAGGACGTTAGCCCATCGGATCAAGAAAAGAACTCTGTCCTACACATTAATAAATAACACGTTATACAGAAGGTCTTTCGATCAAATGTGGCTAAGGTGCCTAAGCGGGTCCGAGGCCCGTGAAATTGTTAAAGAGGTGCATTCGGGACTCTATGGCGCTCACCAGTCGGGTCCGAAGATGAAAATGAAAATTAAAAGACTAGGGTATTACTGGCCCTCGATGATGACCGACTGCATGAAAATCGCCAAGAGCTGTCACTAATGCCAAGTGCACGGAGTGGTTCTACACCAACCTCCGAATGTGTTACATCCGACAATTGTGTCGTGGCCATTTGAATGTTGGGACACAGATATAGTGGGTCAAATAGAACCACCATCTTCAAAAGGACATCGCTTCATTCTTGCGGCTACAGATTACTTTTCCAAGTGGGCAAAGGCAGTTCCACTTAGAGAAGTGAAAGCACACCACGTGCTACGGTTTTCAAGAACCAAGTTGTCTACGGTTTCGGAGTGCCGCGCGGGATCATCTCGGATAATGGGTCGGCATTCGAAGCACACAAATCAACAATTTTGTCGGGAGACACGGAATCGGCCGGCGATATTCAACAATTTACTACCCAAGAGAAAACGGCACTGGTCGAGGCTTTTAATAAAACTCTCGTTCAAATTTTAAAGAAAACTTTGGACGATAATAAGAGAAATTGGCACGAGAAGTTATTAGAAGCCTTATGGGCCTACCGGACAACCTTCGAACTCCTACTCAAGCTACACCTTACGCTCGGGTCCGAGGCGAGTGTTACCCTTAGAGGTTCGGCTTCCTTCACTCGAATTGCGAGTCTGCAAACAAAATCACGACGGAAGAGAATGCCAAATTACGACTAGAAGAATTAGAAAGCCTAGAAGGAAAAAGACTTGCAGCGCGACGAATTTAGAACTATACCGAGCCAAGATGGTTCGAAGCCCATGACGGACGGTCCGCCCAAGAACCTTCGAAGTTGGTGACTTAGTTCTCGTTCTCAAGAGACCTATCCTTGCACACCGCAAGATAGGAGGAAAATTTGAACCCACTTGGGAAGGACCGTTTGTGGTTGAAGACGGTATACTCGGGAGGCTCATACCGGCTAGTGAATTGCCGAGGAGAACGACATATGCTTCCGATCAATGGACGATACTTGAAAAAGTATTACGCTACCTGATGTTTCGAAGGAATGAATTCTTCATCCCTAGAAGCACGGGTGAAGTAATTACTTATGACTGGGTCCAAACCCAAAAATAATAAAAAATATGCTAAAATAAATAAAATCATGAAAATAAAGTTTTCCTTGTTTTCTCTTCCATATCAAAATCTCTTTCCCGATCTTATCCCACTTCATTCTCGTTGAATTTAAAATATAAAAGGAATAATAAAAAAAAGAAAGAAAACTCTGTCTTTAATAAACATTTTCTTAATGTTCTTGTTCTTAGTACAGTCCCTGATCCTTTTCCTTGTCTTTTCGCAGGGAAATGTCGATCGGGCGGTTGGTCCTGAACTTTAGAAATGGTGTAAGCCTTGCACTCAACGAAAAGAGGGTGAAAGATGGAGTGATAATAGAGATTGACTCAAACTTCGCACCAGCAGGCCTGCAATACGAGGAAAGTGAGCCGGGTCCCGGTTGACCGAGAGGAACTGCCCGATCGGACGATAATGAAAGTGGGTGGCCCAAGCCACCACTCTAGCGACAAGAAAAGGAAAACAAGCATCGAAGAAGACAAGAGAATCAAGTACGTAGTCGCTACGTGCAGAAGGCGGAGCTTGTCAGCACCGCGCCCACAGAAATTCAGGAAGTACGAAGAGCTACTCTCACAGCAACTTAGCGAAGAAATAAAAATCGCCGTATCCGCAAGATGTTAACTAAATTAGCAGCGGACCAGCACGATGAGGCAGTTGCTACTGCCAATACATATACTTCAAGGACGCCAGTTCGCCAGAAACCTGAAGGAAGGAGGCCAGCTCCGAGGATAACAGAAGAGACCAGGGAAATCTTAAGGAGAACAGAAGAAGGAAGGCTACCACACCACCAGATAAAGTCACCAGTAATGCATAACCTTGTTGCAGAAGCAACCCCGGAGGATGTCCCGACGGACACCATCCCCGAGGAGCCGAGGTATGTGGGGAGAACGTGAAGGGATTGAGCCATATATCCCACGATACGTCACTGAGGCCTCGCCATTTGTAGATTATTCCAGAATACGAGCTAGAAACAATGCAGAATGTCGAGAAGAAGACTTTTGAATACTTCGAGAGAATCAGAGGCAGGAGGATCAATATACTAGAAGGCCTCGAGCTACATACAAACGTGTTCTCAGAATATGAACAACAACAAATCGTGGATCGCATCCGAGATTTGAAAAGAATGGGCCGAGCGGGCCGCCTAAGAGAAAACACTTACTCGGAACCCCGGAGATGGATGCCGGGGAAAGGGAGAATTACAATATAATGTGGATGCTTGCTACGACTTCGTAGAAGACAGGAAGGAAACCCACCGGGATACTCCGTCATGGCCGGGTGGATCCAATGTCATTAGTCATCAAAAGGATGGTAAAAAGAATGATAACGTGGAGGTTACTGCCGGCAGATTGCATACCCAACAGTTGCATCATTAACATTTACAAGAAGGGTGATTGCATACCCCCGCACATAGATCACCACGACTTTGTCGGACCTTTACGCACGGTTTCTTTTTTGAACAAGTGTAATATCATGTTCGGATCCGACCTCCGGATAGTAGGCCCGAGTGAGTTCCGAGGGCCGGTAAAGATACCATTACAGGTAGGTTCCGTCATGATGCCGAAGGGCAACGGAGCGAGATGTCGCTAAACATTGCATACCGGGAGTACCAATGAAGCGGATCTCGGTTACTTTCGGAAGGATGGATGACGGAAAGCACCTTACCACTTCCAGCCAAACCCGGAGCTAGAAAGCCTCCGACCTTACGAGCTGTGAGTTACATGGAAAATATCACACCTCCAACGTACATCCATACGGCATCCTTGCCAAGGATGGCTTGGAAGGTGATGTTATTGACCATGTACTTCACTATTCAGACATGGATTTCTGACAGATACCTTTTTGATGGATCGACAAAGATCATACATAGTCTGTTTTGAGTCTACATGAATTGTATGAGATGTATTCCAGATCGAGTTGCATGATGTATCTTCAACATGATTGGAATGAAAGTGACCATGTCACATTTTTGGCCTTCACCTCTTTTGTGCAAGTTGATTGAGAAACGCCATTAAAGTTAAATGAACTTCGAACGAAGAACAGAAAAGAAAAAAAAAGGAATAAAAGAAAACTTTCCTTAAAAATCTAAAAAATGATGAAAACCAAATTCACATGAGCATTAAATGAATGATAAAATAAATTTGAATTGTTAAAAGACAAACAAAATGAACATAAATTTCAAATCAAATCTCAGTCAAATTCAAATTCTTGGGGTTGAGGATTTTACATCCGAGACTGCATTACTTCAGGATTCTTTCCCTATCGCAATGAAATACATCAAAATCAAACTTTTGGGGTTGAGGATTTTACATCCGAGACTGCATTGCTTTAGGATTCTTTCCCTATCGCAATGAAATACATCAAAAATTTAAATTCTTGAGGTTGAGGATTTTATATCTGAGGCTGCATTGATTTAGGTTTCTTTCCCTATCGCAATGAAATACATTAAATTCAAATTCTTGGGGTTGAGGATTTTACATCCGAGACTGCATTGCTTCAGGATTCTTTCCCTATCGCAATGAAATACATCAAAATTAAACTTTTGGGGTTGAGGATTTTACATCTGAGACTGCATTGCTTTAGGATTCTTTCCCTATCGCAATGAAATACATCAAAAATTCAAATTCTTGAGGTTGAGGATTTTACATCCGAGGCTGCATTGCTTTAGGATTCTTTCCCTATCGCAATGAAATACATCAAATTCAAATTCTTGGGGTTGAGGATTTTACATCTGAGACTGCATTGCTTCAGGATTCTTTCCCTATCGCAATAAAATACATCAAAATCAAACTTTTGAGGTTGAGGATTTTACATCCGAGGCTGCATTGCTTTAGGATTCTTTCCCTATCGCAATGAAATACATCAAAAATCAAATTCTTGCATTGCTTTAGGATTCTTTCCCTATCGCAATGAAATACATCAAAAATCAAATTCTTGGGGTTGAAGATTTTACATCCGAGACTGCATTGCTTTAGGATTCTTTCCCTATCGCAATGAAATACATCAAAATCAAACTCTTGAGGTTAAGGATTTTACATCCAATGCCTCATTGCTTTGATATCTCTCCTCATTGTAATGATTCAATCCAATCAATTCAATTTTCTTTTGAGGTTGAAGATGTTACATCTAAAACCACAAAATTCTAATTTTCATTTCAAGTTCAAATCCCTTCAAATTAATCTTAACAAAACTTCAATCTAAATTTAAACTCAAACTAAAATCTAAACTCACACATCAAAACTTAAACTAAAACAAAATGAAATCTAAATCGAAATTCCCCCAGATCATGTGATTTGGGATTCGCCTCCTTTCCCTTTCCCCAGCGAGAGTTCAGGGATCTCCAGTCTCAGAGATATACTTGACACTCCCCAGCGGAAACTCTTCTACTTTGTCCTAAGTTTGTCACTTGGACATCTGTGTTGGTTTTGTTGATCGCTTCGGTCCACACCAATACGCGCGGTGTGCTCCGTCGGCTCACCACACCTATTGGGGGTCCATTTGTTGACCTCATTTTTGATGAGGTCTTCTCTTCTTCTCTTTAGTACTTAGGATCTAGCCTTAGGCTTTTCCTTTGACTATCTTAGAGGATTAGAATTGGGACCCACCACTTAGAAATTCAAACCACTTCTTAACTGCACTGCAAACTCCACAAACTTGACTATAGACCCCTAATCACCTAGAGGGTTGAAATCGAATGTGGAAGTTTAAAGGATGAGTTCTCGTAGGACTCTTTGGCCTTAGGACCGCCTACAGGTGGCCCAGTCCGGTGAGGGCTGACTTACACACACACTACACTTATACACTACACTTTCACACACCTCCTAAAACCACACCTATACCCAACTTGACCTCCCGACTCATGCGGGTGATTCACATGGATGGTCCTTAACCCCTAAGCCCTTGGCAAGAGGGTTAGGAACAACATAGTGAATGCCTCAAATGAGTCCCTTCATGGCTCATGTGGGCTTGATATGGCTTCATGGATCAACCAAAATGACTTCATTCCACTTACATTTACCCAATCTTCAATTTTCTAAATTTTCAATTTTTGACCTCCGGGACCCTACACCCGCTACCTACCGCAAAACCTCGAAATTACCCAAATTTTTCAAAAAATCTCCAAACCACCCAAAATTCCCCAATACCAATCTCAAACATTCCCACATTACTCAAATTGATCATTCATAGTCAAAAATACCAAAAATTCCAAAAATACCCCCCAATACCCTCCAAATACCCAGAATGCCCCTCTTGACCCAATAATCCAAAAATTCAGAAAATTCCCAGAAAATTCCAAAAAATCCCAAATATTCCCAATTTTATTTTGTTCAACTACACCATGGGCCAATTTTGTTAATTTACCTCACTTTTGTCAAAACCCCCAATTTGACCCATTTTAACCCAAAAGTGAACCCAATGTCAAGCCAAACCTACCCAATTGACCCAAATTCTGGTCCAATTCAATTCTAAACTTCAATTCAACATTTCCAACACCAATCTAGACCAAATCCAAGTCCAATTTGATTGACATTTGAACCCAATTTCATTTTGGACCTTAAAGCCCAATTTGGACCCATGACCCAAACTTAGCCCAAACTAACCCAATTCAACTCCAATTAACCCCAAACCTTTTCTAAACCTTCCCTAACATCCCCACAAACAAAACACTAACATGATTTACCCAAAATTTAGACCCAAACCCCACTCAAATTTAACCCAAAGCCAAAAAGCCTAATTTTGACCTAAACCCAAACCTAACCCAAATAAGCCCAAACCCCAAAATCAAAACCCAACCAAAGTCAAAACCTCTTTGAAACACTACCATAAACATTTCCCAATATTTATATTACATCAATTTCAACCCTAGCCCAACAATGGCCCAAGTTAGCCCAATTTGACCTACATTGGCCCATTTACCAAAGAGGTCCAAATCCAACCCAATTCAAGCCCAAACCACTTCAAATTTATTCCAAATCATTCATGAAACATTCCTAAATTAAATTCAACACTTATTGGATCCAATCCTTTGCAAAATTCTCATCCTAAAATTTGTTTTGAAATCTAAAAGCCCATCCAAAGTGAAATCCAAAAGCCCAAAGCCCACATGATAATTCCTTCTCATCATCCCTTTAATTGGGATCAATTCCTAAGTCCCAAATCAATCATCAAATCAACCTAAATCAAGCACCATCTAAATTTTTCACTAAATTGCCAAAATCTCCAAATTCCTTTTTCATATAAATGGATCCACTTTTCCTAAGTCGAGGATGAGCCAAATGAAGCCACATGCAAGCCATGGAAAAGCCACATGAAGCCATGGAAGGTTTGACATGTGACCAAGCCATTAATGGAAAAAGGAGGTCCCCCTTTCCTAATCCTTCATTAAGCCTTTTTAACCATAAGCATGTCACACACTAAACCATGCTTAGCCACCTCAGCATGGATGGAGACTTTACCACTCCATGGCAGCTGACCCAAAACCAGGCCTTTGGTGGTGCACCTAGCCCAAAAAAATGGGTTGACCCAAATCAAGCCAAAGTGGCCTCTCCCCCATACCATTTTAATCCAAGCACTTTACACATGTCCAAGCCCAATTGACTTCACCATTGCCAAGCCACGACCTCCACAGTCAAGATGGTGACACATGCACGCCGGCCGACCACCAGGCCGCCGGAAAACACCACACCGAGAGCTCACATGTGAGCCGACATTGAAATTCCACCTTCGTTGAGCTGCCCCATGCCCGATAGCCACTATGGTTGTTCTTCCCTCGACCTGAGCGGTTGATCCCGAGCCTTAAGCCCCCCAGGAGAGACTCCGCCCTCTCTATTTAAACACCCCTCTCTCGGCATGTGAGAGGTGCGAACCAACCTTAGGGAAACTGCGCCAAAATCATTCCGGACCACTCTCTACACATAGAGCACTTGATCCGCATCGGATTCCAGCCCCGATTCCCTCTAGGCGAGCTCGATTTTGAGTTCGAATTTCAGAACAAAACCGGGACACTTCTTCACGGTGGACCAATCCTCGAATTGATTGGTCCTACACCTTCACCGGACCGAGGGAAGAAGTCCACCAGGCAAAAGCCCCCTCTCCGGGCCACCCATCCGTTCCGGACTCCAAGCTTTGTGATCGGGCTTGGTCGAAATCATACCTAGACAATTCACTCGGACCGGGAGACTTCATGCTGGAGCTTGTTGGGACCCGATCGAAGGTGACACGACCCTCGGATTGAAGCTACACTTCTGCGAGCAAAGGTATGAGCTAACTCTTTATCCCGAGCTTCGCTAGATTCTCCATTTCAAATGCCTTAATTTCAATGCATGATCACTTCGTATAGATGTATTCGTCTCTTGAAGACAAATCCATAGAGCACAAGAACACGAAAATCTGTTAAGTATTGAGTAAGATATTAGGGATTTAGTGTGGACGGTTCTCGGGCTAGGAGGCTTGGGGACGATGAACGGATGCCATTCATTTAATACACGCGCGGACGGACGGCCAGGATCGCGCCGGATGAGGAGACAGAACGATACGGTGGGCCCCGGAGCGCTGAGTTGGATGGTGGCGCCGAATCAGAAGACGACACGCGGCGCTTCGGAGATGCCTAGGTTGAGTTGGCGCCGCGTGGATAAGTAGAAAAATAGGTTATTTTTCTATTTATTTAATTCCCTAAACTTCAAAAATGCATAACTTTGTGTAGGAAAATCAGAAAAATAAAATAAAAATACCCTCTTGCTCGGTGAACGAGAGGAGAATAATGTGGAAAAGAAATCATTTAATTTCATCAAGTATTTTATTTTTAATGATTTATTTACTCTCTGCATTGTTTTAATTCTCCATGCATATAGGAAATTCACCATGGCATGAGACTATAGGGCTTTTGAAGCCTCTGAACTTGGGAATATTCCCTGAATTTTCCAAGGTCAGAGGCCATCCCTATGAGAAGTTATTGATTTTTCAAATTAATGTTGCTGTTTTAAGTATTTTAAATCCAATAATTAGCATGTTGTGAAATAAATTCTAGTAAAATTTGCTGATGTTTCTTATGACTAGAGGACTCTAGGAAAAATAGGTTTTGAATTAATCCACTTGGATTAACCCTAATTGGCTTAAACACCCAAAATATGTCCTTAATTAATTAGAGCTAACCATACATCAAATTGACTTGAAATCAATTCTCTGCTGACCTTTAGGATCCGAGGAACCCACCATAAAAATTTGAAGTCAATTGGACTTGGTTAGCCCTACTAAATGGGTTGATTAAGCCATTTAGCCAACTTAAACTTTAAAAATTCATAACTTTCAAAATACTTTTCAAAAATTCACCAAATTGGTTTTGGAGCCTCTCTGATATTAGGGAAATTTAAGTAAATTAAAATTTCAATTTTCTAAAAAAGTTGATTTTTTTGTATTATTTTAATATTTTAATAATTAAAAAATAATAAAAATCACAAAAATAATAAAATTCACCAAAATGTCTCATTTTGAATTTTAATCACTTTGGAACAAACCCCATATTTTTCTTAGGTCTATATGATGAGATATTAAATTTTAAAGCCTTAAGGTAATTTTAAAATTTAAAAAATGTATTTTTTAGCATTTCCACTAAAATAATTCTAATAAATCAAAGAAAAATCAGAAAATTGTAAAAATTGATTCTCTGATTTCCTTGATATAAGAGAGATTTTTGAAAAATATAAAATTCATTTTTCAACCTTTATTTTATTTTTAAATTAATTAATATTCCAAAACTCAAAATAATTATAATAAAAAGAATATAATTCAAAAAATCACCAAAATTGGTCCAAGTGGTCCTCTGGTCATTAGGAATGTCCCATAAGTTTCTTAAGGACAGAAACTTTCCTTTGGTCATATTATTAAATTTTCCTTGGAAATTTCTATTTTCCACAAAAAATAATTACATAAATAAATTAAATACAGAAAAATCACATTTTCTCCTTTCATGTCTTTATTGACATATGAGTGAAGTCACATAAAAATTTCAAGTTCATTTAAGCTCAATTTAGTGAGTTATGAAATTATTAAGCTTGAAGGGCAAAATGGTAATTAAAATTTTAATCTTTAATTAAAACTTTAGGCTTAATAAAATTAAAGAGTAAAATATTTGATCCTAATCTGATTTGGATGATTGAAATTTAAATAATTAAAGGGTAGAAACCTACTAAAAAATTTAAAAATAATTAAAATAAACCTTAATTAAATAATTAATTAAATTTGGAAGAATAATAAAATTAGAATTATTAAAATAGGGATATTATTAGGAAGAGATTTGTTCTTTAATTTAAGAATCCCTAAATTAATCAACTCAATAATATTTAATTCCTAATTAAAATGATAATCCAAATTTAAGATTTAAAATGCTAAAAGACTTAATCATTAAATTAAAGTAAAGTTAAATTATTTAAATTAAATCCTATTAAAATTTCAATTAAATTAATACTTTAATGATTAAAATTAAATCATCTTTAAAACATAAAAAAAAGAATAATAAAATATTAAATTAAAATTAAAAATAAAATTAAATTAAAATTTAAATTAAAATTTAAGTTAAATTAAATTTAAATCAAATTAAATCAAATTAAATTAAATCAAATTGAATTAAATCAAATTAAATTAAATTAAATTAAAATTAAAACTAAAACAAATTAAATTAAAGTTAAATTAAATTGAATTAAAAATAACATCACCTAAGACATAAAGAAATTCAAAAATAAATATAAAGCAACTTGAACACTATTCCAAACTTAAACCCATTAAATCATAAACCATTTGAACATCAATTTGCCCTCGAAAGCTTTTGTTGTCATAACTCCTAAACAGAATGTTAAATGAAACGTTACTTCCCTCATAGGATATTCGAATGTCCTAGTTCACCGAGTAAGATAACAACGAAAACTTGAAGTCCGGACGATTAATTCATCTGTATAATTAAATTCATTTGGACTTAAAACAATTCTAACAATATTGAAAAGATGTTTAAGATTCTTCTTAAGCACTTCCTCAATATGATAGGATATTTATAAGAACAATTAAACTAAATTGTTCTTTGATGAAGAAAATCGTCCTCAAACCAAAACACAAGAAACTAGACGTCATAGGAAATGACTAGCTATAGGATTAGGAATTTGGTAGAAAACCATAACCCTTCCCTTAGCTTTACCTAGGAACTTGCTTAAATATTCTAAATTGTGTTTAAGTGCGGCTTGGGATGACGGGAAGACCCTCCAGGTACGCTTTTATTTTATTGCAATTTACCTTCTTGCAATTTACTTTATTGCAAATGCACTTTACTTTTCTTGCATGATAAACAACTGTTGCATGAAAACCCACACCTCTAGGGTAGCCCCTAAAACTGAAACCCAAAACTAAATTAAAAGTCATTGCAAGATAAAATTCGCCGCCATAACATTTCAAAATATAAAACAACTCAAAATTTAATCACAAACAGAACACAAAACTGTAATTACAACTAAATTAAAACGTCTTGTTGGATGATCGGGAATACCTCGGATGATGTAACCTACGTGTTGCTAACGGGATTTCTCACGGTCTAAATGAAAGTGTGGAACTCATTTAATTGAGTTTAGCAAATTCATCTGGACTAAGTGAATCCGATAAAAATAACGATGCCGGAAGGATGGAACCGTGGGATTTTAACCGGTGTTTTTATAATCAACTTTAAGATTTGTTTTAAATAAAACATAAAAAAATACTTGGAAATTAAGATTTTCTCTAAACCAAAACACTTTTTTCATCTCCTGATTTATGACTTCTATAACTAAACCTCTGCAACAACAAGGAGCTCGGAGCATGGTGGGCAACACGATCATCGTCGTCAGCAAAATTCGGATCTACTTCAGCAAACTTTCTTAGAGTTAAATAACCAAGCCATAGGACTTCGAGGTAGTTTACCTAGTGCAACATGAATCCTCAACCTTTTGTTAGGCATTTGCATTGCAAATTAAGCCCTAACCGGTTTTAGGATTCCGAGGTAGTCGTCCGATACGACATAAACCCTCACATCTTTCGAGCTATTTGTATGATTTTATCATACAAATATAAGTCCAAATTAATTAAAATTGACAAGATTGAAATATCACATAAACATTAGGACTTTTTTAAATCCAAGCCAAACAATAGGATAGTCGGGAAATTACCGAAGTTCGCTTCGAATCTGTAATTTCTCCTACTTTTCTTCCTTTGAATTCCCAAAATAAAATGTTCCAAATTTGATCCATTCCCTATTGAAATTCCAAAATTCAATCTCTTGAAAACTTAAACTTTGAGATTCTTGGGAGCAGAACTACTGATTATTATCGAGAGTTTTCTTAAGTGATTCCCGTCACTTAAGATGTAATTAACTATAGGGGCTTGCCCTTATAGGGAATTTTAAGAACCTAGGTAATTAAACCCTGCTTAATTCATTTATATTAAGCAGGGGAACTTGTCGGCTTATAAAATTGGTTCGCAGACCAAACGGATGTCACAAATCTTCTAGTTTATTTAATCGAGCCCCATCACCGAAACGGTCATCTATTCTTCGAGATAGATACACAATTTGTGACGCGGTGCTCATTTATATAAACTATTCGGGATGTGAGATCAGTTTGATTTCATATCTTAAAATTTTCAAATTTAAAATTATTTTCAAAATAAAATACTGCTTTTCAAATTATTTATTTAAATTAAATCTAAAATTCGCCGACAATTTCTGTAGGCGACCTCTTTTCAAAAATACAACACTCAACCCAAAAATATGCCGACAGCCACTTGTGAAGCTAAAATAGAAAAGGCGTCATTATCATGAATATTGGTCATTCTTTTATGATTAACCCTTTCAGAAGGTCATTGAAAATTGTTATTAGCCATTTCTTCAATTAAGGTGTAGGCTTCTTCAAATGTCTTAGCCATTAAAGAATCACCAGCAGCAGCATCAATAATTGATCTATGTGATCCAATAAGTCCATTATAAAATGTTTGAATAATTAGCCAATCTGGTAAAGCATGATGAGGACATTTTCTTAATAGTTCTTTAAATCTTTCCCAAGCTTCATAAATTGTTTCTCCATCAAATTGCGTAAATGAAGTAATATCATTTCTCAATTTAGCAGTTTTAGAAGGAGGAAAATATTTAGCAAGGAATGTTTGTGTCATATTTGCCCATATTTTAATAGAACAAGTTGCTAATGAATTAAGCCACATCTTTGCTTTATCTTTTAAGGAAAAAGGGAAGAGTCTAAGCCTAATAGCATCATCAAAAATATTATTATATTTAAAGGTGGCACAAAGTTCTAAAAAACTAGCAAGGTGTAAATTTGGATCCTCATTAGGTGTTCCTCCAAATTGATTATTTTGAACCATTTGAATAATAGAAGGTTTAAGCTCAAAAGAATTAGCATCTACAGCTGGAATTTGAATACTAACATGAAGTTCATCAGCTGTAGGGTTTGCATATTCCCTTAATGGATTATAAACATTTTGTTCATTAATTTCGATTGGATTTTGATTATTGTTATGTAAGTTGGCCATTTTTTTATGTTTTGAAATTTGTTTTCCTTTTTTAATTCTTTTAATTGTTCTTTCTAATTCAGCATCAAAATATAGTAATCCTTCAGATCTAGAGCTACGCATAAAATTTTAAAGAAAATATTTTTATTTTTGTTATATTTTTTGTTTTTGTTTTTTTTATTTATTTTTATGTTTTTCTTTTACTTTTTATTTTATTTTATTCTATCCCCAGCAACGGCGCTAAAAACTTAATGCGATGTGACTTTAAATATGCTTTAAAATACAATAATTTGATACCACTTTTTAGAATATTTAATTTCCAGCAAAATGGCTTCAAAAACTTGATGTGTGAGGTTTACTTTTATTATTTTATATTTAGATTTTATTTGTAAAAGTCACAATTATAAACGCTAGTATACGTTTCATTCAAGTAATATAGGGCTCTAGTGGAGTCCTGGTTATCGATCTCACATGGATAGTGAAATAAAAAGTAAGAGATATAAGTAATATTTTGAAATTTTCGAAAGCAATATATACTCTCTCTTTTTTTATATATATAAATTTAAATTTAATTAACTTATAATTTTTACAAAAAGAAAGTAAGCAATGTTGACCTCATTTTTTATGAGGTCTTCTCTTCTTCCCTTTAGTACTTAGGATCTAGCCTTAGGCTTTTCCTTTGACTATCTTAGAGGACTAGAATTGGGACCCACCTTTTAGAAATTCAAACCACTTCTTAACTCCCTGCAAACTCCACAAACTTGATCGTAGACCCCTAATCACCTAGAGGGTTGAAATCGAATGTAGAAGTTTAAAGGATGAGTTCATATGGGACTCTTTGGCCTTAGGAGCGCCACAGGTGGCCTGGTGCAGTGAAGGGGCTGACTTACACACACACTACACCTATACACTACACTTTCACACACCTATACCTAACTTGACCTCCGACTCATGTAGGTGATTCACATGGATGGTCCTTAACCCCTAAGCCCTTGGTAAGAGGGTTAGGAACAACATAGTGGATGCCTCAAATGAGTCCCTTCATGGCTCATGTGGGCTTGATGTGGCTTCATGGCTCAACCAAAATGATTTCATTCCACTCAAATTTACCCGATCTTCAATTTTCCAAATTTTCAATTTTTAACCCAGGGACCACTACACTGCTTAACCTACAGAAAGCCGCTAGAAATTACCCAAATTTTTCAAAATCACCTAAATTACCCAAGATTCCCCAAAATCAATCCCAAACATTTCCACACCACTCAAATTGATCATCCATACCCAAAAATATCAAAAATTCCAAAAATACCTCCCGATACCCTCGAATACCCAAAATACCCCCCTTGACCCAAAAATCCAAAAATTCAGAAAATTCCCAGAAAATTCCAAAAAATCTCAAATATTCCCAATTTCATTTTGTCCAACTACACCATGGACTAATTTTGTCAATTTACCCTACTTTTGTCAAAACCCCCAATTTGACCCATTTTAACCCAAAGTGAACCCAATGTCAAACCAAGCCTACCCAATTGACCCAAATTCTGGTCCAATTCAATTCTAAACTTCAATTCAACATTCCCGATACCAATCTAGACCAAATCCAAGTCCAATTTGATTGACATTTGGATCAATTTCACTTTTGGCCTTAAAGCCCAATTTGGACCCATGACCCAAACCTAACCCAAACTCACCCAATTCAACTCCAATTAACCCCAAATCTTTTCTAAATCTTCCTTAGCATCCCCACAAGCAAAACACTAACATGATTTACCCAAAATTTAGACCCAAACCCCACTCAAATTCAACCCAAAGCTAAAAGGCCCAATTTTGACCTAAACCCGAACCTAACCCGAATGAGCCCAAACCCCAAAATCAAAGCCCAACCAAAGTCAAAACCTCTTTAAAACACTCCCATAAACATTTCTCAACATTAATTTTACATCAATTTCAACCCTAGCCCAACATTGGCCCAACTTGGCCCACTTGGACCTATATTGGCCCATTCACCAAAAGAGCCCAAATTCGACCCAATTCAAACCCAAATCACCCCCAATTTGCTTCAAGTCACTCATGATGCATCCATGAGCTAAACCCGACAATTATTTGACCCAATCTCTTTACAAAATTTCATCCCAAAATCCATTTTAAAATTCAAAAGCCCACTTTCCTAAACCATCTTAAAAGCGCATCTAAAACCATTTCAAAAAGCCCAAAATCCACCCTAAAGCCCACATGACATCTCCATTTGCCATCCACTTAATTAAAGCCATTACCTAAGTCCTAAACTCATCATCAAATAATTCCAAATCAAGCCTCATGCCAAATCACCCCTAAATACCAAAATTTTCCTTAAATCCATTTCCATGAAATTGACTTCACTTTTCCCGAAGCAAAGGTGAGCCATGAAGCCATGCATGAGCCACATGGGAGCCATGAGAGCCATGGAATCTACTTTCCACCTCACCATACCCAAGATGGCAAGAGGAGGAGGCCCTTTCCATATTCTCTTAAGAGTGATTAACCACTTCAATGACTCCACTAAACCATGCTTAGACTTAATTGTACTTGGATTGTGACTTGACCCCACTAATCAAGCTGATCCAAGTGACTTTCCCTTCAGCCCAAATTGACCTTGGAGGGTGAACCTAACCCAAAACCAAGGGTTGACCCATTTAGAACCAAAACTAGCCCTTTCCCATTCCATTTTGATTCAAACCCTTTACACATGTCCATGGCCAATTGATTGCACAAACCTCGAGTCTCGACCCACACGGACACTGAGGGTGACCCATGCCTGCCGGCCAGCCGCCAGGTCGCAGGAAAACACCATGGTCGAGAGCTCGCATGTGAGCCCGACTTGGAATTCTCACTGTTGAGTCGCCCCGTCCCCGGTGGCCATTGGAGTACATTCTTCTCTTGCCGAAGCGGTCGATCCCGAGCCCTAACTCTCCACGGAGGCCCTCCACCCTCTCTATTTAAACACCACCCCTCTCGGCCATTGAGAGGTGCTGAAACAAACCTTAAGGAAACTGCGCCAAAATTGTTCCGGACTTCTCCCCATACACGAGCACTTGATCCCAGTCGAGATCCCCCTGCCATTTCTTCTCTGCGAGCTCGATTTCGAGTTGAAATCTAGGCCCAAAACCGGGACACTTCTCCACGGTGAGCCAATCCCCAAATTGATTGGTTCTACACCTTCACCGGACCGAGGGAAGGTGTCCACCAGTAAAAGCCCCATCTCCGGAGCCACCCGGTTGCTCCAGGCCTCCAAGCTTTGTGATCGGGCTTGGTCGAAATCCCACTGGACAATTCAACGGACCAGGAGACTTCATCCGGAGCTTGCCGGGATCCAATCGAAAGGTGCAACAACCCTCGGATCGAAGCCACACTTCTACGAGCAAAGGTATGAGCTAATTCTTCATCCCGAGCTTCGGAGATTCTCCATTTCAAATGCTTTAATTTCGATGCATGATCACCGTATAGATGTGTTCGTCTCTTCGAAACGAATCCATAGAGCATAAGAACATGAAAATCCATTGAGTATCGAGTGAGATATTAGGGATTTAGTGTGGACGGCTCTCGGGTGAGGACACTTGGGGACGATGAACGGATGCGCGTCCATTCGATACACGCGCGGACGGACGGCCGGGATCGCGTCGGATCGAGGAGACGGTACGAGAACCGCGGGCCCGGGCGCGCGACTCGGATGGCGGCGTCGAATGGGAGCGCGACGCGTGTGCGTTCGGAGGCTGCAAGGTTGACGCGGCGCCGCGTGGATAAATAGAAAATTAGGGTTTTTTTCGATTTATTTAATTCCCTAAACTTCAAAAATTCATAACTTTGTGTAGAAAAATCGAGAAAAATAAAATAAAAATACCCTCTTGCTCGAGTGAACGAGAGGAGAATAATGTGGAAAAGAAATCATTTAATTTCATCAAGTATTTTATTTTTAATAATTTATTTACTCTCTGCATATTTTTAATTCTCCATGCATGTATACAATTCACCATGGCATGAGACCATAGGGCTTTTGAAGCCTCCGAATTTGGGAACATTCCTGAATTTTCCAAAGTCGGAGGCCATCCCTATGAAGAGTTATTGATTTTTCAAATTCATGTTACTGTTTTGAGTATTTTAATTCCAATAAATAGCATGTTGTGAAATAAATTCTAGGAAAATTTGGTGATGTTCCTTATGACCGAGAGGACCACTAGGAAAAATAGGTTTTGAGTTAGTTCATTTAAAACAACCCTAATTGGCTTAAACACCCAAAATGGATCTCTAATTAATTAGAGCTAACCATACATCAAATTGACTTGAAATCAATTCTCCACTGACCTTTAGGATCGAGAGGAACCCACCATAAAAATTTGAGGTCGATTGGACTTGGTTAGCCCTACTTAAATGGGTTGATTAAGCATTACTTAGTCATTTTGAACTTTAAAAATTCATAACTTTCAAAATATCTTTCAAAAATTCACCAAATTGGTTTTGGAGTCTCTCTGATATTAGGGGAATTTAAGAAAATTAAAATTTCAATTTTCTAAAAAAGTTGATTTTTAATATTATTTTAATATTTTTAATAATTAAAAAATAATAAAAATCACAAAAATAATAAAATTCACCAAAATGTCACATTTTGAATTTTAATCACTTAGGAACAAACCCCATATTTTTCTTAGGTCTATTTAGTGAGATATTAAATTTTAAAGCTCTAGGGTAATTTTAAAATTAAAAAAAATGTATTTTCTAGCATTTTCACTAAAATAATTATAATAAATCATAGAAAAATTAGAAAATTGTAAAATTTGATTCTCTGATTTCCTTGATATCAGAGAGATTTTTGAAAAATATAAAATTCATTTTTCAACATTTATTTTATTTTTAAATTAATTAACACTCCAAAACTTAAAATAATTATAATAAAAATAATATAATTCAAAAAATCACCAAAATTGGTCCAAGTGGTCCTCTAGTCATTAGGAATGTCCCCTAATTTTCTTAAGGACAGAAACTTTCCCTTGGTCATGTTATTAAATTTTCCTTGGAAATCTCTATTTTCTACCAAAAATAATTATATAAATAAATTAAATATAGAAAAATCACATTTTCTCCTCTCATGTCTTTATTGACATATGAGTGAAGTCACATAAAAATTTCAAGTTCATTTGAGTTCAATTTAGTGAGTTATGAAATTATTAAGCTTAAAGGGTAAAAATGGTAATTAAAATTTTAACCCTTAATTAAAACTTTAGGTTTAATAAAAAAATTAATAAGTAAAATATTTGATCCTAATCTGATTTGGATGATTGAAATTTAAATAATTAAAGGGTAGAAACCCATTAAGTAATTTAAAATAATTAAACCTTAATTAAATAATTGATTAAATTTGGAAGAATAATAAAATTGGAATTATTAAAATAGGGATATTATTAGGAAGAAATTTATTCTTTAATTTAAAAATCCCTAAATTAATTATCTCATTAATATTCAATTCTTAATTAAAATGATAACTCAAATTCAAAATATTAAAAGACTTAATCATTAAACTAAAATTAAATTATTAAACTCTTTTAAAATTTCAATTAAAATTAAAAAAATACAATTAAATTTAAAATTAAATTAAAAATTAAATTAAATTAAGTAAATTAAATTAAATTAAATTAAATTAAATTAA
The DNA here is from genome assembly GCA_022702705.1 of Papilionanthe hookeriana x Papilionanthe teres. Lineage (NCBI taxonomy): Eukaryota > Viridiplantae > Streptophyta > Magnoliopsida > Asparagales > Orchidaceae > Papilionanthe > Papilionanthe hookeriana x Papilionanthe teres. Next base: position 11,526,527 of record CM040424.1, read on the forward strand.
ATTAAATTAAATTAAATTAAAATTAAAAGTTGAATTAAATTAAATTAAATTAAATTAAATTAAATTAAATAAACAAATTAAATTAAATTAAATTAAATTAAATTAAAATTAAAAGTTGAATTAAATTAAATTAAATTAAATTAAATAAATAAAATCAAATTAAATTAAGTTAAACCAAATTAAAAATTAAATTAAAGTAAATTAATTAAAATTAAATTAAATTAAATTAAATTAAATTAAATTAAATTAAATTAAATTAAATCAAATTAAATTAAAATTAAATCAAATCAAATTAATTTAATTTAACATCAAATCAAACTAAATTGAATTAAATTGAATTAAATTAAATTAAAGATTAAATTAAATTAAATTAAATTAAGTTGAATTAAATATAACATCACCAAAGACATAAAGAATTCAAAATAAATCTAAAATAACTTGAACACTATTCCAAATTTAAACCCATTAATTGAAATTAAACTAAATCACAAACCATTTGAATATCAATTTACCCTCGAAAGCTTTAGTTATCATAACTCCTAAACGAATATTAAATGAAATGTTACTTCACCTATAGGATATTCGAATGTCCTAGTTCATCGAAGCAAGATAACAAAACTTGAGATTCTTGGACGATTAATTCATTTGTGTAATTGAATCCATTTGGACTTAAAACAATTCTAGCAATATTGAAAAGATGTTTAAGATTCTTCTTAAACACTTTCTCGATATGATAGGATGTTTATAAGAACAATTGAATTTAATTGTTCTTTGATGAAGAAAATCGTCTTGAACAAAAACACAAGAAAGCTAGACGTCATAGGAAATGACTAGCTATAGGATTAGGAATTTAGTAGAAAACCATAACGCTTACCTTAGCTTTACCTAGGAACTTGCTTAAATATTCTAATTGTGTTTTAAGTGCAGCTTGGGATGACGGGAAGACCCTCAGGGTACGCTTTTATTTTGATTACGCAATTTACATTATTGCAATTTCATTAATCGCATCGCACTTACTTTTCTTGCATGATAAACAATTGTTGCATGAAAACCCACACCTTTAGGATAGTCCCTAAAAGCTGAAACCAAAACTAAGTTAAAAGTCATTGCAAGATAAAATTCACCGCCACGACATTTTAAAATATAAAACAACTCAAAATTTAATCACAAACGAACACAAAACTACAATTACAACTAAATTAAAACGTCACGTTGGATGATCGGGAATACCTCGGATGATGTAACCTACGTGTTGCTAACGGGATTTCCACGGTCTAAATGAAAGTGTGGAACTCATTCAGTTGAGTTTAGCAAATTCATACTGGACTAAGTGAATCCGATAAAAATAATGATGCGGAAGGATGGAGCCGTGGGATCTTAGCAGGTGTCGTTATAATCAACTTTAAGATTTATTTTAATTAAAATACTGAAAACACTTGGAAATTAAGATTTTCTCTAAACCAAAACACTTTTCTCATCCACTGATTTATGACTTCTAAAACTAAAACTCTGCAACAACAAGGAGCTCGGAGCATGGTGGGCAGCACGGCCATCGTCATCAATGAAACACGAGTGCTACTTCAGCAAAACTTTCTAGAATTAAATAACAAAGCCATAGGACTTCGAGGTAGTTTGCACTAGTGTGACATAAATCCTCAGACTCTTCGTTAGGCATTTGCATTGCAAATTAAGCCCTAACAGGTCTTAGGATTCCGAGGTAGTCGTCGGTACGACAATAAACCCTCACATCTTCGAAGTTTATTTGTTTGATTTTATCATACAAATATAAGCCACTAATTAATTAAAATTGGCGAAGATCAAAACATTTAAATAAATATTAGGACTTTCCTAAACTCGAAGCCAAACAATAGGATAGTCGGGAAATTACCGAAGTTCACTTCGAATCGTGATTTCTCCTACCTTTCTTCCTTTGAATTCTCAAAACAAAAATGTTCTAAATTTGATCCATTCCACTATTGAAATTCTAAAATTCGATCCTTTGAAAACTTAAACTTTGAAATTCTTGAGAGCGAGAATTATTGATTATTATCGAGAGTTTTCTTAGGTGATTCCCATCACTTAAGATGTAATTAACTATAGGGGCTTGCCCTTATAGGGAATTTTAAAGAACCGGAGTAATATAAACCCTGTTTAATGCTTTCATATTAAGCGGGGAATTTGTCGGCTTATAAAATTGGTTCGCGAGACCAAACGGATGTCACAAATCTTCTAGTTTATTTAATCGAGCCCCACGATCAAGCGGTGTGTCTATCCTTAGGGATAGATACACGGTTTGTGGTGCGGTACTCGTTTATATAAACTATTTGGGATGTGAGATCGGTTTAATCTCATATCTTAAAACCTTCGAATTTAAAATTATTTTCAAAGTCAAATATTACTTTTCAAAATTATTTATTTAAATTAAATTAAAAATTCGCCGACAACTTACGTTGGCGACCCCCTTTTCAAAATAAAACACACAACCTAAAAATATGCGACAACTTACGGCGACTCGTCTGAGGACAATTCCTCTCTCCATTATAATCGGATAATTACGCTTTCGAAAAATCGGTAGTGTATCCATGTCCTTAATGGGTCGAACTACCCTTCTTTCCGTTGGAATACTATGTTCATTTCTACCTTGGACAAGTATAGCCAACATTCTCTCGGATTTAGGAGCACTTGTTTAGACACCCATGAACGGAGAGGTTCGAGATCCTTTTACCTCATTTTCGAGGTGGGGTGGACCCGATAGGTGTTAGTTTAGGAGTGATCCTTCGAGACGAGAAGTCTTGCATAAGACCTTCTTTTCCTTTCCAACTCCGAATCGGATTCCTTACCTTCTCTACACCTTTGAACATTCCGTTCTAAATAAACGAACCCTCTAATAAATGATTCTTTTAACAAATGATTCCTTCTTATAAATACATGAACAAGAATGAGTTCAGACTCTTTTCGATTCCTTTCTTTTCGTCCTAAAGAAAAGAAGCATAACTTGGGACGACAACGGGAATCTACCTGCCGAAATGGAAGCCCCAAGCTGATTTTCTCCTTCACCAATGGACTGGACTTCGTTGTCTATAAGGATGAGCTGCCCGACAATGGGATCATCCGATTTGGACAAGGATTTGAAAACACGAATGTCAAGATCACCGACGTCTCCCTCTTTGCACTGACGAACAAGGTATCTGAAGCTGAGAAGCCGATGCTCGAGTTCGACCTTAGGTCGACCCAAGAGTTTCCTCCCCTGCAGAGGATCCCGTCGAGAGAATCTTCTTGTCCGCGGGAGGACTGTTCTTACTACCCCCATCGGTCTAGTTGTTTCGCACCTACCCCGACTTACGCGAATCAAAGGGGAAAGAAATCCGAATTATGGTAAACTCATTACCGTGGAGGGTACGGATCTTCTGTGAGACCTTCGTTTTCGAAATCGGGTCCGGTTCGAGGATTCCATCAGCGACGAGGACCCGAAGAAGAAACGAAGTAGAAGGATCGCTAGAGAAGCCGAAGCTGCCGAAATTGCTTTCTGGAGGAAATCCGGAAGCTACCTGAATATACACGCTGCCGGAATATACACCGCTGCCTGAATACATACCACTTTTGGGAGGAAGCAGGTTCCATCCCCTCTCCGCCGCAGAGGACGAGGAAAATGTTCGCAAGATTGTCGCCGCATTGCCTCAGCCCGCATACTACAACGATAGCCGCAAGAAAAGGACTAGAACTACTCCGTTTGCTCGACTGCAAACTTTGGTAGAAAAGTTAGCGAAGAAGGAAAAGCGCCCGTATCGGAGATTCTACGAAGGATAGGGCGGGTGCCGGTCAAATCCCGTCTTGGGCCCCGAGTAGAACCCGCCGTCATGACGGAAAGGTCAAGTAAAAGAATGAAGGCTAGTCACGCCTATCGTCGTCTCGGGATTACGGATTAGGGAGGATACCACCTTCCGGCATTTGGTCGACGGACCATGCGGTCTTGAGACCTTCTGCTGCTAGAAGGATGGTATGGCGTCCCACTTCGGGCGATTGAGATTGAAACAACGACCCGAGAAAGAAAGTCTCGCCGGGAGACTTGAATGCGAAGAAAGTGCTTCTTGCGATAAAGGGGACCCGGCGAGCTATCGCATGACAACCGCGAAGACAGGGCTTTTGTTGGGGAACTTCTTCTCTTAGTACGGTGAAGGCGTAGGGTCAATCAATTTGGGGATTGGCTCATTTGTGGGTGAAGTGTCCTATTTTTGGGTGGATTTTTGAGCTGAGAAATTGAGCTTACGAGAGGGGATTTAGGGTTGGATTTCAGTGGGGATCAAGTGCTTTGTGTTTGGAGAAGGGTTTGGAGTGATTTTGGCGAGTTTGTAGGATTTTGCTCGGCACACCTCTTTTGGCCGAGAGGTGGTGGTGTATAATAGAGGTGGCTTGGGATCGGCTGTAAGGACAAGGGAAGAACAGATGTGGAGTCCAATTGGGTTGAGGAAACTCAGCGAGGAAGTATTTGAAAGTTTGGCTCACATGGAGCTCTCGGCCATGGTGTTTTCCGGTGGGCGTGGTGTTGGCCGGCCGGGCATTGATCGCGCGTCTTGGCCAGGTGAGGTCGGGGGCTGGGGTTTGGTGAACTCGATTTGCTTTGGCCATGTGTGAGTTGATTAAAGTGGAATAGGGTAAGGCTCATTTTAGGTTTGGTTTGGTCGAGCCATGCTTTTTAGGCTAGGTGCACTACCAAAGAGGACTTTGGGTAAGTGGGGGGAGGTCAATTGAGTCGAGTGGTTTTGAGTGGAAGTCTCATCAGCTTATTTCGGTGTTTGGGTTTTAGGTGAAGCATGGGTAAGGTTAAAATGTTTAATCATAGGTTAGGAAAGAGCTCCCCTCTCTTACCATTAATGGCTTAGTGATGTGTAAAGTAGCTTCCATGGCTCTCATGTGGCTTGTGCATGGCTCGATGGCTCCATTTGGTTTAGGAGTGGCTTGGCTCACTTACATGGAAATGGATCTTGGGATTTTTGATGAGTTTAGGGGAAATTGGCATGAGGCTTGATTTATTTGATGATTGATTTAAGAACTTAGGGATGATATCAATTAAGGGTATGATAGGGAAAAAGGAGAATTTGTCATGTGGGCTTTAGAGCCAATTTTGGGCTTTTTGAAAATCATTTTGGATGGGCTTTCAAAATGTTTTAAAGAAGTGGGCTTTAGGATTTTGAAATAAATTGATGGATGAAAATTGGTGAGGGGTTGTATCAAATAAATGTTGGGGTTGGTTTTAAGAATGTTCCGTGAGTAATTTGGAACGAGTTTGGGGTGATTTTGAGTTGAATTGGGTTCGATTTAGGCTTTTTGGTAATGAGGCGAAAGTGGATCAAATTGGGCTAACTTGCAGTTGGTTAGACGATGTTGAGGTTTTATGTAAAATTAATGTTGAAAAATGTTTATGGGGGTGTGACAAAAGGATTTTCCTTTGGTTGACATTGATTTTGGGATTTGGGCTCGTTTGGGTTAAGCTGATGGATTTAGGCCAAATTGGGAATTTTTGTTTGGGTTAGGTTTAGGTCAATTGGAGCCAAATCATGTTAGTATTTTTGTGGGAGTGTTAGGAAGGTTTAGGAAAAGATTTGGGGGTTAATTGGAGTTGAGTTGGATGGTTTAAAATTTCCAAGTTTAAGTCATGGGCCAAAATTGGGCTTTAAGCTTCAAGTGAAATTAGGATCCACATGTTGATGAAATTGGGTTTGGATTTGTTGAAAATTGGTCTTGGGGATATTAAATTGAAGTTTAGGATTGAATTGGATCAAAATTGAGGTCGGTGGAGTGGTTTGGTTGGACGTTGGGCTCTCTTGGGTTAAAAATAGGTCGAATTGGAGGTTTTTTTAAAAGTGGGTTAAATTGACAAAATTGGCTTTTTGGTGTAGTTGAGCAAAAATGAAATTGGGAATATTTGGGATTTTCTGGAATTTTCTGGGGAATTTTTGGAATTTTTTTGATTTTTTTTGGATTAAAAACGGTATTTTGGGTATTTGGAGGTTATTTGGAGGGTATTGGGGTATTTTGGTGGGTCTAAGAGGAGAGAATTGTTTCAAAATATTTTTTAGGATTTTGAGAATTTTGGGTAATTTTTGGGAAATTTTGCAGAGTTTTGAGGTTGTAGGGGCAATTTTGTGATTTGGGGTAGGGATTTGGTGGGATTAGGGTTTAGAATGTGTGTGAGAGTGTGGTGTGTGCATGCTTACCCTCATAAGACCAGACCATCCGGGTAGTCCTATGGCCATAGAGTCTTATAGGAAACTCATCCTTTAAACCTCCATATATTGATTTTAGCACTCCAGTGGTTTAGGGGTTTACGATCGGAAACATGTGGGGATTTCGAAGGGTCGAAAGTGGTTTGAATTTCTAAGTGGTGGTGGAGGCTCCATTTCTAGTCCTCTAGGATAGTCAAAGGGAAAACCCATGGCTAGATCCTAAGAACTAAGGAGAGAAGAAAAGACCGCGCAAAAATGAGGTCAGCAAATGGACCCGATAGGTGTGGTGTCTTAACCCGAAGCACACAGCATATTGGTGTTGAACGAAGAGATCAACAAAACTAACGAGACATCTAAGTGCCACGCTTAGAACAAAGTGTAGAAGATTTCCGGCAGAGATGTCGGAGTAATCTCTGAAAGTGGAAGATTAGAACTCTTATTTGGGGAGGGAAGGAGGTTGAATTTCGAATCACGGAGCTTAAAGAAAACGAATTTTAGATTCATTTCATCTTTGTTTCGGGTTTTGATTTTTGAGTTCGAATTTTCAAATCAAGTTTTTATTTTGGTTGGAATTTGACAATTGGAATTTTGTCTTAAATTTAATTTGAGATTTAGATTTGAGAATTGAATTTCGCAGAAGATTTTGGATTTGAAATGAGAATTGGAACGAGTTCCAACCTCGAAGATGCAAAGAGAACTAGAATTTAGGTACCAACCTTGAGGAGAAGATCAGAATTTAGGATGAGAATCGAAATTTTGAGTACGGCTCGAAAAGGATGAGAATCGAAACTTAGGTACTGATCTCGAAAGGATGAGAATCGAATTCGTGATCTCCGAAGAGAAGTCAAGTGGTGAATCTGAATGCACAAAAAAAAAGAAGAAGCTACAATTTGGTACCGATCTCGAAAGGAGAATTGAAATATGATATCAATCTCGGAAAGTTGGAATTTAGTACCGACCTCGAAAAGAGAAATTTAGAATTGGTACCAAGTCTCTGAAAGTGAAATTTATTATCGATCTCGAAAAGTCGGAATTTGGTGACACGAAGGAAGAGAACTTGAATTTGGTACCGAGTCTCGAAGAGAAAAATTGAAATTTAGTATCGATCTGAAAAAGTCGAAATTTGGTACCGACCTCGAAAAGGACAAAACTGGAATTTAGTACTAGTCTCGAAAGAAATTGAAATTTGGAATGATCTCGAAAAGGTAGAATTTGGTACCGACACCGAGGCTAGAATTGGTACCGGTCTCGAAGAAGGTGAAATTTGGTATCGATCTCGAGAAGAGAGTCGAATTTGGTACGGACCTCGAAAGGAAAATTGGGGTGGTACCCGAGTCTCGAAAGAAGAATTCGAGGTGGTATCCGATGATCTCGAAAGGAGAGTCGAATTTGGTGCGGTTGAAAAGGAGAGAATTGAATTTGGTACCAATCTCGAAAGAGAGAATTGAAATTAAATGTCGTCAGAAAAAAATCGGAATTTGGTACCCACCTCGAAAGGAAAGCTGGATTTGGTACCGGTCTCGAGAAACATTCGTCGTATCGATCTCGGAATGAGAGTCGAAAATTTGGTACCGACCTGAAAGGAGAGAAACTGGAATTTGGTACCAGTCTTGAAGAAGGTGAAATTTGAAACCATCGATCTTGGAAAGAGATTCGAGAATTTGGTACTTTGACCTCGAAAGGGAGAGAAGCCCGGAATTTGGTACCGAGTCTCGAAGAAAGAATTGAAATTTAGTATCGATCTCGGAAAGAAAGTCGGAATTTGGTACCGACCTTGAAAAGGAGAGAACTGGAATTTGGTACCGATCTCGAAAGAGAAGAATTGAAATTTGGTATCAATGCGGAAGAGAGTCGATTTGATGCCGACCTCGGCGAGAGAAATTGGAATTGGGAACCGATCTCGAAAGAGAGAATTGAAATTTGGTATAAATCTTGGAAAAGAGGAAGTCAGAATTTGGTACCGACCTCGGAAGAGAGAAGCTGGAATTTGGTACCGGTCTCGAAGAAATTCGAAATTTGGTATCGATCTCGGAAAAGAGTCGGAATTTGGTACGAACGAAAAGGAAAGCCCGGGAATTGGTGCCCGATCTCGAAAGAAATTAAATTACAGTATTAACCTCGGAAAGTGGACGGAATTTGGTACCGACCTCGAAAGGAGAGAAGCTGAAATTTGGTACCGAGTCTCGAAAAAGAGAATTGAAATTTAGTATCAGCCTCGGAAAAGAGAATTGGAATTTGGTACCAACCTCGAAATGAGAGAACTTGAATTTGGTACCGAGTCTCGAAAGAGAGAATTAAAATTTAGTATCGATCTCGGAAAGAGTAAGAATTTGGTGCCGACCTCGAAAGGGAAGGCGGAATTTGGTACCGGTCTCGAAAAGAATTGAAATTTGGTATCAATCTCACGAAAGGATGGAAATTGGAATTTGGGTGCAATCCCAAAAGTTTGTATTTGATTTTGGTTTGGAAGGTTTGTGGAAATTTCAGTTTAGTGGAAGATTGGAATGAGACATGAAATGTTGCCATCCACGAAGTTAGTCCAATTTTGATTGTTTGGCGAAGGATATGAATCCATGCCATCGGGGCCAAATCCAAAATTTCGTGGTTACGTGTCGATGGGCTCGGTCCACCTTCTCGAAAAGAGGAAGAGATCATGGAGAATCGGAAGAGATTTGAAAACGGCTGAAATTTGGGAATATCGAATTCGGCGTTTTGAGAGTTGAAACCAAAGTTAAAGTCTTATGTGGGGAAGAATCAACTCAAAAGATGATTTAGAGGAGCTTAAAATGGATTTCGGTCGAAAGAAGAATTGAAGATTTGAATTGATGAATTCAAATCGAAGTGTTAGTTAGGCTCGTTTCGTTTGTTTTGGTGATTAAATTTCATTTTTTGTTGTTTTTTTGAAGTTCTTTTTAATTTGGAGTTTGATATTCGGAATTCTTAAAAGAGTTCTTATTTATTTTATATTTTTCCTTCGTTCTTTATTCGAAGTTGCAATTTAACTTAATGGCGTTTCCCGATCAATTTGCATAAAAAGAGGTGAAGGTAAAACATGACATGGTCGTTTCCATTTCGAATTTGTTGAAAATACATCATATAGCTCGATCCGAAAACATAATGATATTTTCCTTGAAAATTCAACATCTCATACAATCCACATAAATCCAAACGGTTTGTGTAAGATTCTAGCAAGTTTCTTCCAAAAGCATACATCGAAATTCATGTCGAATAGTGAGTTACATGGACGATAACATGCCTTCCGAAGCCGCCTTGGCGGCAAATGCCGTTTGGATGTGCATTGGAGGTGTCTTATCTCCCATGTAGCTCACGGCTCGTAGAGGCCAAAGGCTCTCTAACTGCGGATACGTTTGAAAGTGGAAAGGCATTTTTGTTTGTCATCCATCCTCTGAAAGTGACGGAATCCGCTGGTGAACACTCTGGAGTGCGATGTTTCTTGCATCAGCTCCATTTCCTTTTAACACGAACGGAACTACCGGTAGTGCTATCTCCACTTGGCACTTGGAATTCTCACAGGAACTGCAATGCGGGATTTGTCCGAACATGATGTTACCTTTGGTTGACAAAAGACAACGTGCGAAATGTGACGAAGTGTGATGGTCTATGTGTGGGTATGCGATCTCCCTCCACTTGTAGATATTAATGATGCGTGGTGTTGGGTATGCGGTCCGCGCGCAATACCCTCCATGTCCACCATCCTTTTTACCATTCTCTTAATAATTATTGGCATTGGATCCACCTATTTCTTTGACAGATATCACGGTGGATTTTCTTTTTATGTCGCGCGAAGTTGTAGCAACACCCGCATTGGATCGTAACTCTTCCTTATCCTGGCATCCATCTTCGGGGTTCGAATAGATCTTTTACCTTAGGCGGCCAGCTCGGCCCATTTTTACGAAGTTCAACGATGCGGTCTACAATTTGCTGCTGTTCGTGAAATGCGAGAACACACATGCGTATGCGGCTCGAGGCCTTCAGAGATATTAATCCTCTTGCCTTGGATTCTTTCGAAGTATTCGAAGGTTTTCTTTTCAACTTGTTGCGGTCTCTCCATTTCCGTGATACGGAATTATACGCAATCGGCGAGACGCAGTGACGTCTTTGGGAAATGTATGGCTCAACCCTAGCATGTTCTCTCCCGCATGTCTTGGCTCTCGGGGATCGTCTCGTCGGAATGACCTGCGGGGTTGCTTTGCAAACAGACTCTCGATGTGGTACATCCTTGTCATTGTTATTGATTATATTTCTATTCTTCTTGAAATTTCTCTCGTCTTCCTGTTGTTTTTGGAGTTGACTTCCTCTTTCACGGCTTACGGTGAGGCTGATTTCTTCGAAGTACTTGCAGCGGTAAGCGGCGCAATGCTCTTCTTGTTGATCCATTGCGAAGCTTAGTCGGCATCTTGCGTATGCGGTGATTCTTGTTTCTTCGGCGAGTGGGAGTGAGAGTAGCTCTCCTTACTTCTTAGTTACGTGGGCATGGCAACGGCAAGCACATATAACATGTGACCAGCGACTTAACTTTCTTGTCTTCCCAGGTTAATACGAGCGGCGTTTGCTTTTCTTTCTTGCGGGTAGACTGTTGACTTAGACCACCCGATTTTATCCTTTGTACGGCTACAGAATTCTTGAATCAATCGAGTCCAATCCTTTCTTCATACGCCTTGGTAGTGTGAAATCGAGTATTTCAATCGCGGCTCCATCACTTTATTCTCTTTTGGTATGATAAGAAAATTTTCATTAATGAAAAATTTTATTTTCTTTTAAATTTTAAAGAAAGTAGGAAGCGATGAGGAAAGATCGGGAATGAATTGATTTAAAAGGAAAGATTAACATTTTATCATTAAGATTTCACATGTTTTCTTTTAACACATTTTTGTTAATGATTTTTTTTATCATCATTTTTATTTTGAGTTCGGACAGTTAAGTGATTATTTTGTGCTAGTGTTTCTAGGAATGGAATTCATTTTCGAAACATCGAGGTTGCGTAATACTTCAACAGATATTGTCCATTAATTGAAGCATAGGTCGTTCTCCATGACAATTCACAGGCAAGTAGGAACCTCCTGAGTAAACTGTACGGCTTCGCGAACGGCCTTCCGTCGGTTCGGGGTACCTCCTTTATCTTGCGGTGTGCGAGAATAGGTCTCTTGAGAACTAGAACCAAGTCACCAACTTTGAATGTCCTTGGGCGAACCGGTTATCGTGGGCACGGATCATCTTGGCTTGATACGGTTCCAAGTCCTATTTTGTCTTTAGAAAATGTCTTCCTTGACGCTTTCGATTCTTCGAGTCGTAATTTGGCATTTTCTTTTGTAGTGATGTTGTTTGCAGCGCAATTACGAGTGAGGAGGTTTGTACCTCTAAGAGAGGATAAGTCGGCCTCGGACTTGTACGCTAGAGCGTAGGGGCGTAAGGGCGAGTAGGAGTTAAGTTATTTTGTAGGCCCATAAGGCTTAACAACTTCTCGTGCCGATTTCTCTTATTATCGTCAAAGTTTTCTTTAGGATTCGGATGAGAGTTTTATTAAAAGCTTCGGCCAGCCATTCGCTCTTAGGTAGTAGATCGTCGAATAGCGTCGATCAATCCCGTGTCTTCGATAAAATTGTTGATCTTCATGCTTCGAATGCAGACCCGTTATGCGAGATAATTCTGCGGTACCCAAAACGGTAGACTACTTGATTCTTGAGCGCCAGCACGTGATGTGCTACTTCTACGGCGATCGCACCGCACGCGCGCTTAGAAAAGTAATGCCGGCTACCGAGTGAAGCGATGTCCTCTTGAAGAAGGTGGTTATCGGACCCACGATATACGTATGACACTTAAATGGCCATGACGCGTTGTCGGATGTAGCACATTTGGATGTTGATATTGAACCACTCCATGCAATTAGCCTTGGTGACAACTTTTGGCAACTTTCATGCAATACGTCATCGTGAGGCAGTAGTACCCTAGTCTTTAATCTTCATTTCATCTTAGGACATTGATGAGCGCCACGAAAGTCACGAGTACTTATCTCTTTAACAATTTCATGAGCCTCGGTCCGCTCGGACACCTTAAACACACTGATCCAAAGACATACGTATAACGTATTAATGTTTATTAATGAGTAAGATAGAGTTCTTTTCTTGATTTGATAGGTTAATGACTTATCGTTCGATGAGTTTCTGTTGCGGGTAATCATGGGCGGTTGACGCCGATCTTCTACATTTGCACTCTTGTCCTTATTTGTCTCTTTTCTTTTTTTCGACTTGTGTATCATGTCCATGTCGGCTGAGGAACTGACGTCCACGAACTCCACACTTCCATTGATTCATCCTGCCGGCAGGGGCAAATTCCTTTAACGAGGCGAAATTCCAACGCATGCGAGAGCATTTTCTCTCACGGAATCTTGTAGATCGTTACATTCAAAATGCGCTCCTAACAATTTCATGGCGTGCGGAAGTGTTGCTCGACCTTAGTTTTAAAATTTTGTACTGTCACGGTGACATGTTAAATGATCAATGAGAATCTTCGTAGATGTTAATATCACATTATCCCAAATCACGAATAGTTAACTCTAATCCGGTTATGAGAGCTTCGTATTCGGCTTAGTTGTTTGTACATCTGGTTCTGTTAAATGGTAGGAATCCCTTAACATTCCCCTTTCCGGTTTTATAAATATTAGTCCGATTCCTCCCTTACCGGGCAACATCGTTGGAGATTCTTTGTCTTTAAATGTGAAGATGCTCATCGAAATTGCAACTCCCAACGGCCCGATAGTCGGGGTCTTCTAGGCTCATTATACGCACTCGTCGGAGCAAGTCATAATTGAGAGGCAGTGCTGTAGGTAAAGGGTGTGATGCGAGAGTACGCCAGGACTTGTCCCTTTATGGCACGAAGCGAAACAAAATTTATATCGAATTGCGGTAAAATGTATATGAAGCCACTGGCAGGTACGACGGAAGCGTCGGTCGAGGACATCAAATATTGCAACGGATTAAACTTCAAGTACGAGTTGGCATGAAAGCATGTGTCCTGAGCTTTTGAGCGGCGAAGATGGGGGCCGAGCAATGCTTCTCGGTAGATACTTTGCTTAGTCGAATTAAACGACGGCTTGCGTAATGACTTTTTCTTTTCACATCGTGGTTGACACGGTATGGGGGCTCAGAAGTCATCTGACTGGGGTATAAAGTATTAACGGTCGACCGAGGCTGGGGCTGCTAAAACGGGAAGTGTCATTAAATGTTTTGCTTAATGTCCTCGAAGGCTGCTGGAATTTCTCTTCAAGAACAAATTTGGCGTCCTTTTTAATTAATCTTGAGAAGGCACAGAGCACCTACAACCAATTCGAGATAAAGCGTCGAAGATATGCCAATTTTCCTTGAAAGGATCGTAGTTGCTTGAGTTTTGTGAGTGCATTTCTAAGATAGCTTTAATCTTTTCAGGATCGATTTCGGTGCTGATGACGGACAATAGAATCCTAAGAATTTCCCAGTGTATTTGAAGGCGCATTTCGAGGATTCATCATAAGGTTAAATTGTCTTAATCGTTCGAAAAAACTTCTCAAAGAATCATACAAGTGATCTTCTTTCAGTTTTCTTTTGATGACATACATCAACGTAGCACTTGACTTGGTTGTGAATGAGATCATAAAAAATTCTCGTCATTGCTCTTTGGTATGTTGCTCTGCGTTCTTGACCCAAAAGGCATTAACGTAGCAGTATATTCTGATCGGCGTTACGAAGGTTTTGTGAGCTTTTCATCTTGGTGTCATCTTTATCTGGTTATATCACGATGATCCATCCATGAAAGAGAAGATTTTATGTGTCGAAGCGATGTCGATCATTAGTTGGAATTGGTAGAGGAAATTCATCCTTTGGACATGCCTTGTTTCAAATCTTTGAAATATACGCAGATTACGTCTGTCCATTCTCCTTTCGATTGGTACCACATTGGGTAACTAAGTCGGATGTTATTTCTTCACGGATGAATTTAGCGTCTATTAGCTTCTTAACTTCATTATTACTTGTTGTTCAATCTCACAGATGCATTCATGCAGGGCTTGTCGTATTTGGAAGGTCGGTGTGATCCCTCTGGTTTGTGAGCTTGCCACCTCATTGTCCGGCATTTCATCGTAACTCGAACAAAACGATCCTTGGTCATTAGTAGCTCGATTATGTTTCGGAGTCTTCTTTATTCGATGAGGAGCTAACAAAGGTCGGCACAGGCTCTTCGCTAGTACCTTTAAGTTAACTTAGGTGTCCGTAGAAATTGTAGATTTAATTTCTTCTTCAAATTACGGTGGAGCATCTCCGATTTGCGGATCTTCGAGATCATACGAGGTTTAAGCGATTGTTAGGCTGTAGTGACAAGCGAGCAAAATCCCATGTCATCAACTGATCGATTATACCGAATCCAGAATGTGTTTTGAATTGGGAGGACGACTGCATTATTTCATAATTTTTCAAAGTGTTGTGATTAACCTTTTGTCCATCGTCGAGGTAAGACACCATGTTGAATTAAATTTTGAACACGAGTACCACTCGAGTAGTTCCATTAATTCGGAAGAAGTAGCATCTTGAGTGTGTGTGTGTGTGTGTGTGTTTTTTTGAAGAAGAAGAAAGTTTTGGAAGAAGAAGCACCACGGTAGAATTTGATTGGTTTGAAATGCCCAGATCACCATACCCTTCCTTGACCACCATACCACCGACCTTATTAGAATGGATCGGGAGTCGGGGTCATGGTATGCACATAGTGATTAATCTTTTCGTAAATTGATTTGTATTTTTCGTTCTTTTCTTCTTCGAGAGAGGTCTTGAATTGGGGTTTCTTCGACTTATCGCCATTGCTTCTTTCACGATTTCTTCTTCTTCGGAAGCGTTCTCCCCGATCAACGTCGATGGTGGTTTCTTGTCCAGAGCTGTTCCGTCATTTCTTCGCGGCCTCGTCCCGAAGCCTCGACCTCGGGTGCGAGTTACGGGAGAAACCTTCACCATCTCGGCGTCGTAAGGGAGTGGTGAGTAACGGTTGTTAGAATTTCGGGTTCTTCATCGTCTCGAACTTCTTTTCATTTGATCTTGTGTTTACGGAAGATAGTTTTCTGTCGGAGGCGCGTAATAGGGCATCTTCGTGAATTCGATTTCATGCGCGGAGAAAGGTTGCGAGTCACCTTTGATACCTTTGTTCTCCTCCTTCTGTGTACATGCCTTTGGTGCGAGAGACGATGTTATCATCTGGTTCTCATGGATCCATGGCCGACCCAAATAGAGCGTTGAATTATGTCTCGAAATTAATTATATGGAATTTTGCGGTTGTCCTTGCGAATCCTTGGGTACGTGTGGTGTTATCGATCGAGGGCTCTTTCTCCTTTTTGATTGAAGCCTCTTAGTAACATCTTATACGCCGAGTCGCGAGCATAAATTTCCGAATATGCCGTGTACGAGAAGATTGATATGTTGATTGATTCTCTTGGATCGGCCAACCTGCTCTAGAGAAGCGTAAACTTTCGATAGTGAGCGAAATGTACGACGGTCGGTTGTGATTAGCTGTTCTCGGTAGTAGATTATTGTCGAAGTGAAGGTAACACTTCGTTGTTCTTTTGAGCAAACCTCGTCGAAGGAATTACCGACCATTTGAGCTAAGTAAATTTACGGGATCGAGTAAAGCCTTGATCGAGGTTTCTCTCATCTCCTTTGACGAGGATCGGGCGTCGTAGATGCTCGATTTAGGCAGTGACTTCCTAAGATGGGCTAGCACGTTGTAATCCACTTTATTACCATGTTCCTCGGTTTCTTCCCAAATGGGCGGTCAACCTGTGCAGGGTTGGCTCTTCCGAAGCCGACCACTGCCACCTTTATCCTTTGGACCCATTCTCGGGGTAAAACTTTTCCGCTTCTTAGGTTGACTTCGGTTACTTGTCACGAATGCGGTGGCGAATCCTAGGTGTTTTCTCTTGAATCGAACATTGTTTCTTTTTGGAGTTGCTTCGAATACGATAGCTTCCCCAATTATCATGATTAGAGCTTCTCGAAATTCATAAATAGACTCGTTGCTTGTTGAGCTTTCGTAGCCATCTTTGTTAGCGTCTTCTCCTTCGTCGTGGTCATCGAGGTTCGGAATGATTTGAGAATCGTTTATCATATTGGAATCGAGATCAGTTAGGTTGGTTGTCATTAGATTCTGTGTCGTTAGAAACGATCAAAACGTGGCCCGTACGAAAACTCTTATCATTATAAGATCCCGTCGAGACTGAAATAATCATATAGAGTCGAGAGGTTTGAGGGATTTCTCCCCCGAATCGGAAACAACCATCCGGATAAAAAACGGCCACGAAATCCTACACCCTTTGGAGCCTCGGACTTCTTCTACTCCCGCGCGATCTTCTCCTCCTTATGGGGTGGTTCTTGATCGTAGCGATAGAACCGGCTCGACGGAGTTTGAACTTTGAGTTGGAAGCACGCACCGAGCGTTGGATGTGACAAAACTTTCTTCGAGGACTTTGTCAAGATGGTACTCCACCATCATCGATTAGGTGTAAAGTGCAGCGGAACGATAGGATCCGTTGAAATAACATTAACGGAACATCCTTTTTGGGGTTCCCTCGTATATTCCTTCGAGATCGTTATGTTCCCTTTCCGGAGGTTATCGTCGAGCTAACTCTTGAAAGTGATGCAATCTTATTTTGTGTTCGAGCATGCGATTGGTAGGGACGAGTAGTTCGAATGATCTTTCTTGTTGACTTCTTACGGCCTCTTGGGCTACGAGTATATTTGAAAATCTAGTGTTTTCATTAAGCGCTGGAACATTTTCTCCTCTTTTGTCGGTCTTGAGAAAAAGGATGTTCCCTATTTAGAAGTTCTTTCGGGGGTACGTGATGGATGAGGTGGTTGCGCGACCCGCTAAATACATGCGTACGGGGTGATCCCGACGAGCGGCGCCGAAAACTTGACCTGCAATCCGATGACAAATATAATAATTAATGCTTTAAAAATGTAATAGATAATAATATCATCTAGTGTATATAAATATATTTTTATCGAAATATTTTACACCTTGAGGTACTCTGTGATATACACATAATATCGTGTCAGATAATATAGGGCTTTAAAATAAAAACCTTGATGCTCCGATCCATAGGGAGTGAGTTATAGTTTTTAAATATTTAATTTTATTTTAGTATTTCTTTTATAGTTATAAATTTGATATTTTTAATTCTTAGATGCGATAATAAAGCGGTAATGAAATAATTAATGTAAATAGCGATAAAACCAATGACTTTCTTCCTTTCGGTGTCAAAGAGATTTTCTAAGATAATGATAGTATTCATGGAGAATGTAAATTTATGGTATTGTGCCGAATAGAAGCATTCATATTCTTTACCCTTTGATCCAGTGTAAAGAACATTGGCTAACATAGATCGAGTCTTGGATGTATGTATTATTTGTAGAATGGGTTAATCCCAGGCTCACACTTCTTAGATGTCGAGGTGGGCATGGTGTCTACTAGTGATCCTTTCCTTCTCTTATGGCCAAGTACAATAGTTTTGTCCCGTCCTCTAAAAACTTATCAATTATTTATGCGATTATATAATATATTCCTATTTATTGCACTTCACCTTGCATAACCCGCCTGAGGAGCCAACCATTGCAGCAAGGATTGATGTAATACCTACTAGTTAAGAATTCATCTCCTTCTAGGTA
Organism: Papilionanthe hookeriana x Papilionanthe teres; assembly: GCA_022702705.1. NCBI lineage: Eukaryota > Viridiplantae > Streptophyta > Magnoliopsida > Asparagales > Orchidaceae > Papilionanthe > Papilionanthe hookeriana x Papilionanthe teres. The sequence goes on from CM040424.1 coordinate 11,544,447, forward strand.
TCAAAACTCTTGACGAGATTTTAACGAGTTTAAATGGCCAATTTAAATAGTAAGATAAGATACGACATTAATATCATCACAATGTTTTAAAATATAAAAAGTTTCTAATTCTCACGACGAATTTTATATTATCTTATTTATCTCTTCATAATTGAAAGGAGAAAGTAAATTAACTACTCGAAACACATCGTATTTAAACAACAAAACATGATAATAAAACTTTGAATAAAATTACAAATACTTATCTCGAAGTGTTTCTCTGCGAACCTGCGAATTCTTCGACTCAGAAAGCGAATAATCTTAAGCAAACTCTTTAAACTCTCGAAGTACAAACTAAATAAAATAAGCAACTTTAATTTATGAAGGATAGTAAAATGTATTTTAAAGTATCTCTCAATTCTCCCTGTTTAGATGGGGCTACGAATGGGGGCTAAGTTGGGTGTTTTTTCTACGAAGGAGTAACTCTTATTTATAGGCTTTAAGGGTTGCCTCGAGGCACCTCTTCAAAATGTCCGCATTCGATGAATCTTCCCAGAAGGTGTGTATGGCGCCTAGGCTCGAAATCTGGCGCTTTAGGTGCGGAGATACGGCGCTGGCGCCGGGCTCTGCTTCCGGTTCTTCGCACCTCTTCACTTTGGATCGCACCTCTTCGCGATTAAAACCCTTTCCACGCGTCCGAATACATTGTATCCCACATGTCCTGTAAAACTGAACAACTTCCGGTCTTAGAGAAGGTCTGACTAACCGCTAACTCCGTCAAAATAACCATCCAAAAGTCATCGAAAATATTGACGAAGGATCTGTCGACACAGGCGTTAGACGATAATTTTGAAAACGATTTTGCATTTATCTCCATTTTTGCTCCTTTTACCTCCTTTTTGCTCCTTTTTCACTTTTTCCTTCTTGAACATTTTTTATCACCTATATCCAAAAACACAAAAATACCTTTCATTAAAGCATAATATCCTTAAAATTTTGATAAATATCGAGGCATAAAAATGGGTATTTTTTCATGGATTGAAATTCCCAGACTTAAACGTTATTTGTCCTCGAAGTAACCCTTTTTACTATATAAAATGTATAAATTTGGAATGAAAGATAAATATTTAAGACTCCTTGAAATTTTTGATCTTATAAAGGCTTTAGTAAATCATTAACGAAATTTCACTAAGTTTAATTTTAAGAAATTAAATAATATTCGACTACCAAATCAACAGACTTGAAATTTTCATTCATTTCGAAAATAATAGAAGTTTATTATGTTAAGATCACGTAAATTGTTACGAAAAAAGATTTTCGAAAAATCTTTCTAAATAAAGATTCATGCATAAATTAAGTAAAGTATGCTTATTTAGTTTTCTTCGTATAAGATAATTCGAAGTGAAGGATTTAATTTTTGATTAGGCATATCCTCGAAGCTTCTCCTCTTTTTTTCTTTTCTTTTTTTCACGGTGAGGATTACTATATACGGATAGCCGGTTAATGATTTTGAACTTCACTTTGTCCTTAACATATATTTTCAAACTTTTACATTTCACTTAATTATTATAATATGAATAGAATTTCAAGAAAGACTTTCAATCTTTTCTTTTTTGAGTTATTGTCGACCTCATTTTTTATGAGGTCTTTTCTCTCTCTCTTTAGTACTTAGGATCTAGCCTTAGGCTTTCCCTTTGACTATCTTAGAGGACTAGAAATGGAACCCCTTACTTAGAAATTCAACACCTCTTAACTTCCTGCCGCAAACCCCATAAGTTTCATTGTGAACCCGCTAAGTCACTTGGAGGGTTAGATCAAATGTGGAGGTTTAAAGGATGAGTTCCACATAGGACTCTTTGGCCTTAGGACTACCACAGGTGGCACAGTGCAGTGAGGGTTGACACACACACATTACACTTTCACACACATTCCAAATCCACAAACCATTCATACACAGCTTGACTTCCTGACTCATGTAGGTAATTCATATGGAAGGTCCTCGGCCCACTAAGCCCTTGGCCTAAGAGGGTTAGAAACAACATAGTGAATGCCTCGAATGAGTCCTCTCATGGCTCTTATGAGCTTGATATGGCTTCATGGCCCAAAAAAGTGATTCCATTCTACTCACGACTTGATCGATCTTCATTTTTCAAAAATTTCGATTTTTTGACCCCCGGGAGCCCTACACCCGCCACACCAAATGCCATGAAATTGCCCCGAAATTAGCGAAATTGCTGAAATTACCCAAAATTCTCGAAAGTCGATCATAAACATTTCTCTCGCGTCGAATTGATCATCCTTAGCCGTCTCTACAAAATTTCCACGAAAAATACCCCCCGATACTCAAATACCCAAAATGTCCTTTTTAACCGAACAATCCTTAAATCCAAAAGTTCTAGAAAAATTGGAAGAAAATCCCAGATATTCCGAATTTCAGTTTGTTCAACTTCTATATAAAACGATTTTGTCGATTTAGCCCTTTTTACCAAAAACTGATTTGATAAATGTCGAACGAACAACCAGTGACCTCGATTTTGATCCAATTCGATTTCTAAACTTGATTTCATATCTTTAATACCCGATTTAGACCAATTCCAAGCCGAATTTGATGAACATTTGGATCCAATTTCAATTGAAGCCTAATGCAGAATTTTGACCCATGACACAAACTTAGCCCCGAGCCAACTGACTCGGCTCCGATTAACCCTAAATCTTTCCTAAACCTTCCTAATATCATGAAACAAAACGGAGTTATAAGATTTGCCCCAAATTTGGACCCAAAGAACTCCACCCAGGCCTAATCGAAAACTAAAATCCCAATTTTATGGCCTAAACCGCCATGAACTTCGAATGGAGCCCGAATCCGAAATCAAGCTGACGAAAGTTGAAAAATCTTTGTAACACTTTGATAAATATTTTCGACATTAATTTTACATCAAAACCAACATTAGCTTGACCTTAGCCTAAGTTAGCCCAATTTGACGCGCTTTGCCCCTTTGCGAAAAGTCCCAAGGAAATAAAACCGAATTCGACTCTAAATCACCTCGAATTTGTTTCAAATCACTCATGACGCATCCACAACCAAACTCGACATTTGTTTGGCCCCGATCCTCCACAAATTTCCCATCCACCAATTTGTTTTCAAACCTAAAGGCCACTTTCTTAAACAATTCAGAAAGCCGGAATTTTCATAGAATCCAAAGGCCCAAGTCGATCCAAGCCTACATAACACTTTCATATCATCATCCGCTTTAATTTAAATCTTTCACTGAGATTCAATTCATCATTAAACTTTTCTAAACTAAGCCACATGCCAATTTCCCCTAAATTCATCAAAAATGCCAAAACCCTTTTTCATGAAACAAGCGAGCTTTTCCGAAGCCGGTGTAAGCAGAATGTGGCCATTACAAGCCATATGAAGCCATGAGAGTTTTGACACCTCACTGATCATTTATGGTAAGGAAGGGAGCCTTTCCCCTAAGCCTTCATTAAGCCCTTTTAACAATTTATGCTACACTCTAAACCATGTTTAGCAACATCGCCTTAGATGGGGACGCCTGCCTTCCTTCTAGGCGACCCAAATGATTCTCCCTCGGCCCAGTGAAGCCTTGGGGAGGTGCTTCTTTAAACCATGCTTGGACAATCTGACAAATGACCCTTCCCCTTCACCACTTAAATCGAACCTCTTTACACTTAGCATTGGCCAATTAACTACAAACACTCCGAGCCCTGACCCTCACGATCGGATGGTGACTGACAGTGGCTTGACCACGGTATTGAAAAACACCATGGTGAGAGGTTTAAATGGATTCTAAAAAATATAATTGAATAGGAGTGTCCCGCACTTGATGGCCCTTGTAATTGTTCTTCTCTTCACTATGGCGGTTGATCAGCTCCATCGGAAACCCACACGATCTCCACGGCCATGAAGCCCCATTTAAACAATAAACGCCCCCTCTCGGCAAAAGGTTGGTTGAAATCGGCCTTCGCGGAATTCCTCCGAAATCCTCGCTGACTTCCCCTAGCGAGGCCGATCCATCCCCACTGTTCTCCTGCCACAAATCCCGAGTGATTGAGCCTGTTCGAGTGCGGGTCTCGGCCCGAGCAAGGGACATCTCCTACGAACCTCCACCAAAACCAAATTAAACTCACCCACACACACACGGAGACCAGAGAAGAACTCCGTAGTGAAAGCCCCCTCTTCGGGCCACGGTGCTCTAACCTCTAAAGTACGAAATCGGGCACAATTCACTTTCATACCTAGACCTTTCAACAGGGTCGAGAGGCTTCGATACTAGGCTCTTTGCGAAGCTCAGGTGAACGTGTCGAGCACATTCGGTTAAGGCCTCGCCTCTGAACCGAGGTATGGACACTCCTCCTCCCCGAGAGCTTCCGGTGATTCTCCATTTCGTTTGAGTTAATTTCGATGCATGTTAGCCATATATATGTATTCGTCTCTTGAGAAGCGAGGTTAAATTTAGAGCATAAGAACGTAAGATTTAGTGGAGAAATGAGGGAGATCATAGGGTTTTAGTGTGGACGGCCCTCGGCACACACAGGTTGTAGACGATGACCGGGAACCGTCGGATCGCGCATGTATCGAAAGGACGATCCAAATCGAGTCGGAAAAGGAGATGGAGCGGGCCCCGAGCCTCGTGGCATCCCGGTCGGATGGCGGCGTCGAATAGGAATGTCATAGCGTGGGCCTTGGAGAAATTTGCGAGGTTGACGCGGCGGGCGGGATTAAGTAGGAAATTAGGTATTTTAGGATTTATTTAAATACCAGAACTTTAAAAATCCATATCTTTGTGAAGAAAAATAATAAAAATAAATTTAAAAAAGTACCTTTTTTGCTTTCCCATTGAACGAGAGGAGAATAATGTGGAAAAAGAATTGAGTTAATTTGAAGAGTATTTTATTTTTAATGAATTATTTACTCATTTCGGTATTTAATTCTCCATTTGCATAGGCAAATTCACCATGGCATGAGACGAAAATGCAGGGCTTTCGAAGCCTACAATCTTGGGGAACATTCCATGAATTTTCGAGAGTCGAGGAAAATTTATCTCTTATGGCATGTTATGTATTTTTCGATTTATGTCGCTATTTTTAGTAATTTAATTCCATTAATTACCATATTGCTTAGAAAATTCTAGGAAAATTTGGGGAAGTTTCTTAGGAGCGAGATGACCACAGGATAATTATGTTTTGAGTTAATTCATTAAGAATAACCTAATTGGCCTAATTACTCAAAATGTTGAATTTTAATTAATTAGGATTAACCACACTTGAAAAGAACTTGAAAACAATTCTCCGCTAATCTTTAGGATCTAATGGACCTCACATAAAAATTTTTAATCGATTGGAAATGTTTAACCGCTAAATGGATTAATTAATTTACATGACCAAAATTAAACTTAAAAAATTCATAACTCTAAAAATAAATTTTTAAAAATTCACGATTTAGTTTTGGGACTTCTTTGGTAACGAGAGGAGTTTAGAAAAATTAAAATTAGATTTTCTAAAAATGCTCATTTTCACCTTATTTTAATATTTTAATAATTAAAAAATAATAAAAATCATAAAAATAATAAAAATCACAAAAATGTCATATTTTGACCCACTAATCATAGGAACAAACTAAATGTTTTCCAGTCTTTTGGTTAAGATATTGAATTTTAATTACTTAAGACAAATTTTAATATTAAAAAATGGATTTTCAACCTTTTAAGCGAAATTAATTCTAATAAATCAAAGAAAAATCATAAAAATGTAAAAATTATTTCTGCGAACTCCTTGAGGTTAGAGAGATTTATGAAAAGTATAAAATCCATTTTTTAAATTTAATTTTTATTTTATAATTGATTAGTACTCTAAAACTCAAAATAATTATAATAAATAAAATATAATTCGAAAAATCACCAAAAATTGGTCAGTGATCCTGCGGGTCATTAGGAACATCCCATAATTTTCTTAAGGACGGAGACGTTACCTTGGTCGTAGCAGTTGAATTTCCATTGAAAATCCTTTAATTTTTCATTAAAATAAATATATAAATTAAATTAAATTCGAGAAAAATCATATTTTCTCTGTCTAATGTCTTAATTATTATGAGTGAAGTGGCCTTAAAAATTTTTAAGCTCATTTGAGCCCAATTTGATGAGTTATGAAATAATTAAGCTTAAAAGGGTATATTAATAATTAAGAATTTTAACCCACAGTAAAACTTTAGGTTTAATCAAAATGGGGGGTTAAAATATTTGATCTTAATTCTTTCTTAGATGATTGAAACTTTGGAAAATAAAATGGTAGGAACTCATTGATCATTTCTAATAAACCAGAAAAAAAATGAAACATTAATTAATTAAATAATTTGAATTTGGAGAGAATAATTAAAAAATTTGAATTATTAAAATGGGGATATAATTTAGAGAGACTATAATCACTTAAACTAAAATCCCCAAAATGAATCACTTTAATTATATTTAACTCTTAATTAAACTTAAGATGATAATTGAAATTAATAAATTGATAATAAAGAAAAGATAACCCTTAATTAAAATAAAACTTAAAATATTAAATAACTTGATAATTAAATTGAAATAAATTTAAAACATTAAAAAAATAATTTAATTTTAAAATACTTGAAAGCAAATTTAAAGCAAACTTGAAGCAAAATCAATTTCAAAAAAAATATAATTCTTAATTAAAAAAAAATCAAACCAATTAAAAGTTAATCAGAATATTGCAATTAAATTAAAAATTAAATCGTTAAAGTCTAGAAATTTAATAATTTAAACTCCTCTTTCAATTCGAACATTTTAAAACACTTAAGAATAAAACAACTTGAGCAACACATTAAAATTTAAATTTATTTAAATTTTATAACTAAATTAAATCACCTTAAAATATTAGTGTAATTTTAAATCGTTGAAATTCTTAATAAATTGATTTGCCCCTAAATACTTTTATCATTAACTCTTAAATGAAGCATTAAGTGAGGTGTCGGTTCATTCATGGGATAATCGAACGTCCACAGGATTCAACGGCAAGAGTTAAAACTTAATTAAAAAAAATTTTGGACGATTGATTCATCTACCATTAAAAAATTCATTTAGACTCGATATAATCTCGAAGTATTGAAAAGATGTTTAGAACCCGTTCACAGCACTTCCTCAATGCAATGAGGTGTTTTAAAAGAATAATTGAGCTTAATTGTTCTTTGATGAAGAAAATCATCCTTAACAAAAATATAAAGAACACAGATGTCTCGCAAGGCTATTGCTTGTTAGGATTAGGATCTTGGTAGACAACCGAACCTTTCCTTAGCTTCACTTAGGTACTTGTAGCAAATATTTAAATGTTCCAACATGTGTTTAAGTGCGGCTTGGAATGACGAGAAGACCCTCCGAGATACGCTTTTACTTTATTACAATTTACTTTATTACGACTTATTTACACTGCTTATTTTAACGCTCTACTTTTCTTGCATAGCGAAACCTTTAAGATAGCCATAAAACTGAAACCAAAGCTAAATTAAAAGTTACACAAGATAAAATTCACCACCACAACATTCGAAAAGATAAAGCAACTCGAAAATTTAATGTCGCCGAGAACAATAAAACCATGGCTTTTAACTAAATTAAAATGTACCGTTGAATGATCGGGAATACCTCGGAAGATGTAACCCACGTGTTGTTAACGGGATTTCCCATGGTCTAAATGAAAATGTGGAACTCATTCGAGTTGATTTTAGAAAATTCATGCGGACTAAGTGAATTCGATAGAAATAACGGTGCGGGATGACGGAGCTAATTGGGATCTTAATCGGTTTTATTTGTCTGACTTTAAGATTTGTTTTAATTAAAACACTAAAGACATTTGGACTTTAAGATTTCTGCAAAAGCCAAGACCTTTTCTTATCCTTTGATTTCACCTTCTAAAAACCTTTGCAACAACGAGGAGCTTGGAGCACGGTGGGAAGCACGACGCGTCGTCGTCGACGAAACTTGAATGGAAACATCAGTAAGAAACCATTCTTAGAATTAAACAACCAAGCCATAGGACTTCGAGGTAGTTTTCCTAGTGCAACATAAATCCTCGAAGCTCTTCTTTTGGCATTTGCATAATCATGTTATGTAAATTAAGCCACTAACCCGAGTTTAGGATTTCGAGGTAGTCGTTCGATACGGCAAACCCGCACATCTTCGAGGCTATTTGTATGATCATGTCGTACGAATATAAGTCTAATTAACTAAAATTGGCAGGATTACAACATTAAATAAACTCTCGAATTGAAGCGAACAAATAGGATAGTTGGAATGTCACCGAGACTTGTCTCGAATCCTTGACATCCCTACTTCTCTTCCATTAGACTCTTAAAATAATTGTTCCAAATTTGATCCATTCCCGGTGAAATTTCCAAATCAATTGTTTGAGAAAACCTTAAACTTTGAAATTCTTGAGAGCAAAACCAGCGATCATTATCGAGAGTTTTCTTAAATGATTCCCGTCATTTAAGATGTAATTAAAAAGTTATGGGGGCTTGCCCTTATATGAATCTTTAAGAACCCGGGTAATATAAACCACTGCTTAATTTCTTTATATTTAGCGAGGGGAACTTGTCGACTTATAAATTTGGTTCCCGGACCAAACGGATGTCACAAATCTTCTAGTTTATTTAATCGAGCCCCATCATCGAGCGGTGTGTTTTATTCTTCGTGATAGATACGCGGTTGCTGGTGTGGTGCTCATTTACATACTATTTGGGATGTGAGATCGGTTTGATTTCATATCTTAAAATTTTAACTTAAAATTATTTCGAAATCAAATCTTACTTTCCAAATTATATATAAATTTAAATTAAATTTAAAATTCACCAACAATTTTTGTAGGCGACCCTTTAAAAACACTTAGCAAAAATATGCGAGCAACTTAAGGCGACTCACGTGGGGACTAGTTCCTCTCTCTTCATTTTGATCGGATGGTTGCTTTCATAAATCGATAGTGTATGTGTGTCTCACAGTAGAGCGAACTACCATTCTTTGTTGGCATACCACGTTCATTTCTTTCTTGAACGGGTATAGCCAACTTCTCTCAGTTTAGGAGCCATTTTGTTTGACACCCCTAAACGGAAAGTTGAAATCCTTTTACTGTTACGACGTGGGGTGGACCCCCGTAGGTGTTAGCTTAGGAGCGGTCCTTCGGGTTGAGAAGTTTTACGAGACTTTCTCTTCCTTTCCAGTGTTGAATCGGGTTCTTTACCTTTTCTATACCTTTAATCATTTTGTTCCTAACAAACAAATCCTCTGACAAAACGACCTTCTAATAAATGAATTCTCTTAAAAATCTGAAATACATTAAGATAAACGAGAATGTGTTCGACTCTTTCTTTTTTGTTAAAAGTTTTGTGGCGAAAGGAAGCATAATTTGGAATTGACATTCGGAATCTCTGATACGGAATATTAATTTGCACCAAAGTTAATCTTCTCCTTCACTTGAAATGATTTGGACTTGAGCATCACATGGGGATTAACTTCCCGACAATGGAATCATCCGTTTTGGACATTAGGATGATCTTACACTACAATATGTAACTGTTAAAGGTGCTTAAATAAAAGGATTAGATGATGCCTGAAATTGGTGTCTAGATACCAATTTATCAGGGGTAATCTTATCTTTAGGATTATAATCTATAAAATCTTTTGAAGTGCCTAATTTACTAGTGTAGTGATTCCGTTAGAAATTGGAAGTAAATTAGTGAGATGAGATGAGTTAAAGGAAAAATTAACTTCATTTATCATATGTGTGTTTATGTTTGTGTTACAACTTTATTTAGGTATTGAAGAACATTTTTATATTCCCATGATGATACATGCTATGCTAGTTAGACTTTGGTTTAGTTAATTTCATTCTAGCATGATTAGTTTAGATTTACTTTCCGCTGCATATTGTTCTGTCCTAATGAATACTTGCAAATGATTTTGATAGACATTTGTGGTAGATAGAATTTCTAAACTGTTTTCTTCCTGCTTATATTTTTTGTATTGAATTCTATATATATTAAAAAATTAAGTTTGAGGGCAGGAAGAAAAATAATATTTTAATGTGAAAATACTTCCATTTAATGTAATTTTATTACAAGCATGTTTTAGGTTAGCTTTACTTTCTCCTATAGTCTTTCTATCCTGATTATGCATGTATATGAATTTGATAGGAAGTTTTAGTAGTAAGTAGATTCAACCTTTACTTTTTCTTCCTGCAACATTTTATGAAATTAATTGCAAAATATTTTAAAATTTAAGTTTGGGGGGAAGAAAAATATTAACTCTTATTTGTTCTCAATTATTATATTTTCAAAAATTATCAGCATAACTTCTGGCAGTTGAACCTCACTTGAGATAACTAAAATTTTTATTTTATTTCAGTTGAATATTATGGAAGGATTCGATGAAAGTTTTTAGTAATAAAGGTTAATTTTATAAGGATAAGATATTTAGTATGAAAGAATTTGATTATAGTTAACTATTTAAAGTAAAGAAAACTATATTTTTGAAATATTAAGAGACTTAACGTATTGTGTGTTAAGAAGAGATTGTGACTTTATGATGAATAATAAAGCTCATACCAAATTATAAAGTAAGGATGTGTTTCAAGTTTGAACTTTAGAAAGAGGAAAGTGAAGTTCAAAATCATTACAGGCTCTCCAGATATAGTAATCCTCATTTAAAAAAAAGAAAAGAGAAAAAAAGGGGGATTGAAAATGATCCCGAAAGAAAAGAAAAAAAAAGAAAAAAAAAATTTATGAGGAGAAGCTTGAGGAGACGCCTAATCAAATATTGGCTTCACTTCAGTCACTCTAAAGGGAAAACTTGATTCAATTTATGAATTTATAATTAAAATATTAGCCTACATTCTGATGAAGTTTACATGAACTTCTTTTTCACATAATCTTTCAAGGCATTCTTAATGTAACAAATTATGGTTTATCTTGAAATAAATAGAAGACTAGAACCTTTAGACTTGATTCGTTGAATATTCTTATACTTGTAGTGTTAACTCCGAATTCATGAATTTCTTTCTAAAGGTCTAACCAATATATTCTTTTGAATGAAAAATTTTAGTGTCTTACAGGTGAAAAGTACATTGCCTTGAGTTATATTTTTATGTAGTAAAAGTGTTACTTGAGGATAAGTAACAGTTAAGTTTGGGGGATTTTGACAGGCCTAAAACATATATGCTTTTTGCTATATTATTTTATTTATTTTTAATGATATTACACTTTAAAAGAAGGTATTTTGTATATTTTTTGGTTTTAGGTACAAGAAATGGTGATTGGAGCAAAATGAAGCAAAAACGGTGCAATTTGGAGCAAAAACGAGCAAGAAATGAAATTCTGCCCTGACACCTTTTGATAAGTCTTTTGATGCTTAATCTCTTTTACACTTCTTGCATATTTTTGAATGAGATTACACTTTAAAGAAAGGTTGTTTTTATGCTTATTTTATAGGACTATCTGTTACGAAAGCAACACAACTTAAATGGGGCGAAACAGAGTTGAAACAGAGCCAAACTGAGCGAAACGATGGAGCCGCGCAGCAGCCTGCTCGCCGACAGCGAGATTGATGTCACCGATGGCGAGATTTTACTGAGACCACCGAAATATGGCCAAAAAGGCCACCGACAGTGGCCTCGAACCCGCCGACAGCGGCCCGAACGACCATGAACCGACATTTGGCCGTTTGGGACAATATTCGACGTATTTGGATGCTTTTTCGAAGGGGTGCTTAAGGAAACTCTTCGGAATTCATCCATGCTCTTTAAAAATGGCAAATTTTTGTTAGAAATGTGTAGATTAGAGAGAGAAAAACAATAGAGGAAAGGAGTGAAAAACTTAAAGGAATGTTTAGGATTCATAGATTAAGAGTAGAAATGTAGATTTCTACCCTTTTGGAGAGATTGGAGAGGAGATTTTTGAGAGAATTTGTAAGGGATTTCGTTAGCATTGCATGGATCACCGGGAGACTTTATGGGAGAGATCATTTTTTTTTCAAGGGGAAAAAGCTAAGTATTGTTCTTCATTATCTTATAATTTTGTAAACATTTTTTTAGTGGATTTGCTTTGGTTACATGAAGTTTCCGTTGTATTTTCTTCGAGCTTTGTGACGTATCTCTCTTACTCTTTCTTCTTCTTTGGAAATAGAGGCATTAGAAGATTATGCCATTATTTTCATTTTACTTTTCTTTTGTAAGGAGTAGAAATCATGTTTAAGATTTTGTGATGTATGGTAGAAGTAAATTTAATTACAAATGTGATGGTTTTTACTTGCAATTCATTTACATTGCAATAAGAGCCCATTATAGTGTTAAAATTAGTTGTAATTGCATCGACCCGAAGGGGCGGTGTAATTCTCAACAAAGTGGAACCACATTCAAATTCCATGGATGGTGAAGTTCATGGGGATTGAATGCAAATAAATAGAGAAATATAATTATCGGGCGTAGAATTAGAGATTTTAGAGTGACAGGCTAAAATCCTCAATTCGGTCCTATCGTTTAGGTGCTGAAGTGTAGATGTTAGCCCTCAGGCGAGGGGAACGTGGGAGCTCCGAAGTGGCAGCCGGTATCCTCCTAGCCTAGCCGCAGATTCAGTAACTAAGCATAGGATTAATCAATGTTCTTTATGCCTCGACCAAAGGGTAAAGAATAGGATTGCTCCTATTTGGCACATACAATATTAAATGCATCTCATTCCTATACATTATCTATTTCATTACATAAGAATAGTAGTTTTTAATATCTCAAAATTCTTCAAACCAACTCATCCAAAAAGGGTTATTTTTAGAATTATTATTTCGCATTTAGTTATAGTTACTATCTTTACATTTAACACTTGCATTTAGGAGCGGTTGCTAGATAAAACACAATTTTAATCGACATTCCAACCTAAGGAGTAATTGTAGTAGACTAGAATTTGACTAAAGACTTCTTACTTCACTTCCTCGTGGGATCGATACTGGGGTTTTTAAAGAAAACTTTATATTACTTGAAACTATACGTATACTTGCGTAGTACCCCTAGTGTGTAAAATATTTTTCAATTTTTATATCATTTAAGATTTTGTACACGAGCCGCCATTTGTAAATCGGGTCAAGTTTTTGGCCATCTTTTGGAAGTTAATTTACTGCGTAATTGTGGGTCGGGTCAGTAATTATTTTTGACCAAAAAAAAGGAAAGGAAGGAAGACAAGTAAAAAGGCAAAAATTACATACTTAGGTTTTTGAGAGTTTTAGAGAGATTCTTCTTTAAGAATTGTAAGAGGAGAGAGAAAGTGAGAGATTTCTTTCTGATTGCAATCCTTAGAGAGGGGTGCATACTCTTGTAAGGAGAAGGATGTGATTCAAAGGAACTTCAAAGGATTTGCTTGTGGAGGAAAGTGAGATAAATTGTTTACTTCATTTTAATGTTGTATAACCTTGCTTTAATATATATAAATCCATGTTTTGTTATATATCCTTCATGAATTATGAGTAGTTGATTTGTCTTTCCCTTTTCAATAAGATATAGTGATGTGAAGAATGAATAAATGTTTGAATGTGATCTTAATTTCTTAATTGTAATGATTTAAATCTTGAACTTAAGTTACTTTTGAATCTAGCCAATTCATTTGTTAAAATCCATGCAAAAACCTATGACCTCATAGGGCTATGCTTTCAACATTCAAGAAAGAATCACATTGCACTCGTAGGCGAAGAAGAAGTAACCTATAGGGGAAGTGCAATTACATCGGAAAATATTGTGGGTGTATAATTGGTGATTTTAGGGTGACAGACAAAAATCAACAATTCAGTTCAGATGTTTAGAAACTAAAATGTGAATGTTAGCCCTTAGGCGAGGGGAAGTGGGAACTCAAGAGTGACAGCTTGTATCTTCCCAGCCTAACCACAGATTTAGATTCAAAACATCTGAATTAGCTAATGTTCTTTATCGCTCGTGCAGTGGATTAAAGAATATTATTGCTCCAATTTGTCACATGCAATTTATAGTAAAATTTGATTTTTCACTAGCTATAGCCTTATTGTAAATGGGAAAGATACTTTCTTAAATTTGAAACCTTAGTTAAAAATACTTTGCTTGGTTACATTAGATTTAACTTTGAAGTTTTAGCATAGTAATTATAGTACTGTTAGTCTTGCATTTCAAAATTGATCTTTTGTACAAATAGTCTCCGTAGTTTTCTTACCATCTGTTTAGGTCTCTTTAATTAGTAAAGTTTTACCTTATCCATACGGGATCAATATTTAGGACTCCATTAAAACCCTATATTACTTGAGCGATACTTATACTTGCGTTTACGACCTAGTGATTATTTAATTTTGGAAACATATTTTGGGTCATAATAGTAATTTTATTAGTAAATTAAGCATAAAGGTTTAACTCTGATTATATAGAAAAATAGTACACAATATGATCCACATCAAATTTTTGGCCCTGTTGCAGGTGAGTAACAGAAAAACTTTAATTAAAAGCTAATGAGACTGAATTTAAACTATTAAACTTATTTTGTGTGTGTACTTATTTTTAAAATTATTACTTGTGATTTTGTATGTGAAGTTTAGGATCTCAAGGATTAATTCCTTTCAATTCTGATTTAGAAAGAACAGTAAGAAAAATTAGAAAACAACAAAAAATTTCACCAATTTGAACAAAATGGAAAATAATTTAAATAATCCAAATGAACATCAACAAAGATCATTAAGAGATTATACTTAACCTGCAATAGATGAAATTCACATGAGAATTCAAGCTCTTGCTAAAGGTGTAAATTCTTTTGAACTTAAATGGGTTATCATCCAAATGGTATAAAATAACTAGTTTGGGGGTACACCATCTGAAGATCCTAATTTACATATTGCTAGTTTTCTTAAATTATGTGCTACACTTAAATATGATGGAGTGTCAGATAATGCTGTCAGACTTAGACTTTCTCCTTTCTCATTACGGGATAAAGCTAAGGTGTGGTTAAACTCATTAACACCTGGATGAATTAGAACTTAGGGAGATTCACCCTAGAAATTCCTAGCAAAATAGTTTCCACCATCTAAAACTGCTAAAATCAGTATGAAGCCTGGGAATATTTAAAGATCTCCTTAGGAAGTGTCCACACCATACTTTACCTGATTGGTTGAGAATTTAAACATTCTATAATGGATTAGTGGGATCTCTTAAATCTATTATTGATGCTACTGCTGGTGGTCCATTAATGTCAAAGCTATTCGATGAAGCATATTTCCTAATTAAAGTGATGGGTACTAACAATTTCAATGGCCTTCTAAAAGGTTAAATCCTAAAAGAGCAGCAATTTTTCATGATTATGATGTTATGTATATTATGGATGCTCAAATGGCTGTTATGTCAAAAAAATATATCAATTTGGAATGAACTATTCTCAAACACCTTCTATGATTGAGGAAAATTCAATAAGACAAATGATAAATTTTCAACCATCATATGAGTCTTTGAATGCAATAAGTAATCGAACTAATAATCCTTATTCAAATTATTATAATCAAGGTTGGAAGAATCATCTTAATCTGAATTGGAATAATAATAATTCTAATAGTGTAAATCTGCAGTGGAGAGCAATCCAATAAATCCATTAAGAAACTCAAATAATCAAGGAAATACTAACTATAGACCTAATTATCCTCCTGCTTTAATAGCAACTCACAAGTTAATGAGAAGAAACTGTTTATAGAAATACTGGTATTACAGTTAGGTAATCAATTGCAAAGTCAAGGAGCACAACAACAAATTTAAAGAGCTACTATTAGAAATATTGCAAATCAATTGGTGCATATTGGTACTGAACTTAGCAATATACTTCAGAAACTCTTCCTAGTAATGTCGAGATTAATCCAAAAAACTATAATAAATAACAAATTAAAGCTATTCAAGTAAGAAGTGGAAGAGAATTTGAAACAAAAATCCAAAAAGAAATTGAAGTTGAGAAAGAAAGGAAGGAAATTGAAAAGTCTAAGGAAGATATTCTTCATGAGCCAGAATATCTTATTGAACCAATGAAAATTACTGTAGAAAAATCGCCACCTCCATTTCATCAAAGATTGAGACAACAAAATTCAAATAAACAAATTTTAAAATTCTTGAAATTTCTTAAGAAATTATCCATAAATATTCCATTTGTTGAAGCCCTAGAACAAATGCCAAGTTATGTAAAATTTATGAAGGATATACATAATATAAATACAAAGTTTATTGATAATGAGACTATTGCACTAAGCTAGGAGTGTAGTGCAATAACTCAGAAAAAGCTTCCTAAAAAACTTAAAGATCCTTGTAGCTTTACTATCTCTTGTGTTATTGGAGAATAATTTTATGGAAAAGTTTTTTTGTGATTTTGGATCTTGTAATAATCTAATGCCTTATCCATTTTTAGAAGATTAGATTTAGGAGAAATTTTCCCTATGATTGTAACTCTTCAATTAGTTGATCATTCAATCACCTACCCTAAAGGAGTTATATAAAATATATTGGTTAAAGTGGATGAATTTATCTTTCCTATAGATTTTATTGAGTTAGATATGAAGGAAGATAAAGAAATTCCAATTATTTTATAAAGACATTTTCTTGCTATTAGAAATGCATTAATAGATGTGCAAAAAGGTGAACTAACCATGAGAGTCAATGATCAAGTTACATTTAATATTGCAAAATCAATGAAATACCCAACGAATGAAAAAGATGATGAATGCTTCAGAATGGAGATTAGTAATTATTTAAGTAATGATTATTTTACTGAAAATTTTGAAAAACAAATTGAAGAAGAATATTTGGAGCATGAAGTTGAGGATAAGCAAGATGAATTTATTAAAGTGAGTAATGAAGATATCGACTATGTTCAAAAAATATTTGAAATGTTAGACACCACGATGAATAGTAAGAATCTTAGTCCTTCAAAAGAAAATCCACTTGAACATGAAATGAAGATATTACCTTCACATTTAATGTATTCTTTTTTAGAAGATTAGTCTACATTACTTGTTATAATATCCTTAAAATTAACTAAATTACAAGAACAAAAACTTCTGGAAAAATTAAAGAGATATAAGAATGCTTTTGGATGGACAATAGTTGATATCATAGGAATCAGTCCTTCGATTTGTGTGTATAGAATTATACTAGAAGAACATCATAAACCAAGAGTTGATCCTCAAAGAAAATTAAATCCAATTATGAAAGTAGTAGTAAAGAAAGAAATCATACAATGGTTAGATGACATAATTATTTATCCTATTTTAGTCATTGTTTGGTTTAGTCCAATTCATTGTGTTCCTAAGAAAGGAGGTGTGACTGTTGTTGTAGATGAGAAGAATGAATCAATATCAACATGACAAGTCACTGGTTGGCGAATATGTATTGACTATAGAAAGTTAAATTTAGCCACTAGGAAAGATCATTTTCCTCTACCTTTTCTGGATCAAATGCTGGATAGACTTGTTGGGCATAAATATTTCTTTCAAGATGGATATACTATTTATCATCAGATTCCTATTGCTCCTGAAGATTAAGAGAGGACAACTTTTAGTAGTTCTTATGACACATTTTCTTTTAGATGAATGCCTTTCGGTTTATGTAATGCACCTGCAACATTTCAAAGGTGTATGATGTCAATTTTTAGTGATTTAATTGAAAATGGGATAAAAGTTTCTTAACATCGTTTGAAGCGTGTTTAAATCATTAGAAAAAGTTTTAGAACGATGTTAAGAGACATATTTAGTATTAAATTGGGAAAAATGCCAATTTATGGTTGCAAGAGGAATAGTACTTGGGCATAAATTATCTAAAAATGGTATGAAAGTAGATCAGACAAAAATTCAAGTTATTGCTAAATTACCTCCAACAACTACTCTGAAAGGGGTTAGAAGTTTTTTAGGACACGCTGGTCTCTACAGGTGATATATTAAAAAATTTTAAAAAATTACTAAGCCTCTATGCCAACTTTTAGAAAAAAATATAAAATTTGATTTTAATTAAGAATGCCTGAATGCTTTTGAATTGATAAAGAAAAATTAATGAATGCACCTATAATTGTTTCACCTGTTTGGGAGAACCATCTGAATTAATGTGTGATGCTAGTTATTAAGCTATTGGAGCAGTTTTTGGATGGAGATACAACAAAATTTTTAAAGTTTTAGATTATGCTAGTAGAACTCTAAATGATGCTTAAATTAGTTATACCACTACTGAAAAAGAGTTATTAGTAGTTATTTATACTTTTGATAAATTCAAATTATATCTCATTGGAACTAAATGTATTGTGTACACCGATCATTTTGCTATAAAATACTTAATGCAAAAGAAAGATGTGAAATCAAGATTAATCAGATGGATACTTTAAATGCAAGAATTATACTTTGTAGTATTAGATAGAAAATAAACTGATAATTAAATATCTGATTATCTATCTAGTCTAGAACAGAAACAATTGATTAACCTTGAAAGTGAAATTAATGAAGAATTTCCAGATGAGAAATTCTTTGTTGTTAGTGAAAGGAAAATACCTTGGTATGCATATATTGTTAACTATATTGTTAGTGATCTTGTACCATATGGATTAACACCACAAAAATTAAGAAACTTATTCACGATGCAAAGTTTTACTTCTAGGATGATCCTTATTTCATGCGAAGATCAAGTTATTCGGAGATGTGTACCTTATGATGAAACCCAATAAATTATTCAAGAATGTCATTACTCTGATTTTGGAGGACATTTTGGAATAGACATAACTGCTCACAAAATTTTACAATCGGAATTTTATTGACCTACTATATTTAGGGATGTTAATATGTATGTAAGAACATGTGATTGATATCAGCGAGTAGGTAGTATTTCAAAAAGAAATGAAATGCCTTTAAATTTTATATTGGAAGTTGAAATTTTTTATGTGTGGGGATTAGATTTTATGGGACCATTTGTGACTTCATTTGGGAATTTATATATATTGATTGCAGTAGACTATGTTTTAAAAAGAATTGAAGCAATGACTTTACCTCGATATGATGCTCGGAGTGGTTCAACATTTGTAATGAAAAATTATTTTTTCTAGATATGGAATGCCAAGAGTAATTATAACTGATGGGGGATCTCATTTTAGAAATAAAATTAATGGAAAAAAATATGATATTCAACATAAGATCTCTACTGGTTATCATCCCTAAACTAGTGGTCTTGCTGAATTATTTAATTGTGAAATTAAGAGAATTTTGGAAAAAAAATTTATTAATTCTAACAAATTAGATTGGTCTGCTAAATTAGATACCACATTATGGGCTTATAGGAGTGCTTATAAAACACCTATAGGAATGTCCCTATATAGACATATTTTTTGAAAGACCTGCTGCTTACCAGTAGAGTTGGAACATAAAGCTTATTGGGCTATTAAGCAATTTAATTTTAATTTAATAGATACTGGTGAGAAAAGACTACTGCAATTGAATGGGCTTGATGAGATAAGAGATGAATCTTATGATAATGCTGAGTTTTATAAATATAAAGTGAGGAATTGGCAGCATCAAAGGATAGTTAAATATAAGTTTAAACCGGGACATGAACTTTTATTGTATAATTCTCGATTGAAAGTATTTACAGGAAAACTAAAGTCCAGATAGATGGGACTATTTACTATTATTAAGGTTTTAAGGTTTACCCATATAAAGTACTAGAAATTGAAGATCTAAAAACTAATTAAATATTTAAAGTTAATGGAAAAAGTCTTAAACCTTATTTTAAAGGGCATTTTTCAATATTTATAGAGGTTTTAATATTGGATCAACCATAAAGAAAACTTATAATGTTGGGCTGATGACGTTAAACCAAGCGCTGTATGAGAGGCTACCCATAGTTATCTGTGTAGGTGTAGAATTTGAGTTCTTTTTTACACCTATAGATCAATCATCTCAGAATTCTACACCAATAAATCAATCAAGTGCTATATCATCAAATAAAAATATCTACAACTATATATCAATCATCTCAGAATTCTACACCTACTTTGTTGCCACCACCACCGGTCAATCTTGATAAGGAATTGCAAAGAGTTAAGAAGTTGGAAAATAAAATGAATCATATTATCGAAGGCATTGATCGAATCTCTAATCAATTCGACCATTTAGATTGGAGAATGAAACAACACGTTGATCATACTAGACTTGTAGAGGATTGGACGGTACTTATGTATAAGAAGAACTATTGGATCGAGGATGAATTGCCAGATGAATTCCCGTGCCGCCCTTTGTAAAATTTTTATGTTCTTTACCAATCTATTAGAGATCTTAAAGAGGATGATAGTGATGAAACTGAAGATGTGTAACAATCTAGAAGTGCTGAAATTGACCGAGATGTGCTTAGAAATGTGTTTATGTTTTATACTTATTCGCATTAGATTGCTTAGGTTTGATATTTGAATTTGATTTCTTGTTTTCAGTGCACAGTTGTTGGTTTGATTAGCGATGTTGATTTATATGTCACAATAAAAAAATGTGTTTGTACGTATGTACTCGGATATATATATATATATATATATATATATATATATATATACATATATATATATATATATATATATATATATATATATACACATATATATATATATATACATATATTTATATATAAGTGAGTTTTTGTTTTGTTTGTGAAAAAGTAATTGTCAGAAATTACTTAAAATTAAAATATAAAAGTAAATCTTGGCTAAATAGAGCTTGGCAATGTTTAGTGTTTGAAAATGTTAGTAAAAAATCAAATCTAAACTTTTTTCCCACAAACCGCCTAGAACAGTTAAAAATAACGAAAATACCACTGTTCCACCTTATTACTCTTTGAGCTTCATCTTCTTTGTGAGTTAGGGCTGAACTCTTCACATAGGGCATCAAAATACTTGGATTAGAGAAGATTTGAGGGCTTGAAAACTTTCAATGTCATCTTCTCTCGATAAGAGCTTTGATCTAGCCTAGAAATTTTTGATTTTCACCATGGATTTCTCCTACCTTGTAAGAAAAACTGCAAATAAGAAATATTGGAATGAAGAGAAGAAAAAACCATGAAGTGAAACCTTTTCAGCCATTATCTTTATTTTAGGAGTTTATTTTATCAATATTTAGAATTTATTGGATATATTTTGGAATTTTTAGGTTTTTACGGCTCCTAGAATGAAGAGAACTATGAGAAGATTCAACTTTGATGAGTATAGATTTGTAAATCTAAAAGCTCAATATCATTACAAATCACATTTCACAAAGAAAAAATTGATTCAAGAGCGAGCATTTTTCAACCCCGGAGGAGCAATTCAAGGGTTGATTATGGCAAGATAGTAGAAGATTTTCTGGTAATTTACTGATGTAGCAGTTATTAAAATTGTTCGTGAATTCTATGCAAACCTCCAAGAAGTTACTGATGATCGAATCTATGTGAGAGGTAAATTTATGGATTTTACTCCTGTTAGAATCAATTCTTTATATTAGTTGAGGAACAAAGATCAGTATGAATAGGCATCCTTTCAAGTATCTAATTTGATGTTAGATGAAGTTATGGAATTTCTAACAGATGAAATGAGTATGGAAGATCAAGAATAATAGCAAGGTAAATTTTGCCACAGCTATGCTTTCTACTAAATCAAAAGCCTGACACTATTTTATTTTTTCACGCTTGCTTCCTACAAATCATTTGAGTGAAGTAACCAAAGATAGAGCCATTTTAAATTACTATATTCAGATACATAAGAATATAGATATTGGTTATCTTATTTACAATAATGCAAACTCTTACACTAAGGGAAGTACTACTGATGACTTGGGGTATCCAACTCTAATTTTTTACTTTATGTAAACAATCAGGAGTAGATGGGTTAGAGGAATTATTACAACCCCTTAAGCCCATCAGTAAGCCTACGGTGCACACTTATTAAGCACATGCTGGAAGGAGAATTGAAATTGGAAGTAGAGACATGCCCTCTACATTAGCATCAAAGCCTTCTACTTCTACTTCATATTCTTTATAGGATGTTATGGACCAATTAATGATTCGACAAGGAGACATAGTGATAGTGCAGGATTAAATGAGAAGTAGGGAAGCTGGAGATTCTCATAATGATGCATATATGTAAAGAAGAGTGCAATTTGATATTGTTTATTATGATGCTCAGACTAGATATCTTAAGGAAGATCATTCTGTGGAATTCCGTACCTGCCCGAGTTTTACACCTTATGTGAATGAAGGTGATGAAGAGAATGTAACAGGGTGGGAAGAAAAAGAAGAAGAAGAAGAAGAAGAAGAAGATGATGATGAGTAGAATGGTGATTAACTTAGTTTTCAGTTTTCTTTATTAAGTATTGTTTATTTATTTTTATGTTTTTTTATCTTGTTCTTTATTTAATGAACGTGTAGTATAATCTTTAGTGAACTTGTTAGTTCTAAATTTAGTTTTGTTAGTTTATGCTTTTAACATTTTTATGAATATTAGCACTTTAATTTTAAATAGTAAATCCTTTGATGTAATATGATTATTAAACTCATTATAGTGCTATATATCTGCTCTTTTAATTGATACCCGCATAATTCAACTTCAAATTTAAAGTCCTAGAGCAACATGTTAGTACTTATAAATGCATTTAATGTTTTCTTTCTACCTATATTCATGTACAAAATGTTATACCTTTTAAAAATTTAAGTTTGGGAGAGAAGGAAAAATTCTTTTTGATTTAAAAAAAGAGGGAAGAGAGAAGAAACTAAACTTTATTTATCCTTAGTAAACTATATTTTTAAAATCCTTTAAACACGGCCTTTGGTGTTAGAGATTAACTTTAGATAGCTACATGTTTTTTGATTTTATGAATATTATAGTGGACTTAAGCAAAAGTTTTTTTAGTAATAAAGGTTGATTCTAAAAGTTAAGAGATTTGGTATAAAAGTTTAAGACTATAGTTTACTATTTAAAGTAAACAAAATTGTATTTTTGAAGTATTACAAATTTTGAGATTTCATATAAGAAGAAAAGATTGAAACTACATGAAAAATCTTTACCAAAGCTAATATACATTTATAAAGTAAGGAAATGCAATAATTTTTAACTTTAGGAAGATGATAGTGAAGTTCAAAATTATTAAAGACTATCCAGATATAGTAATCCTCACATGAAAAAGAAAAAGAAAAATAAAAAAAGAAAAGAAAGTATTGAAAACAATCCTGAAAAAGAAAAAAGAAAAGAAAAGAAAATATATTTGAGGAGAAGCTTGAGCAGAAGCTTGAGAAGATGCCTAATAAAAAATTGGTTTCATTCGAATCAGCCTGAAGGAAATAGCTTAATAACAATTCTAAATTTATATTTAGATGTTAGCATCTTTACTAAAGAAGTTCTCATGAAATTTTTTTTCATATGATTCTCCTAAATTCTCTTAATACAACAAATTATGATTATTCTTGAAATTGATAGAGATTAAAAAATCTTAGACTTTAGTACTAGATATTCTTCTACCTTTAGTTTTAACCTAATTTATTGAAAACTATTTCTAAAGTTTTACTATTATATATTAAAAAAAAATTATAGTGTTCTTTAGGTTTAGCTCATCACCACAAGTCATATTTTTATGTAGTAAAAGAGTTACTTGATGACAAGTAACAATTAAATTTGAGGATTTTGATACACCAAAAATAGTTCAATTTTTCATATACTTTTAATACCTATATTTGATGATTTTTGGTAATATTGCACTTTAAAGGATGATATTTTCATGTTTTTGATATAGATATACTCAATTTAGAATTTGGGTTGAAAAGGGGCAAAAGGATGAAATTTGGAGCAAAATTTGTGAAAATTCCATAGGTGCTAAATGACACCAAAATCGACACCAAATCGGTGCCAGAATCAGTGCCAAACTGCGCAGGAATTATTAAAATATTGAGTTTGGCACCAAACGGTGCCAGACCAGAGCCAAACGATGCCAGACCACTCCAAATGGCACGACAGGAGCTAAACGGTGCCAAGATGGTTACTTATCAAAATACATTGAATTTGGATGAATTTTGAAGCGATGCTTAAAAAACTCTTGGAATTTCAGCCACACATTATTTATTAACTATTTTTGACCAAAAAGGAGAGGAAGAAAGGCAAGTAAAAAGGAAAAAAAATTACCTACTTGGGGTTTTGAGAGTTTTAGAGAGATTCTTCTTTAAGATTTGTAAGAAGAGAGGGAAAGTGAGAGATTTCTTCTTCATATTGCAATCCTTAGAGAGGGGCACATACTCTTGTAAGGAGAAGAAAGTGATTCAAAGGAACATCAAAAAATTTGCTTGTGGAGAAAATAGAGATAAGTTGTTTACTTCATTTTATTGTTGTATAAACTTGCTTTAATATATATAAATTCATGTTTTACTATATATCCTCATGAATTCTGAGTAGTTGCTCTGTCTTTCACTTTACAATAAGATATAATGATGTGAAGAATAAATAAATATTTGAATATGATCTTAATTTTTTAATTGTGATGATTTAAATCTTAAACTTAAGTTACTTTCTAATCAGGCTAATTAATTTGTTAAAATTCATGCGATAACATATGAGCCCACAAGGCTGTGCTTTCAGAATGTAAGAAAGAATCACATTGCACTTGTAGATTGACCACAGAAAAATGTATTGAGAAATTTATACCAATTTTATATGAAATTGCACTTTAAAGAAAAATATTTTCTTTATTTTATTGCAGGAATGAAGATTTATAAGTAATAAAAGCAAAAAGCATGAAAAGAAGCGAATTTGGAGCAAAAAGGACTGAAAAAGATGAAAAGTGAACTATCCCGCCGACGGTGAGGAAAAGGCCGCCGACGGTGAGTTTTCCCGAAAGTTTTGAATATATTATGAGGAACTCGCTAACGGCGAGATTGAGCCCGTCGACAGCGAGATCACGTGGTTTATCCATCTTCTAGAAGCCCGCCGATGGCGAGAGAGCCCGCCGACGGCGAGACAGTTAAATTGAGCCAGATACATTGAACCTGGACGCTTTTTGAAGAAGTGCTTAAGCAACCTTTGGAGATTTGACTCCTTCTATAAGTAGAGACAAATTTTAGTCAGTTGTGTGTCATTCTAGAGTATTTTAATTTTTATATAGAGTCTTCCTAGTGTGTAGATAGAGTGTTTAAGTGTGTTTAGCGTCTTGGTGAGTTTAATTAAGTGTGTTGTACTAGAAGGAAGATTCAACAGAACTTCAAGGAGTCTGCTTGGGGAGAAGAATTGAGATAAGTATATTTGTTTATTGTTTGTCAACTTTAATGAAATACATGATTTGTGTTATTTTTCCCATGCATTCTGAGTAGTTTCCTTAGTCTTTCTCCTTGTTATCGAGATTTTGTGAAATGATGAATTAAAGTAGTTGTGCCTAAAAATATGAAAATAGCAATTGTGCTAATCTTTTACTTAAATATTAATTTATTTTCAATATGGCCAATTGATTTGTTAACATATGTAGAATTATCAACTATAGTAAGGATTACATCCAAGATTCAGTGAAGTCAAAAGCCTTGGAAGGAGGGTGCAAATAAATAGGGAAATATTAACTATCGGGCGTAGAATTAGATATTTTAGTGTGACAGACTAAAATATTCAATTCGGTCCTATTGTTTGGGAGTTGAAGTGTAGATGTTAGCCCTCAGGCGAGGGGAACGTGGGAGCTCTGAAGTGGCAGTCGGTATCCTCCCGGCCTAGCTGCAGATTCAGTAACCAAACATAAGACTAGTCAATGTTCTTTGCACCTGGACCAAAGGGTAAAGAATATGAATGCTCCTATTTGGCACAATACAATTAAAAAACTCATTTAATTCTTCATTCACTTAATTCTCTCAAACAAGGAGAAAGATACTTTTCTGAAATCTTATATTCAACCTTTTAAGCATTAGTTTATTATAGTCTAAGTGTTCTTAATTTTCGTATACTAGATTAGTAAGTAAATCTACTTTAAGTTGTCTTTAAAATTCTCTAACTTCCTTGTGGGATCGATATCTAGGACTCCATTAGAGCCCTATATTACTTGATAACAATACGTATACTTGCGTAGTATCCACAATATAAATCATAATTTCCATAACAGAATCATCAGTATATATATATTCAGTGCGGGATTAAATTTTTGGTGTCGTTGCTAATTTTCATATCATAGTTGTAAGTATAAATATCGAAAAGTGGATTAAGTTTTTGGCGCCGTTGCCGGGGAAGTAAAGTAATTATTAATGTAATTAATAGAATTATTAAAATAATTACTAGAGTAACAAACTATTTTAAATTTTACTTAAAAATTGTATGCATAAATTTGGAAATTAAAATTTAATACCTTACGATTCAGAATTAGAGCGGAAAATTAAAAGAATTAGAAAATAAAAGATAGAAATTATAAATTTAATAAAAATGGCAAATATTCTAGAAATTGAAAATATAAACCAACAAAGACCATTAAGAGATTATGCCAACCCTACATTAGATGAAATTCACCTAACTATTTCAAACCCTGATGTAGCTGCTAACTCATTCGAACTTAAACCTGCAATTATCCAAATGGTACAGAATAATCAATTTAGTGGTTCACCTAATGAAGATCCTAATTTACATCTTGCTGGTTTTTTGGAACTATGTGTTATTTTTAAAGGAAATCAATTACAAATTCAAGGAAATCAATCACAAAATCAAGGAACAGCAATTAAAAATATTGAAACTCAACTCGGACATATCGCTACCGCGCTTAACAATAGAATTCCTGGAACTTTTCCTAGTAATGTGGAAATAAATCCGAAAGATCAAGGAAAAGAACAAATTAAAGCGATACAACAATGAAGTGGAAAAGAGTTAGAAACTAAAATTCAGAAAGAAACAGAAAGTAAAAATGAGGAAGTGGAAATCGAAAAAGAAAAGGATCAGCAAGATCAAAACTTAGAATATCCATTGATCCCTATGAAAATATCTATAGAAAAACCACCACCACCATTTCCTTAACGAGTAAAGCAACATAGAAAAGATAAGTAATTTGCTAAATTCCTTGAAATTTTAAAAAAAATTAACTGTAAATATTCCTTTTGTAGAAGCATTAGAACAAATGCCTAATAATGTAAAATTTATGAAAGATATTTTAAATAAAAAAAGAAAATTCACAGATAATGAAACTGTTGAACTTAGCAAATAGTGTAGTGCAATTATTCAGAAAAAGCTTCCTGAAAAATTAAAAGATCCTGGTAGTTTCACTATACCTTGCGCTATTAGAGAAAAATTTTATGGAAAAGCTTTGTGTGACTTAGGAGCAAGCATCAATGTAACACCTCTATCAATTTTTAAAAGATTAGAATTAGGAGAAGTTTCACCTACTTCAGTAACTCTTTAGTTAGCTGATCGTTCTGTGACTTATCCTAAGGGAGTTATTGAAGATTTGTTAGTAAAAGTGGATAAATTTATCTTCCCGGTAGATTTTATTGTTCTAGATATGGAAGAAGATAAAGAAATTCCCATAATATTAGGATGACCCTTTTTAACCACTGGAAAAGCTATGATTGACGTTGAGAAAGGAGAATTGACTATGAGAGTAAACGATAAAAAAGTAACTTTTAACATAGCAAAATCAATGAAATATCCTGCTTTAGAAAAAGATGATGAATGTTTTCGAATGGAAATACTTGAATATTTGCAAAATGAACATTTTAAAAGATATTATGAAGAAAAGTTAGAAAAAGAAAATACCGAATTAATTGAAGAAGCGAGATAATGAAAAACCTGGATTATATACGTGAAAAATTTGAAATGTTGGATAATACTGAAAACGCTGAAAAGAATATAGTTCCATCAATTATTAGACCTCCTGAACTCGAATTAAAAATTTTACCTAATCATTTAAAATTTGCTTACTTAGGTAACTATTCAACCCTACTAGTTATTATATCAGCCGAATTGAATAAATCACAAGAACAAAATCTGTTAGACACATTAAAAAATATAAGAAAACTTTTGGTTGCACTTTAGCAGATATTAAAGGAATTAGTCCTTCAATATGTATGCACAGAATTATTTTAGATAATGAACATAAGCCAAGAGTAGTTCCTCAAAGGAGATTAAACCCAATAATGAAAGAAGTAGTCAAGAAAGAAATATTAAAATGGTTAGATAATCATATTATATATTCTATTTCAGACAATGCTTGGGTAAGCCCAATTCACTGTGTTCCTAAGAAAGGAGGAGTGACCGTTAAGGCTAATGATAATAATGACTTAATACCTATAAGACAAGTTACTGGATGGCGTATATGTATTGACTATAGAAAATTAAATGCAGCCACCGAGAAAGATCACTTCCCATTACCATTTCTAGACCAAATGTTGGATAGATTAGCCGGACATAAATATTTTTGTTTTTTAGATGGTTATACAGGTTATCATCAGATACTTATTGCTCCTGATGATCAAGAGAAAACTACAATTACTAGTCCTTATGGAACATTTGCTTTTCGAAGAATGCCTTTTGGATTATGTAATGCACCTGCAACATTCCAGAGATGTATGATGTCTATATTTAGTAAATTAATTGATGATGGAATATAAGTATTTATGGATGATTTCTCTGTATTTGGAATGTCATTTGATGCATGTTTGAATCATCTTGAAAAAGTATTAGAGGTATGCGAGAAAACTAACTTTGTTCTAAATTGGGAGAAATGTCAATTTATGGTTGCATGAGGAGTTGTATTAGGGCATAAAATTTTGGAAAGTGGCATGGAAGTAGACCCTGCAAAAATTCAAGTTATAGCTAAATTACCACCTCCAACTACAGTAAAAGGGGTAAGAAGTTTTCTTGGACATGCTGGATTCTACAGACTCAACATAAAAGATTTTTCAAAAATTACTAAACCTCTATGCCAACTTTTAGAAAAGGATAAGAAATTTGAATTCACAATTGAATGCCTAAATGCTTTTGAATTATTAAAAGATAAATTAATCACAGCACCATGTCAGCATATTTTAAGGTTAAGTGTTGTATTTTTGAAAAGAGGTCGCCTACAGAAATTGTAGGCGAATTTTTAATTTAATTTAAATAAATAATTTGAAAAGTAGTATTTGATTTTGAAAATAATTTTAAATTTGAAAAAATTTTAAGATATGAAATCAAACCGATCTCACATCCCAAATAGTTTATATAAACGAGCACCGCACCACAAACCGTGTATCTATCCCGAAGAATAGGCACACTGCTTGACGATGGGCCTCGATTAAATAAACTAGAAGATTTGTGACATCCGTTTGGTCTGCGAACCAATTTTATAAGCCGGACAAATTCCCCGCTTAATATAAATGAATTAAACAGGGTTTATATTACCTGGGTTCTTAAAGTTCCCTATAAGGGCAAGCCCCTATAGTTAATTACATCTTAAATGAAGTGAATCATTTAAGAAAACTCGCGATAATGATCAGTGACTTTTCTCTCAAGAATTTCAAATTTTAAGGTTTTCAAAGGATTGGATTTTGGAAATTTCAACAGGGAATGGATCAAATTTAGAACAGTTATTTTCAGGAGTCCAATGGAAGAGGAGTAGGAGAAGCTGAAGATCCAAGAAGAATCTTGGCAATTTCTCAAACTATTCTATTGTTTGGCTCAGATTTAAGAAAATCCTAATATTATCTGATATTTCAATCTTGCCAATTTTAATTAATTTGGACTTATATTTGTATGATAAAATCATACAAATAGCCTCGAAGATATGAGGGTTTATGTCGTACTAAACGACTACCTCGGAGTCCTAAGACCAGTTAGGGCTTAATTTACATGACACGATCATGCAAATGCCTAACGGAGAGTTGAGAATTTATGTTGCACTAGGCAAACTACCTCAAAATCCTATGTCTTGGTTATTTAATTCTAAGAAAGTTTTGCTGAAGTAGACTCAGGTTTTGCTGATGACGATGGTCGTGCTGCCCACCATGCTTCGAGCTCCTTGTTGTTGTAGAGGTTTAGTTTTAGAAGATTGTAATCAAAAGAGAAGAGAAGAGTTTGGATTAGGAATCTTAAAGTCCCAAGTGTTTTTAGTGTTTTAGTTAAAACAAATCTTAAAGTTATTAGAACAGAACCGATTAAGATCCCACGGTTCCGTCATCCCGGCACCGTTATTTTCATTGAATTCACTTAGTCGAGATGAATTTGTTAAACTCAACCGAATGAGTTCCACACTTTCATTTAGACCCCGGAAATCTCGTTAAGCAACACGCGGGTTACATCTTCCGAGGTATTCCCGATCATTCAACGAGACGTTTTAATTTAGTTGCAATTGTAGTTTTGTATTCTGTTTGTGATTAAATTTTGAGTTATTTTATATTTTAAAATGTTGTGGCGGTGAATTTTATCTTGCAATGACTTTTAATTTAGTTTTGGTTTCAGTTCAGGGACTACCCTAAAGGTTTTGGTTTTCATGCAACAGTTGTTTATCATGCAAGAAAGGTAAAGTGCATTTGCAATAAAGTAAATTGCACTAAAATAAAAGCGTACCTGGAGGGTCTTCCCTTCATCCCAAACTGCACTTAAAACACATGTTAAAGCATTTAAATATTTCAACAAGTACCTAGGTAAAACTAAGGGAAAGGTTTAGATTATCTATCCAAGTTCTAATCCTATAGCTAGTCATCTCCTATGACGTCTAGGTTCTTGTATTTTGGTTTAAGGACGATTTTATTCATCAAAGAACAATTAAGTTCAATTGTTCTTATAAACATCCTATCATATTGAGGAAGTGCTTAAGACAAGTCTTAAACATCTTTTTAATATTTCTAGGATCATTTTAAGTCTAAGAGAATTTAATTATACAAGTGAATTAATCAATCAGGAGTTTAAATGTTATTCTTTTGCTCAGTGAACTTAGGACATTTGAATATCCTATAAGTGAGGTAATACTTCACTTAATGTTTCATTTAAGAGTTATAATAATAAGAGCTTTAAAAGGGCAAATCAAGTTATTAAGTATTTTGATGATTTAGACTTAATGATTTAATTCTAATTTTGATTTAATTATAAAAAATTAGTTTAAGTTTGGAATAGTGTTCAAGTTATTTTAGGTTTAATTCTTAATAATTTCATTTATGTTTGTTATCAAATGATTTTAATTTAATTTAATTCAATTTAATTTAATTTATTTACTTTAATTTAAATTTAATTTCAATTTAATTTATTATTATTATTATTATTTTTTTTAACTTAGTTTAATTTAATTTAATTTAATTTGATTTAATTTAATTTAATTTAATTTAACTTTAATTTAATTTAATTTTTTAATTTAGTTTAATTTAATTTAATTTAAATTAATATAATTTGATTTTAATTTAATTTAATTTAATTTAGTTTAATTTAATTTTAATTTAATTTAATTTAATTTTAATTTAATTTAATTTGGATTATTATTTTAATCTTTTAATTAAGAATTAAGTATTATTGAAGTGATTTATTTAGGGATTTTTAAATTAAAAAATAAATATCCTCTTAATAATATCCCTACTTTAATAATTCCAATTTTTTCATTAATCTTCCAAATTTAATTAATTAATTAATTAGGGTTTACTTTAATTATTCTTAAAATGATTGGTGGGTTTCTACCCTTAACCATTTAAGTTTCAATCTTCCAAAATCAGTTTAAAATCAAATATTTTACCCTCCCCTTTTGATTAATCCTAAAATTTTAATTAAAGGGTTGAAAATTTTAATTACCATTTTGCCCTTCAAGCTTAATAATTCTATAACTCACTAAATTAAGCTTAAATAAATTTGAAATTTTTATGTGACCTCAATTACTTGTCAATTAAGACATTAGAGGAGAAAATGTGATTTTTCTGTATTTGATTTATTTATATAATTATTTTTAATGGAAAATAGGGGTTTTCAAGGAAAATTCAATAACATGACCAAGGAAATGTTTCTGTCCTTAATAAAATTTTGGGATGTTCCTAATGACTAGAGGACCACTTGGACCAATTTTGGTGATTTTTTGATTTATATTTTATTTATTGGAATTATTTTGAGTTTTGGGGCATTAATTAATTTTAAAATAAAATTAAAGTTGAAAAATGGATTTTATATTTTTCTTAAATCTCTCTAACCTCAAGGAGTCGAGAGAAACAAATTTTATATTTTTCTAATTTTTTTCTTGATTTATTAGAATTATTTTAGTAAAAAGGTTGGAAAATACATTTTTTAATATTAAAAATTACATTAAGCCTTTAAAATTCAATATCTTATCCTAGGGACTTAAGAAAAATATTTGGTTTGTTTCTAAATGTTTAAAATTCAAAATATGATATTTTGGTGATTTTTAATATTTTTATAATTTTTATTATTTTTCAATTATTAAAAATATTAAAATAATGATAAAAATCAACTTTTTTTAGAAAATTACAATTTTAATTTTCCTAAGTTCTTCTGATATCAGAGAGGCTCCAAAACCATTTTTGTAAAATTTTAAAAAGTATTTTGTGAGTTATGAATTTTTATAGTTTAATTTTACCGATTATTGCTTAAGAGGCTTAATCAACCCATTTGGTGGGGTTAATTAAGTCCAATTGGTTTCAAATTTTTATGTGGTGTTCTCCTATCCCTAAAGGACAGTGGAGAATTGTTTTTAAGTTAATTTGATGAATGGTTAACCCTAATTAATTAAAGTTCACTTTTGGGTATTTAGGCCAATTAGGGTTGTTCAAAGTGAATTAACTCAAAAATTATTTTTCCTAGGGTCCTCTGGTCATAAGAAACATCACCAAATTTTCCTAGAATTTATTTCTCAACATGCTAATTATTGGAATTAAAATAATCAAAACAGTGACATGAATTTGAAAAATCAATAACTTCTCATAGGGATGGCCTCTGACCTTGGAAAATTTAGGGAATGTGCCCAAGTTCAGAGGCTTCCAAAGCCCTATGGTCTCATGCCATGGTGAATTTCCTATATGCATGGAGAATTAAAACAATGCAGAGAGTAAATAAATCATTAAAAATAAAATACTTAATGAAATTACGTGATTTCTTTTTAACATTATTCTCCTCTGTTCACTGAGTAAGGGGTATTTTTATTTTATTTTTAGGATTTTTCTACACAAAGTTATGAATTTTCAAAGTTATGGTAATTAAATAAATATAAAATAGCCCTAATTTCCTACTTATCCACTCGGCGCTGACTCAACCTCGACATCTCCGAAGCTCCACGCGTCGTCTTTTAATTCAGCGCCGCCATCTGACTGGGATGCCACGCGGCCCGCGGTTCATGTCCTGTTGCTCCGTCCGGCGTGATCCTGGCCTTCCACTCGATACACGCGCGATCCAACTGTTCCTGGTCATCGTCTACGACTGGTGTGAACCATTGACCGTTAACCTTCTAACCCTAATTTCTCACTCGATTCTCGACGGATTTTTGTGTTCTTATGCTCTATGGATTCGTCTTGAAGAGACGAACACATCCATACAGTAAACATGCATTGCAATTGATTCAAATTAAATGGAGAATCTCTGTAAGCTTGGGGAGAAGAATGAGTCCATACCTTTGCTCAGAGAAGTGAAGCTTCGATCTGAGAGTTGTGTCACGTTCGATTGGGTCCAAGGAAGCTCCAGATGAAGTCCCTTGGCCTGGTGAATTGTCTAGGTATGATTTTGACCACAGCCGATTACAAAGCTTGGAGGCTGGAAGAAATGACTGGCCTGAAGAGGGGGCTTTTGCTTGTAAACTTCTTCTCTTGGTCTGGTGAAGGTGTAGGACCAATCAATTTAGGGATTGGCTCACTGTGGAGAAGTGTCCTGGTTTTGGGCTTGGATTTCAACTCGAAATCGAGCTCACAGAGAGGAAATGACAGGGGGATTTCAGTGGGGATCAAGTTCTCTATGTGTGGGGAGTAGTCTGGAACAATTTTGGCAGAGTTTCCTTAAGGTTTGTTTCAGCACCTCATTTGGCCAAGAGGTGGTGGTGTTTAAATAGGAGAGGCTGGAGGGCCTCCCAGGGGGAGTTAGGGCTTGGGATCAGCTGCTTAGGTCAAGGGAAGAACAGCCATGGCAGCCACTGGACTTGGGGCAGCTCAGCAAGGGGAATTTCAATGTTGGCTCACATGTGAGCTCTCGGGTGTGGTGTTTTCCGGCGATCCGTGTGGCCGACAGTGTGCATGGGTCACCCTCGAGTCCAGTGGGTCGTGGCTGGAGGTTTGTGCAGTCAATTGGGCCTTGCCATGTGTAAAGGGGATTTCTTGGAATGGAATGGGGAAGATGCCATTTTGGCTTGGTTTGGGTCAACCCATGTGTTTGGGTTGGGTTCACCTCCCCATGACCTAGTTTTAGGTCGAGAGAATAAGCTAGGTCACTGGTCAAAGGTGGTGAGGTCTCTTTCTAAGAATATTTATATTAAATTTGGGTTAAGGGGAATCATGATTAAGGCTAATGACTTTAGGAGATTAAGGAAAGAGTCTCCTTCTTTTGCCCAAAATGTCATGGTGACATGTAAAGAGGCTCTCATGGCTTCCATGTGGCTCATGCATGGCCTCATGGCTTACCTATGGCTTAGGATGGCTTGGCTTGATTTCATGGAAGTAGAATTTAGGAATTTTGGTACTTTGGTGGAGAATTTTCATGAAGCTTGATTTGGAATGGTTTAATGATGATTTTGAAACTTAGGGGTGATTTTGATTAAATGAATGATGAGGGGAAGTGTCATGTGGGCTTTGGATGAATTTTGGGCCTTTTGAAATCATTTTTGATGGAATTTTAGGAAGGCTAAAGGGGATGGGCCTTTAGGTTTAAGAATGAATTCATGGATGGGAATTTTGTAGAAGTTTGGGCCAAATAATTGTTGGGTTTGGTTTAGTGGATATGTCATGAGTGATTTGAAATGAGTTTGAAGTGATTTGGGTTCGAATTGGGTTGGATTCGGGCTTCTTTGGTAAATGGGCCAATGTAGGTCAAATTGGGCTAACTTGGCCAATATTGGGCTAGGGTTGAAATTTATGTAAAATTAATGTTGGGAAATGTTTATGAGAGTGTTTCAAAGAGGTTTTGACTTTGGTTGGGTTTTGATTTTGGGGTTTGGGCTTATTTGGGTTAGGTTTGAGTTTAGGTCAAAATTGGGCCTTTTAGTTTTGGGTTGAATTTGAGTGGGCTTTGGGTCCAAATTTTGGGAAAATAATGTTAGTGTTTTGTTTGTGGGGATGTTATGAAGGTTTGGGAAAGATTTGGGATCAATTGGAGTTGAATTGGGTCAAAATTGGGCTTTAGGCTCCAAATTGGAATTGAATCCAAATGTCAATCAAATTGGACTTGTATTTGATCTAAGTTGATATTGGGGGTATTGAATTGAAGTTCAGAATTGAATTGGACCAAAATTGGGTTCAATTGGGGAGGTTTGGTTTGACATTGGGTTCATTTGGGTTAAGAATGGGCTAAATTGGGGGTTTTGGAAAAAGTGGGGTAAGTTGACAAAATCAGCCCATATTGTAGTTGAACAAAATGAAATTAGGAATATTTGGGATTTTCTGGAATTTTCTGGGAATTTTTTGAATTTTTGGACTTTTTGGCTAAGAGGGGGCATTTTGGGTATTTGGAGGGTATTTTTGGAATCTTTGGTATTTTTGGCTATGGATGATCGATTTGATTGGTGAGGAAATTTTCAAGGTTAATTTTGGGTGATTTGGGAATTTTGGAGGATTTGGGCAATTTTAAGGGCTTTTGGTAGGTTTGATAGGTGTAGGGTCCCCGGGGTCAAAAATTGAAATTTTGAAAAAAGAAGATTGATCAAATATGAGTGAAATGGAATCACTTTGATTGAGCCATGAAGCCATATTAAGCCTATATGAGCTTTGAGAGGACTCATTTGAAGCATTCACTATGTTGTTCCTAACCCTCTTAGCCAGGGGCTTAGGGGTTAAGGTCCATCCATCTGAATTACCTAAATGAGTCGAGGAGTCAAGTTGGGTGTGGGTGTGGTTTTAGGATTTGGATTGTGTGTGTGGGAGTGTAGAGTATGAGTGTAGTGAGTGTGTAATTCAACCCTCACCAGACCAAGCTACTCAGGGTGGTCCTAAGGCCAAAGAGTCTTATAGGGCACTCATCCTTTAAACCTCCACTTTTGATTTTAACCCTCTAGGTGATTAGGGGTCTACAATCAAGCTTGTGGGGTTTGCAGGGAGTTAAGAGGTGTTTGAATTTCTAAGTGGTAGGTTCTATTTCTAGTCCTCTAAGATTAGTCAAAGGAAATGCCTAAGGCTAGATCCTAAGTACTGAAGAGAGAAGCAAAAGACCTCATCAAAAATGAGGTCAACACACCTATAATAGTTTCACCTGATTGGGAGAAACCATTTGAACTTATGTGTGATGCTAGTGATTATGATATAGGAGCAGTACTTGGGCAAAGATATGATAAAATTTTCAAAGCTATATACTATGCTAGTAAAACTCTTAATAATGCTGAAATGAATTATACAGTTACTAAAAAGAGTTATTAACAATTGTTTATGCTTTTGATAAATTTAGGCCTTATCTAATTGGAACTAAATGTATTGTGCATACTGATCACTCTGCTATTAAATATCTAATGCAAAAGAAAGATTCCAAACTAAGATTAATTAGATGGATATTAGTAATGCTAGAATTTGATTTTGAAATCATTAATAAAAAGGGAACTGATAATCAAATTGCAGATTTATCAAGGCTATAATATAATGAATTATCTGACACTGATAATGAAATTACTGACAGTTTTCCTGACGAACAACTATATAATATAAATGAGTGAAAAATACCATGGTATGCTGACATAGTAAATTATATTGTAAGTGATATTTTACCACCTATGTTAACTTTGTAACAACATAAAAAATTCATTCATGATGCTAAAACATATTTTTGGGATGAACCATATTTATATAAGCAATGTAAGGATCTTATAATTAGAAGATGCGTGCCTTATGAAGAAATAGAATAAATCATTCAGAAATGTCATGATTCTGAGTTTAGAACAGATAAAACTGCTTATAAAATTTTACAATCTGAATTTTATTGGCATACTCTTTTTAGAGATGTTTATAAATATATCAGAACTTGCGACAAATGCCAACGAGTAGGTAATATATCTAGAAGAAATGAAATGCCTCAAAATTTTATATTAGAAGTTGAGATTTTTGATGTTTGGGGATTAGATTTTATGGGACCATTTGTTCCTTCATTTGGAAAATCATATATATTAGTTGCTGTTGATTATGTTTCTAAATGGATTGAAGCACAAGCTTTATCTCGATGTGATGCTAAGAGTGTTTTAAAGTTTCTAATGAAAAATATTTTTACTAGATTTGGAATGCCGAGAGTGATTATCACTGACGAAGGATCTCATTTTAGAAATAAATATATTCACAAACTAGTAGAAAAATTAACATTATTCATAAGATATCAACTACTTATCATCCACAAACCCGTGGATTAGCTGAAGTTTCTAATCGAGAAATTAAACATATTTTAAAAAAGACTGCAAACCCTAATAGATTGGATTGGTCTATAAGACTAGAGACTGCATTATGGGCCTACAGGACTGCTTATAAAACTCCGATTGGAATGACTCCTTACATGCTTATTTATGGAATGACTTGCCACTTACCAATTGAATTAGAACATAAAGCTTATTGGGCAATTAAAGGATTTAATTACAATCTGAAAGAAGCTGGTGAGAAGTGATTATTGAAAATGAATGAATTAGAAGAATTAAGAAATGAATCTTATCATAATGATAGAATTTATAAAGAAAAAAAATGAAATTATGGCATGATCAGAAGATTAACCTGAAGAATTTTGAGCCGAGACAAGAAGTTTTGCTTTATAATACAAGATTGAAATTATTTTCTGGGAAATTGAAATCTCAATGGTTAGGGCCTTTCACTATAACTCAAATATTTTCATACGGAACTATAGAAATTGAAGATCCAAAAACTGGGCATAGATTTAAAGTAAACGGACACAAATTAAAACCTTATTTTGAAGGGAGAAGACAAAATTTTAAAGAGGTTTTCATGCTCAGTCAACTTGATTACTAATTAAATTAGGTCAGGCTGACGACGCTAAACCAAGCGCTTTATGGGAGGCAACCCATAGTAGTTATTAATTATGATATATTTATTAATGTTATTGAAAATTAAAACATAGAAAAATTCTACTACTTATTTTACTTTTTAAAATCATCACAAATTTGAATCTATACGAAGAAATCAGAAAATATTCGGACTGGAGCGAAATTGGGCAAATTTACCTAATCTCGCCGACGGCGAGGTTGATCCCGCCGACAGCGAGATCGGTGCACCCAAATTCAGTTTAAATATATTAACTATCCCGCCGACGGCGAGATCGTTACCGCCGATGGCGAGATAGTTGAAAAATGTTTTTTGTGAGTTATTGTGCGGTTTTGGGCGGTTCTAAGGCTATTTCTCTATATAAAACATTTAGAACTTCATATTTACACTATCTTCTTCCTTAGAAATGATTAGAGCCCCTCCAAAACAATCTATTATGGCTCCTAATCCACTAGAAACCACGAAATATGGAGTTTTTAATTAAAGGAAATTCGTCAGTTCTGAGGCTCAGCGTTTATTCAATAAGGTTTTGATGAAAAAGAGACTTATTAAGGAAAGAGGGTTCGTAAACAGAGGAGCGGAGAATTCAATGACAACAATTGAGGAAACGATTGTTCAGCGACGTTGGGAGTTATTCTGCTATACGACATCTGCTGTAGTCATTCCAATAGTCAAGGAATTCTACTCTAATCTGCATGCAATCAATAACGGAAGCGTTTACGTAAGAGGCAGATGGGTAACTTTCACTCCATCCAGAATAAATGAATTATATTTGATAGAAAATACCCCTGTTTTCCACTATTCAAATTTTGTTCCTACAAGATACAACATGAATGAGATCTACAGATGTCTGACCGACGAACCTGACGATTGGGAATTACGAGAAGACAGGTACGTTAGTTTTTCTGCGTCACTTCTTAACCCCATCTCTAAGCATTGGCATTTCTTTATTTCATCAAAGTTATTACCTACTATGAGGGTAAATAAAGTCTCTAAGGAATGCACAATTTTAAATTACTGTATTCAATCTGGATTACTTATCGATGTTGGATCTATCATTGTGAAGTCTGCATTAGGATTAATTGTGCATGGGTAGATTCTTGGACTTGGACACCCATAAACTATATTTGCTTTATGTAGTCAGTACCAAGTTTTCTACGAAGCTTGGGAAAAAGTGCTATGGCCTTGGAAACCACTAGATCCAACATATATGTTTCCTACATTGGATCACAATGATGAAACAGTAATTATTTCTGATCAAGCATCTCAAAACAATCCTTTAATTAGGCCCCTGACTGATAGGAAAAACCTCATTTTAAGGAAACTTAAAGGATTGGAGAAGGAACTACAGAATGTGATGAATTCTATTGATAATATCTCTGATTTATTCGATCACATCGATTGGAGAATGAAGGAGCACTTTGACCATACAGGACATCTGGAGGCGAGTTTTATAAGATTATTGAGATAGAAAGGGTGGATTGAAGAAGATTCTACTGCAGAATTTCCTTTCAGACCTTTCTATAATTTGTTTGTGCACCTGCATTCTATTGAAAACATCAGAGAAGAGATTAGTTTAGATTCCGATGAGTAGCAGAAAGTTCTATTCATATTATATGTATGTGTGTTGATTTGAATTTAGTTTTTGATATAATTTGAAATTTACATAGATAATCTCAGTTTAGATGAGATTGTATGTTGTTTGTTTAGTCTCAGCATTTTGAGTACTGTGGTGTGGATTGCAATGCTGAGTTATGTGAGTTTGGATTTTTAAGTCAGTTGTTAATTGTATAGTATGTGAAGTTGTAATTTCATGGATTTCAATTATAAAGTTATACTGTTTGTATTGTGTAAACCTTATATGAGTCAGTAGAATATCTAATCTTAGAAAAATATATCAAATTAAGTGACCGGAACAATGAACAAGGCTTAATCTAAGTTGAATATAATTGAAAATTTGAAAATATTAAAAATTTGGAAGTCCCGCCGATGGCGAGCAAATCCCGCCGACGGCGAGGAAAAGCCCGCTGACAACGAGAACGATCCCGCTGACGGCGAGATTTTCCAGAAACTTTGGCCTTTATGAATTAATTAGCTCACCGACGGCGAGAAGATTCTCGTTGACAGTGAGATCTATAAAAACACTATATTTTGACCGGTCAACCGACACTATTTATCGTCCCCTTCCTCAAAACTTTGAAAAACCGACCTAGAGCTTGTGGGATATTGGATTTGAAGCAATTTCAACACATTTTGATGCCGGATTTCATATTCCCTTGGTAAGAGCTTCACTCCTATGTAAATTTTTTTGATATTCACCATGAATTTCTTCTACATTGAGGAATTTGGGTAAAATTTGAAATGAGAAGAAAAGACTTGGAAGAAATTCATGGAACTTGATTTAGATTGATTTTAGTAACTATTAGGAGCCATCTTAGTAATATTTAGAAGTTTAGTTAAGATTTTTTTATGAATTTTATAGATCACAAAATGGCTCCAAAACAAAAGAACAGAATGGATTATGACGAAACTCGATTTGTGAATGCAAGGGCACAGTCAAGATTTACCATAATATTCAAGCCATAAAATGCATTCAGGATCAAGTTTTCAAAAATCCTGGAGGAGAAGTAGAGTGAATAATAAAAGAAAGAGGATGGAAAAACTTCTGTTACATAACCAACAGAGCTGCTGTGGAAGTGGTAAAAGAATTCTATGCCAATCTCACTGCGATCGAAGATGCACCAATCAAGGTGAGAGGATTTTTGGTGGATTTCAGTGCTGCAAGGATTAATTCATTCTATGAAGTACGTGACTTGCACACCAGTGAGTATGATACCTTTGGAACTATGGAAGGACCACTGTAAGAAGTGATCAACTTTCTCACTGACGGGAAATGAGTTTGGAAGGTTAAGCAGCGTGAAAGGGTAAACTTTCCTCTCTCAATGTTGAATGCATTATCTAAAGCCTGGCATTATTTTATTTGTTCTACCTTGTTACCCACTTATCAGCACAGTGAGGTATCAAGAGATAGAGCAATTTTGAATTTCTGTATTCAGAATCGAAAGAGTATAAATGTGGGAAGTATAATTTATAAGAATATATTAGCCACTGCAAGAAGTGAGAGTGGAGGAGGACTAGGACACCCGGTCTGATTTTTGCACTCTGCCAATTATCTGGAGTTGAAGCAAGAGATGATGAGGAATGGGTGGAGTCAATGAAACCCATTACTCCGGTTAATATAAAAAAATATGGATCCCACGAAGGATGGAGATCTGGGACTAGGAGTTATGTACCTTCTTCGAGTAGAGATATTCCCTCTACTACTTATGACCCTCCTCCTTATAGTACTCCAACCCTTCATGATTTGATGAATGAGATGATTCTACAACGGAAAAGTTTTGAGAAAATAGAAGAAAAATTGGAACACATTGATCAGAGAATTGGAGGCTTAGAGAGAAGACATGATTATGACAGCGAGTATCTCCAGAGACATTCAGAGTATGAGATAGCTTACTACGATGCTGAAAATCGTTATAGGAGAGGAGAGCTCGATTTTGTATTTCCTGAGTGCCCCCGATATACTCATTACCGACCTACTTAACCTGCAGACAAGGAGGAGAAGATGTAGCTTAGGATTTTGATATAGAAGATTAGATTTTATATTTGTTTATGTTTTAAAAGTTTAGTTGTTTGTTTTAAAAAAAAACTTTAATTGTTATGTTGTGTAATTTTTTATGTATTCTCTTTGAACTTTAGAATTGATGTTTATTTTATAACCCTAATTGTGATGTTATATTAGACTTTTGGATTTTGTTGTTAAAATTATATATCGTTTGTAAATTTTAATATTTTAAATTGTTATTGTGACTTTTAAATGGAGTAGTCAATTATGTGTTTAGTAGTAGATTAATTATAAGTTATGTTAAGTATTTTGTACTTATTAAAAACTTTTTTACCCAGCACTTTCTTTTAAATATTATATGTATAGAAAAATACTAACAGTGCAGGTTAATTAAGTAATGGAAAAAGGCTTCAGAACTTTAAAGGAAAAATACCTAAAGCTAAAAGGTATTATTTAAATTTACAGTATATTTTCCTTTTCACCATTTATAATTAGATATAAAAACTTAAGTTTGGGGGAAGGGAAAAACACAAATTTAATTATTAAATTGTTCTCAATTTACATTTTCAAAATAATTATAAAAATGATTTTATGTAGTAATTTTAATTCAGTAACTAGAATTAATTTATCTAATTATTATAGAAAGTTGAATAAAATATTTCTAGTAATTAAACTAATTTTATAGATTAAGAAATTTAGTTTAAAAGGATAAGAATATAGTTAACTATTTAAAGTAAGGAAAACTATATTATAAATATGAAATTCTTAAATATTTAGTTGAGAAAGAAAAGATTGAAACCCAATGAAGTAAAAGCTTTGAAATATATATTAAGTAAGGAAATATTTCAAGTTTCAAATTTAGAAAAGAGAAAAATGAAGTTAAAAATCATTAACAGGCTATCCAGATACAGTAATCCTCACTTGAAAAAGAAAAAGAAAGATTGAAAATCAATCTCTGCAATATATATATATATATATATATTGGATTGAAAATCAATCCAAACGAAAAAGAGAAATATAAGTGAGGAGAAGCTTGAGGAGATGCCTTATCAAAAATTGGCTTCATTTGAATCAACCTAAAAGGAAAACTCAGTTATATTTCTAAACTTATATATATATGGATTAGTATTTTACTGAGTAGTATTTTCATGAACTTCTTATCATCTGAATATTTTAAGTAATTTAATATTTCAAATATAGTCATTCTTGAAATAAATAGAAGACTAAAAATCTTAAACTTGATGACCAAATAGCCTTATATCTATAGAATTAATTTAATTATCTAAAAATATTTCTATTAAACTTTACTATAGTATTTATTTAAATCTAATTCATAGTATTTCTGAATTAAAAGTTTTATTACAAATAATCATTATTTTTATTTAGTATTAAAATTACTTGAGGACAAGTAATAGTTAAGTTTGGGGGATTTTGACCACAGAAAAATGTATTGAGAAATTTATACCAATTTTATATAAAATTTCACTTTAAAAAAAGGTATTTTCTTTATTTTATTGCAGGAATGAAGATTTATAAGTAATGAAAGCAAAAAGTATGAAAAGAAGTGAATTTGGAGCAAAAAGGACTGAAATAGATGAAAAGTGAACTATCCCATCAACGGCAAGGAAAAGGCCGCCGACGGCGAGTTTTTCCCAAAAGTTTTGAATATATTATAAGGAACTCAGGACGGCGAGATCGAGCCCACCGACAGCGAGATCGCGTGGTTTATCCATCTTCTAGAAGATCGCTGACGGCGAGACAGTTGAATTAAGCCAGATACATTGAACTTAGACGCTTTTTGAAGAGGTGCTTAAGCAACCTTTGGAGATTTGACTCCTATAAATAGAGACAAATTTTAGTCAGTTGTGTGTCATTCTAGAGTCTTTTAGTTTCTATATAGAGTCTTCCTAGTGTGTAGATAGAGTGTTTAAGTGTGTTTAGCGTCTTGGTGAGTTTAATTAAGTGTGCTGTACTAGAAGGAAGAGTCAACGAAACTTCAAGGAGTCTGCTTGGGGAGAAGAATTGAGATAAGTATATTTGTTTATTGTTTGTTAACTTTAATTAAATCCATGATTTGTGTTATTTTTCCCATGCATTCTGAGTAGTTTCCTTAGTTTTTCTCCTTGTTATCGAGATTTTGTGAAATGATGAATTAAAGTAGTTGTGCCTAAAAATATGAAAATAGAAATTATGCTAATCTTTTACTTAAATCTTAATTTACTTTCAATCTGGCCAATTGATTTGTTAATATACTTTGAATTATCAACTATAGTAAAGATTACATCCAAGATTCAGGGAAGTCAAAAGCCTTGGAAGGTGGGTGCAAATAAATAGGGAAATATTAACTATCGGGCATAGAATTGGACATTTTAGTATGACAGACTAAAATCTTCATACTAAAATGTCCAATTCGGTCCTATTGTTTGGGAGTTGAAGTGTAGATGTTAGCCCTCAGGCGAGGGGAATTTTGGATCTCTGAAGTGGCAGTCGGTATCCTCCCAGCCTAGCCGCAGATTCAGTAACCAAACATAAGACTAGTCAATGTTCTTTGCATCTGGATCAAAGGGTAAAGAATAGGAATGCTCCTATTTGGCACAATACA
Source organism: Papilionanthe hookeriana x Papilionanthe teres (assembly GCA_022702705.1). Taxonomy (NCBI): domain Eukaryota; kingdom Viridiplantae; phylum Streptophyta; class Magnoliopsida; order Asparagales; family Orchidaceae; genus Papilionanthe; species Papilionanthe hookeriana x Papilionanthe teres. The sequence continues at coordinate 11,588,807 of CM040424.1, forward strand.
ATTAAAAAACTCATTTAATTCTTCATTCAATTAATTCTCTCAAACAAGGAGAAAGATACTTTTCTTAAATCTTATATTCAACCTTTTAAGCATTAGTTTATTATAGTCTAAGTGTTCTTAATTTCCGTATACTAGATTAGAAAGTAAATCTACTTTAAGTTGTCTTTAAAATTCTCTAACTTCCTTGTGGGATTGATATTTAGGACTCCATTAGAGCCCTGTATTACTTGATAACGATACGTATACTTGCGTAGTATCCACAATATAAATCATAATTTTCATAACAGAATCATTAGTATATATATATTCAGTGCAGGATCAAGTTTTTGGTGCCGTTACTAATTTTCATATCATAGTTGTAAGTATAAATATTTAAAAGTGGATCATAGATGAAGGAGAAATTGCCTATAGGGACAATACAAATAAATAGGAAAATATTATTTGAGGGCTACAAAATTGGTGATTTTAGGGTGACAAACTAAAATCAATAATTCAGTTCAGATGTTTAGAAGCTAAAGTGAGATTGTTAGCTCTCAGGCAAGGGGAAGTGACAACTCAAGAGTGACAGCTTGTATCCTCCCAGCCTAACCACAAATTTAGATTCAAAACATCTAAATTAGCCGATGTTCTTTATCTCTGGTTAATCCCGATATTTTTGATACGTGAATATTATGATTTATATATGGATTTAATTTTATATTTTTCTTTAATTATATTTGTTTCTTTACAACGATGCAAATAACTTTACTCTGATGCAAATAATAGTTCAACTATTCTATTTAAATTTTGGTATTTCGCGCAAGTATACTTATCATTATCAAGTAGTATATGACTTTTTGATTAAGCTACGAAATATCGAACCCGTAGGGAAACTTGTAAACTTTTAAGAAGAAATTAGAACACAAAATCTATTTAGAAAAAGATACTTAAACTATAGATATTATCGTAGGAATGAAAGTTTAATTCTTTTTGGTAAATTTCAATATTTTAAGTTAAATTAAACAAATAACTAATTTTAACGAGATTTTTGTCAGATAAAAGAAGTATAAATAAAATATCTTTTTCCTTATCATGAATGTGTAATAAGTATAGGAGTTATGTTGTGGAAGTATTCATGTTGTGCTAAATAAGAGCAATATTATTCTTTTCCCTTACTAGAGATGCTATAAAGAACATTGACTAGTCTAAAGTTTGAATATTCTTGAAGATGGGTTAGGTAGGGAAGATAGTAGCTCTCACTTCAGAGTTCCCTCCTCTCCCTCCATCTAGGGGCTAACTTCTCGTATCAAAACCTAAAACAATAAACCAAATTAGACGCTTTAGCCTGTCACCCTAAAGTCCTATAATTATACACCCTTTGAAGTATATGTCCCTATTTATTTGTACTCAAATATATGAATTACATTCTTATCCATACAATCTCATGTGATTTTTACCTTTAGTTGACTGAGATAATACCATCACGGATCTTACATATTCTCACAACAAATGTTAACATCTTAATTGGCCAAATCAAGAAGTAAATGAAGTATAAGGATTAAATCATCACAAATTATTCCAGCATTAAAGATCAATACTTCCACAACTTTCATCCAACACTTAATTACTTTTCATTTTAAGGGAAAATATAAAGAAAACTACTCACAATTCATGGAGGAAACATAAGAACAATTAATTTTAAAAGGAGAAATTATGTAGAAACACAATAAGTCTAAATTAAAACCAAATGTAGTCACTAAGATAGGAACTTATCTCAAATTCTTCTCCACCAAACTCTGAAGTTCCTTTGAATCCCTCCCTTTCTCTTACCAAAATCTCTAGGTATGGTCGCTAACCCGACCACCACGCTTAACGCAGTGATGTTGCTTCCAAAAGATAGCCAAAAAGCTTTGACTCGATTTATAATTAATGGCTAGTGTATAAAATTAATATTATATAAGTAATATTTTTACACACAAGGGGTACTACGCAAGTATACGTATCGTTTCAAGTAATATAGGGTTTTTAAATAAAGACCCTAGTATCAATCCCACAGGGAAGATTTATAGAAATAAATTTTCTATAAAGCGAAAGAGAAATATAATAGTAAAAATATGATTTTGATTATAATTACTATTTAATTTACTAGATGTAATTTAAAGAAAATAATAATAAGAAAATGATTTTATAAACTCTATAAAAAATAAACAACTTTCTTTCCTTCAATTAATCTAAGATTTTTAAGATAATTTAATATTCGTTGGAGAATTTAATTTATGGTATTGTGCCAAATAGAAGCATTCCTATTCTTTACCCTTTGATCCAGGTGCAAAGACCATTGACTAATTTACAGAATAGGTCCAGATGTATTGTTAGTAGTAATGGATTAATCTAGGCTCACACTTCTAGTTGTCCAAGGGTGGCTATGGTCGGCCCTACTAGTGACCCTTTCCTAGTCTATAAATCAAATTATAAGAATTTAGTCTGTCACTCTAAAAACTTATCAATTCTAAGCCCTTTAAATATTATCTTCCTATTTATTTGCACTTCACCATGAATAGCCCGCACATGGCCTTCAACTACCCAAGGATTCATGTGACATTTTACAAGTTAAGTGTTCTTCTCCTACAAGGTTTTTAAACTCTTCAACAGGTTTTAACAATTCAAACGACCAATTTAAACAGTAAAGTAAGATAAAGTATTAATGTCATCACAATGTTTTGAAAATATTTTGAATTTTAATTCTCCATCGAATCTTTATATTATCTCATCTATCTCTTCATAATTGAAGAAAGAAAGTAACTAACTACTCAGAACACATAGAAAATAAATAAAAAAACATGATAATTAAACTTTGAATCAAATATAAAATATACTTATCTCAAATATTTCTTCTATAGATCTTCTGATTCCTACTGACTCCACAGTGTAATGAACTTCAGATGCAATAAATTGAAAATAAACTCACTAAACTAAATAAAAGTGGCCCTAAATTTCTCTCTCTAATTCTCTCTCTAAGGATGAGAGATCTTAAAGTAGATGAGAGAAAGGGGTACAATGGGAGGGGCCCGTTTTCTGTAGAATTGGACCTCTATATATAGGCTCCAAGAGTTGCCTTGAGGCACCTCTTCAAAACATGTCCACATTCAATGAATCTTCTAGAAGGTCGGTCTGGCGCCTAGGCGCCGGAATCTGGCGCTTAGGAGCCGGACACCGCGTCCAGTTCTTCGCACCTCTTCACTTTGGCTCGCACCTCTTCGAGATTAAAACCGTTTTGGAGCGTCCAAATGCAATGTATCACATGTCCTATTATCAAGGAACAACTGCCAGCCTTCTAGAATGTCCAATAACTGATCAAACGTTGTCAAAAACTTGACAGTTTTCGTATTGACCTAGGCGCCAGGCCATAATTTTTTATACTTTTGGTATTTTGCTCCATTTTTGCTCATTTTTGCTCCTTTTTCCTTCTTAGACCTTTTTACATTGCCTACATCCAAAAATACAAAAAAATACCTTTCATTAAAGCATAATATCCTTAGAAATAAATAAGAATTAAGACATAAAGAAATAGGTATTTTTTATAGATCAAAATCCCTTAAACTTAAATGTTATTTGTCCTCAAGTAACTCTTTTTACTACATAAAATATAACTTTTGGAAATAAAAGATAAATATTTAAGATTCCTTATAATTTTTGATTTTATAAAGTCTTTAGTAAATTATTAACCCAATTTCACTAGCTACGTTTAATTTTAAGAATTTAAAGAATATTTAACTACCAAATCATAAGATTTCAAACTTTTCATTCATTTTCAAAATAATAGAGTCTATTATATTAAGCTTTCATAGATTATTTACAAGAAAAAGATCTTCTTGAAAAATCTTTTCTAAATAAATATTTATGCATAAAAATTAAGTAAAGTATGTAATTAGTTTTCTTCCTATAAGATAATTCAAGCGAAGCCAATTTTTGATTAGGCATTTCCTCAAGCTTCTCCTCTCTATCTTTTTTTCTTTTTTCTCGTTATTTTATTTTATTTTTATTTTTTTATAGAGAGGATTACTATATCTGGATAGCCTGTTAATGGTTTTGAACTTCACTATCCTTAATTTATATTTTTCAAAACTTATACATCTCCCCTTAATTATTATAACATAAATAAAAATTCAAAAATAATTCCAATCTTTTCTTTTTCAAGTGATAATTTTTGATTACTTAATATTTCTAAAATTCTATGATTTCTATCATGAATAGAAAAATTCTTTTTCTCATTTTCTTTAAGTTAAATAATTCTATTCTTAAAATCAATCAAAGTTAGTAAAATTTTGGTTAATTTTCACTAAATTGTTTATAATTTCAAAAATAAAAGTGATCTCAAATAAATTCTTCATTCCTTAAGTTATGTTAAAAAGTTTCTATTTTTAAGAAAGTATTAGCTCTTTAAGGACAAATAAAATTTAATTTTGAATGGATTTTCCCTTCCCCCAAACTTAAGTTTTGGTATACCATGATAATTTGAAAGTATGAGAGAAAGAAAATCATTAGTATTTTTAGTAAGTGTCGGCATATTTTTAGGTCGTGTTTTATTTTGAAGAGGGGTCGCTTAACAGAAATCTGTCGGCGAATTTTTAATTTAATTAAAATAAATAATTTGAAAAGTAGTATTTGATTTTGAAAATAATTTTAAATTTGAAGGTTTTAAGATATGAGATTAAACCGATCTCACATCCCAAATAGTTTATATAAACGAGCACCGCACCACAAACCGTGTATCTATCCCTAAGGATAGTACACACTCGTCGATGGTGGGGCTCAATTAAATAAACTAGAAGATTTGTGACATCCTTTTGGTCCGCGAACCAATTTTATAAGCCGACAAGTTTCCCCGCTTAATATGAAAACATTAAACAAGGTTTATATTACTCAGGTTCTTTAAAATTCCCTATAAGGGCAAGCCCCTATAGTTAATTACATCTCAAGTGATGGGAATCACCTAAGAAAACTCTCGATAATAATCAATAATTCTGCTCTCAAGGATTTCAAAGTTTAAGATTTTTCAAGGATTGAAATTTGGAATTTCAATAGGGAATGGATCAAATTTGGAACATTTTGTTTTGTGAATCCAAAGGAAGAAAGGTAGGAGAAATTACGGATTCGAAGCGAACTTCGGTGATTTCCGACTATCCTATTGTTTGGCTTGAGTTTAGGAAAGTCCTAATATTTATTTAAATGTTTTGATCTTGCCAATTTTAATTAATTAGGGCTTATATTTGTATGATAAAATCAAACAAATAACTTCAAAGATGTGAGGGTTTATTGTCGTACCGGACGACTACCTCGGAATCCTAAGACCGGTTAGGGCTTAATTTGCAATGCAAGTGCCTAACGAAGAGTCGAGGATTTATGTTGCACTAGTGCAAGCTACCTCGAAGTCCTATGGCTTTGTTATTTAATTCTAGGAAAGTTTCTGTGAAGTAGACTCGTGTTCACGCGATGACGATGGCCGTGCTGCCCACCATGCTCCGAGCTCCTTGTTGTTGCAGAGGTTTTAGTTTTAGAAGTCATAAATCAGAGGATGAGAAAAGTGTTTTGGTTTAGAGAAAATCTTAATTTCCAAGTGTTTCTTATGTTTTAATTAAAACAAATCTTAAAGTTGATTATAACGACACCGGTTAAGATCCCACGGTTACATCCTTCCGCATCATTATTTTTATCGGATTCACTTACCCGTATGAATTTGCTAAACTCAATCGAATGAGTTCCACACTTTCATTTAGACCGTGGGAAATCCCGTTAGCAACACGTAGGTTACATCATCCGAGGTATTCCCGATCATCCAACGGACGTTTTAATTTAGTTGCAATCGTAGTTTTGTGTTCGTTTGTGATTAAATTTTGAGTTGTTTTATATTTTGAAATGTTGTGGCGGTGAATTTTATCTTGCAATGACTTTTAATTTAGTTTTGGTTTCAGTTTTAGGGACTATCCTAAAGGTGTGGGTTTTCATGCAACGAGTTGTTTACCATGCAAGAAAAGTAAGTGCATTGCAGTTGAATAAATTGCAATAATGTAAATTGCAAGAAAGTAAATCGCAATAAAATAAAAGCGTACTCGGAGGGTCTTCCCGTCATTCCAAGCTGCACTTAAAACATAATTAGAATATTTAAGCAAGTTCCTAGGTAAAGCTAAGGTAAGGGTTATGGTTTTCTACCAAATTCCTAATCCTATAGCTAGTCATTTCCTATGACGTCTAGGTTCTTTGTGTTTTTGTTTCAAGACGATTTTCTTCATCAAAGAATAATTAAATTCAATTGTTCTTATAAATGTCCTATCATATTGAGGAAGTGCTTAAGAAGAATCTTAAACATCTTTTCAATATTTCTAGGATTGTTTTAAGTCCAAATGAATTTAATTATACAAATGAATTAATCGTCCGGGAATTTAAGTTTTGTTGTTATCTTGCTCAGTGAACTAGGACATTTGAATATCTTATGAGGGAAGTAACATTTCATTTAATGTTCTATTTAGGAGTTATAATAACCAAAGCTTTCAAGGGTAAATTAGTATTCAAATGATTTGTGATTTAGTTTAATTTCCATTAATGGGTTTAAATTTGGAATAGTGTTCAAGTTATTTTAGATTTATTTTGAATTCTTTATGTCTTTGGTAATGTTATATTTAATTCAACTTAATTTAATTTAATTTAATTTAATTGAGTTTTAATTTAATTTAATTTAATTTAATTTAATTTGATTTGATGTTTAATCAATTTGATTTGATTTAATTTTAATTTAATTTGATTTAATTTTAATTTAATTTAATTTAATTTAATTTGATTTAATTTGATTTAATTTAATTTAATTTAATTTAATTTAATTTTTAATTTAATTTAATTCAATTTAAATTTAATTTTAATTTAATTTAATTTATTCAATTTAATTTAATTTAATCTGTTTATTTAATTTAATTTAATTTGTTTATTTAATTTAATTTAATTTAATCTTTAGTTTAATTTAATTTAATTTAATTTTAATTTAATTTAATTTAATTTAATTTAATTTAATTTTAATTTAATTTATTTAATTTAATTTAATTTTAATTTAATTTATTTAATTTAATTTAATTTTAATTTAATTTTATTTATTTAATTTTAATTGAAATTTTAAAAGAGTTTAATTTAATTTTAGTTTAATGATTAAGTCTTTTAATATTTTAAATTTGAGTTATCATTTTAATTAAGAATTGAATATTAATGAGATAATTAATTTAGGGATTTTTAAATTAAAGAATAAATCTCTTCCTAATAATATCCCTATCTTAAGTAATTCCAATTTTGTTATTCTTCCAAATTTAATCCATTATTTAATTAAAGTTTAATCATTTTAAAATTGTTTAATGGGTTTCTACCCTTTAATTATTTAAATTTCAATCATCCAAATCAGATTAGGATCAAATATTTTACTTGTTAATTTTTTATTAAACCTAAAGTTTTAATTAAGGATTAAAATTTAATTACCATTTTACCCTTTAAGCTTAATAATTTTATAACTCACTAAATTGAGCTCAAATGAGCTTGAAATTTTTATGTGACTTCACTCATATGCCAATAAAGACATGAGAGGAGAAAATGTGATTTTTCTGTATTTAATTTATTTATATAATTATTTTTGGTAGAAAATAGAGATTTTCAAGGAAAATTTGATAACATGAACAAGGGAAAATTTCTGTCCTTAAGAAAATTAGGGGACATTCCTAATAACCAGAGGACCACTTGGACTAATTTTGGTGATTTTTTGAATTATATTATTTTTATTATAATTATTTTAAGTTTTAGAGTGTTAATTAATTTAAAAATAAAATAAATGTTGAAAAATGAATTTTATATTTTTCAAAAATCTCTCTGATATCAAGGAAATCAGAGAAGCAAATTTTGAAATTTTCTGATTTTTCTATGATTTATTATAATTATTTTAGTGAAAATGCTAGAAAATACATTTTTTAATTTTAAAATTACCTTAAAGCTTTAAAATTTAATATCTCACTAAATAGACCTAAGAAAAATGTGGGATTTGTTCCTAAGTGACTAAAATTCAAAATGTGACATTTTGGTGAATTTTATTATTTTTGTGATTTTTATTATTTTTTAATTATTAAAAATATTAAAATATTATTAAAAATCAACTTTTTTAGAAAATTGAAATTTTAATTTTCTTAGATTCCCCTGATATCAGAGAGGCTCCAAAACCAATTTGGTGAATTTTTGAAAGGTATTTTAAAAGTTATGAATTTTTAAAGTCTAAAATGGCTAAGTGGCTTAATCAACCCAATTAGTGGGGCTAACCAAGTGCAATTGACCTCAAATTTTTATGGTGGATTCCTCTGATCCTAAAGGTCAGTGGAGAATTGATTTCAAGTCAATTTGATGCATGGTTAACTCTAATTAATTAAAGACCTATGTTGGGTGTTTAAGCCAATTAGGGTTGTTTTAAATGAACTAAGTCAAAACCTATTTTTCCTAGGGTTCTCTGGTCATAAGCAATATCACCAAATTTTCCTAGAATTTATTTCACAACATGCTATTTATTGGAATTAAAATATTCAAAACAGTAACATGAACTTGAAAAATCAATAACTCTTCATAGGGATGGCCTCTGACTTTGGAAAATTCAGGGAATGTTCCTAAATTCGGAGGCTTCAAAGCCCTATGGTCTCATGCCATGGTGAATTGTGTACATGCATGGAGAATTAAAATAATGCAGAGAGTAAATAAATTACAAAAAATAAAATACTTGATGAAATTAAATGATTTCTTTTCCACATTATTCTCCTATGTTCACTGAGCAAGAGGGTATTTTTATTTTATTTTTATGATTTTTCTACACAGAGATATGAATTTTTGAAGTTTAGGGAATTAAATAAATAAGAAAATACCCTAATTTTCTATTTATCCACGCGGCGCCGCCGCATCCTCGGCAGACTCCGAAAGGCTACGCGGCGCGCTCCCATTCGACGCCGCCACTCGAGTCGGCAGCCCGGCACCGCGGTTCTCGCACCGTTTCCTCGGTCCGAAGCCATCTGAGCCGTTCGTCCGCGCGTGTATTGAATGGACGACATCCGTTCATCGTCCCCAAGTGTTCTCACCCGAGAGCCGTCCACACTAAATCCCTAAGATCTCACTCGATTCTCAATGGATTTTTATGTTCTTATACTCTATGGATTCGTCTTGAAGAGACGAACACATCTATACGGTTAACATGCATTGAAACTAAGGCATTTGAAATAGAGAATCTCCGAAGCTCGGGATGAAGAATTAGCTCATACCTTGGCTCAGAGAAGTGTGGCTTCAATCTGAGAGTTGTTGCACCTTCGATTGGATCCCAGCAAGCTCCAGATGAAGTCTCCTGGTCTGGTGAATTGTCTGGATATGATTTCGACCAAGCCCGATCACAAAGCTTGGAGGCTGGAGCAACTGGGTGGCTTGGAGATGGGGCTTTTGCTAGTGGACACCTTCCCTTGGTTTGGTGAAATGTGTAGAACCAATCAATTTGAGAATTGGCTCACTGTGGAGAAGTGTCCTTGTTTTGGGTGGAATTTCAACTCTGAAATTGAGCTTACAGAGGAGAAATGGCAGGGGGATTTCACTGGGGATCAAGTGCTCTAAGAGTGGAGAAGGGTCTGGAACAATTTTGGTAGAGTTTTGGCAAGGTTTGTGCTTAGCTCTCCTCATGGCCGAGAGGGGTGGAGTTTAAATAGGAGAGGGTGGAGGGCCTCCCAGGGGGAGTTGAGGCATGGGATCAGCTGCTCTGGTGAGGAGAAGAACAGACCATGGTGACCACTAGGCATGGGGCAGCTCAGCAAGTGAGAATTTCAATGTTGGCTCACATGTGAGCTCTCGGCCATGGTGTTTTCAGGCGGTCCGGTGGCCGGCCGGCCGTGCATTGGTCACCATCTTGGTCGTGGAGGTCGTGGCCGGGGCTTAGTGCAATCAATTAGCATTGGCCATGTGTAAAGGGTTTGATTTAGATGGAATGGGGGCATGGCTAAATTTGAACCTAAATGGGTCAACCCACCCATTTGGGCTAGGTGCACCACCCAAGGCCTAGTTTTGGCTGAGGGAAAAGTGATTTGGCTCAGCATAATCAGTAGGGTCAAGTCACCATCCAAGCACAATTAGGCATAAGCATGGTTAAGGGGAATCATGGGAGTGGTTAATCACCTTTAGGAATTAAGGAAAGAGTCTCCTCCTTTTGCCCAAAAAGGCATGGTGACATGTAAAGAGGCTCTCATGGCTTGCATATGGCTTGTGCATGGCTCCATGGCTCCATTTGGCTTGGGAAAAGGTTGGGTCAATTTCATAAAAATGGGTTTTAAGAATTTTGGATATTTTGGGGTGATTTGGCATGTGGCTTGATTTGGAATTATTTGATTGATGATTTTGGAACTTAGGGACAATTTTGATTAAATGGATGATGAAAGGAAGTGTCATGTGGGCTTTGGATGAATTTGGGCTTTTGAATTTGAAGGGAGTGGGCTTTTAGGAAAGTTTAAGGGAAATGGGCCTTTGATTTTAGGATGAGCATTTGGATAAAAAATTTTGTGAAGAACTTTGTCAAATAAATGTCATAATTGATTTAGGGATGTTCTATGAAGGGCTTGGAATCAATTTGATGTGATTTGAAGTTGAATTGGTTTGAATTTGGATTTATTTGGTAAGTGGGCCTATGTAGGTCCAAGTGGGCCAAGTTGGGCTAATGTTGGGCTAGGGTTGAAATTGATATAAAATTAATGTTGAGAAATGTTTATGGGAGTGTTTCAAAGAGGTTTTGACTTTGGTTGGGTTTTGATTTTGGGGTTTGGGCTCATTTGGGTTAGGTTCGGGTTATGGGTCCAAATTGGGCTTTAAGGCCAAAAGTGAAATTGGACCCAAATGTCAACCAAATTGAACTTAGATTTGATCTAGATTGGTATTGGGAATGTTGAATTGAAGTTTAGAATTGAATTAGACCAAAATTGGGGTCAATTGGGTAGGTTTGGTTTGACATTGGGTTTACTTTGGGTTAAAATGGGTCAAATTGGGGGTTTTGACAAAAGTAGGGTGAATTGACAAAATTGGCTCATGGTGTAGTTGGACAAAATGAAATTGGGAATATTTGGGATTTTCTGGAATTTTCTGGGAATTTTCTGAATTTTTTGATTTTTGGGTCAAGAGGGGTATTTTGGGTATTTGGAGGGTATTGGGAGGTATTTTTGGAATTTTTGGTATTTTTGGGCATGGATGATCAATTTGAGTGATGTGGGAATGTTTGGGATTGATTTTGGAGAATTTTGGGTAATTTGGAAATTTTTTGAGAAATTTGGGTAATTTCAAGAGTTTTGGGTAAAGTTAGCGGGTGTAGGGTCCCGGGGTCAAAAATTGAAAATTTGGGAAATTGAAGATTGGGTGAATTTGAGTGGAATGAAATCATTTTGGTTGAGCCATGAAGCCATTTCAAGCCCACATGAGCCATGAAGGGACTCATTTGAGGCATTCACTATGTTGTTCCTAACCCTCTTAGCCAAGGGCTTAGGGGTTAAGGACCATCCATGTGAATCACCTATATGAGTCAGGAGGTCAAGTTGGGTATGGGTGTGGTTTTAGGAAGTGTGTGGAAATGTAGTGTGTAGGTGTAGTGTAAGTCGGCCCCTTCACTGCACTGGGCCACCTGTAGGCGCTCTAAGGCCAAAGGGTCCTATAGGAACTCATCCTTTAAACTTCCACATTCGATTTCAACCCTCTAGGTGATTAGGGGTCTACAGTCAAGTTTGTAGAGTTTGCAGGGAGTTAAGAAGTGGTTTGAATTTCTAGAAGGTGGGTCCCAATTCTAGTCCTCTAAGATAGTCAAAGGAAAAGCCTAAGGCTAGATCCTAAGTACTAAAGAGAAGAAGAGAAGACCTCATCAAAAATGAGGTCAACAGTAAGTATGTAAAAAAAAAATCTTAAAAAGAAAAAATTAACTTCTAAACATGCTTTTATGAATAATTAAGATAAAATTGAAGCATGTATATAGAAAGGTAAGCAGGCTAATTTTATGATGATGTTAAATTTGAAACAGAATTAAAACAGAGCAAAATAATTAAGTACTAAACATTAAACTAAAACAACATATAAATTAACTCTAACATCAGTCTCAACACAATATACTAAAAATGTTTTAACCACAGAATCCATCCACACAAGTACATAAACTAAACAACATACATCAAACATAAAACTAACAAACAATCTAAACAAAACAAAGTAACAACAAAGTAGCACTACATAAAGATCTCTCTACTACTAATCACTAGCTGTCGCCTCATCGTCATCATCATCACCAAAGGAAAACTCAACGTCCTTAGGATCAACAAATGGTGTAAAGCTAGGAAAAGTAGGAAAACTAACATCATGTTCACCCTTCAGAAATTTGACTAGGGCTTCATCATACTCTGCATCGTAACTACTCTTCCTCTGGGTATAATCAGATAAATGATCTAGTTTTTTATCAATAGTATCTATCCTATAGTGAGTCTGAAATAACTCCCGCTGCTGTTCTAAAAACTGATCATGCATTGATTCCCAGAAATCTGATGGTGGCTCAGCAGAAGTAGAAGGTCTAGAAGTAGAAGGTCTACCTGAAGTATGTGCAGAAGTAGAAGGAGCGGTCGATCTCTTCCCTCGAAGACGATCATAGATACTAACACTCTCCTGCCCAATTGGCTTAGTAGACTTCAGCTTCTCCTCAAAAATATCAGCACTGACTCCATCATTAACACATAACGAATAAATCAAAGAAGGAAATCCCAATCCAACAGAAGTGCTGGATCTCGTAGTAGACTCCATAGAATCATAAATAATGCTTCGGACATCAATGGGCTTCCTCTTCTAAATGCAGTAATTTAAGATCGCTCGATCTCTAGTCACTTTGCTCAGGTGGTTGGAAGGTAACAATCTTGCAGAAATAAAGTAGTGCCATGCTTTAGATACACCATTCAGCTTGGAAGATTTGAAATTTACCCTTTTGCCGTTCCTTATCTTCCAAGATCCAGTACTGTCAGTCCAATAGGCAATAATCATATCCAAATCACCCTCAGATGGTGATAATCCAGAATAATAGCACTCAATAGTTGGTGGTAGGCCATAAAATATGTTGATTCTTTCTGGAGTAAATCCTACTCCGATTCCTCTAACAAAGACTTCAGAATCTTTAGCATCCATAAAGTTTGCATAAAATTCTCGAACAATCGGGATAACATCAATAGCTGTAAAGTAACAAAATCGTTGCCAGTTGTGCGCAACGATAGTGTTTTCGATCATCTCCCCAGGATGATAAAAACTTTGTTCCAAGATGAACTTTCTCGACGATGCAAGTTCGTGGAAGCGAAAAATGCACAGCCGCAGTTGGAAATTTGTTGCTATCAAAGTTTTCTTGTCCTTTCCCGCGCTTAGATTTTGGAGCCATCTAAACGTGAAAGAAAACAAGAACTAATTTAGGAATCGAAGATTTAAACTCTTTTTAAGTTTATAAAACTTAAAATAAGTTTAAAAATCCAAAGAAATCACTAAAAATCAAATTTTTTTTCAAAATTTCAGTTCTTAGCAAAAACTAGGAAAATCTATGGTGAAAATCGAAAATAAATGGTTTAAAGTGTAGATCTGACCTTGAGACGAAGAAATCGAGTGGTTTCGCGCTCAAATCCTTGATTTTTTGACCTCAAAATGGATCTAGAGGATGTATTTTCACAAAAATGGGGAAGAAGATGAAGCTCAGGCGTCAAAAATGGCTTTTGGGGGTTTAAATGGTAATTTTCGGGTAGCAGGCCGAACTGGCGCTTAGGCGCCGAATTCTGGCGCCTAGACGCCGGACTCGCCTTTCAAAAAAATCTTTTTTTTAAATTTATTTTTCCACCAAAATTCATAAATTCAACATCCAATTACTCATTTCAGAGTAGGGCTTCAGTTTGTAACTACCACAACATTTTTCAAAAATTTATAAAAATTAAATATTGAATCAAACATAAGGTTTTCAATCAAACTCACTAATTTCCATTTAAAATCTTCAATTTTGACTCAATACATTCCAGATAAGTACTGTATTTGATTCAAGTTCCTAATACACACTCAATCATAATAAGTTCAAAGCAAATACAACACACATTGAACATGAAAGCAAATATACTAACAAATACAATCGATTCTCTAAATCGATACAACGACTCAACAAACCATAATAACTATCTCTTTACTAGAATATTCTAATCTTCACATGGAAAATTGTGTATTCCACTTGGAAAGAAGACTAACGCTCTCGGGAAATTCGTAGCCGTCTTTTCATCAATCCACTTGTTCTTCACATACATTTCAACTTGAGCATCTTGATAAGCCGCAATATGATCAAATTGAAGTTTCATTTGCCATTCTAGATGTTCAACTTGATGAAACATCTCATGAAGGCGATCTCCAATCCTTTTAAAATCTTCTTCAAACTTATCTAAATGACTAGAAATTTTCTCTAAACTTACAACGATGAAACCATCGAAGTAGGGTCGAGGATCCCTTAAGACCTTGTCCCCACCTCTTCTCCATGATTTCTCCTTTCCATTTCTTCAAAAATTTCTCAAATCTCTCAAGAATGAAATGTAAGGGACGTAATTCTGATTGTTTGATGGTTAGGGAAGAGGATGGGTAGATTTAAAGGGGAAATTCGTGTGAAAAACTGAAAATTTTCGGTTTTTGCATGACCCAGTAACCGTCGCGCTTAAGCGCCAAATCTGGCGCCTAGGCGCCGGACCTATTGATACATAGTTGATTCTGACGCTTAGGCGCCGAATTCTGGCGCCTAGGCGCCGGAACTATGTTCAACTCCGTTTCGCCTAATCGTCAAATTTTTAAAATTTCATTCTCCAAGATAAGTAAGTTATACTGGTAAGAGTAATTTAGACTCGATAACTCACATCATAAACTATCATAATGAAGGTTAACTTGATCTCCTTTTTACTGATATTTAAAATAGAGTGATCCTATTTTTAAATCTTACATACCTCAAAATAATTTTCAGCCTAAGTCAACCAAGACTTGTGAGCATCAAATTTTTCTAAAGTAATATAAAATTAATCAAGATCGAGGCATAACCTTACATTAAAACACAAAAAACATAAGATAATTATGAGTTTCCTCCCACAAAGCATTTGGTTTAACGTCGTCAGCCCGACTTAAGTAAATCTTTAATCAGGTTGACTCAATTCATAAGCCTCTTTATAAATCTTCTTAATATCTCCCAAATAAGGCTTCAATTTAAATCCATTTACTTCAAAAAATTTTCCAGTTTTGGGATCTTTAATATCCACAGCTCCATAACGATATACTTTCTTAACAAAATAAGGTTCAATCCATTTAGATCTTAATTTTCCAGGAAAAAGTCTTAAACGAGAATTAAACAGTAAAACTTTTTGTCCAGGCTCAAAAATTTTTCCCGAAATTTTCTTATCATGCAACATCTTCATTTTCTCTTTATAAATCCTCGCATTTTCATATGATTCGTTTCTAATTTCTTCCATCTCATTTAATTGCAATAATCATTTTTCTCCTGCTTTATTCAAATTAAAATTAAACTCCTTTATCGTGAAATAAGCTTTATGTTCAAGTTCTACAGGTAAGTGACAATGTTTACCATAAATTAACCGGTAAGGTGACATTCCGATTGGTGTCTTATAAGCTATTCTATAAGCCCATAATGCAGAATCAAGTCTATCAACCCAATCAGTTCTTTTAGGATTAACAGTCTTTTCTAAAATTCTTTTAATTTCTCTGTTTGATACTTCGACCATTCTACTAGTTTGAGGGTGATAAGCAGTTGCAATTCTATGTTTGATTCCAAATTTTTGAAGTAATGATTGAATTATTATATTCCTGAAATGACTTCCACCATCAGTGATAATTACCTTAGGCATTCCAAATCTTGAAAATATCATTTTTTTTAAGAATTTAGAAACACTTTTGGAATCACAGTTTGGTAAAGCAACAGCTTCAATCCATTTTGAAACATAATCAACTTCTAATAAAATATAAATTTTTCCAGATGATGGAACAAATGGTCCCATAAAGTCTAATCCCCATATATCAAAAATTTCAACTTCCAATATATAGTTTAAAGGCATTTCATCTTTCCTAGATATATTTCCCATCCTTTGACATCGATCACATGTTTTCACATATTGTCTCACATCTTTAAATAAGGTAGGCCAATAAAATCCAGAATTTAAAATTTTAAATTCAGTTTTATCTATTCCAAAGTGTCCTCCAAAATCAGAATCATGACATTTTTGAATAATAGCAAAAGTTTCTTCATAAGGTACACATCTTCGAATCATAGAATCTTTACCAATTTTAAATAAATGAGGTTCTTCCCAAATATAAGATTTAGCATGATATTTAAATTTCTTAATAAATTTGTTATCCAAGTCATAAGGTAAAATATTAATAACTAAATAATTAACAATATCAGCATACCACGGTGTTTTGTATCTTTGAATAACACATAAAGATTCATCAAGGAATTTCTCATTTATATTTTCTTCTGAAATAATATCATTTTTAATTCTAGACAAATGATCAGCAATTTGGTTTTCAGTTCCTTTTCTATCTACTATTTAAAAATCAAATTCTTGTACAAGTAAAACCCATCTTATAGGTCTAGGTTTAGAATCCTTCTTAGATATTAGATATTTAATAGTTGAATGATCAGTATGAACTATGCATTTAGTACTAAGAAGATAAGGTCTAAATTTATCAAAGGCATATACTATAGCTAGAAGCTCTTTCTCAGTGGTAGTGTAATTTCTTTGTGTTTCGGTGAGAGTTTTACTAGCATAATATACAACTTTGAAAATTTTCTCATATTTTTGTCCTAATACAGACTTCAATTGCAAAATCACTTGCATCACACATTAATTCAAAAGATTTATTCCAGTCAGGTGCAACAATGATAGGTGCAGTTATTAATTTTTCTTTTAGAATATTAAAAGAATTAATACATTCTTCATTAAATTCAAATTGTGCATCTTTTTCTAATAAATGACAGAGGTTTAACAATTTTAGAAAAATCCTTTATATATCTTCTATAAAATCCAGCATGACCTAGAAAACTTCTCACATTAGTAACAGTTGTAGGTGGTTGCAATTCAGCAATAGTTTTCACTTTTGCTTGATCTACTTCCATCCCTTTTTGTGATACTTTGTGTCCAAATACAATGCCTTCTGTGACCATGAATTGACATTTTTCCCAGTTAAGAACTAAATTTGTTTCTTCGCATCTTTTCAGAACTTTGGCTATGTTTTCCAAACAAGATTCAAAAGAAGTTCCAAAGACTGAAAAATTGTCCATGAATATTTCAATTCCTTTGTCAATCAAATCACAAAATATTGACATCATACATCTTTGAAAAGTTGCAGGTGCATTACATAAGTCAAAAGACATTCTTCTAAAAGCAAATGTTCCATAAGGACTTGTAAATGTTGTTTTTTCTTGGTCCTCGGGAGCAATAAGTAATTGATGATAACCGGAATATCCATCCGGAAAACGAAATATGAGTGTCCGACTAATTTATCTAGCATCCGATCCAAGAAAGGTAAAGGAAAATGATCCTTTCTAGTGGCTTTATTTAGTTTCCTATAGTCAATACAAATTCGCCATCCAGTAACTTGTCTTGTAGGAATAAGTTCATTTTTATCATTAACAATGACAGTTACTCCTCCTTTCTTCGAAACACAATGAATAGGACTTACCCATTGACTATCCAAAATAGGATAAATAATACCAGCATCTAACCACTTAATAATTTCTTTTTTAACAACCTCTTTCATAATAGGATTTAATCTTCTTTGTGATTCTATAGTAGGTTTAAAATTTTCTTCCATTAAAATTCTATGCATGCAAATGGAAGGGCTTATTCCTTTTATATCGACAATAGTCCAACCAAAAGCTTTCTTATAATTCCGTAACACACCTAGTAATTTTTCTTCTTGATCTTTACTCTGTTCGAAGAAATAATAACGAGTAAAGTTAACGAATTTCCAAGAAAAGCATATTTTAAATGGGAAGGTAACATTTTTAATTCCAGTTCAAGTGCTTTTTTAATTGAGGGTAAAAGTATATCATTTTGAGTTATGTCTAAAGTTTCCCAATTATCTTTAATAAAATGAGTCTCTTCTTCTTCTACTATTTCATCATCATTAGTTAAAAATTAAAATTTTTCTTCACAGATAACTTTACATTTTTCTTGATAATGTTTTTCAATTAAATAATCAATTATATCCATTCGATAACATTTCTCTTTATCAGGGTACTTCATTGATTTAAGAACATTGAATTTAATTTCTTGATCATTAACTCTCATGGTTAATTCTCCTTTTTTCACATCAATCATAGCTCGTCCGGTAGCTAGAAAAGGTCTTCCTAAAATAATAGGTATCTCTCTATCTTCTTCCATATCAAGTACCATGAAATCTACAGGGAAGATAAATTTATCCACTTTAACAAGGACATCCTCTATAACTTATTTAGAATAAAGGATAGATCTATCATCTAACTGAAGAGTTACAGTGGTGGGAGTAATATCTCCTAAATCCAATGTTTAATAGATAGAAAATGGCATGAGATTAATACCTGCTCCTAATTCACATAAAGCTTTTCCACAAAATTTTTCTCTAATAGCACAGGATATAGTGAAACTTCCAAGATCCTTAAGCTTTTTCAGGTAATTTCTTTTGAATTATTTCACTGCATTCTTCACTTAATGCAACAATTTCAAAAGCTTCAAATTTTCATTTTTTGCTTAAAATATCCTTCATAAATTTTGCGTAAGTTGGCATTTGTTCCAAAGCTTCAGCAAAAGGTATGTTAATAGTAAGTTTCTTAAAAAATTCAAAGAACTTAGAAAATTGATGATCAAGTTTTTGCTGTTTAAGTCTTTGAGGAAAAGGTGGTGGTGGTTTTTCAACTTCCACATTAACAGGTATAACAGTCTGATCTTGACTAGGAGAGAGAGCTTATTTAGGTTTTTCAATCTCTTTAACCTCAATGTCTTTTTCAATTTCATTCTACTATCTTTCTTTTAATCCTTTCCACTTCTAAGTTGCACAACTTTTACTTGTTCATGTTCTTTTCCAATTTCCTTTGGATTGATTTCAACATTACTAGGAAGTGTTCCTACAGGTCTGTTATTAATTAAAGTAGCAATTTGCCCCATTTGATTTTCAATATTTCGAATAACAATATTTTGATTTTGTAATTGATTATTCATTTGCATAATTAATTCTTATATTGATAACTTTTTCTGTTGATTATTAAATCCAGGAGGTTTATAATCTGAATTAACTTGCTTATTTCAATTTCCAGTGGGATGAGATTGATTATTACCCCATTGTTGTTGTGAATTATTCCAGTTAAAATTAGGATGATTTTTCCACCCAGGAGTATAATAATTTGAATAAGGATTATTTTTACTTGCAATAGCTTGTAAAGTTTCAATAGTTTGAGGATCTTCAATATTAGCAGAATTATTATGCGAAATATTAATTGCAAAGTTATCTAATTTCTTAGATATTGAAGCAACTTGTGAAGCTAAGATAGAAAAGGCTTTATTATCTTGAATACTAGCCATCTTTTTAGGATTAATCCTTTCAGAAGGCCATTAAAAATTGTTATTAGCCATTTCTTCAATTAAAGTGTAAGCTTCTTTAAATGATTTAGACATTAAAGAACCTCCAGCAGAAGCATCAATAATTGATTTTAAAGATCTAATTAATCCATTATAAAATGTTTGAATAATCAATCAATCAGGTAAAGCATGAAGAGGACATTTTCTTAATAGTTCTTTAAATCTTTCCAAAGTTTCATATATTGTCTCCCCGTCAAATTGACTAAATGAAGTAATATCATTTCTTAATTTAGTAGTTTTAGAAGGAGGAAAATATTTAGCAAGGAATTTTTGTGCCATTTCAGCCCATGTTTTAATAGAACCAGTCGCTATTGAGTTTAACCACATCTTTGTTTTATCTCTTAAAGAAAAAGGAAAGAGTCTAAGTCTAATAGCATCATCAGAAACATTGTTATAATTAAAGGTAGCACAAAGTTCTAAAAAACTAACAAGATGTAAATTTGGATCCTCATTTGGTGATCCACCAAATTGATTGTTTTGCACAATTTGAATAATAGATGGCTTAAGTTCAAAAGAATTAGCATCTACAGTGGGTATTTGAATACTACTATGAAGTTCATCAACTGTAGGGTTAGCATAATCCCTTAATGGTTTATAAACACTTTGATCATTAAGTTCAATTGGATTTTGTAAAGTAGCCATTTCTTGAAAATTTTGAATTTGTTTTCCCTTTTAATTTTTCTAATTGTTCTTTCCAATTCAGAATCTAAAGGTATTAATCCTTCAGAATCAAATCTTCGCATAAAACAAGCAATAAAATTTAACTATTTTATTTCTTTCTTCCTTTGATTTCTTCCCCGGCAACGGCACCAAAAACTTGACCCGACCGCCGCGCTTAACGCAGTGATGTTGCTTCCAAAAGATAGCCAAAAAGCTTTGACTCAATTTATAAATAACGGCTAGTGTATAAAATTAATATTATATAAGTAATATTTTTACACACTAGGGGTACTACACAAGTATACGTATCGTTTCAAGTAAAATAAGGTTTTTAAACAAAGACCCCAATATCGATCCCACAGGCAAGATTTATAGAAATAAATTTTCTATAAAGCGAAAGAGAAATATAATAGTAAAAATATTATTTTGATTATAATTACTATTTAATTTACTAGATGCAATTTAAAGAAAACAATAATAAGAAAACAATTTTATAAACTCTATAAAAAATAAACAACTTTCTTTCCTTCAATTAATCTAAGATTTTTAAGATAATTTAATATTCGTTGGAGAATTTAATTTATGGTATTGTGCCAAATAGAAGCATTCCTATTCTTTTCCCTTTGATCCAGGTGCAAAGAACATTGACTAATTCTGACGAATAGGTCCGGATGTATTGTTAGTAGTAATGGGTTAATCTAGGCTCACACTTCTAGATGTCCAAGGGTGGCTATGGTCGGCCCTATTGGTGACCCTTTCCTAGTCTATAAATCAAATTATAAGAATTTAGTCTGTCACTCTAAAAACTTATCAATTCTACGCCCTTTAAATATTATCTTCTTATTTATTTGCACTTCACCATGAATAGCCCGCACATGGCCTTCGACTACTCATGGATTCATGTGACATTTTACAAGTTAAGAGTTCTTCTCCTACAAGGTTTTTAAACTCTTCAACAGGTTTTAACAATTCAAATGACCAATTTAAAAAGTAAAGTAAGATCAGGTATTAATGTCATCACAATGTTTTGAAAATATTTTAAATTTTAATTCTCCATCGAATCTTTATATTATCTTATCTATCTCTTCATAATTGAAGTAAGAAAGTAACTAACTACTCAGAACACATTGAAAATAAATAACAAAACATGATAATTAAACTTTGAATCAAATATAAAATATACTTATCTCAAATATTTCTTCTACAGATCTTCTGATTCCTACTGACTCCACAGTGTAATGAACTCCAGATGCAATAACTTGAAAATAAACTCACTAAACTAAACAAAAGTGGCCCTAAATTTCCCTCTCTAATTCTCTCTCTAAGGATGAGAGATCTTAAAGTAGATGAGAGAAAGGGGTACAATGGGAGGGGCCCGTTTTCTGAAGAATTGGACCTCTATTTATAGGCTCCAAGAGTTGCCTTGAGGCACCTCTTCAAAACATGTCCACATTTAATGAATCTTCTAAAAGGTCGGTCTGGCGCCTAGGCGCCGGACACCATGTCTAGTTCTTAGCACCTCTTCACTTTGGTTCGCACCTCTTCACAATTAAAACCGTTTTGGAGCATCCAAATGCAATGTATCACATGTCCTATTATCAAGGAACAACTGTCAGCCTTCTAGAATGTCCAATAACCGCTCACTCTGTTAAAATAATTGATCAAACGTTGTAAAAAACCTGACATTTTTCGTATTGAGTCTGGCCTGGCCATAATTTTTTATACTTTTGGTATTTTTATCCATTTTTGCTCCTTTTTCCTTCTTAGACCTTTTTACATTGCCTACATCCAAAAATACAAAAAATAGCTTTCATTAAAGCATAATATCCTTAGAAATTAATAAGAATTAAGACATAAATAAATATGTATTTTTTATAGATCAGTCGCCCAACTCTAGATGTTTTAAATCTCTCTACTTCACTAATAAACCACAATGAATTATTACTTAGAACTATCTATTCACTTTCTCCTTCACTAAGAATGAGAAAGATGAAAAGAAGTCTAAATAAAAATCCTACAACTCTTTACTTTCTACTCTCTAAAATCTCTTTTCCTCTCCTCTCTTTTCTGTCATTCTTCTTCTTCTCTAAGTTCTTCTCTTTATAGTTTTCCAAAAGGGTGCCTTGGTTTCTCTTCAAAATGTGTCCACATTCAATGAATCTTCCAAGAGTTGCCTCCTTTCAACGGCCATTTGAATGCATTTTCACACCCATTATCAGTTACTCACATTTTCACCAAGGGTTGCCTCAATCTCCCTTTCGAAATTTGCCAAAATTTTTTTGAACTTCCATAATAACTACCTTGGGCTTAGGCGTGACCTTCTCTATTTTCAGGGCGCTCAAGCTTCATTTCTTGGTGCTTAGGCTTCATTCCTGGGCACTTAAACTTCAATTCTAGGAGCTTAGGAGCCCCAGTTCCTTTTCACACCTTTTTCATTTCTGCTCCAAATTTGATCATTTTTCACTCCTTTTGCCATATTTCATCCATTTAAGAGCACCTGAAAGAAAAACTTATGAATACCATCCATTAAAGTGCAACATCCAAAAAAATAAGTATAAAAATGTGTACATAAATGTTATATATTATAGGTGTATCAGTCATGTAGAGGATTAAAGAATATTATTACTCCAATTTGTCACATGCAATTTATAATAAAAATTGATTTTTCACTAGCTATAACATTATTTTAAATGGAAAAGATACATTCTTAAATTTGAAACCTCAGTTAAAAATACATTGCTTGCTTACATTAGATTTAACTTTGAAGTTTTAGCGTTGTAATTATAGTTTTGTTATTCTTGCATTCCAAAATTAATCATTTGCTTTCATACAAATAGTTTATGTAGTTTTCTTACTATCTATTTAGGTCTCTTTAATTAGTAAAGTTTTACCTTTTCCCAGTGGGATCAATACTTAGGACTCCATTAGAGCCCTATATTACGCGAGTGATACGTATACTTACGTTTACGACCTAGTAATTATTTAATATTGGAAACATATTTTTGGTCATAAAAGTAATTTTATTAGTAAATATAACATAAATGTTTAACTCTGATTATATAAAAAAAAAGTACACACTAGCGTTAGGTCTGGTCCAAAAGTGGTTAGTGTGCTTGGACTGACCCTAAGGAAGGTTTGGGTGGTTAGGATGGCTATTTTGGATCCGCATCTTTGGCTAGGGTCAGGTCATCTCCAAGTTCAGGGAAGTCAAGGAGGTTGAGTGGTTAAGCCAATTTGGTCCCAAGGTGGCTCTATGGTGAAAACCCAAAGTGGAAATGGGGGGTTGGGTTGGCTAGCCTTGGGTTTAACCCCTTGGTTGAGGGTTAGGTGTGGTCCAAAAGTGATTAGGGTGGTTGGACTGACCCTAAGGAAGGTTTGGGTGGTTAGCATGGCTATTTTGAGCATGAGGAAGAGAGCTTAGATGTTTCATAAAGGAGGGAAGACTTATGTGAGGAGGAAAAGGGGAAGAGTCCCTCCTTTTTCCATCTTTGAAAAGGTTGACCCATATGGAGCCTATGGATGACTTCATGGTTCAAGCCATGCCATGCATGATGCCATGAGTGAATTTCATGAGACATAAATTTTTTATTTTTATGAATTTTTTGAGAGAATGTCATGATGCCCAATTTTGGATAAAAATTCAAATTAATGTATGTCATGATACCATGATGTATGGTTCCATTAAAAGAATTATAAGTAAATTTGTCATGTGGGCTTGGATTTGGGTCTCTCAAATTGATGAAGTGGGCCTTTGAAAGGGCATGTGAAATAGGCTTTTCAAATGCATATGCAGACGAGCTTTCATGAAAATTGGTTTTAAAATAATCATAGGTTAAATCAAATTGGCTGGAATTTGATCGTAGTTGGTTTTATACATGATGAAATTTAGTGTGGATTTAAAATTGGAGAAATTTGAAATGTGTTTGGTGGAAATTAGGATAATTTGGGGACTTTTGGGCTTTTAGGAGCAAAATTAGGATTTTAGACAAAATTGGTCAATTTGGTCAAATTGGGCCTATTGGATGGTTTGGATTGGTTTAAGGGAGGTTTGGAAACATTTGGGAGGTTTTGAAAATTTTTGGGATATGAAGGGTATTTTGGTAATTCTGCAAATTTTGGGGTATTTTGAAAATTTTGGAAAAATTGTGGCATTTTAGTCAATTTAAGTAAGTTGAAATGATTTGAAATGATTTTTGGAGAAAAATTGATAATTTTGGCAATTTTAGGAAAATTAGAGTTTCAGAGGCATTTTAGTAATTTTGGTGAATTTTGGGGTTAAAAAGTCAAAATTGGGGTTTTGGCAAAATTGAGAATTTTAGGAGGGTTTAGGGTTTTAGGGGTATTTGGTCGTGGGTCTAAACAAAACTTAACCTCCTTGGGACCAAGTATAGCCAAATGACAACCCCTTCATGAACCTTCACATATTGATCCTAACCATCTCAATCAAAAACCAGAGGCTTGAGACTATCCATATGAGTTTCTTAAAGGGTAAGGGGGTTGGTTTAATGTGTGTGATTTAGGGTATGGGATAAGTGAAGAATTGTGATGTGCTTGAGTGTGTGAAAGGCTAAGCCTTAGCCACCGAGGTTTGTCCTCAGTTCAACAGTCCTATTGGGACTCATCCTTGAACCCTCACATGTTGGTCCCCACCTTCCAAGTGCTGAAGGTTCATGATCATCCGTGTGGGTTCCAAAGAGAGCAAGGATGTGGTTTAAATCTTTATGTAGGTGGGCTTCATCTCTAGTCTTGTAGGGCAGTCACAAGAAAAGTCCCATGGCTAGATCCTAAACACTAAAAGGGAGGAAAGACCTCACCAAAATTGAGGTCAACAAATGCACCCCCAATAAGTGTGGTGTTCTAACCAAGCATATCATATGTATTGGTGTTGAGCGAAGTGATAAACAAAGCCAACACAGTTGTTCTAAGCCAGCACACTTAGAACAAAACATAAAAAGAGTTAAGAAGGTTTCCACTGGGGAGTATTAGGCGAACCTTCGATTGAAACTAAAAATACTGAAACTCTCGTTGGGGATTAGAGGGTGTATTTTTGAATCAAAAAATTCTAAAAGTGGATTTGAAATTCATGCCAAAATTTTGTGCTTGCAAACCTTTATGAAGCGGTTTTTAATGAATTTATGGAGAGAGCTGTCAGAGAAAATGACGGTTGCGGTGAAGATTTGACTGGTTTCATTTCAATTATTGAATTCCAATTTTGACTTTGATTTCAAGAAAATTTTGGCAGTTGAGAATACGTGAAGATACCGACTTGAGATGGAAAGTAGGGACTCACATTTGACTCAGCAGCTGATCGAAGAAGAGCAGATGCTACATTGGGGAAGAAAACATTGAGACTCACATCCAACCCAAGAGGTAGCGATGATGTCGAGAAGAGGACATGGGTGCCTTATTCCATTTAAGGTGGTCTCATACCTGCCTCAGAGTGATGTGAAGAGATTTAGATACCTTACTCCACTTAAGGAGGCCTCACACTAATCTTGAAGTGTCAGGAAAAGTATCTGATGCATTACTCCATTTAAGGTGGTCTTACACCTATTTCGAGAGATGGGAATCAAAATTTGGGTATTGATCTCGAGAAGACAAGAATCAGATGCCTTACTCCATTTAAGGTGGCCTCACATAGATTTCGAAAAAAGGAGGGAATCAGAATTTGGGTACTGATCATGAGATGGGAATTTGGATTTGGGTACTGACCCAACCAGTAATTACGTGTATTTTTAAACTTTAAAATTTTGCCAGAAAATATGTCTCAAATTATATCAAGCTGCTAGTGTGACAAAATGTAAGGATTTATGAAATATATTATAGATTTTCACACTAGGAGTGCTACACAAATGTACGTATTGTTTAAATAAATATAGGATTTTTCATAAAAAACTCCATTATCGACCCATAGGAAAGCAATAACTCTTAAAATTAATTTACAAAATTTCTATTTAAATTGCAAATTAAACAAATAAAAGGTATATAATGATATGCTTACTAGAAATTATAACTAAAAAGAGAACAACAACTAAATGTAACAGCTTAATAAAATATAGCAGCAAGTTTTGAATTTATAGAAA
This sequence comes from Papilionanthe hookeriana x Papilionanthe teres, assembly GCA_022702705.1. Lineage (NCBI taxonomy): Eukaryota > Viridiplantae > Streptophyta > Magnoliopsida > Asparagales > Orchidaceae > Papilionanthe > Papilionanthe hookeriana x Papilionanthe teres. The sequence goes on from CM040424.1 coordinate 11,615,262, forward strand.
ACCTTTCTCCTTGCAAAGAGATTTTAATATATTTAAGATTCAAGTTATTTAGGACCAAATTGATGTATTACGACAAATTGAAGCATTCCTGATTCTTTACCCCTCTCGGTGCTAGCAAAGAACATTGGCAAACTTAAGGCCTATTCCTTAACATCTCGATTCTTAATCGTAGAAATCTTTCCTCTCACTTCTAGATGCCCTAGCCTGAGTCAATATATCTTGACCAAATTGTCAGAGTACTAAACCTTACGCCAAATTGGAAAGAATCTAGCCTGTCACCCTAGAACTAACCAATTATACACCCATCAAAACTCATCTCTCTTTTTATTTGCACTCCCCCTTGGTGATCATAATGGCTCTGTCAAGCTTGAAATGTGGTATCCACAAGTTGGGTGAAATCATAGTCCTCCCAAGTCATTATGTTTATCAATGGATTTTAACCTCACTAGTGTCCAGTTTGTAAAGTAAATGAAGATTCGGTGAAAATACCATCACAGTTTTAAAAGTAAAAAAGAAGTCTTTAAATCATTCTCATCCCACAAAATTAATTCCCATATGCAAGGAGAAAGAAAGGGAACTACTCAGAATTCATGGAGATTAAACAAAAACAAAACATTTGCATTGAAATCCAAGTCTTACAACAAAAACTTAAACACAAATACAAAGTACCTTATGTATTCTCCCTAAGTAAACTTCTAGAGTTTCCTTTAAGAAATCTCAAAACTTTTACACACTAAAACACACTCACACTTACACTTAAATACAAAATAAAAAAGCTGTAATTTACTATTGCCTCAAATTTGAAGTTTTGAGGCTCCAAAAGGTGTCTAAATTCTGTCACATTCTTCTCATTTAATAGAAAATAGAAAATAACTAGGGGCTGCCTCAAACACCGCTAAAAAATTTGCCTAAATTCAATGGATCTTCTAGAAAGGTAGTTTCTGGCATTATAGCGCCAGTCTGTGGCGCCATAGCCCCACTCTGGCTAGATACTGGCGCTATAGTGCCACCAATATTTGCCTAATTGTACTATATTATTCTCACATTTTCTCTAAATGTCCATTCCAAATAACTGAAACCAAAAACATACAAAATACATTCTCTTAAAGTGCAATATCATATAAAATGTATAAAAAGGCTTATAAAATATGCACTAAATATATGTTATTTTTAGGTGGAACAATTCTCTCAAACTTAAACGTTACTTGTCCTCACGTAACTCTTTATACTATATAAAATTTTTTAAATTGTAGTATCAAATTTAAATTAAAGATTTCTATAAATTTTTCTTTATAAATGCTATAGTAAAACTTTCAGAAAGTTTTTTAACAAATCAAGTTAAAAAAAAATACAAGAATATTTATCAGTAAAGTTTAAAAGTTCTGATTTTCTATTTATTTCAAATATGGCTGCAATTTGCCATACTTAAATTACATATAAGAATTGCCAAAAAAAGAATTTCATAATAACTTTATTAGTAAAGATGCTAATACATTTAAGTCAAGTTGGAAATGTAACTAAGTTTCTTTGATGATTCATGTAGAGCTAATTTTTTAATAGGCGTCTCCTCATGCTTCTTCTCACATATTTTCTCTTTTGCTTTTCTTTTTCTTTTTCTTTTAGGATAATTTTCAATCCTTTATTTTTTTAATATTTTTTTGTTATGTGAGGATTACTATATCTGTATAGCGTTTAATGATTTTGAATTCCACTATCTTCCTCTTAAAGTTAAAAACATCTCACATTTCTTTAATTTAACAAATGTGTATTAGCTTTAAAGATTTTTCATAAAACCTTAATTCTTTATTTTCAATTATAATTCTAAGATCCTTAATATTTCTAAAAGTATAGCTTTCTGTACTTTAAATAACAAAAGCATAACTCTAAACCTTTCATAGTAAATACCTTAATTCTAGAACTAACTTTCATTATTAAAACTTTTACTTAGGTTTTCTACAACTTTCATAAAATCAAAAATGTAGTTTTCTAAAGTTCACTCTACATATCACAGGTTATATTAAAAAGAATTTTGAAAAATATAATTCCCTGAGGACAAATAAAGTTTAGTTTAAAAAGAATTTTCTCTCTTCCCCCAAACTTAAAAAATTTTTAACTAGTTTAAAATAAGGAAGTTCATGAAGAAAGAGAAAAATTTTAAAATCTAAAATAGGTAAATTAGTGCAGGTACAAGTAATAAAGACAAGTAATGAGTATTAATAAATATAAAATTAACATGCATACCAATAAAAACATAAAACATACACTTCACTAACATTTAAATTGGAGCAGAAGATAAACAGTAGAACTAACAGTTTGAAAAAAACAATAAAGTAAAGCAAAATAATACAATCACATTCCAATACAAATAAAACTATTCACTAACATGACAGTCCAAATATCCAAACACATTGAAGGAAACAAAGAAAGAAAACAACACACTATCAACATCATCACCATCATTAGCATTATCATCACCGACTTCATCATCACCATCACTCATGTCTATATCTTCATATGTCTCAGGAGGCTAATATGGTATAAAAATGGGGTGAGTAGAAAATTCCACAAAATTATCTCCACTCATGTATCTCAACATAGCCTCATTATAAGCAAAATCATACTCAGCCTTCCTCAAAATAATATCATCACTATGAGTCAAGTGAGATTCAATTCCTTCAACCTGATTATGTAAGTTAATTATATCTCCTTGCTGAATCATCATTTGTTCCATAATAGACTCTAGAAAAAACTATCAAAAGTGGATGGTTTAGAAGTAGAAGCAGGAGCAGGAGCAGGAGTAGAAGCTGAAGTAGAAGGTACGTTAACTCCAGTCCTAGGTCTATTCCCAAAATGTCTTTCACATTTTTCCAAGATTGTCTTCCCAATAAGCTTATGTGATGGTATAATTTCTTCCCAAGTCTCATATTTCACTCTAGATTCCACACATAAAATAACAATAAGAGCAGTGTAACCCAAACCTTATGTAGTTCCTTCTCTCGAGGAAACAAGCGTGTTTGTATAAATTTGGGACCTAATATTAATAGTTTTCTTCATCTAAATACATTAATTTAAAGTGGCTCTCTCATAGGTTACTTCACTATAATGGTTGGTAGGCTGTAATCCACCGGATATGAAATAGTGTCGTGCATAAGAATAAACATTAAGTTTTGAGAAAGAAAAGTTTACCCGTCACACATTTTTAATCTTCCAGACTCCATTTCCATTAGTTAGAAGTCCCATAATCACATCTAAATTCACTGTCAGTAGGATGGAACTCAGAAAAGAAGCACGTAGAAACAGTGTGCATCTTATAGATGTGGTTGATTTGAACAAAACTTATATCAACATACATCTCTCGTACATATACCATATCATCAGATTCGTATGGTGGATTAGCATAGATTTCATGAATAATATAAATTACAGTCACGGAAGTGAAATAATAGAAGTTCTCTCACTGTTGCTTTGTAATCAAATATTTATTTGTACCGCTATGATGTAAGAAACTGCATTTTGCAATCAATTTCTTTGATTGCAGATCAGTGCACCTATCATCCGCTCTTACACTAGATAACTTATCAGTATCAAAACTTGCTTTTTCCCTTTCCTCTCTTCATTATAGGAGCCATGAGTAATCAAAATATTTTCAAGATAAATTTCAAAAATCACAAAATCAACTTCAAGGGGCTCCAAAAAACAAAATCTAAACTTAAATAATCATTTAACCATGGATTTCACAATATTTTAATCAATTTTTTTAAAAATTCAGCCTAATCTACAATATGGATGAAATCCATTGTCAAAGTAAAATTTTTCAAAGCTACCCAAATATGATGAAATCTAAAATTTGGAGGACTAACCCCAAGCCAAATCAAACACAAAATGAAACTCTAGAGGAGCAAAATGCAAAAATATGGAGGAAGGAGATGAACCAGGGGCAAAAAATGGTAAAAATTGAGGGTCCAAGCTCTTAAAATAACTCACGGGTAGGTTCGACGCTATAACACCGGGCAGTTGCGCTATAGTGCCCAGCATAAACTGATGAATGGCGCTATAGCCCCATTCTTATCCATCCAGATTTTGAAAATTTTTTATATTTGAAAAGTAAAATAGAAAATATAGGATTTAGGAAGGCTATTCATCAAGTTTTAATTATAGTTAATGAGTTCGTCGTCAATCCAAAATTTGAAATTTGGAAATTTTAATTTGAATTCATATGGCCAATTTTTTACGACACAACATATCTCATTTTCTTATATTAATTTTAGATTCAATACATACGACACAACCACATAGACATCATTATATGTTCTTACAACAAAGAAAAATAAACCAACCATAAGTCTTAGTACAAATATGATAGGCACAACACATAAAATCACATAACACTAAAATAGAAATATCTACATAAAAACAACCTTTAGAGCCACTCATGTTCAGTGGTGACATTCTCTATTCCACTCACCAAAAATTTCAATCACATGCATGGTAGAAAGGAGCACGAGGGAATTCCTTAGCAAATTTATCATCAATCCACTTGTTGGTGCTATACATAGTCACTTAACTATCTTGGAAACAAGCCAGACTATTGAATTGCAGTTTTAACTGCAAATCCATATGCTCATACTAGTGGAATAAATTTTTAAACTTTGTATGCAAAATAGAAATCTCACCTTCAATCATCTCTAGTTTGTCCATAAGTCACTCCAGACTTAAAGCAAGATATCCATTGAAGTAGGTTTGAGCATCCTTATGCACCAATTTTTTCTTCCAAATTCCCAATTCTAAGATTCTCCATGATATCTCAAAAGTAAAGGAAATTCCACTCTCAAATCTCTTCAAAATACTTAGGAATGTCATTTGGATGCTTTAGATCCCATCCTAGGTAGTTCTACATAGAGGAAGAAGACAAAAAAAACCAACTTTTTGGCGGTTTAAGGGAGTTATTCGAATTATGGCGCTATAGTGCCAAACCAATAGTTCCAATTTTCAAATTTCTTTCTTCCACTATTTAAATCCTTTAATAAAATAATTTTGTGCCAACGAAATCATACAAGACTCAGAATCACAACATAAGACCCATCACAACAACAATTTAAATCCAAATTACACCGATAACAATGGGTTACATCCCATAAAGTGCTCATTTAACGTCATCAGCCTGACATAACCAATGTTTTGATCATGGTTGACCTAACATTAGGTTCTCTTTAAATGCAGGACCCTCTTCGCATATGTAATCTTTTAATCTGTGTCCATTTACCTTATTCACTCTTCCATTTTTTGGATCTTCAATATCAACAACTATATATGGATATGCTCTTACCACAATTAATGGTCCTGACCACCTAAATTTAAGTTTTCCTGGAAATAATTTTAGTCACGAATTATAAAGAAAAACTTCTTTCCCAAGCTCAAAATGCTTTTTCTGAACTTTTTGATCATGCCTAATCTTCATTTTCTCTTTATAAAATTTGGCATTCTCATAAGCTTCATTTCTCAATTCATCAAGTTCCTTTAATTACTGCAATTGCTTTTCTCCAACATCTTTCAAATCATAATGAAACTCTTTAATTGCCATGTATGTTCTAACTCAACTGACAAGTGACATGCTTTTCCATATATGAGTCTATATGGTGTCATTCCTATAGGTGTTTTATAAGCAGTCCTATAGGCCTATAAAGCATTATCACTAGTATCACACATCAATTCAAAATGTTTCATCCAATCAGGTGAAATAACAATATATGCAGTTATTAATTTCTCTTTTAATAAGTTGAAGACATTTAGGCATTCATCATTAAAATCAAATTTGGCATCCTTTTCTAAAAGATGGCATAAAGTTTTGGAAATTTTTGAAAAATCCTTAATATATTGTCTGTAGAAACCAACATGTCCTAGAAAACTTCTTATTCACTTCACATTTGTAGAAGGTGGAAATTCAGCAATTACCTGAATTTTTTCTGGGTCAAATTCCATGGCTTTCTCAGAAATTTTATGCTTTAACACTATTCCTCCTGTAACCATAAATTGACAGTCCTCCCAGTTGAGAATAAAGTTTTTTTCTTCACAATGTTTTAGGAAACTTAATAAATGATCGAAAAATAAATTGAAAGAAGTCCCAAAGACTGAGAAATCATCCATAAAAATTTCAATTTCTTTTTCAATTAAATCACAGAAAATTGACATCATACATCTTTGAAAAGTTGCAGGTGCATTACATAATCTAAATGACATTGTTCTAAAAGCAAATGTTCCATAAGGACTAGTAAATGTTGTTTTCTCTTGATGCTCAGGATCAATATGTATTTGGAGGTATCTAGAATATCCATCCAAAAAGCAAAAATAAAGTTGCCCTGCTAGTCTATCCAACATTTGATCCAGAAAAGGTAAAGGAAAATGGTCTTTTCTAGTGGCATCATTTAATTTTCTATAATCAATATAGATTCACCATCCAGTAAATTGCTTAGTCGGAATTAGTTCATTTCTTTCATTTTTAACCACAGTCACTCCTTTTTTTGGAAAACAATGATAGGACTAACCTAAGAACTATCTGAAATTGGATAAATAATCCCAGCATACAACCACTATAAAATCTCTTTTCTAACCACTTCTTTCACTCTAGGATTAAATCTGATTTGAGTATCGGCTCTAAGCTTATGGTTATCTTCCAGCAAAATTTGGTTCATACAGATTGAAGGACTGACTCCTTTAATATCAGCTAAAGTCCATCCAAAGGCTTTTTTATGATTCTTAAATATTTGCAATAATTTTTCTTTTTGATCTATAATTAAATCTGAGGATATAATATCTGGTAATGTAGATGAGTTTCCTAGATAAGCATACTTAAGATAAGTTGGTAAGACTTTCATCTCGAGTTCAGGAGGTTTTTCAATTGATGGAATTAGAGGAGTACTACTTTTAGTAGTATCTAAAATTTCATAATTTTTCCTAAACAAAGTTTGAATCCTAAGCAATTATCTCATTTTAAAATCATTTAAACTTAGATTTTAATTTTCTTACACTCCTCTAACCATAGTGAACCTACCTGAGTAAACACCATAATTCTCTATTTTCTATTTTAATTTATATAATTATTCTAATCAAAAGGGTAACTTAACATTAGAAATTAGGTTTTATCATGTTAGAAGTGTTATTTGTCTTTGAAAAAAATTGAGAAAATACCTAAGGATAAAGAGAACAAACTCTAAAAATTTCATATTATTTTGATTAACATTTAATTAATTATGAATTAATAAAGGTTTAAGGTATTTAATTAATTTAAAAATAAATATAATTTAAATAATTTTTATTTGTAGTCTACATGATTCTCTTATATTCACTGAGCACAGTGGTATTTTTATTTTATTTTATGATTTTTATACACTAAGTTATGAATTTTTTAAATTTTATGAATTATTTAAATAGAAATTATGCTATTTTCCTACTTAAACATGTCGGTGCTACATCCCTCTTCAGTAGCTCCGAAAGACCACACAATGTGCTCCCATTTGATGCCTCCTTCTAAATTAGCAGCTACTGGTCTCGCGGTTCGTAAACAGATATCCCATCATGTAAAATCTAGTCCGTTCGTCTGATACACGCTCGATTGGACGACTCCTGGCCTTTGACCCCAACCAGTGTAACTCGAGAATCGTTCATTTTTAAAACCTTAATTCTCTCAAGATTCCCAACTAAATCTTTCAGGGATTGTTCATACACCATCATCTACTCAAGATGAACGTATCTATACAGTTTATCAGGTATGAAATACAGTTTGTTTTACAAAGGCTCAAATCGAGCTCAAAATTGGTGAAAATGGTCCATACCTTTGTCTGGAAGGTGTAGTCTCAATTGGAATGGTTCTACACGTTCATTGTGGTTTGCTGAACCTCCTCCAAGGGTTGGAGCTATGTAGGACTTCATTCAGCAGGTGGCACGACTTCGGTAGAAGTCTTATATAGAGAGATCAACTGATGAGGATTTTTGTGGGGAACTTCCTCTCTTGCTCTAATGAAGCTAAAGAGTCAATCAATTTGGGGAATTGATTGAGTTCCAAGGATAGCAGTGAAAAGCTCTAGATTTCATGTTTGAGGCTAATCAATGGGAATTAGGGCAAGAAAATGACGGGGATTGACTTCTCTGGACTGCTAGAGGGTCTAGAGAAAATTTGACAAAGTTTAGTTAAGGTTTGTGCACTCTTCCTATTTGGGCAAGAGGGGTGGTATTACTTATAACCATGGCCAATATGGCCAACAGGGCAAGCCAATGTGGCAGAGAGGCTGCTTAGGTGGAGGGAGGAGGAGCTCCAGTGGCCAATTTGGTTGAGCCAGCTCAGGTGGGTGCAAATTTTGGGATTTACATAATTGGGTCAGGAATGGTGTTTTCTAGTGGCTGTGGTGTTTGGTCAGCCAGGATCAGGTCACCTCCAAGTTTAGGGAAGTTAGGGAGGTTGAGTGGTCAAGCCAATTTGGTCCCAAGATGGCTCCATGGTGAAAACCTAAAGTGGAAATGGTGTTTGGGTTAGGTTGGCTAGGCTTGGGTTCAACCCCTTGGTGCAATGATTAGGTCTGGTCTAAAAGCAGGTTTGGTGCTTGGACTGACCTTAAAGAATGTTTGGGTGGTTAGCAGGGCAAGTTTGAGCATGAGGGAGAGGGATTAGATGTTTCATAAAGGCGGAAGACTTATGTGAGGATGAAAAGGGGAAGAGCCCCTCCTTTTTTCATTTTTGAAAAGGTTAAGCCATATGAAGCCCATGGATGACTTTATTTGTCAAGCCATGCCATGCATGATGCCATGAGTGAATTTCATTAGGAAGGAATTTTTTATTTTTATGAATTTTTTGGGAGAATGTCATGATGCCCAATTTTGGACAAAAATTTAAATGCATGTATTTCATGATACCATGATGTATGGTTCCATTAAAAGAATGATGAGGAAAGTAAATTTTTCATGCGGGCTTGGATTTGGGCCTCTCAAATTGATGAAATGGGCCTTTGAACAGGCATGTGAAAATGGGCTTTACAAATGCATATGAAGACAGGCCTTCATGAAAATTAGTTTTGAAATTAATCATAGGTTAAATTAAATGGGCTTGAATTAGATCTCAATTGGTCTTGAAAATGATGAAATTTAGTGTGGATTTGAAATTAGAGAAATTTGGAATGCGTTTGGTGGAAATTAGGGGTAATTTGGGGACTTTTTGGGTTTCTAGGGGCAAAATTGGGATTTTGGACAAAATTGGTTAATTTAGTCAAGTTGGGCTCATTGGGTGGTTTGGATTAGTTTACGGGAGGTTTTGTAATCATTTGAGAGGTTTTGGAAATTCTTGGGATATGAAGGGTTTTTTGGTAATTGTGCAAATTTTGGGGTATTTTGGGAATTTTTGGGAAATTGTGGTGTTATGGTCAATTTGAGTAGCTAAAATGATTTTTGGAGAGAAATTGGTAATTTGGGAAATTTTGGAAAGATTAGGGTTTCAAAGGCATTATAGTAATTATGGTGAATTTTGGGGGTAAATGGTCAAAATTGGGATTTTGGCAAAATTGGGTATTTTTGGTGGGTATAGGGTTTTAGGGGTATTTGGTCATGGGTCTTAACCAAAATTAACCACCTTGGGACCAAGCCTATCCAGATAGAAACCCCTTCATGAACCTTCACATATTGATCCTAGCCATCTCAATCAAAGACCAGAGGCTTGGGACTATCCATATGAGTTTCTTAAAGGCTGTCGGCATATTTTTAGGTTATGTGTTGTATTTTAAAAAGGGGGTCGCCTATAGAAATTGTAGGCGAATCTTAAATTTAATTTAAATATATATATATATATAATTTAGAAATTAGTATTTGATTTTAAAAATAATTTTAAAATTGAAAATTTTAAGATATGAAATCAAACCGATCTCACATCCCAAGTAGTTTATATAAACGAGCACCACATCACAAACCGTGTATCTATTCCAAAGAATAGACACACTGCTTGACGATGGGGCTCAATTAAATAAACTAGAAGATTTGTGACATCCGTTTGGTCTGCGAACCAATTTTATAAGCTGACAAGTTCCCCTACTTAATATAAAGGAATTAAGCAGGGTTTATATTACCTGGGTTCTTAAAGTTCCCTATAAGGGCAAGCCCCTATAGTTAATTACATCTTAAATGACGGAAATCATTTAAGAAAACTCTTGATAATGATCAGTGGTTTTACTATCAAGAATTTCAAAGTTTAAGGTTTCAAAGGATTGAATTTTGGAATTTCAAAAGGGAATGGATCAAATTTGGAACAATTTATTTCAGGAGTTCAAAGGAAGAAAAGTAGGAGCAGTTGAGGATCCAAGAAGAAATCTTGGCAACTTCCCAAACAATCCTATTGTTTGGCTTCAATTTGGGAATCCTGCCAATTTTAATTAATTAGGGCTTATGTTTGTATGACATGATCATACAAATAGCCTGGAAGATGTGAGGGTTTATGTCGTACCGAACGACTACCTCGGAGTCCTAAGATCGGTTAGGGCTTAATTTACATGACATGATCATGCAAATGCCTAACGAAGAGTTGAGGATTTATATTGCACTAAGCAAACTACCTCGAGATCCTATGGCTTGGTTATTTAAAACAAGGAAAGGTTTTGCTGAAGTAGATCCGAGTTTTGCTGATGATGATGGCCGAGCTGCCCACCATGCTCCGAGCTCCTTGTTGTTGCAGAGGTTTAGTTTTAGAAGTCATAAATCAGAAGATGAGAGAAGTGTTTTGGTTAGAGAAAATCTTAAAACCCAAGTGTTTTTAATATTTTAATTAAAAAAATCTTAAAGTTGTTTAAATAGAACCGATCAAGATCCCACGGTTCTGTCATCCCGGCATCTGTTATTTTCCTTGAATTCACTTAGTCCGGATGAATTTGCTAAACTCAATCGAATGAGTTCCACACTTTCATTTAGACCGTGGGAAATCCCGTTAGCAACACGTGGGTTACATCATCCGAGGTATTCCCGATCATTCAACGAGACGTTTTAATTTAGTTGCAATTGTAGTTTTGTTATTCTATTTGTGATTAAATTTTGAGTTGTTTTATATTTTGGAATGTTGTGGTGGTGAATTTTATCTTACAATGACTTTTAATTTAGTTTTGGTTTCAGTTCAAGGACTATCCTAAAGGTTTTGGTTTTCATGCAACAGTCTTGTTTATCATGGAAGAAAAGTGAAGTACAGTGCATGTAAGTAATTTGTAATAAAGTAAATTGCAATAAAATAAAAGCGTACCTGGAGGGTTTTCCCGTCATCCCAAGCTGCACTTAAAACACATGTTAAGGCATTTAAATATTTCAACAAGTACCTAAGTAAAGCTAAGGGAAGGGTTTTGGTTGTCTACCAAGATCCTAGTCTTATAACTAATCATCTCTTATAACGTCTAGGTTCTTGTGTTTTGTTTGAGGATGATTTTCTTCATCAAAGAACAATTAAATTCAGTTGTTCTTCTAAAACATCCCGTCATATTGAGGAAGTGTTTAGGACGAGTCCTAAAATTTTTTCAATACTTCTGGGATTATTTTGAGTCCAAATAAATTTAGTTGCACAGGTGAATTAATCATCCAGAAGTTTAGTTAAACTTTGTCTCTTGCTCAGTGAACTTGGGTATTTGATTACCTGATGAATGAAGTGACATTTCACTTAATACTCTATTTAAGAGTTATAATAACTAAAGCCTTTAAGGGCAATTTGGGTTGTTAGGAATTTTAATCATTCTTAATTTACAGTTTGAGTTAATGATTTGGAGTGATTTAATTTAATTATGAGGTTTTAATTAATAATTTTAAGTTTGGATAATGTTCAAGTTATTTTAGATTTGATTTAAATCTTTACATTTTCAATTATCTTAGTATTTCAGATTGATGTTCATGTTTTAAATTTACTTAGATTGAAAGAGGTGTTGAGATTATTGATATGTTTTGATTTAACTCTTAATGATTTCATTTAGGTTTATTGTTAAGTGATTTTAATTTAATTTAATTTAATTTAATTTAATTTGATTTAATTTAATTTAATTTAATTTAATTTAATTTAATTTTAATTTAATTTTAATTTAATTTAATTTAATTTATTTTATTTTTAATTTAATTTTAATTTAATTTTAATTTAATTTAATTCAATTTAATTTTAATTTTAATTTAATTTTAATTTAATTTAATTTTAGTTTTAATTGTTAATTTTAGTTTAACTTTAATTTTAATTTAATTTAATTTACTTTTATTTTTAATTGTTAATTTGGATTATTATTTTAATTTTTAATTAAGAACTAAATATTGTTAAAGTGACTTATTTAGGGATTTTTAAATTAAAGAATAAATATCCTCTTAATAATATCCCTATTTTAATAATCCAAATTTTAAATATATTCTTTCCAAAAATTAAATCATTTAATTAATTAAAGTTTCATTTTGATATTTTCAAAGTGTTTAATGGGTTTCTACCCCTTAATTTCCCTAAGTTTCAATCATCCAAGAGAAAGTTAAAATCAAACATTTTACCCTCCATTTTGATTAAACCTAAAGCTTTAATTAAGGGTTAAAATTTGTAATTACCTTTATGCCCTTTTAAGCTTATTTATTTCATAACTCACTAAATTGAGCTCAAATGAATTTGAAATTTTTATGTCACCTCACTCACATGTCAATTAAGACATTTAAGGAGAAAATGTAATTTTTCTGAATTTCGTTTATTTATATAATTATTTTTAGTAGAAAATAAGGGTTTTCAAAGAAAATTCAACAACATGACCAAGGAAAGGTTTCTATCCTTAAGAAAATTATGAGATGTTTCTAATGACTAGAGGACCACTTGGACAAATTTTTGTGATTTTTTGAATTATATTTTATTTATTATAATTATTTTAAATTTTAGAGTATTAATTAATTTTAAAATAAAATAAAAGTTGGAAAATAGATTTTATATTTTTCATAAATTTTTCTAACCTCAAGGAGTCGAAAGAAATAAATTTTATAATTTTCTGATTTTGCTTTGATTTATTAGAATTATTTTAGTGAAGAAGGTTGAAAATTCATTTTTTAATATTAAAAATTATATTAAGCCTTTAAAATTCAATATCTTGCCCTAGGGACTTAGGAAAAATATTTGGTTTATTTCTAAATGATTAGGAGTCAAAATGTGACATTTTTATGATTTTTTATATTTTCTGATTTTTACTATTTTTTAATTATTAAAATATTAAAATATTGTGAAAAATCAACTTTTTTAGAAAATTCCAATTTTAATTTTCCTGAACTCCCCTAATATCAGAGAAGCTCCAAAATCATTTTTGTGAATTTTTGAAAAGTATTTTTGGAGTTATAAATTTTTAAAGTTTCATTTTGCTTATGAGGCTTAATCAATCCATTTGGTGGGATTAATCAAGTCCAATTGAATTCAAAATTTTATGTAAAGTTCCTCTGACCCTAAAGAGTAGTGGAGAATTGTTTTCAAGTCAATTTGATGTGTGGTTAACCCTAATTAATTCAAATTCAATTTTAGATGTTTAGGCCAATTAAGGTTATTATGAATGAATTAACTCAAAATATGTTTTTCATAGGGTCCCCTGGTCCTAAGAAACATCACCAAATTTTCCTAGAATTTATTTTACAACATGCTAATTATTGGAATTAAAATACCTAAAACAGTGACATGAATTTGAAAAATCAATAACTTTTCACAGAGATGGCCTCTGACCTTGAAAGATTCAGAGAATGTTCCTAAGATCAGAGGCTTCAAAAGCCCTATGGTTTCATGCCATGGTGAATTGTCTATGCAAATGGAGAATCAAAACATTGAAAAAAGTAAATAAATTATTAAAAATAAAATACTTATCCAATTAACTTTATTTCTTTTCCACATTATTCTCCTCTGTTCACTGAGCAAGAGGATATTTTTATTTTATTTTTGTGATTTTTCTATGTAAAGATATGAATTTTTGAAGTTTAGGGCATTTAAATAATTCAAAAATACCCTAATTTCCTACTTATCCATGCGGCGCCGCGTCAACCTCGACAGCTCCGAAAGCCCACGCGTCGTGCTGTGATTCGGCACCGCCATCTTACTCAGCTCTCCAGGGGCCCGCAGTTCACGTACCATTGCGCTGTCCGGCTTGATCTTGACCGTCCGCTCGATACACGCGTGATCCAATGGCTCCTGGTCATCGTCTGTGACTGGTGTGCACCCGTGACTGTCCACACTCAAACCCTAATATCTCTCTAGATTCTCAATGGATTTTCGAGTTCTTATCTATCTATTCGTCTTGAAGCGACGAACACATCTATACGGTTTATAGGCTATGAAATTAGCCCAAACAAAATGGAGAATTGCTGGAAGCTCGAGAGGAAGAATGAGTTCATACCTTTACTTAGAGAAGTGAAGCTTCGATCTGAGAGTTGTGTCACCTTCGATTGAGTCTAGGCAAGCTCCAGATGAAGTCTCGGCTGGGGGAATTGTCTAAGTATGAAAGTGACCAAGGCCGATCACAAAGCTTGGAGGCTGGAAGCAATGGCTGGCTTGGTGAGGGGGCTTTTGCTGGGGAACTTCTCCTCTTGGTCTGGTGAAGGTGTAGGATCAATCAATTTGGAGATTGGCTCACTGTGGTGAAGTGTCCTATTTTTTGGGTGGATTTTCAACTCAGAAATTGAGCTCACAGAGAGGGTTTTAGGGCTGGATTTCAGTGGGGATCAAGTTCTCTATGTCTGGAGAGAAGTCTGGAGTGATTTTGGCAGAGTTTTGGTAAGGTTTGGTTCAACACCCCTTTTGGCTGAGAGGTGGTGGTGTTTAAATAGAGGTGGCTTGAGGGCTTCCCAGGGGCAATTGGAGGCTGGGATCAGCTGCTCAGGGGAAGAGAAGAACAGCTGCAATGGCCATTGGGCATGGGACAGCTCAATAAGTTCAAATTGAATTTTTGATTCAAATTGAGCCTCTCGGCCTGGTGTTTTCCGGCGGCTGTGGTGGCTGGTCGGCCAGGCATGGGTCACCCTCAGGGTCAGGGAGTTCAGTGCTTGAGTTTGGTGCCAACAATTGGCTTTGGACATGTGTAAAGGAGTTGGATTGAAATAGCATGGGGAGAAGGTCATTTTGGGTTCAAATGGGTCAACCCATGGTTTTGGGCTAGGTGCACCACCCAAGGCCTGGATTTATGCTGAAAAGGTTCATTTGGGTTAGCTAAGAGGAAATGGTATAGTCTCCATCAAGGATTAGGTGGCTAACTAGGTTTAGTGTGTATCATGGATGGGGTTAAAAAGGCTTAAGGAAGGCTTAAGAAAGGGGCTCCTCCATTTGCCATTTAGGGATGGTCACATGTCAAACTTCTCATGGCTTTACATGGGGCTTAAGGATGGCTTCATGGCTTCATGTGGCTTGGGAATGGCTTAGCCAAGTTTCATGAAAATGGGTTTTAGGGATTTTTGGCATTTAGGGGTGATTTGGCATGAGGCTTGATTTAGAATCATTTGATCATGGATTTAAAACTTAGGGGTTGATTTTGGTTAAAAGGATGACAAATGAAAATATCATGTGGGCTTTAGGATAGATTTTGGGCTTTTGAAATGGTTTTGGATGGACTTTTAAAGTGGTTTAAGGAAGTGGGCTTTTGGATTTTAAAATGGGATTTTGGATGAAATTTTTGTGAAGGACCATGCCAAATAAATGTTGGGTTTAGTTTAGGGATGTGTCATGAGTGATTTGGAACAAATTTGAAGTGATTTTGAATTGAATTGGGTTTAATGTGGGGTCTTTTAGTAAAGGGGCTAAAGTGGTTCAAATTGGGCTAACTTGGTTTAAGGTTGGGCTAAAGTTGGATTTGAAGTAAAATTAATATTGAGAAATGTTTATGGGAATGTCACAAAGAGTTTTCAACTTTGGTTGGGCTTTAATTTTGGGATTTGGGCCCATTTGGGTTAGGTTTGGGCTTAGGTCAATTTAAGGGATTTTGGTTTTGGGTTAGCTTTGGGTAGAGTTTAGGTTCAAATTTTGGGCAAATCAAATTAGTGTTTTGTTTATGGGAGTGTTAGGAAGGCTTTAGAAAAGATTTGGGGCCAATTGGAGTTGAATTGGATTGGTTTGAGCTAGGTTTAGGTCATGGGCCAAAATTGGGCCTTAGGCTTCAAATTGAAATTGGGCTCAAATTTCAATCAAATTGGACTTGGATTTGGTCTAAATTAATGTTGGGGATGTTGAATTGAAGTTTAGAATTGAATTGGACCAGAATTGAGGTCAATTGGGGTGGTTTGGTTTGACATTGGGTTCACTTGGGTTAAAAATGGGTCAAATTGGGGGTTTTGGTAAAAATGGGGTAAATTGGAAAAATTGGCCCATGGTGTAGTTGGACAAAATGAAATTGGGAATATTTCGGATTTTTTTGGAATTTTTTGGAAATTTTCTGAATTTTTGGATTTTTGGGGTAAAAGGGTATTTTGGTAATTTTGGGTGGGGGGGGGGGGGTTAGGGGTATTTTTGGCCAAAGATGGTCAAGTTGAATGGTGGGAAGTGTTTAGGATTGATTTTGAGGAATTTTGGGTAATTTAGACAATTTTGCAAATTTTGGGTCATTTTGAAGGGTATTTGGTAGGTTTGGTAGGTCCGGGGCCCTGGGGGTCAAAAATTGAAATTTTGAAAAAAAAAAGATTGATCAAATGTGAGTGAAATTGGATCACTTTGGTTGAGCCATGAAACCATATTAAGCCTATATGAGCCATGATAGGACTCATTTGAGGCATTCACTATGTTGTTCCTAACCCTCTTAGCGAGGGGCTTAGGGGTTAAGGACCATCCATATGAATTACTTACATGAGTCAGGAGGTCAAGTTGGGTGAGAGTGTGGTTTTTGGACTTGGAATGTGTGTGATAATGTAGTGTATGTGCAAGTCAACCCTCACCAGTCCAGGCCACCCAGGATATTCCTAAGGCCAGAAAGATCCTATAGGGAACTCATCCTTTAAACCTCCACATTTGATTTCAACCCTCTAGGTGATTAGGGGTCTACAATCAAGCTTATGGGGTTTGCAGGGAGTCAAGAGGTGTTGAATTTCTATGTGGTGGATTCCATTTCTAGTGCTCTAAGATTAGTCAAAGGAAAAGCCTAAGGCTATATCCTAAGTACTTAGGAGAGAGAAGTAAAAGACCTCATCAAAATGAGGTCAACAAAGGCTAATGGGGTTGGTTTAATGGGTGTGATTTAGGGTTAGAACAAGTGTGGAATTGTGATGTGCTTGGGTGTGTGAAAGACCAAGCCCTAGCTACCCAAGGTTGTCCCAAGTTCTACAATCCTATGGGGACTCATCGTTGAACCCTCATATGTTGGTCCCAACCTTCTATGTGCTGGAGGTTCATGATCATCCATGTGGGTTCCAAAGAGAGCAAGTAAGTAGTTTGAATCTTTATGTAGGTGGCCTCCATCTCTAGTCATCTTGGATAGTCACAAGTGAAGTCTTATAGCTATATCCTAAGCATTAAGAGGAAGAAAAGACCTCACCAAAATTGAGGTCAACACAAGGCATGGATGTCAAAGCAATCATTTGAGCAAGAAATATTGAAACTTTGATAAAAAGTATTTGGAAGTCCGCTTTCAAAAAACTTGCAGTCAAACTGATTGGCTCAATGATATGGACCTAATGATACCAAAATTGGTCCATTCTGATTCAAATCAAGCCTCAATTATCACATTAAACCTCTTTTGGAAGCGTTCCAGGCATACTTGAAAGGTTAAATGAATGTTGAATCTGGTAAGTTTATAGTCAAATCGATCGTCTCAGCAAGACAAATCGATTGAGCCCAAGATCACTCAATTCCAACATTATTAAGACACTCAAATATCCATCAAACTTCATCTAATCAAGGGAATATTTTAGAACCATCCAATCAAAGTGATTCATATTCCTTCATTATTTGTAGTTAGGGGTGATGGGCCGAGAGATTGAGAGCTTGAAACCTAATGAGGAGAGTATAAAGCTTGGAGAAGGAGTTGAAGTATAGTGTCACTTCACCGCCCATCATTACTGACCAACGATTGCTAATATTTGCTCACCATCGCCGAAGTTAAATTTTCTCTGACCATTACTCCTTGCCCATGATCGATCAATGTCGGTCGCCTCCACTTGTTACGATGAGTTCATCCGCAGACAAACTTTATAGCTTGAAAGATTTTGTAATCCCTTTCCCACCTGCAGGACAAGGGACCATACTTGTACTCTCTAGTTTATTGCTGATCTCTTCAGTTCGGCCATGCCCTGTGGTTTTTCTCTTTAAGGATTTTCCACATAAAAACTCATGGTGTCTCTATTAGTTATTTTCTTTTATTCAAGTGTGTATTGAATTTTGGTGTTAAGCTAAGATGATAATTCATTACATTTACACCTTAAACCTTCTATCTTGCATCAGTTTGGTGTCTTCGGTGGGAAACGATGTCTAATGTAGCACTATCTTCAACTCTGAGACACCGAGCCCCTACTTTGTTTCCCATTTATGTACATCATCAAAATAGTGAAGGAACCTCCTTTGTATCTTGAAGTTCATTAGTGAAGCATTCTCGGACATGGGGGGCAACCTTTACTGCAATCTTGAAAGTTGGTTCACATCAACTTTCCAGGCATGATTTTAGTGGGTAGTCTTATCACATCCTATTCAGACAATAAAGTCTTTCAGAACTCCTTCTAAGCTAGGGAACAACCTTTATTACAGTCTCGAAAGGTTGTTCATGTTAGTGTCACGGGCATGACTATGGTAGGGTATTCATCCCAAGTTTCATTCAGGCATCAAATCTTCAGGAACTACATCCAAACTGAGGGGGAAACTACAAAAATAACACTTTATGGGAGGATCTGATACCCTGGAAGTTGAGCCCAAGTTGCATTTCTCGAAAGGAAGTTAGTGGCAGACATGGTCCTCACTAGAAAGACTCCATAATAGCAAGTGATTGACAGAGTCTCCACTCAAATATCCTAAAAGGCTACAAGCATAAGAAGTCATAGGTACATTAAGGACCTCAGAAGCCTAAAATCCTCTAAAGACACAAATATATTAAAGACCTTAAAAGGCTAAAAGACTCATAAGGCATAAAAATACTAAATACCTGAGAAGGTTATGAGCCTCGGATGGCATCAATTAATTCAAGCACTTATAAGGCATAAGCCGCAGAACATACATGCCTAAGAGGGAACAACCTCAAAAGACACAAGCCTCAAAAGGTATGAAAAAAATGCACATGTTAACTTTATTTGCGAACTTTTGCATGACTGAGAAACCACAAAACCTCAAAAAGCATAAGCCTTAGAATATGTTGACATCAACAATAGCCCAAAAGTGAGACAATGGTAGCCCAAAAGTTAGGTAAAAACACCCTAGAAGTTAGGCAAAAGCAACCTTAGAAGTGACATCAAAATATTTACTAAGTTTGAATGAAAAATCAGACGATTGAAATACTATAAATATCAACATGCACTATACAAAGATAACAAGCCAGTACATCTTTAAATGGTGTTAGCATCTGACCCGACCTGCAATTACATAGTTATTTAGTTTCCCGGCCAAAAACTTGACCCAGTTTCTTTAGGCAGCTAGTGTGCAAAATAGATATGTTAAAGAGTTTTGAATTTGATTTATAGTAAACACACTATGGGTTCTATGTAAGTATATGTATCATTCAAGTAATATTTAATTTTCTTTATACCTAGAGTATTGATCCCACGGAGAAGCGAGGTAAGAAATCCCTTAGGCTAAATTCTAGTATACTACTATCAGGTCTTAGTTTGGAATGTTGATTAATGGTGTTTTTACTTCTAACAACTACTCCTCAATACAACCAAAATCTAAAGTTAAACTAAACTAGATAAATTGATTTGGCAAATTTTGAGTTATAAAAACTACCTTTCTGTTTTGGGGGCATAGATAATGTGTAGGAATGTGATGCTTAGAATCTAATGTAGCTAGTGATAATAGGAGCAAAAATCTAAGTTACCCTCTTTTGATTGTATAATGTTGCTTAGTTAACCTGGATTCAATTCCTTAAAATACTAGATTATCACGGCTAAACTTCTAGTCTGTCACCATATAGTCTCCTTCTCCTAATAGCCCTCTAATTGGCTCAATCTTAGTTTTATGGTATGAAGCCCTAGATAAAATTGGTAGGAATCTCACCTGTCGCACTAGAAACACTAATTTATACCCAAGAACAAATATTTACCTAACATTGCAATGAATCTTAGGACTACTATTCCTTCACCCATAAGTTCAATGTGGTTCCTCCTATTTGTTAAAGCCATAGCCCTCCCGGGTCATTATGGGTCTACAAAATTTTTTTAACATACCAATATGCCATATTGAATATGTAAATGAAACATGAAGTAAGGACCATCAATATTATATGAAATACCTATTCTAACATGCATCTTACCATCCTAAACACTAATATAATTCATTACAAAAAAAGTACAAGAATTATATTTCACAAAGTAGGCATTACACACAAAAGGAAACTTCATTAAATCGAAGAAAATCCGCTAGATAAGTTCTTACAATAAGTACAAGATAATGAAGAACACAATACTTAGTTTTTTCTATCTAAAAGAAAGATGAAAATTCCTCCAACAAAGTCTCATGTTGATCAATAAAATGTTAATATAATCCCTCACAAATATCTCTCAAAATCCCCTCACTAATCTCTCTAAGAAAAGGTAAAAAGCTACATTTCCTCCTGCTTATGACCTCTCAACCTTTTTACAGAATTCTAGGACTTAAAAATGCTGAAAAGTCCTCTCTTTTGGCCGAGAGAGAGAGAGAGCCACTCAAAGAGACACACCCTTAAAATAACTCTCAAAATCTCTAAGAGTCACTTCAAATTCCCATTCAAAATTCATCCAAATACATTGCATTTAAAAAAAAAAGTTGATTCTGGCTCCTAGGAGCCAGATTTTGACGACTAGGTGTCAATCTTCTAGAAGCATAGGATAACTACTTGGAGCCTAGGCGCCGGGCCAACTTTTCTTTTATGCTTCATTAACCACAATTTGCTCCATTTGACTCCAAATTTCTGTACTTTTGCTCCATGTTCTCCAAAACTCCATCACTTGTATCTAAAACTAAATACACATAAAACATCTTACTTTAAAGTGCAATATAATTAAAAATGATCATAAAATGAATATAAAAAATAACACAATTTTAGGCATGTAAATTCCCCCAAAATTAAATATTACTTATCCTCAAATAACTCTTATATTTTATAAACCAAATGCTTTAACTTATAATAGTGGTTTCATTAAAGATTCCTACAATTTTGCTCAATAAATGTGTTAATGTAACTTTAGAAAAATTTTCAATAACTCAGGCTAGAACTGGGGTATTAGAATATTTAGTTATCAAGTTAGGAATTTTGATTTTCTATTCATTTCAAAAATAATTGTAATTTTTCTGACTTCTATAAGAATTAAAAGATAGAATCATATGAGAACTATCTTAGTAAAGATTTGACTAATTCATTTAAAATTAATAGTAAACTCATAAGTGTAATTAGGTTTCTTCCATTAAGATGATTCAAGTGAAGCCAATTTTTAATTAGGCATCTTCTCAAGCTTCTTCCCACATATTTTCTTTTTTACTTTTCTTTCTTTTATTATTTTTCTTTTCCTTTTCTTTTCTTTCAGGATCTTTTTAATCCTTACTCTTTTATGTAAGATATGCTATATCTGTATAGCCTTAAATGATTTTAAATTTCACTAGTCTCCTCTTAAAGTTAAAAGCTTCTCATATTTCCTTACTTGATAATGTGTATAAGTTTTACAAATGTTTTTTCATAGAGTCTCAATTCTTTTTAACGTGTAAATATAAGATTCATAGTTTTTCAATAATACAAACTTTCCTACTATAAATAGTAAAATCATATCCCTATTCCCTTATAGACTAAATATCTTAACTTTAAAACTACCTCTTAGCACCAAATAATTTTAACTTAAGTCTATTATACAATTTTTAGAATCCAAAATTTTGTTCTTTAAAGATAATACAACATATCATAGGTTATTTCAAAATAATTTTAAATGCAGTCAATTGAGGACAAATAAAGATTATTTTTTAAATCTGTTTTTTTCTTCCCCCAAACTTCAATTTCAACATGTATTAACATTCAATATATAAAATATAAGCAGGAAGAAAAATAGTTCAAATATTCCATCTACCACAAATGTATATCAGAACATTTGCAAATATATTCAGGATAAAGCAGTGTGCAGTAGACAGTAAATCTAAACTAAACATGTCAGATTGAAATTGAACTATAGAAAAGTCTAGCTAGCATAATAAGTATAAGCATAGGAATATATATTTAAGTGTCCCCCAAGTCCTCTATATTTTTGTAACACAAATACAAAAGCACTTGATAACGAAGGTTAATTCTTCCTCCATCTCTATCACACCTCCTTTCCTTACTTCTAATTCTAACGTAATCACTTCACTGATCAATTAAGTACTTTTAAATGTTCTTATAGAGTCTAATCCCATGGACAGGATTATCCCTGATACATTGGATCTCGAGCACCAAGCACATGGTTGAGAGCTTGAAGCTTGATGTGGAGAGCTTAAAGCTTGAAAAAGGAGCTGAAGTCTAGTGTCACTTCACATCCCATCATCGCCGACCACCAGTTTCCAATCATTGTTGACCATTTAATACACACAAAAAATGTTCAATTTTATATATACATTTTTAAATTTAGTGATGTTACACTTTAATGAAATGTAATTTCATGTTTTGTTGCAGGTTTATTAAGTCTAGGAAATTGGATTAAAAAGGAAGAAAAAAGGAAGAAAAAAAGAAGAAATTTTGAGTCAAATGATGCTGTTTTCAAAATTGCACTGGTGCCAGATTTCAGCATCAATGGTGCCAGAAGGGGTATTCTTTTAATTCATTAAATTTGGACAAATTTTAATGGGGTGCTTAAGGAAATTCTTGGGAAATTCATCCTTACATTTTAAAAGAGTTCATTTATGTCAGAAAAAGTGTCTTTAGTCTTTGTTGTTTTGGAAGTGTGAGTCAAGTGTGGTGTGTGAGTCATTGTTGGTGAGTCTTGGTGTGTAAGGGAGTTTAAAGAAGATTTTCTCTAAGAGTTGTAAGAAGAGAGGAAAAGTGAGATATTTCTTCTTCATTACTCTTCTAAGAGAGAATTAAGTAGTATTGTAAAGAGAGAAAGAGGTTCAAAAGAACTTCAAGGGATTTTCTTGAGGAGGAGATTGAGATAAGTTGTATTCTTTCCTTTTTGCCTAGTAAACCAATTATTATATATAAAATCGATGTTTTGTTGTATCTTCCTCATGAATTATGAGTAGTCTTTTTTGCCGTTCTCTTTACAATGAGATATAGTTAATTGAAGAATCAAAATTGTTGCGCAATAATTAAATGTTTATAATTGTGATGATTCAAAGTTCAAACTTTATTTACTTTTCGATATGGCCAATTAAATTATTAAAATTTTTTGTGAAACATAAGATCCGAAAGGACCATGCTTTCTAAAACAGAGTAAGAATCACATTTGATTTAATGGATGAGAATGTAGTTCATAGGGTTGAGTGAAAATAAAAAGGGAAATATAGTTTGATGGGCATAAAATTAGAGATTTTAGGGTGAAAGACTAAAATCCCCAATTTAATCCAGGTGTTTGGAAACTAAAGAGAGATGTTAGCCCTCGGATGAGGGGAACATGCGAACTCTGGAGTGAGAGCCAGTATCTTCCCAGCCTAACCACAGATTCAATGACCAAACTCTGGATTAGCCAATGTTATTTTTTGCTCGTAAAGAGGAGAAAGAATATGAATGCTCCTATTTGGCACAATACAAATTAATTTACAACAATTTGAATCATTCACTGACTATATCTCATTGTGGGTAAGGATACTTTCTTAAATTTGAACTCTTCATCACAAAAAGTAGTTTATTCTTAGTAAATTAAACTTTGAAGTTTATAGATTAGTTTAGTAAACATAGTTCCATTAGCTGCATTAAACCAATTTTGACTTGTTTTATTTTTACTTAAGTTTTATATAGTTTGAATATTGTGTCTTTGTGTTATTATCATAATAATTTCCACCTCCCCATGGGATCGATAGTTATGACTCTATTAGAGCCCTTCATTACTTGAGTGATACGTATACTTGTGTTTGCATCCTAGTGACGATTTAAAATTGACAATACACATTAATTCACTAGGAGTGGTAGCTTAAAGATTTTTAAAAGATAAAACTAATTATACTGAAGTAAATATTATTTTGATTGATCCGCATATTTCCTAATTTAGTTGTCGTATGTGTTGTAGTGTTGAAAGACATTTGTTGCACACAAGAAAAAAACTCCATCAAGTTTTTGGCCTCGTTGCCGGGGACGTAAAGGTAAATTACTTTATAACTTAAAAGACTTTGTTTGAACTATAAATCTTATAATAAGAAAAATCACAGTATAATAAATATTTTTACATTCTTGTGTGATTGTTTATTTTTAAAATTTTTAATTGTGTTTGTGTATGTGTAGTTTAGGATTCGAAGGTTTAGTACCTTATGATTTAAAATTTGAAAGAACTATAAGAAAAATTCGAAAATAAAAAAAACTTGATTATTTGAACAAAATGGTGAACAAATTAAATAACCAAGGAATTGAAAATGAAAATCAACAGAGTCCTTTAAAAGTTTATGCTAATCCTACTGTAGATGAAATACACCTTAGTAAACAAAATCCTGCTGTAGCTGTTAATTCATTTGAGCATAAACTTGATATCATCCAAATGGTAAAAAATAATCAGTTGTGAGGAACATTGACTCAAGATTCTTACTTACGTCTTGCTAGTTTTCTAGAATTATGTGTTACATTTAAATATGATGGAATGTCAAATGATGCTGTCAAACTTAGAATTTTTCCTTTTCACTAAGGGATAAAACTAAGATGTGGTTAAATTCTTTAACACATGGTTCTATCAAAACTTGGGGAGAATTACCACAAATATTTTTTTCTAAATATTTCCCACTAAAATAAATTACTAAGCTTAGAAATGATATCATATCTTTTTGTCATTTTGAAGGGGAATCAATAAATGAAGCTTGGGAGCGATTTAAAGATCTCCTTAGGAAGTGTCCACACGATGCTTTACTAGATTAATTAATAATTCAAATTTATTATAATGGATTAGTAGGATCTCTTAGATCTATTAAAGAAGCTGTTACTGGTGGATCAGTAATGTCAAATCCATTCGATGAAGCATATTCTTTAATTGAAGAGATGGCTACTAATAATTTTCAATGACCTTCTGAAAGGAGAAATCCTAAAAGAGTAGCTAGTGTTCACTATGCTGATGCAATATCTATTTTGTCTTCTCAAATTGTTGCAATATCAAAGAAGATAGATCAATTTGGAATACATTTACCTGAAACTTCTTTTCTGGCTGAGGAAAATTCATTAGGATAAATGATAGATTATAAATCATCTTATGAGACTTTGACTGCAATAAATAACTGATCTAATAGTCCTTATTCTAATTATTATAATCATGGTTGGAAAAATCACCCCAATATAAGTTCGAATAAAAATAATTCTACTGTTGTAAATCCGCAATGGTGGAACAATCTAGTGAACCCATAAGGAAATTCAAAAACCAAGGAAATAATAATTATATACCATATTTCCCTCTAGGTTTTAATAGCAACTCACAATTTTAGGAGAATAAATTGTTTATAGAAGAAATGATATTACAAATGTGTAATCAAGCACAAATTCAGGGAGCACAAGTACAAAGTCAAAAAGCTGCAATCATAAATATTGAAAGTCAAATTGGACATATTACTACTGCACTTAGCAATAGACATCCAGGAACTCTACCTAGTATTATAAAAATTAATCTTAAAGATTAAAACAAAAAGAAAATTAAGGCTATTCAACTGAGGAGTGGAAGAGAATCGGAAACAAAAGTCCAAAAAGAAATTGAAGTTGAGAAAGAAGGGGTGGAAATTGAAAAATCTGACGAAGATTTTCATCATGATTTAGAATATCCTATTAAACCAATAAAAATTACTATAGAAAAACCACCACATTCATTTCCTCAAAGACTGAGACAACAAAAGATGTATAAACAATTTTTGAAATTCTTAGAAATATTGAGGAAATTAACCATATTACAAGGGGAAAGATGTATAAAAAATTTTTTATATTCCACCACATCCATTTTTTGAAGCCCTGGAACAATTGCCAAGCTATGTGAAGTTTTTGAAGGATATAATTAATAAAAGAAGAAGTTTACAAACAATAAGACTATTGCACTTAGTGAGGAGAGTAGCGCAACAATTAAGAAAAAACTTCCTAAAAACTTAAAGATCATAGTAGTTTTACTATTCCTTGTTCTATTGGCGAAAGATTTTTGGAAAAGCTTTATGTGATTTGGGAGACAATATTAATCTCATGCCTTTCTATATTTGTAGAAAGTTGGGTTTATGTGAGATTTCCCCTACTGCTGTAACTCTTCAGTTAGCTGATCATCCGATCACCTATCTTAAAAAAGTTGTAGAGGATGTATTGGTAAATGTTGATAAATTTATCTTTCATATAGATTTTATTGTGTTAGATATGGAGAAAGATAAAAAATTCCTATCATTTAACAGAGACCTTAACACTGGAAGAGCTTTGATAGACGTACATAAAGGAGAGTTAACCATGAGACTCAATGATCAATAAGTTACATTTAATATGTCAAAATCAATGAGTTACCCAACAAAAGGAAGAGATGATGAATGCTTCAAAATGGAAAATAATGATTATTTAAGCAATGAATATTTCAAAGATAATTTTGAAGAGAAAATTAAAGAACATTTGGAGCATGAAGATAAGGATAAAATGCAAGATAAATCCATTTAAGTAAGAAATGAAGACTTTGATTTTGTTCAGGAATGATTTAAGCTGTTGGATACTATGAATAATAATAAAAATCTTATTCCTTAAATTGTAAAACCTCCTGAACTCAAAATGAAAATTCCTACACATTCAAAATATGCCATTTTAGGAGATTTATCCACACTACCTATTATAGTATCCTCAGAGTTAATTGAATTACAAGAACAAAAGTTTTTGGAAACTTCAAGAAAATATAAAAAAGCCTTTGGATGGACATTTGCTGATATTAAAGGAATCAGTCATTCGATTTATATGCATAGAATTTTATTGTAAGAACATCATGAACCTAAAGCTGATCCTCAAAGAAGATTAAAACCTATGATGAAAGAAGTAGTTAAAAAGAAATTTTAAAATGGTTAGATGCTGGAATAATAAATTTTGTTTCAGACAGTGCTTGTGTATGTCCAATTCACCATGTTTCTGAAAAAGGAGGTGTGATTGTAGCTATAAATGAGAAAAATGAGTTAATACCAACACAAAAAGTCACTGGTTGGCGAATCTATATGACTATAGAAAATTAAATTTTGTCACTAGGAAAGATCACTTTCCTTTACATTTTTTGGACCAAATGTTGGATAGGCTGGTCGGGCACAAATATTTTTTCTTTTTGGATCGATATGTTGGTTATCATCAAATTCCCGTTACTTCTGAGGATCAAGAAAAGACAACATTTACTAGTTCTTATGACATTTTTCTTTTAGATGAATGCCCTTTGGTTTATGTAATGCATCTGCAACATTTCAAATATGTATGATGTTTGTTTTTTGTGATTTAATTGAAAATGAGATATAAGTTTTTATGGATGATTTTTCAGTGTTCGGAACTTCATTTGAATTATGTTTAAATCATTCAGAGAAAGTTTTAGAACGATGTGAAAAAAACAAAATTAGTATTAAATTGGGAGAAACACTAATTTATGGTTGCAAGAGGAATTGTATTGGGGCATAAAGTTTCTGAAAATGGTATGCAAGTAGATTAGACAAAAATTCAAGTACGCTCTCCTACTCATGTGAGAGGGGTTAGAAGTTTTTTAGGATATGTTGGTTTCTATAAGCGATACATTAAAGATTTTTCAAAATTACTAAGCCTTTATGCTAACTTTTAGAAAAATATGTAAAATTTGATATTAACTAAGAGTGCATTAATGCCTTTGAATTATTAAAGGAAAAAGTAATCACTGGTCCTATAATAGTTTCACCTGATTGGGAGAAACCATTTGAGCTAATGTGAGATGCCAGTGATTATGCAATTGAAACTGTTTTAGGGAAAAGATATGATAAAATTTTTAAAGTTATATATAATGCTTGTAGAACACTGCATGATGCTCAATTTAATTATAATACTACTAAAAAAGAGTTATTAGCAATTATTTACGCTTTTGATAAGTTTAGGTCATATCTGATCGGAGCTAAATGTGCTGTGCATACAAACCACTCTGCTATAAAATATTTGATGTAAAAGAAGGACATGAAACAAAGATTAATTAGATGGATAATTCTGATGAAAGAATTTGACTTTGTGTTAGTAGATAAGAAATGATCTGAAAATCAAATAACTAATCCTTTATCTAGGCTGGAACAATAAGAATCATTTGATTTTGAAAGGGAATTTAACAAATTTTTTTTGATGATCAACTATTCACTATGTATACATTGTGAATTTTATTGTTAGTGATATTTTACCATATGGATTGATAATGCAACAACAGAACAAATGTATTCATGATGCAAAATTTCCCTTTTCCGATGACCTATACTTGTATAAACAATCTAAAGATTTAGTTATTCGGAGATGTGTACCTAATGATGAAATTGAAGGATTCATTCAAAAATGTCATGATTTTGAATTTGGGGGTTATTTTGGAATTGATAGAACTGCACACAAAATTTTACAATATGGATTTTATTGGCCTACTCTATTTAGAGATGTTAATACATACATAAAAACCTGTGATCGTTTTAGCGAGTAGGAAATATTTAAAAAATAAATGAAATTCCCCTAAATTTTACATTAGAAGTTGAATTTTTTGATATTTGAGAATTATAATTTACGGGACCATTTATTCCTTGATTTCAAAAATTTAAATATATTAATTGCAGTAGGCTATGTATCAAAATGAATTGAAGCTGTTGCTTTACCTTGATGTGATGCTCGGAGTGTTTTAAAATTTTTAATGAAAAATATTTTTACGAGATATGGAATGTCGAGAGTAATCATCACTGATGAGGGATCTTGTTTTAAGAATAAAAGAATTGCGAAATTGATTGAAAAATATGATATTGAGCATAGGATCTCCATCGCTTATCATCCCAGACTGGTGGTCTAGCAGAGGTATATAACCGTGAAATTAAAAGAATTTTGGAAAAGACTGTAAATCCGAACAAAATAGATTGGTCTGCTAGACTAGATACTGCATTATGGGCATACAAAATGTCTTATAAAACTTCTATAGGAATATCCCCATATAGAATTATTTTTTGGAAAACTTATCACTTACTAGTTGAACTGGAGCATAAAACTTATTGGGCTATTAAGGAATTTATTTTTAATTTATAAGACGCTGGTGAGAAAAGATTGTTGCAACTGAATGAGCTTGAAGAAATCAGGAATGAATATTATGATAATGCTAGGATTTATAAAGAAAAATGAAATATTGGCATGATTGGAAGATAATAAAAAGGAATTCGAATCTGGATAAGAAGTTTTATTATATAATACAAGATTGAAATTATTTCCTAGAAAACTTAAGTCCAAGTGGTTAGGGCCATTCGCTGTTGTTAAAGTTTGCCCATTTGGATTTATTAATATTGAAGATCAAAAAACTCAAAAAATATTTAAAGTTAATGGGCATAGGTTGAAACCTTATTTTGACAGAAATAGACCAATTTTTAAAGAGATCTTAATGTTAGGTCACCCCGAGTAAAGATCGGGATTGTCAGGCTGACGATATTAAAGCAAGCACATTGTGGGAGGCAACACATTGCTATCTTTGAAGTTAAATTAAATATTTTTTTATAAAAATAATAAAAATATAAAATGAAGCTTATTTTATGAATTCTTTGTACTTTGGAGACCAACATGTTAAGAAAATACATAAAACATTTTAATTATTTAATTGTTTGAAAGATTTTAGAGCTATTTTGACCATAGACAAAGCAGAGCAGGAATGTGCTTCGGTGATAATGGCAAGCGCTGGTGCCGACGGTGCCAGAATACAGAGACCATGCGCCAATGATGCCTGATTTTGGTGCCAATGGCATTGTAGTTGCAAAAATGGTCTGGAAACTATAGTAGGTAGTTTTTTGCGGTTTTGGCTGTATTTTTCTCATTATAACTCCAAAAACTGTCATTTGGATTAATTTAAATCAGTAAGGAGGGAGAAGATCCACTATTCTTAATCCTATGGCTTCCAACTTCAAAAGAACTTCGTAATATGTGATTTTCAATCGAAAGAAGTTCATTGGTTTTGATGCACAGAAGTTGCATGATAGGATTCTTGCTAAGATGAGGTCAATCAAGGAAAGAGGCTTTATGAATTGAGGGTTTAATACTCCTGGAAGTATTGTGTAAGAGATCATCGTACAAAGGAGATGTGAAGTATTGAGTTGCACAACTGCGGCAGTATTCATTTATGTGGTGAAGGAGTTTTATGCAAATCTTCATGGGATTTACTAAGGAGTTATCTATGTTTGAGGCAGGTGGGTACCTTTTACTCCTTCAAGAATCAATGACTTAGTCTTGATTGAGAATGTCCCTACTTTTCATTATACGAACTTTACCCCAACAAGAGACAATATGAATGAATTATTTCAAATCTTAATGGATGAAAACAGAACTTGGGAGAGAAGAGATGATGGTCATGTAAGTTTTTCATCTTCATTATTAAATTTAGCGTCAAAGCCATTTCTTTATTTCGACAAAATTGCTCTCTACTACGAAAATCAATAAAGTGATGAAGGAAAGTAATATTTTGAATTACTGTATTTAAATTGGAAGACCTATTATTTTGGGTGCTTTAATTGTAAAATCCATTATTGGGTTGATTTTAAATAGATCTATTCATGGACTTGGATATCCATCTACAATATTTTGCTATGTAGCCAAGCAAAATTTCCTTACAAAAATTGGAAAATAGTGCTTCTCCCTTGGAAAACCATGGACCCAATGTTAACTTGTGACTACATAAAAAATTAGGAAGTGAAAGATAAAAATATTCTAAGGATGAATCATCTCAATATTCATCACTTATAAGACTCTGATTTTCTGATAGTTCACATGTTATTTTGAAGAGGATTAAAAATTTGGAGAAAGAGATACATAATATTATGAATGCAATTAGCAACATTTCTGATCAATTTGACCATCTGGATTGGTGAATCAAACAACATTTTGAACACACTGGACTTATGGAAGAGGTTATGTTGCGTATTTATAAGATGAATGTTTGGATCGAAGAAGACTCGACAGACAAATTTGCTCACCGTCCTTTTTTTGACTTGTATGTGCGCCACAATCCATGGGAATATTATAGAAAATGCGAGTATTGATGATGAAGTTGTGTAGTACCTGTGAAGTACAAAATTTTGAATTATGAGAGCTTATTTGTGTTCGGTTTTGTTATATTTCCTTTATTTTTGATGTTGGACTTTATGTGTTTTATTTTGGGAGTTTGATATTTAGGTTACAACGTTAGGTTGATGTTGGTGTGATTTCGATGCTAAGTTTTATGTCGTAGCTTAAAAACAAAAGTTTGTAATTGTTTGGATTTTATATATGTGTTGTTTGTGAAAATTTATTGTTAAAAAATTACTTAATTATAAAAATTAATGTTAATTTAGGGTAATTAGAAGTTGAAGAACTTTAGTGTACAACACATTTTACAAAGAAATCAAGTCGAAAAAATTGAGCGTCGGCACCAATGGCGCGGTTTACCAAAACACCTAGCCCTATTAAAAATCATGAAACTATACAGTGAACTCCATTTTTACGGCTTGGTTTATCTCTTACCTCTCGACTAAGGCCAAAAATCTTATTAGGGCCTGCTAATACTTATATTAGAGGCTAATTGGTTGGATTTCATCTTCCCTTAGTAAGAGCTTCAGTTTAAACTAGAAATTTTTTATTTTCACCATGGATTTTTTCTACATTATAGTAAAACTAAAAATTTGAAGATTTTAAAGAAAAAATAGTGAGAATCCATGGTGTGAAGTTTCATACTAATTTTTTTTATTTTTTAAATTCACTATATTGTTACTGCATATTTATTTGGATTTATTTTGATTTTTTAGAACTCTCATGGCTCAAAAAATGAAGAAGGGGAAAGGTAGAGAGGGCTATGATGCAAGAAAGTTTGTGAATTTGAAGGCATGGTATCACTATAACTCATAACTTGTCACAAGGAAACTTATTCAGGAATGTGAATTTTATAATTTGAGAGTTTTTATTGAAATATTGATTGTAACAAGGCATTCAGAAACCTTCTACTTCACAGTAGTAGCAATTATTACTATCGTTCATGAGTTCTATGCCAACCTCCGAGAAACTTTAAATATTCAAGTATTTGTGCTTGGTAAGAATGTTGAATTCACTAGAGACATAATCAATGAATTATAATATTTAAGGAATAAATTTCATTGCAAATATTTAGTATTCGTAGCATCTGATACATATCTAGATGTAGTTATTGCATTTATGACTGGTGGAAGAGGATTTTGGAAAATAAAGATTAATCATAGGGTAAATTTCCCTACTTCTATATTAAATGCACAGTCTAAAGTATGTCATTACTTTATTTTTGCAAGACTGCTTCCCTCTAATCATCTTAGTTAAGTGACTAAGGAGAGAGCCATACTAAATCTTTGTATTCAAAAAATGAAGAATATTGATATTGGTTCTCTCTTTCATCAAAATGCCCGCAGTATTTCTAAGGGCGGGACTACTGGAGGTTTAGGCTACCCTGCCCTGATTTTCAATTTATGTGAACAATCAGGAGTAGATTTAGATAGACAAGAAGAATTAATATAGCCTCTTAAACTTAACATTAAACTCAATGTTCATAAATATGAGTCACATGTTGGTTGGAGAACCAGAGGTGGAACTATTGATTTCACTTCTACAATATCTTCTTGACCTTCCACTTCTAGTACTTGTTCCTTTCAGGATATCATGGGGCAACTAATGATTCAACTAGGAGATATTTGTGACAATGCATAATCAAATAAGTATTTTGGAAGCTAGAAATATTCATAATGATGAATACATGGAAAGAAGAGTCGATTTTGATATTGTTTATCATGAGGCTTTGACAAGATATTTGAGGGGTGATCACACTGTGGAATTTTCTACTTACCCCAACTTTACGCCTTATGTATATGAAAATTTTGATGAGGAAGAAGAGAATGATGATGATGATGAGGAGGATGAATAGCTTTTTATTATCTATGTAGTCTATAGTTTGTTTGTTTGCATGTATTTGTTAGCTAGTTACATTTTTTTATGTAATGTAAGCTATGATGTGGAACCTATTATTTGAAAGTTTGGATTGTTTGTTGTTTTATGTTTCTTTTAAAATTTACTGCTTATATTTAGAACTCTCCTTAGAAAATCTTTTGATATATCATGTTTTATGAAATTTTACATTCTGCTTTACATCTGTACCTGCAAGAATTTAAAGACCCAATACAGAAGGTTAGTCTTATTTTATGCATTTATTATTTTATTTCTACCTACGTTTCTGAACTATATGTTATACCTATTAAAAATTTAAATTTAGGGAGAAAGAAAAAATTAATTAACTAGAGACTAAACTTTATTTATCCTCAATTAAATATATATTTAAAATTAATTTAACATGACTTTTGGTATTAGACGTTAACCTTAGATAACTTTATTTTCGTTTTTAAATATTGTAGTAGACTTAAGTAAAAGTCTTTAATAATATGGGTTAACACTAGAGCAAAGATATTTAGTATGAAAGAATAAGACTATGCATTCTCTATTTAAAGTAAAGGAAATTGTATTTTTGAAGAATTAAGAAGTTTGGAGTTACATATGAAAAGAAAGAATTGAGAATTTATAAAAAATCTTCTTCAAGACTAATATGAATTTATAAAGTGAAGGAATGTGAGAATTTTTTAACTTTAAGAAGAGGATATTGAAGTTCAAAATTATTATTAAAGAGCTATCCAGATATAGTAATCCTCACATCAAATAGAAAAGAAAAAGAAGGAATAAAAATGATCCTAAAAGAAAAAGAAAAGCAGAAAAGTAAAAGAAAAGGAAAGCAAAAGAAAAAGAAAGTAAAAAAGAAAAGAAAAATACGAGAGAAGTTTGAGGAGATGCTCAATAAAAGGTTATCTTCACTTGAATCAAATTGAGGAAAAAGCTTAATTACATTTGTAAAGTTATATTTAAGTATTAGCATCCTTACTAATAGAGTTCTCATGAAATTATTTTTCATATGAATCTTCTAAGAATCTTTAATATGACAGATTATAATTCTTCTTGAAATGAATAGAAAATCTGAAATCTTAGACTTCACTACTAGATAATGTTATACTTTTAGTTTTAACCTAAGTTATTGAAAATTTTTCTTAAGTTGTATTATTATATTTATTAAACAAAAATTATAGCAATCTGTAAGTAAAGCTCACTACCATGCGTAATACTTTCTATATAGTAAAGAAATTACTTGGGGACAAGTAATAGATAAGTTTGAGGGATTTTAATACACACAATAAATGTTCAATTATTTATACATATATTTTTTATGCTTAAATTTAGTGATATTGCATTTTAAATAAAGGTATTTTCATGTTTTGTTGAAGGTATATTAAGTCTTGGAACTCTGAAATTGAGCTCACAGAGAAGAAATGGCAGGGGAATCTCAGTGGGGATCAAGTGCTCTGTGTATGGGGAGGAGTCTGGAACAATTTTGGCAGAGTTTCCTTAAGGTTTTGTTTCAGCACCCCTCATGGCCGAGAGGGGTGGAGGGCCTCCCAGGGAGAGTTAGGGCTTGGGATCAGCTGCTCTTGGCAAGAGAAGAACAGCTCCAATGGCCACGCTGGGATGGGGCGGCTCGGCGAGTGAGAATTCCAAGTTGGGCTCACATGTGAGCTCTCGGCCATGGTGTTTTCCGGTGACTCGGTGGTCGGCCGGCCGGGCATTGGTCACTCTCGAGGTCGGGAGATCCGGGGCTTGAAGGTTGTGAAGGCAATTGGGCTTGGACATGTGTAAAGTGTTTGAATCAAAGTAGAATGGGGTAAGGGTATATTTTGGCTCAAATTGGTCAAATGCATGGATTGGGCTAGGTGCACCTTCCCATGGCTAGTTTGGGCTGAAGATAAAGTGGTTTAGGTCGGCTTAATTAGTGGGGAAGGGTCACCATCCAAGTACAATTAAGTTTAAGCATGGTTTAGTGGAGTCATGGAAGTGGCTAAATCACCCTTAAGGGAATCATTAAAGGACTCCCTCCTTTTGCCAAAAATGACATGGTGATGTGTAAAGTGGTCTGCCATGGCTTGCATATGGCTTGTGCATGGCTTCATGGCTCCATTTGGCTTGGGAAAAGGTTGGGTCAATTTCATAAAAATGGATTTTAGGAATTTTTGGTAATTTGATGGAAATTTGCATGAGACTTGATTTGGAATGATTTGATGATGAATTTAGGACTTAGGGATGATTTTAATTGAATGGATGATGTAGAGAAATATCATGTGGGCTTTGGGACCAATTTTGGGCCTTTGGATGTGGTGAAGGATGGGCTTTTAAAATGGTTTAGGAAAGTGGGCTTTTGAATTTTAAAATGGATTTTGGGATGAAGTTTTGTAAAGAGGTTGGGACAAATAATTGTTGGGTTTAGCTCATGGATGTATCATGAGTGACTTGAAGCAAATTGGGAGTGATTTGGGTTTGAATTGGGTTGAATTTGGGCTCTTTTGGTGAATGGGCCAATATAGGTCCAAGTGGGCCAAGTTGGGCCAATGTTGGGCTAGGGTTGAAATTGATGTAAAATTAATGTTGAGAAATGTCTATGGGAGTGTTTCAAAGAGGTTTTGACTTTGGTTGGGCTTTGATTTTGGGGTTTGGGCCCATTTGGGTTAGGTTTGGGTTTAGGTCAAAATTGGGCCTTTTAGCTTTGGGTTGAATTTGAGTGGGGTTTGGGTCCAAATTTTGGGCAAATCATGTTAGTGTTATGCTTGTGGGGATGCTAAGGAAGATTTAGAAAAGATTTGGGGTTAATTGGAGTTGAATTGGGTGAGTTTTGGTCATGGGTCCAAATTGGGCTTTAAGGCCAAAAGTGAAATTGGATCCAAATGTCAATCAAATTGGACTTTGATTTGGTCTAGATTGGTGTTGAGAATGTTGAATTGAAGTTTAGAATTGAATTGGACCAGAATTTGGGTCAATTGGATAGGTTTGGTTTGACATTGGGTTCACTTGGGTTTAAAATGGGTTAAATTGGGGGTTTTGACAAAAGTAGGGTAAATTGAGAAAATTGGCCCATGATGTAGTTGAACAAAATGAAATTGGGAATATTTGGGATTTTCTGGAATTTTCTGGGAATTTTCTGAATTTTTGGATTTTTGGGTCAAGGGGGGTATTTTGGGTATTTGGAGGGTATTGGGAGGTATTTTTGGAATTTTTGATATTTTTTGGTATGGATGATCAATTTGAGTGATGTGGAATTTTTTGGGATTGATTTTGAGGAATCTTGGGTTATTTAGAAATTTTTGAGAAATTTGGGTAATTTTAAGGGTTTTGGGTAGGCTAAGCGGGTGTAGGGTCCCGGGGTCAAAAATTGAAAATTTGGAAAATTGAAGATTGGGTAAATTTGAGTGGAATGAAATCATTTTGGTTGAGCCATGAAGCCACATCAAGCCCACATGAGCCATGAAGGGACTCATTTGAGGCATCCACTATGTTGTTCCTAACCCTCTTGCCAAGGGCTTAGGGGTTAAGGACCATCCATGTGAATCACCTACATGAGTCAGGAGGCCAAGTTAGGTATAGGTGTGTGAAAGTGTAGTGTATAGGTGTAGTGTGTGTGTAAGTCAGCCCCTTCACCAGACCAGGCCACCCAGGGCAGTCCTAAGGCCAAAGAGTCCTATAGGAACTCATCCTTTAAACTTCCACATTTGATTTCAACCCTCTAGGTGATTAGGGGTCTACAGTCAAGTTTGTGGAGTTTGCGGGGAGTTAAGAAGTGGTTTGAATTTCTAAAAGGTGGGTCCCAATTCTAGTCCTCTAAGATAGTCAAAGGAAAAGCCTAAGGCTAGATCGTAAGTACTAAAGGGAAGAAGAGAAGACCTCATCAAAAATGAGGTCAACAAAGTTGAGGTGACTTAATGTCTTATTGTGGAAATGTTAAAGTTGATTAAGCTACACCGGTTAGTATCCCACGGTTCCCTCGTTCCAGCACCACTATTTTTTTTAGATTCACTTAGTCCAAATGAATTTGCTAAACTCAATTGAATAAGTTCCACACTTTCATTTAGACCATGGGAAATCTTGTTAGCAACACGTAGGTTACCTCATCTGAGGGATTTCCTATCATATAATGACATGTTTTAATTTAGTTATGATTGCAATTTTATTTGGTTTGTGATTAAATTTTGAGTTGTTTAAACATGCTGGGTTCTATTATTTTGGCAATTTATCACAAGTATAAAATGCAAAAAAAATAATAAAGATATTTAAGTAAAGTGATACACCTAAAATATATAGTATTTTTATGCACATTTTTATACCTATTTTTAATGATATTGCACTTTAATAGAATTTATTTTGTGTTTTTCTTGCAGGTATGATGAAAATAGATGGTCATGATGAAAGGAGCAAAATTGGATCAAATTTAGAGCAAAAAAAAAATAAAAAATAAAAATTTGGGCATTGGCGGCTAAGCGCCGCTGGGCCTGCGCTTAGCCGCCACAGTTAAAAATCGAAATCTAAAGGAATTTGGCACCAATTTCAAAGGGGATGGGATGCAACTCTTGGTGGTAACTTCCATAACTTCCTTTGGGCGGAAAGTTTGAATGAAGGGGTGCATTCTTTGGTGGATACATTGAATCTGGACACATTTTGAAGAGACACCAAGGCACATTTTGGTTTAATCTTTAAAGAGAGT
Organism: Papilionanthe hookeriana x Papilionanthe teres; assembly: GCA_022702705.1. Classification (NCBI taxonomy): domain Eukaryota; kingdom Viridiplantae; phylum Streptophyta; class Magnoliopsida; order Asparagales; family Orchidaceae; genus Papilionanthe; species Papilionanthe hookeriana x Papilionanthe teres. The sequence continues at coordinate 11,653,326 of CM040424.1, forward strand.
CTTAGGAATGACTAAGTGCTCTTCCTTTGCATTTTGAAGAGAGTTTTCATTAGGAATAAGAGTAGAGAGTAGAGAAAAGGGCTCTTCCTTTGCATTTTGAAGAGAGTTTTCATTAGGAGTAGGAGTAGAGAGTAGAAAGGAGAAAAGGGTCAGAGTGAAGTCTTCGTCTTCCCACTTCTTTTCTTTCTTTTAGTTTATTTTCTATTGAAGTCTGAAGTTTATTCTGAGTCATCGGAGTTGGGAAATCTGCTCTGAGGAGTAGTTTAGTGAAGAGTTAAAGTTTGAGAGGAACTTCCTGAGACTTGTGGAGAGAATTCTCAGATAAGTGTTTACTTTTGTTCTTACATTTAGTTTTTTAATTAATACTTGTTTTTGTTTGTTATTTTTCTTATGGTTTTTAATTTCAAATCAATGTGTTTTTATATTTTCTCAATGCATTCTGAGTAGTTTACTTTATCCTTTTCTTTCTTAAATGGAGAAGTAATTAGTTTATAAAGAATTGTTGTGGAAATTATAAGTGTTTAAAGTTGGAAGAAGTTGTGAAGATCGATTCTGAAAACTTTGTTTACTTCTTAATTTGGCCTGTTAAGTTGTAGAATTTCTTGAGATTATGTAAGATCTAATGCGGTATTGTCTCATAAAAGATAGTAAGAATCACATGCAATTATATGGGTGAGAATTGTAAGCCATATAATTGAATGTAATATTAGAAGATATTTTTATGGAAGGGAGTAAAATTAGAGGATTTTAGAGTGACAGACTAAAACCCTCTAATTTGGTTTGAAGTTTTGAGTTTTGTTATGAGAAGTTAGCCCCCAGTTGGTGGGAATCGATGGAACTCTAGAGTGAGAGACTGGTATCTTCCCTGCCAAACCATGTTCAAAATGATAAAAATTTCAAATTAACCTATGTTCATTATAGAACCAAGTAAGGGTAAGGAACACATTTGCTTCTATCTGTTACAACAAATTTAAATACTTCCACAACAATACTTTAATAATTATTACTACTTCATAAAAGGAAAGAAAAAGATATTCTAGTTAATAGTGTTTTACATACAGTGTTATTAGTTATTATAATTTTAATTTCTTGCTTAACATTTTATTAACGAAAGTTCAAAAGACAAATCAACTTTCAAAACTTTTCAAAATCAAGACATACTTTCAAAAGCCATTAAAAAAAACTAAAAAGATAATTTTCTGATTCCTTTAAAGATTTTCATATTTTCCTTGTGGGTTCGATATCTCGGGGCTTAATCAGAAAGTCCTATATTACTTAATAAACGATACGTATACTTGCATAGTATCCACATTATTAATCAAAATCATCAACATATATATATCCGGCGGGATCAAGTTTTTGGTGCCGTTGCAAATTTTCATATCATATTTGTAAGTATAAATATTCGGTACGGAGTCAGGTTTTTGGCACCGTTGCCGGGGAAAAATAATTAAATTGCATTTTAAAGAGAATTAAGAAATTTTAAATTTTTGCTCTTTTTTTTGTTTTTGTTTGTGTGTTGTGTTTTTCTTTGTTTTATTGTTGTATGCGTAGTTCAGGTTCTGAGGGATTTGTGCCTTACGTTTCTGAATTAGAAAGAACTATCAGAAAAATCAAAAAAATTAAAAATATAGAAAAAGATAAAAATATTCAAGAAATGGCAAATCATCAAAATCAAAATGTAGGCATCCATCAAGAATTAAGACCTTTAAGAGATTATGTTAAACCTACAGTAGATGAACTTCGTGGTAGTATTCAAAACCCTGCTGTAATTTCTAATTCTTTTGTGCTTAAACCTGCTATTATCCAAATGGTGTCTAATAATCAGTTTGGGAGAGCAACAACTGAAGATCCTAATTTGCATCTTGCTAATTTTCTAGAGTTGTGTGCGACTTTTAAATATGATGGTGTTTCGGATGATGCTATTAGACTTACTTTTTCCTTTCTCACTAAGGGATAAAGCTAAAATATGGTTACATTCGTTAACACCTGGATCAATAAGAACTTGGGGTGAACTGTCACAAAAATTCATTGCTAAATATTTTCCACCATCTAAGACTGCTAAGTTGAGAAATGATATAACATCTTTTTGTCAGTTTGAAGGGGAATTAATATATAAAGCACGAGAAAGATTTAAAGATCTCCTTAGGAAATGTCCACATCATGTGATACCATATTGGTTAATAATTCAAACTTTTTATATTGGATTAGTTTGATCTCTTAGATCAATCATCGATGCTGCTGCAGGTGGATCATTAATGTCTAAACCATTTTCTGATGCTTATGCTTTAATTGAACAAATGTCTACTAATAATTTTCAATGAACTTTTGAAAGGTTAAATCCTAAAAAGGTAGCCAGTGTTTATGAAAATGATGATTTTATAATGTTAGCAAATCAAGTTGCTGCTGTATCAAGGAAGATAGACCAATTTGGGATGACTTTTTCTCAGCCAAATCTTATGATTGAATAAAATTCATTAGGCCAAATGGTTGATTCTTATTCTTCACTAGAAACTGTTAATGCTATAATCAAACCTAACAACCCATATTCGAATTATTATAACCCAAGTTGGAAGAATCATCCAAATTTTAACTAGAATAGCAATAATCAGGGTGGTGTTAATCAACAATGGGGGAACCACCAAGTAAACCCATTGGGGAATTGGAACAACCAAGGTAATAATAATAATAGATTAACTTATCCTTCTAATTATAACAATGTTTTACAATATAAAGAGACGAAGTTGTTTATGGAAGAAGTAGTATCACATATGGGAAATCAATTAAAAATTCAAGGAGCAACCATCAGAAATATAGAAAATCAATTGGGACAAATTGCAAATGCCTTAAGTAATATATCCCAAGGAATGCTTCCAAGTAATACTGATGTGAATCCATGAAAAAAGAATAAAGAACAAGTAAATGCAATTTAACTGAGAAGTGGAAAAGAATTGGAAGGTAGAGTTCCAAAAGAAACTGAATTAGAGAAAAAAGAAATTGAAAGACCTAAAGTGGACTCTCCAAAAGGTTTTGAAAGACCTATTTCTCCACCTAAGGTTGATTTACAAAAATTACCACCTCCATTTCCTCAGAGACTTCGTCAACAAAAGTTGGATAAGCAATTTTTAAAATTCTTGGAGATATTAAGAAGCTTACCATTAGTATTCCATTTGTTGAAGCCCTAGAACAAATGTCAAGCTACGCAAAATTTATGAAGGATATTCTTAATAAAAGAGGAAGTTTGAAGAAAATGAGACTGTTGCACTTAGTGAGGAATGCAATGCGATAATTCAGAAAAAGCTTCCTGAAAAACTTAAAGATCCTAGTAGTTTCACAATTCCATGTGCAATCGGAGAAAGATTCTGTGGAAAATCTTTATGTGATTTGGGTGCAAGCATTAACCTTATGCTTCTATCAATATTCAAAAGACTGGGACTAGGAGAAATAACCCCAACTACTGTAACTCTGCAATTAGCAGATCATTCGATCACATATCCTAAAGGAGTTATAGAAAATGTTTTGGTAAAAGTGGATCAATTTATTTTTCCTGTGGATTTCATTATGTTAGATATGGAGGAAGATAAAGAGATATCCATAATTTTGGGGAGACCTTTTCTAGCTACAGGCAGAGCCATGATAAATGTGAAAAAAGGGGAATTAACGATGATGGTTAATGATTAGACTGTTACATTTAATATTTCAAAATAGATGAAATATCCTGCTAGAGGTAAAGAAGATGAGTGTTATAGGATGAATGTTATTGAATATTTAAATGAATGTCATTTCAAATCAACTTATGAAGAGAAAACTGAAAGAGAATAATGGGAATTTTTGCAAGAAGAGGAGTTACTTGATTCTGAAGATTTTTAAGAGGAAGATTTAAAGTTTGTTTATGAAAGTTTTGAATTTTTGGATATGACTGAAAAAGATGAATCTTATGATCCATCAATTGAAAAACCTCCTGAACGTGAGCTAAAAATGCTTTCTGATCATTTGAAGCATGTTTTTCTAGGTGAATCCTCAACCTTGACTGTTATAATTTCCTCTCAATTAACTGAAAAGAAGAAGAGAGTTTGCTTAAAATTTTGAAGAAGCACAAGAAAGCCTTTGGATGGACAATTGCTGATATTAAAGGAATCAGTCCTTCAATTTGTATGCACAAAATTCTTATGGAAGATAATTGCAAATCGATGGCTGATCCCCAAAGGAGATTAAATCCTATCACGAAAGAAGTTGTTAAGAAAGAAATTTTAAAATGGTTTGATGCTGGAATTATCTACCCTATTTTAGATAGTGCATGGGTTAGTCCTATTCACCGTGTTCCTAAGAAAGGAGGAGTAACTGTGACTGTTAATGAAAAGAATGAAATGATACCAACAAGACAAGTTACAGGGTGGCGAATATGCATTGATTATAGAAAATTAAACCTTGCCACAAGGAAAGATCATTTTCCACTCTCTTTTCTAGATCAAATGTTGGATAGACTGGCTGGGCATAAATACTTTTATTTTCTAGATGGATATACTGGTTACCACCAAATTCAAATTGCTTTTGAGGATCAAGAGAAAACTACGTTTACCAGTCCTTATGGTACGTTTGCTTTTAGAAGAATGCCCTTTGGTTTATGTAATGCCCCTACTACATTTCAGAGATGTATGATGGTTATTTTTTGTGATTTGATTGAAAAAGGGATTGAAGTTTTTATGGATGACTTTTCTATGTTTGGAATTTCATTTGAATCATGTTTAGAACATCTATCTAAAGTTCTAAAACGCTGTGAAGAAACTAATTTGGTCCTTAATTGGGAAAAATGACAATTTATGGTAGCAGGAGGAATTGTTTTGGGACATCAGATTTCAGAAAGAGGTTTGGAGGTAGTTCCTGCAAAAATTCAAGTTATATCTAATACCTTGCCCAACCAATGTAAGGGGAATTAGAAGTTTTTTAGGACATGCTGGATTCTACAGGCATTACATCAAAGACTTTTCAAAGATTACAACAATATGCTGTTTACTGGAAAATGATGCAATTTTTAATTTTGATGATGACTGCCGTAAAGCCTTTGAAACATTAAAAGAAAAATTAATCACTACACCTGTAATAATTTCACCAAATTGGGAAAAACCTTTTGAATTAATGTGTAATGCTAGTGATTATGTTATTGGTGCTGTTTTAGGTCAGAAATATGATAAAATTTTCAAAGTAATTTATTATGCCAGTAAAACTCTTAAAGATGCTCAAATTAATTATACCACTACTGAGAAAGAGTTATTAGCTATAGTATTTGCCTTTGATAAATTTCGATCATATTTAATTGGAACTAAATGTGTGGTGCATATTGATCATTCTGCTATTAATTACTTAGTGAAGAAAAATGATGCAAAATCGAGACTGATAAGATGGATTCTTCTTTTGCAAGAATTTGATTTTGAGATAGTAGATGGGAAGGGTTCTGATAATCAAATTGCTGATCATTTGTCCAGGCTTGAAATTGAAAAATCTCTCTGTGATATTGAAAAAATTAATGAACATTTTTCTGATGAAAAACTGTTCACTGTTAAAGAATGGCATGTTCCGTGGTATGCAGACATAATAAACTTTATTGTTAGTAATATTATACCCTATGGTTTGACATACAAAGAAAAGAAGAAATTTCTGTCTGATGCTAAAACTTATTTTTGGGATGACCCATTTTTATATAAAAAAGGAAAGGATCTTATAATTTGAAGATGTGTACCTTTGGAAGAGACTTATGAAATTATTCAAAAATGTCATAATTCTGATTATGGGAGACATTTTGGATGTGATAAAACTGCATATAGAATATTACAATCAGGATTTTATTGGCCTACAATTTTTAAGGATGTGAATGTTTATATTAAAAATTGTGATAGATGTCAGCGTGTAGGCAATATTTCTAGAAGAAATGAGATGCCCCTTAATTATATGTTGGAAGTTGAAATATTTGATGTTTGGGGACTAGATTTTATGGGACCATTTACACCATCTTTCAGAAATGTTTATATTTTGATAGCCGTAGACTATGTTTCCAAATGGATTGAAGCTATTGCTTTACCTCAATGTTATGCTCAAAGTGTTGCAAAGTTTTTAGAAAAGAATATATTTTGCAGATTTGGAATACCAAGAGTAATCATAACTGATGGGGAAGTCATTTTAGAAATGCGATTATTGGGAAGTTAGCAAAGAAATATCATATTAATCATCGCATTGCTACTGCTTATCATCCGCAGATAAGTGGTTTGGTTGAATTATCCAATCATGAAATTAAAAGAATATTGGAAAAAACTGTTAATCCAAATAGAAAGGATTGGTCAATCAAACTGGATTATGCTTTGAGGGCCTATAGGGCTACTTACAAAACACTTATAGGAATGTCCCAATATACGCTGATTTTTGGAAAAGCTTGTCATTTACCTGCTGAACTTGAGCATAAAGAATATTGGGCTATCAAAGAGTTCAATTATAATTTGAAAGATGCTGCTGAAAAGAGATTATTGCAATTGAATGAGTTTGAAGAAATAAGGAATGAATCTTATGGAAATGCTAAGATTTATAAGGAAAAGATGAAGTTATGGCATGATCGGAAGATTCTTACAAAAAATCTTGTACCAGGACAAAATGTTTTACTGTATAATGCTAGATTGAGAATATTTTCTGGAAAACTTAAGTCCAGGTGGATGGGTCCTTTTATTGTGATAAAAGTTTATTCTTATGGAGCTGTAGATATTCAAGATCCTAAGACTGAAAAAATATATAAAGTTAACGAACATAGACTTAAACCATATTTTTCAGTCAATAAATCTAAATCTGATAATAATTTGATGTTGGGTCACTCAGAATGAGTTCTGTGTATGTCAGGCTGAAGACATTAAAATAAACGCTTTGTCGGAGGCAACCCATAATTTTTGGTGTGCTTTGCTTTATGTTTGTTTTGTGTGCTTTGTTTGCTTTGTTTGGTTTATTTTTATGTTTTTAGTGGTAGTAATTTGGAGTTTTTAAACTATAGTAGAGTTTATTTGACCTTAATTGATGATTTAGAGAAGTCAGAATGAAAATTTAGACACTTAGCAGACCTGTGCTAAATTGGGCACTGGCGGCTAAGCGCTGACTGGTTGGCGCTTAGGCGCCGCAGTTATAACAAAACGTGAAAAATGAGGTTCTAGAAACCTAGATCGTGGGGGAGTGGTTTTGGAAGTTATTTTGGAGTTTTAAAACGTCTTGGGGCAGTTTTAGCACTTCCCAAGTCTATAAAAAGGACCTGATTTAAGAGAAACACTTGCCCCAAGTCCTATTTTCATTTATGAGTCTTAAGAAGAGAGTTTTGAGTGCATCATGTCTTCCTGGGAGAATGAGATGACGAAGAAGCAAGATTCTGACAAGAGTAAGTTCGTTAGTGACAGTGCTAATGAGTTATTCAATGGATTTCTCGCTGTTAGTATTCAAGGGATTGCTAAAATAATTGCAAAAATTGAAGCTCGAATGACTTCAATGAAAGCAACAATCCATGAAAGTAACCTACATTTGGAGCACATGGGATGACAACTCAAGATGCAATTCACTCATTCAAGGTACGTGGAAGAAGAGAATAAGGCGATGTTTCTGAAGGACAAATGAATTGAAGAAGATGATTTAAGGATGAACAATTATCACCTGTTTTATCAGATTTATATTCCAGAAGGGTTAAATGAGAATCATAATGGTTCGGGATATAATCCGCCAATTGGAGAATGAAATTAAGAGTGTTTTGTTCTTATTTGTTTGATGTTCTTATGTGTTATGTTTAGTGTTCATGTGTGTTATGTTTGGTTTGTTTAGTGTTTATATTTAAGTATTAACTAAGCCTGATGATGTGATGATTACATCTTAGAGATGTATGCTTATCAGTTTGAGATTAAAGTCTCTTGTATTTAGATAATTTCATCCTTTATGTGTGGATAGAAATTCTAGAATTGTATTAAGTGTTATGTTTGTTTTAATATAAGTTTGTGAAATTTGTGTGGAATCAATGGATATTAAATTTTGATTTGGAATAATGAAAAATTTATGTGAGGAGAAATAATTATTCTGGAGTAATTAAGGGTGATTAACAAAGTGATTTAGTGCATATACCTTAATTGTGAAAATCTGGGTACTGGCAACTAAGCGCCAGAGTGTCGGCGCTTAAGCGCTAGATTTCACGACTAAGCGTCGAGGGGTTCGCGCTTAGGTGCCAGTTCACGAAAGTTGGTTCCCAGTAGTTAAAAACCCAAAAATTGCCATTTTTAAACCACCCCATCATCTTCAACCTTCGGTTTATCACGAAAGAGGAGCCTAGGGCATCATATTGTGGATCATTTAAGAGCCGATCTCAACAAAAAATGTTAGATTTGGATTCCTTGAGGTAAGTGCACTACTCCTAAGTAAAATGTTTTTGATTTTCACCATGTATTTTGAGTACATTTTGGAAAATCTTAAAATTATTATTCATGGTGAAAATTTGAGGAAAAACTTGAGAAATTTCTTGGATTTAGTGAAAATATCTTTTGGAAGATAATTCAGTTAGTTTAGTTTGATTTTGGAATTTATGGTGAATTTTTTGTGAATTTTTAGAGATGGCTCCAAAGTCAAAGCGTGCGAGAGAAAAGGCAAGATTTGATTTTGACAAATTTTTTTGCACGAGAACTGTGGAACGATACGTTGACGCATTGCAGTCACGTAAGTTGATTCCTGAGCGTGTATTTAGTAAGCCAGGAGAAGTAATTGAAGATATGATTGCTAGAAGGAACTGGGAGAATTACTGTTGCTTCTCCGTCGTTGCTTGTTGTTTACGTGGTCAGAGAATTTTATGTAAATTTGCCTGCTGCATAAGAGAATCAAGTGATGGTTAGGAGGCATGAGGTCAACTTTTCTTCTGGGGCAACAACACTTTTTATGGACTACCTCCTGACATGTTTTGTTTTTATTCTAACTATCATCCTACGGAAGTAGAATTAGATGAGATCATGAAATTTCTGACTGATGGAAGAGGATTATGGAAAATAACAAATGATAGAAGAGTGAACATCCCTGCTTCCAAATTGAATGCCACTTCTAAGGCATAACATTATTTTATCTCATCTAAATTGTTACCTTCGAGTCATACAAGTGAAGTAACGAGAGAAAGAGCCGTGTTGAACCATTGCATTCAGCAAGGGAAGCCTATTGACATTGGAGGTATAATTTATGATTACATTTTGAACTGTGTTAGATCAACCACTACTGTAGGTATGGGATTTCCTTCCTTGATTCATTCATTATGTGAATGATCTGGAGTGAAGTTTGGAACCTGGGAAGAGGTACTTCAGCCATTGAGACCAATTAACAGTGTCAACGTTGGTGCTTACACTGTACATTTAGAGTTTGGTTGGAGAGGAGGATTTGGTAGGGCTTCTACTGCTTCTGCTTCTACTGCATCTACTTCTCGTGCTACTACTTCACGTGCTTCATCATCTACAGATTCACAGACTTTTTTGTTAAGAAAGATTTTGAAGAAAGTGAGTTTTACTCGAGAGCATCTGAAAGATATTGATGGTATGATGGATAATGTGGAAAGATATATTGTGAAACATGATGAGTATGAGGAGAGTTATCAGCAATATTTGGATAGACTAATTAGAGGTGATCAGAGTGCTGAGATGACCTCTCATCCATTCTACATACCTTATGTGCCATCTAGGGATCGGAATGAGCAGGATGATGAAAATGATGAGGATGATGAGTAGATTTGTGTTATTTGTTTTCATCGTGGTGTTGTTGTTGATGTACTGATGTGTGTTTTGTTTAGTATTTAGTTTAATCATTGTGTTGTGATGTGAACCTTGATAGTATGCATACTATAGTTTGTATTATTTTTCTGTTATGCATATTCAGATGTATTTTTGTTGTTGTATTGATGTTTTATATTTTGCTTTGTGGTAGTGATGTGTAATAGTAAATGTTTTTATGTGTATGATATGTCAGAGTTTTTAGTAGTGTGTACTTTAATTCAAAACTCGTTAGGAGATTATAAACCACTATTGGGAACTTCTACTTAGGAAACTACATGTTTAAAATTTTTCAAAATCCACTATCATCTGTTATCTGTATCAGTGTGTTATTTAAGTTGGTGTGTATTTGCTTTGAAAACCTCCACTACTGTAGAAGTCTTTTTGAAATGTTTACTTTTCTTTGTATAAAAAAATGTTTTGAAAAACTAAATTTGATTTCATTTTACTCCTGTTATTTAAATTGTTATACTTGCATATTAGGATGTTAAAATTCTTGCAAACATGATATATCAGTTTTTATTTCTCACCCATGTATCATTTCTTATGCTTAAATGTTTTATCTTAACTAAAAATTAAAGTTTTAAGGGGGGGGGATTTTAAAAACAAAGATTTTTAAAAACCTAAAATTAGATTGTCAAGAATACTTAAAATAAATCTTATTTTTGATTGAGAACAATTATGTACATGAAGTTATATTAGGGGAAAAACAATTTAGAATATAGAAATGAATAAAAGAATTTAGTTAAAATTTATAGTAATCATGAAAAAATTAAAGTTAAAATTTTCTTAATGAAGAAGTGTTAAATAAAGTTAAACTATCTTTAGTAAGAAGTTTTGTATTTTTGGATAAATAGAAGATTTGACTTTTATTCTTCAAAGCTTAAATTTCTTTTATTAAAGAATAATTTTCAAATATTATTATTATGATTTTTAAGTGGAAGATGTATATCTGACCTTTATTTTAAATGGAAGGGTGGAATTCAAAATCATTAAAGGTCTATCCAGATATAATAATCCTTGCCTTGTTAAAAAAAAAGAAGAAGAGAAAAAGAAAAGAAAAAGTGAAAAATAGTATATGAAAGGGAGGAGAAGCTTAAGGATTTAAGGGCCTAATCAAAATTTGGTTTAATACCTAAAGTTTAAGATATAAGTTCATAGAAAATTTAAAGCTTAAGGTTATAATATAGTAAGTAAAATTATTTTCAAATAAAGATTTTTAAGTGAGAAAAATAAGTGTTTGAGTCCTATATTTTGAAGAATCTATAAATATTTCTGAATTAGATAGAAACTTATATTTGACAATTTCCTTTACTTAAGAACTTTCTAAACTTTAAGTTGGTTTTAATTACTGAATTTTTTTCTAAATTAGGCTATTCCATTTCTAGAACAAAATTTCTTTATCTTTCTAAGAAACTCATTACATAATTTGCATACTAAAATGTTCTATGAGATTAACTGCCTCTTGAGGACAAGTAACATTTTAAGTTTGGGGGATTTTGATACACCTAAATTATATAGTATTTTTATGCACATTTTTATACCTATTTTTAATGATATTGCACTTTAATGGAAGGTATTTTGTGTTTTTCTTGCATGTATGATGAAAATGGATGGTCATGATGAAAGGAGCAAAATTGGATCAAATTTGGAGCAAAAAAAAATAATAAAAATTTGTGCATTGGTGGCTAAGCGCCGCTGGGCCGGTGCTTAGCTGCCACAGTTAAAAATCAAAATCTAAAGAAATTTGATGCCAATTTCAAAGGGGATGGGATGCAAATCTTGGTGGTAACTTTTATAACTTCCTTTGGGCGGCAAGTTTGAATGAAGGGGTGCAATCTTTGGTGGATACATTGAATCTGAACACATTTTGAAGAGACACCAAGGCACCATTTGGTTTAATTTTTAAAGAGAGTCTTAGGAATGACTAAGTGCTCTTCCTTTGTATTTTGAAGAGAGTTTTCATTAAGAGTGATCCAAGAAAAAAATACCTATTTCTATGCCTTGATTTTTATTAAATTTTAAGGATATTATGCTTTAATGAAAGGTATTTTTGTGTTTTTGGATGTAGGTGATACAAAAATGTTCAAGAAGGAGAAAAATATGAAAAAGGAGAAAAAAGGACCAAAAATGAGCAAAAATAGAGCCAAAATGCAAAATTGTTGAAATAAAACCAGAGTCCGACGCCTAAGCGCCAGCTCAATACAGAAAACTGTTAAGTTTTTGACAACTTCTGGGCGGTTATTTTGACGGTGTGAGCTATTATTGGACATTTTAGAAGACTGGCAGTTGTTCTTGGTTTATAGGACATGTGATACAATGTATTTGGATGCTTCAAAACGGTTTTAATCACGAAGAGGTGTGATCCAAAGTGAGGAGGTGCGAAGAACTGGATGCGGTGTCTGGCGCCTAGGCACCAGATTCCGGCGCCTAGGTGCCAGGCACACCTTCTAGAAGATTCATTCAATGTGGACACATTTTGAAGAGGTGCCTTGAGGCAACTCTTGAAGCCTATAAATAGGAGGGTATTCCTTCAGAGAAAAATGCCCCATCTAGCTGATCTATAAAAAAATACATATTTCTTTACGTCTTAATTCTTATCAGTTTCTAAGGATATTATGCTTTAATGAAAGGTATTTTTTGTGTTTTTGGATGTAGGTAATGTAAAAAGGTCTAAGAAGGAAAAAGGAGCAAAAAGGAGCAAAAATGGAACAAAATACCAAAAGTATAAAAAAATATGGTCTGGCGCCTAGGCGCCAGAAACTGGCGCCTACGCGCCAGTCTCGATACGAAAACTATCAATTTTTGACAACGTTTGATCAGTTATTTTGATGGAGTGACGGTTATTGGACATTCTAGATGGCTGGCAGTTGTTCCTTGATAATAGGACATGTGATACATTGCATTTGGACGCTCCAAAACAGTTTTAATTGCGAAGAGGTGCGAGCCAAAGTGAAGAGGTGCGAAGAACTGGAGGCGGTGTCCGGCGCCTAGGCGCCAGATTCCGGTGCCTAGGCGCCAGAACGACCTTCTAGAAGATTCATTGAATGTGGACACGTTTTGAAGAGGTGCCTCAAGGCAACTCTTGAAGCCTATAAATAAAGGTCCATTTCTTCAGAAAACATGCCCCTCCCATTGTACCCCTTTCTCTTATCTACTTTAGGATCTCTCATCCTTAGAGAGAGAATTAGAGAGAGAAATTTAGGGCCACTTTTGTTTAGTTTAGTGAGTTTATTTTCAAGTTATTGCATCTAGAGTTCATTACACTTGTGGAGTCGGTAGGAATCGGAAGATCCGTAGAAGAAATATTTGAGATAAGTATATTTTTATATTTGATTCAAAGTATAATTATCATGTTTTGTTATTTATTTTCAATGTGTTACGAGTAGTTAGTTACTTTCTTACTTCAATTATGAAGAGATAGATAAGATAATATAAAGATTCGATGGAGAAATAAAATTCAAAATATTTTCAAAATATTGTGATGACATTAATACTCGATCTTACTTTACTTTTTAAATTGGCCGTTTGAATTGTTAAAACCTGTTGAAGAGTTTTGAGACCTTGAAGGAGAAGAACTCTTAACTTGTAAATGTCTCATGAATCCTTGGGTAGTCGAAGGCCATGTGCGGGCTATTCATGGTGAAGTGCAAATAAATAGGAAGATAATATTTAAAGGGCGTAGAATTGATAAGTTTTTAGAGTGACAAACTAAATTCTTATAATTTGATTTATAGACTAGGAAAGGGTCACTAGTAGGTCCGACCATAGCCACCCTTGGACATCTAGAAGTGTGAGCCTAGATTAACCCATTCTACTAACAATACATCCTGACCTATTCTATAAATTAGTCAATGTTCTTTGCGTCTGGATCAAAGGGTAAAGAATAAGAATGCTTCTATTTGGCACAATACCATAAATCAAATTCTCCAACGAATATTAAATTATCTTAAAAATCTTAGATTAATTGAAGGAAAGAAAGTTGTTTATTTTATATAGAATTCATTAAATCATTTTCTTATTATTGTTTTCTTTATTTGTGTCTAGTAAATTAATAATAATTTATAATCAAATTAAAAGATAAAATAAAAATTTTTTTTACTATTTTATTTCGCTTTCACTTCATAGAAAATTTATTTCTATAAATCCTCCCTATGGGATCGATACTAGGGTCTTTGTTTAAAAACCCTATATTACTTGAAACGATATGTATACTTGCGTAGTACCCCTAGTATGTAAAAAAATTTACTAAATTATATAATATTAATTTTATACACTAGCCGCTATTTATAAATTAAGTCAAAGTTTTTGGCTATCTTTTGGAAGTAAATGTCGGCATATTTTTAGGTTATCTGTTTTGAAAAGCTAGTAGCTTACGGAAATTGTCAGCGAACTTTCATATTTTAAATTTAATTTAAATATATATATAGTTTAAAAGATAACATTTGATTTTGAAAGTAATTTTAAGTTTAAAAGTTTTAAGATATGAAATCAAACCGATCTTACATCCCAAATAGTTTATATAAAACAACACCGCACCACAAACCGTGTATCTATCCCGAAGAATAGACAAACTGCTTGATGATGGGGATCGATTAAATAAACTAGGAGATTTGTGACATCCGTTTGGTCTGCGAACCAATTTTATAAGCCGACAAGTTCCCTCGCTTAATATAAAGGAATTAAGCAGTGGTTTATATTACCGGGTTCTTAAAGTTCCCTATAAGGGCAAGCCCCTATAGTTAATTACATCTTAAATGACGGGAATCATTTAAGAAAACTCTCGATAATGATTAGTGGTTTTGCTTTCAAGAATTTCAAAGTTTAAGGTTTTCAAAGGATTTGAGTTTTGGAATTTTCAATAGGGATTAGCTCAAATTTTGAACAGTTTATTTTAAGAGTCCAAAGGAAGAGAAGTAGGAGAAGTTGAGGATCCAAGAAGAATCTTGGAAAATTCCCACATTATCCTATGGTTTGGCTTAGATTTGGGAATTTACTTAATGTTGCAATCCTGCCAATTTTATTTATTTAGGTCTTACATTTGTATGACATAATCATACAAATAACCTGGAAGATATGAGGGTTTATGTCGTACCGAACGACTACCTCGGAGTCCTAAGACCGGTTAGGGTTTAATTTACATAACATGATTATGCAAATGCCTAGCAGAAGGGTTGAGGATTTATGTTGCATTAAGCAAACTACCTCGAAATCCTATGGCTTGGTTGTTTAAAACTAGGAAAGGTTTTGCTGAAGTAGACTCAGGTTTTGCTGATGACGATGGCCGTGCTGCCCACAATGCTCCAAGCTCCTTGTTGTTGCAGAGGTTTAGTTTTAGAAGTCATAAATCAAAGGATGAGAGAAGTGTTTTGGTTTAGAGAAAATCTTAAAATCCAAGTGTTTTTAATGTTTTAATTAAAATAAATCTTAAAGTTGGTTAAACAGAACATATTAAGATTCCACGGTTCTGTCATCCCGACACCGTTATTTTCATTGAATTCACTTAGTCCAGATGAATTTGCTAAACTCAACTGAATGAGTTCCACACTTTCATTTAGACCGTGGGAAATCCAGTTAGCAACACGTGGGTTACATCATTCGAGGTATTACCGATCATTCAACGAGACGTTTTAATTTAGTTGTATTTGTAGTTCTGTTGTTCTGTTTGTGATTAAATTTTGAGTTGTTTTATATTTTGAAATATTGTGGCGGTGATTTTTATCTTTTAATGACTTTTAATTTAGTTTTGGTTTCAGTTTAGGGACTATCCTAAAGGTTTTGGTTTTCATGCAACAGTCTTATTTATCATGCAAAAAAAGTAAAGTACGGTGCATGTAAGTAAATTGAAATAAAGTAAATTGTAATTTAATATTTTTATGATTTTTAATATTTTTTAATTATTAAAAATATTAAAATAATGATAAAAATCAACTTTTTTAGAAAATTACAATTTTAATTTTCCTAAGTTCCTCTGATATCAGAGAAGCTTCGAAACCATTTTTGTGAATTTTTCAAAAGTATTTTGTGAGTTATGAATTTTTAAAGTTTAACTTTGGTTATGTGACTTAATTAATCCATTTAGTGGGGTTAAACATGTCCAATTGATTTCAAATTTTTATGTGATTTTCCTCTGATCCTATAGATCAGTGGAGAATTGTTTTCAAGTCAATTTAATGTGTGGTTAACCCTAATTAATTAAAGTTCAATTTTAGGTATTTAGGCCAATTAGGGTTGTTCCAAGTGAATTAACTCAAAACCTATTTTTCCTAGGTTCCTCTGGTCATAAGAAACATCACCAAATTTTCCTAGAAACATGGTAATTATTGGAATAAAAATAATCAAAACAGTAACATGAACTTGGAAAATCAATAACTTCTCATAGGGATGGCCTCTGACCTTGAAAAATTCAGAGAATGTTCCCTAGGTCAGAGGCTTCAAAAGCCCTATGGTCTCATGTCATGGTGAGTTGTCTATTCAAATGGAGAATTAAAATACCACAGAGAGTAAATAAATCATTAAAAACAAACTACTTGATGAAATGACTTGATTTCTTTTCCACATTATTTTCCTCTGTTCACTGAGCAAGAGGGTATTTTTATTTTATTTTTAGGATTTTTCTACACAAAGTTATGCATTTTTGAAGTTTTGGGTATTTAATAAATAGAAAAATAACCCTATTTTTCTACTTGTCCACGCGGCGCCGCATCAACCTCGGTGGCTCCGAAGGGGTGCGTGTCGCACTGTGATTGGGTGCTGCCTTCTGAGTCAGTTGTCACGGGGCCCGCCTTTCACGTAACATCTTCCGGTCTGACGAGATCCAAGCCGTCCATCCGATACACGCACGATCCAACGGCTCCTGGTCATTGTCTATGACTGGTGTGCACCCGTGACTGTCCACACTAAAACCCTAAGAACTCACTTGATTCTCAACAGATTTTTGTGTTCTTATGCTCTATGGATTCATCTTGAAGAGACGAACACATCCATACGTTAAACATGCATTGAAATCGATTCATATCAAATGGAGAATCTCCAGAAGCTCAGGAGGAAGAGAGAGCTCATACCTTTGCTCAGAGAAGTGAAGCTTCGATCTGAGAGTTGTGTCACGTTCGATTGGGTCCAAGCAAGCTCCAGATGAAGTCCCTTGGCCTGGTGAATTGCCTAGGTACAAAAGTGACCACAGCCGATCACAAAGCTTGGAGGCTGGAAGCAATGGCTGGCCTGGTGAGGGGGCTTTTGTCTGGGAAACTTCTCCTCTTGGTCCGAGTGAAAGTGTAGAGTCAATCAATTTGAGGATTGACTCACTGTGGTGAAGTGTCCTGGTTTTGGGATTGAATTTCAACTCTGAAATTGAGCTCACAGAGAGGAAATAGCAGGGGTATTTCAGTGGAGATCAAGTTCTCTAGGTGTGGGGGAGAGTCTGGAATGATTTTGGCAGAGTTTCTGTATGGTTTGTGTCAGTGCCCCCCTTGGCCGAGAGGAGGTGATGTTTAAATAGGGCGGCTGGAGGGCTTCCCAGGGAGGGTTGAAGGCTTGGATCAGCTGCTTAGATCAAGGGAAGAACAGCCATGGCAGCCATTTTGCATGCGGCAGCTCAGCAAGGGAGAATTTCAATGTTGGGCTCCTCCCAAGGTCTCGGCCATGGGGTTTTCTAGCGACTGTGGTGGCCAGCCGGCCAGGGTCAGGTCACCATCTTGACCAGTGAGGTCAGGGCTTGGCAATGGTGAAGTCAATTGTTGTTGGCCATGTGTAAAGGTGGTAAATTGAAATGGAATGGGCAAGGGGTGATTTTGGCTTGGTTTGGGTCATCCCTTAGTCTTGGGATAGGTTCACCATCCAAGGTTTGACCTTGGGCTGAGGGAGAATCATCTGGGTCAGCTGAATTGGGGTAGTGAAGTCCTTATTCCATGGTGAGGTGGCTAAACATGGTTTAGTGTGTAGCATAAATATGGTTAAAAAGGTTTAAGGGAGGTTTAAGAAAGAACCCCCTCTTCTTGCCATAAGTGGACTAATGACAAGTCAAAACCCCCATGGCTTCATGTGGCTTGAGAATGGCTTGTACATGGCTCACATTTGGCTTGGGAAAAGTCAAGTCAACTTTCATGGAAAATGGTTTATGAAATTTTAAAAATTTTGGGGTTATTTGATGGGATTTGGCATAATACCATCTTGGTTTGATTTTCATGATGGATTTATCATTTAGGGAGTGATATTAATGAGTGAAGATGAGATGAAATTGTAGTGTGGGCTTTAGGATGGGTTTGGGCTTTTAAAATTTGGTAAAGGTGGGCTTTTAGAATGGTTTAAGGGGATGGGCTTTTAAGTTTAAAAACAAATTGGTAAGTGTAAATTTTGTAAAGGATTGGGCTAAAGAAATGTTGGGTTTAGTCTAGGGATGTGTCATGAGTGATTTGGAATCAATTTGAAGTGATTTGGAATTGAATTGAGTCTAATTTGGGTCTCTTTAGTGATAGGGTCAAAATAGGTCAAAATGGACTAACTTGGGCTAAGGTTGGGCTAATGTTGAAATTGATGTAAAATTAATGTTGAGAAATGTTTATGGGAGTGTATCAAAGAGGTTTCATCTTTGGTTGGGTTTTGATTTTGGGATTTGGGCTTATTTGGGTTAGATTTGGGTGTAGGCCCATTTAAGGGATTTTGGGTATTGAATTTGAGTAGGGTTTGGGTCCACATTTTAGGTAAATCATGTCAGTGTTTTGTTTGTGGGGATTCTAGGAAGGTTTTAGAAAATATTTTGGTTAAATTGGGATTGAATTGGGTTGGTTTGGGCTAGGTTTGGGTCATGGGTCAAAATTGGGCTTTAAGCTTAAAAATGAAATTGGATTCAAATGGCAATCAAATTGGGCTTGGATGTGATCTAGATTGATATTCGAGATATTGGATTAAAGTTTAGAATTGAATTGAACCAAAATTGAGGTCAATTGGGGTGATTTGGTTTGACATTGGGTTCATTTGGGTTTAAAATGGGCTAAATTGGGGGTTTTGGTAAAAGTAGGGTAAATTGACCAAATTGGCCCATGGTGTAGTTGAACAAAATGAAATTGGGAACATTTTGGATTTTTTGAAATTTTCTGGGAATTTTTGGAATTTTTAGATTTTTTGGGTGAAGAGGGGCATTTTGGTAATTTGGAGGGTATTGGGAGTATTTTTAGAATTTTTTTGTTTTTTTCGCTGTAAATGATCAATTTTATTGGTGGGGAAATGTTCAAGGTTAATTTTGGAAAAGTTTTGGGTTATTTGAAAATTTTGGTGGTTTTGAGTAATTTCAAGGGCTTTTAGTAGGTTTGGTGGGTTCGGGGCCCCGGGGGTCAAAAATTGAAATTTTGGAAAAATGAAGATTGATCAAATTTGAGTAAAGTGGAATCAGTTTAGTTGAACCATGAAGCCATATTAAGCCTATAGGAGCCATGAGGGGACTCATTTGAGGCATTCACTATGTTGTTCCTAACTCTCTTTGCCAGAGGCTTAGGGGTTAATGACCATCCATATGAATTATCCACATGAGTCAGGAATACAAGCTAGGCATGAATAGTTTTAGGATTTGGAATGTGTGTGAAAGTATAATGTATGTGCATGTCAGCCCTCACCAGACCAGGCCACCCAGGGTGATCCTAAGGCCAAAGAGTCCTTTAGGGAACTCATCCTTTAAACCTCCACATTTGATCTCAACCCTCTAGGTGATTAGGGGTTTATAATCAAGCTTGTGGGGTTTGCAGGGAGTTAAGAAGTGGTTGAGCTTCTAAAGTGGTAGGTTCCATCTCTAGTCCTCTAAGATAGTCAAAGGAAAAGCCTAAGGCTAGATCCTAAGTACTAAAGAGAAAAGAGAAGACCTCATCAAAAATGAGGTCAACAAATGGACCCTCAATAGGTGTGGTGTGCTAACCAAGCACACCGCATGTATTGGCGTTGACCTAAGAGATCAACAAAACCAACATAGATGTCCAAGTGACAAACTTAGGACAGAGTAGAAAAATTTCCGCTAGGGAGTATCAGGTACATTTCCAAGACTAGAGATCCTTGAACTCTCGCTGGGGAAAGGAAAAGGAGGTGAATTCCAAATCACAAGATTTGGAGAATTTCGATTTAGATTTCGTTTCATTTCATGTTCAAGTTTTGATGTGTAAATTTAGATTGAGGTTTGATTTAAAATCAATTTGAGGAAATTTGGATTAGAAATGACAATTGAAACCCGAGTTTCAACCTCGGGATTGCAAAGAGAACTGGAATTTAGGTAGCAGCCTCGGAGTAAGCATCCGAGCTCAAGTGTCGATTGAAATGGATGAGAATCACAATTTAGGTACTGATCTCGAAAGGGATGAGAATTGAAATGTAAGTATCAATCTTGAAAGAGAGTCGAAATTTAGATATCGACCTCGAAAAGGATGAGAATCAGAATTTAGGTACTGACCTGGGAGTGAGAACTGGAATTTAGGTGCCAATCTCGAAAATGAGAATTGAAATTTAAGTATTTATTCGAAAGAGAATCAAAATTTAGGTATCGATCTCGAAGGAAGAGAACTGGAATTTAAGTACCAGTCTCGGAATTTAGAATTGAAATGTAGGTATCAATTCTAATGAGAATCAAAATGTAGGTATCGATCTCGAAATGAGAACTGGAATGTAGGTACCAGTCTCAGATATTTTGAATTCAAATTGTTGACCTCATTTTTGATGAGGTCTTCTCTTCTTCTCTTTAGTACTTAGGATCTAGCCTTAGGGTTTTCCTTTGACTATCTTAGAGTATTAGAATTGGGACCCACCACTTAGAAATTCAAACCACTTCTTAACTCCTTGCAAACTCCACAAACTTGACTATAGACCCCTAATCACCTAGAGGGTTGAAAATCAAATGTGGAAGTTTAAAGGATGGGTTCCTATAGAACTCTTTGGCCTTAGGACTGCCCTGGGTGGCCTGGTCTGGTGGGGGCTGACTTACACATACACTACATTTACACACTATACTTTCACACACATCCTAAAAACACACCCCTACCTAACTTGACCTCCTGACTCATAAAGGTGACTCACATGGATGGTCCTTAACCCCTAAGCCCTTGGCTAAGAGGGTTAGGAACAACATAGTGGATGCCTCAAATGAGTCCTCTCATGGCTCATATAGGCTTAATATGGCTTCATGGCTCAACCAAAATGATTTTATTCCACTTATATTCACCCAATCTTCAATTGTTCAAATTTTCAATTTTTGACCCCCGGGACCCTACACCCGCCTAGCCTACCCGAAACCCTTGAAATCCTCCAAAATTTCCAAATCACCCAAAATTCCTCAAAACCAATCCCAAACATTTCTACATTACTCAAATTGATCATTCATAGCCAAAAATACCAAAAATTCCAAAAATACCTCCAAATACCTCCCAATACCCTCCAAATACCCAAAATACCCCTCTTGACCCAAAAATCCAAAAATTCAGAAAATTCCCAGAAAATTCCAAAAAATCCCAAAGATTCCCAATTTCATTTTGTTCAACTACACCATGGGCCAATTTTGTCAATTTACCCTACTTTTGTCAAAACCCCCAATTTGACCCATTTTAACCCTAAGTGAACCCAATGTCAAACCAAACCTACCCAATTGACCAAAATTTTGGTCCAATTCAATTATAAACTTCAATTAAATATTCCCAACACCAATCTAGACTAAATCCAAGTCCAATTTGATTCATATTTGGATCCAATTTCACTTTGGGCCTTAAAGCCCAATTTGGACCCATGACCCAAACTCACCCAATTCAACTCCAATTAACCCCAAATCTTTTCTAAACATTCCTTAACATTCCCACAAACAAAACACTTACATGATTTGCCCAAAATTTAGACCCAAACCCCACTCAAATTCAACCCAAAACCAAAAAGCCAAATTTTGACCTAAACCCAAACCTAACCCAAATAAGCCCAAACCCCAAAATCAAAACCCAACCAAAGCCAAAACCTCTTTGAAACACTCCCATAAACATTTCCCAACATTTATTTTACATCAATTTCAACCCTAGCCCAACATTGGCCCAAGTTAGCCCAATTTGACCTATATTGGCCCATTCACCGAAGAAGCCCAAATTCAACCCAATTCAAACCTAAATCACTCCCAATTTGCTTCAAATCACTCATGACACATCCATGAGCTAAACCCAACATTTGTTTGGCCCAATCCTTCACAAAATTCCCATCCATAAATTTATTTTTAAATCAAAAGCCCACTTTCTTAAACCTTCCTAAAAGCCCAAATTTCATGCTAAAGCCTATATGACAAATTCTTCTCATCATACCCTTAATTAAAATCATCCCTAAGTTCAAATAAATCATCAAATGATTCCAAATCAAGCCATGTGCCAAATTCCATCAAAACACTCCTAAATTACCAAAATTCCTAAAAACCTCTTTCATGAAAGTTGACTTAGCTTTTTTCAAGCCAAAGGTGAGCCATGAAGCCATGCATGAGCCACATGTGAGCCATGAAAGCCTTGGACACTTCACCATACCCAAAATGGCAAGAAGAGGGGACCCTTTAATGATTCTCTTAAGAGTGATTAACCACTCCCATGTCTCCCCTAACTCTCGCTTAAGCTTAATCGTACTTGGATTGTGACTTGACCCCACTAATCAAGCCGATCCAAGTGACTTTCCCTTCAGCCCAAATTGGCCTTGGAGGGTGGACCTAACCCAAAACCAAGGGTTGACCCATTTAGACCCAAAACTAGCCCTTTCCCATTCCACTTCGATTCAAACCCTTTACACATGTCCATGGCCAATCGACTGTACAAACCTCCAGCCCCCGACCCACTCCGGACTCGAGGGTGACCCATGCTCGCAGGCCAGCCGCCCGGGTCACCGGAAAACACCATGGCCGAGACCTCGGGAGGAGCCAAACTTTGGAATTCCACCTCGCCGAGCTACCCCATGCCCAATGGCCACCATAGCCGTTCTTCCCATGCCCGAGCAGCCCGATCCCAACCCTCGGCCATCCCCGCGAGGCTCTCCAGCCCACCTCTAATTAAACCCGACCCCTCACGGCCATGGAAGAGAGTTGCACAAACCTTGCCGAAACTCTGCCAAAATTGCTCCAAACCCTACTCCATACTTAGAGCAGTTGATCCCCAGTGTCAATTTGCCCTAATACCCACCAACAGAATCCAATTTCTCAACTGAAATTTCACCCAAAACCAGGACACTTTTCCACAGGTGAGCCAATCCTCAAATCGACCGGTCCTACACCTTCACCGGACCAAGAGGAGAAGTTTCCCACCGAAAGCCCCATCTCCAAAGCCACCCAGCTTGTTCCAAACTCTCCAAGCTTTGTGATCGGCTGTGGTCACTTTCATAGCTAGGCAATTCACCGTACCAGGAGACTTCATCCGGAGCTTCATCGGGATCCAATCGAAGGTGACACAACCCTCGATTGAAGCCACACTTCTCTGAGCAAAGGTATGAGCTAATTCTTCATCCCGAGCTTCTGGAGATTCTCCATTTCAAATGCTTTAATTTCAATGCATGATCATCATATAGATGTATTCGTCTCTTCAAGACGAATCCATAGAGCACAAGAACAAGAAAATCCGTTGAGAAATGAGTGAGTTCTGTGGTTTTAGTGTGGACGGCTCTCGGGTGAGAACACTTGGGGACGATGAACCGATGCCGTTCATTTAATACACGCGTGGACGGACGGCCTGGATCGCGCCGGATGAGGAGACGGAATGACACAGCGGGCCCCCGAGTGCCGAGTCGGATGGCGGCGTCGAATCGAGAGCGCCACGCGGCGTTTCGGAGCCGCCGAGGTTGACGCGGCGCCGCGTGGATAAATAGAAAATTAGGGTATTTTCTTATTTATTTAATTCCCTAAACTTCAAAAATCCATAACTTTGTGTAGAAAAATCAGAAAAATAAAATAAAAATACCCTCTTGCTCAGTGAACAGAGGAGAATAATGTGGAAAAGAAATCATTTAATTTCATCAAGTATTTTATTTTTAATGATTTATTTACCCTCTGCATTCTTTTAATTCTCCATGCATATAGGAAATTCACCATGGCATGAGACCATAGGGCTTTTGAAGCCTTTGAATTTGGGAACATTCCCTGAATTTTCCAAAGTCAAAGGCCATCCCTATGAGAAGTTATTGATTTTTCAAATTCATGTTGCTGTTTTGAGTATTTTAAATCCAATAATTAGCATGTTGTAAAATAAATTCTAGGAACATTTGGTGATGTCTCTTATGACCAGAGGACCCTAGGAAAAATAGGTTTTGAATGAATTCACTTGGAATAACCCTAATTGGCTTAAACACCCAAAATAGATTCTTAATTAATTAGAGCTAATCATACATCAAATTGACTTGAAATCAATTCTCCACTGACCTTTAGGGTTAGAGGAATCCACAATAAAAATTTGAAGTCAATTGGACTTGGTTAGCCCTACTAAATGGGTAGGTTAAGCCATTTAGTCAATTTGAACTTTAAAAATTCATAACTTTCAAAATACTTTTCAAAAATTCACCAAATTGGTTTTGGAGCCTCTACGATATCAGGGGAATTTAAGAAAATTAAAATTTCAATTTTCTAAAAAATTGTTTTTTTGTATTATTTTAATATTTTAATAATTAAAAAATAATAAAAATCACAAAAATAATAAAATTCTCTAAAATGTCATATTTTGAATTCTAATCACTTAGGAACAAACCCCATATTTTTCTTAGGTCTATTTGGTGAGATATTAAATTTTAAAGCCCTAAGGTAATTTTAAAATTAAGAAAATATATTTTTTTGGCATTTCCACTAAAACAATTCTAATAAATCAAAGAAAAATCAAAAAATTGTAAAAATTGTTTCTCTGATTTCCTTGATATCAGAGAGATTTTTGAAAAATATAAAATTCATTTTTTAACCTTTATTTTATTTTTAAATTAATTAATACTCCAAAACTTAAAATAATTATAATAAAAATAATATAATTCAAAAAATCACCAAAATTGGTCCAAGTGGTCCTCTGATCATTAGGAATGTTCCATAATTTTCTTAAGGACAAAAAATTTCCCTTGGTCATATTATTAAATTTTCCTTGGAAATCCCTATTTTCCACCAAAAATAATTACATAAATAAATTAAATACAGAAAAATCACATTTTCTCCTCTCATGTCTTTATTGGCATATGAGTGAAGTCACATAAAAAATTCAAGTTCATTTAAGCTCAATTTAGTGAGTTATGAAATTATTAAGCTTGAGGGGCAAAATGGTAATTAAAATTTTAACCCTTAATTAAAACTTTAGGCTTAATAAAATTAACAAGTAAAATATCTGATCTTAATCTGATTTGGATGATTGAAATTTAGATAATTAAAGGGTAGAAACCTATTAAACAATTTGAAAATAAATAAAATAAACCTTAATTAAATAATTGATTAAATTTGGAAGAATAATAAAATTGGAATTATTAAAATAGGGATATTATTAGGAAGAGATTTGTTCTTTAATTTAAAATCCCTAAATTAATCATCTCAATAATATTTAATTCCTAATTAAAATGATAATTCAAATTTAAGTTTTAAAATGTTAAAGGACTTAATCATTAAAATTAAATTAAAAGTTAAATTATTAAACTCTTTTAAATTTTCAATTAAATTAAAATTACAAATAAAATTAAATTAAAGATTAAATTAAATTAAATCAAACAAATTAAATTAATTTAAATTAAATTAAATCAGATAAATTAAATTAGATTAAATTGAACAAATTAAATTAAAATTGAATTAAATTAAATTAAAATTAAATTAAATTAATTAAATAAAATCAAATTAAAACATATTAAATTAAATTAAATCAAATTAAATTAAATTAAATTAAATTAAATCAAATTAAATTAAATTAAAGGAAATTAAAATCAAATTAGATTAAATCAAGTTAAATTAAATTAAGTTAATTCATATCAAATCAAACTAAATTGAATTAAATTAAATAATGGAATCAAGTTAAAATTAAGTCAAATTAAAATTAAAACTAAACCAAATTAAATTAAATTAAATTAAAGTTAAATTAAATTAAAAATAACATCACCTAAGACATAAAGAAATTCAAAATAAAACAACTTGAACACTATTCCAAATTTAAACCCGTTAACTGAGATCAAATTAAATCATAAACCACTTGGACACCAATTTGCCCTCGAAAATTTTGGTTATCATAACTCCTAAACAGAACGTTAAATGCAATATTACTTCACTTATAGGATATTCAAATATCCTAGTTCACTGAGCAAGACAACAAAACTTAACTAAACCTCGGACGATTACTTCACTTGATTGATTAAATCCATTTGGACTTAAAACAATCCTATCAGAATTGAAAAGATGTTTAAGATTCTTCTTAAGCACTTCCTCAATATGATAGGATACTTATAAGAACAATTGAACTTAATTATTCTTTAATGAAGAAAATCGTCCTCAAACCAAAACACAAGAACCTAGACGTCATAGGAAATGACTAGCTATAGGATTGGGAACTTGCTAGAAAACCATAACCCTTCCCTTAGCTTTACCTAGGAACTTGCTTAAATATTCTAAATTGTGTTTAAGTGCGACTCGGGATGAGGGGAAGACCCTCCAGGTACGCTTTTATTTTATTGCAATTTATTTTCTTGCAATTTACCTTATTGCAATTTATTTAATCGCATCGCACTTACTTTTCTTGCATGATAAAAAACTGTTGCATGAAAACCCACACCTTTAGGATAGCCCCTAAAACTGAAACCAAGACTAAATTAAAAGTCATTGCAAGATAAAATTCACCGCCACAACATTTCAAAATATAAAACAACTCAAAATTTAATCACAAACAGAACAAAAAACTGCAATTACAACTAAATTAAAACGTCTTGTTGGATGATCGGGAATACCTCAGATGATGTAACCTACGTGTTGCTAACGAGATTTCCCACGGTCTAAATGAAAGTGTGGAACTCATTCGGTTGAGTTTAGCAAATTCATCTGGACTAAGTGAATCCGATAAAAATAACGATGCCGGAAGGATGGAACCGTGGGATCTTAACCGGTGTTGTTATTATCAATTTTAAGATTTGTTTTAAATAAAACATAAAAAACACTTGGAAATTAAGAAATTTCTCTAAACCAAAACACTTTTCTCATCTCCTGATTTATGACTTCTAAAACTAAACCTCTGCAACAACAAGGAGCTTAGAGCATGGTGGGCAGCACGACCATCGTCATCAGCAAAACCTGAGTCTACTTCAGCAAAACATTCCTAGAATTAAATAACCAAGCCATAGGACCTCGAGGTAGTTTGCCTAGTGCAACATAAATCCTCAACTTTTCGTTAGGCATTTACATGATCATATCATGTAAATTAAGCCCTAACCGATCTTAGGATTCCGAGATAGTCGTCCGATATGACATAAACCCTCACATCTTGGAGGCTATTTGCATGACTGCGTTATGCAAATATAAGTCCTAATTAATTAAAATTGGCAAAATTGAAATACTAAATAAACATTAGGACTTTCCTAAATTCAAGCCAAAAAATAGGATAGTCGGGAAATTACCGAAGTTCGCTTCAAATCCGTAATTTCTTCTACCTTTCTTCCTTTGAATTCCCAAAACAAAATGTTCCAAACTTGATCCATTCCCTGTTGAAATTCTAAAATTCAATCCTTTGAAAAACTTAAACTTTGAAATTCTTGAGAGCAGAATTACTGATTATTATCGAGAGTTTTCTTAGGTGATTCCCGTCACTTAAGATGTAATTAACTATAGGGGCTTGCCCTTATAGGGAATTTTAAAGAACCCGAGTAATATAAACCCTGTTTAATGCTTTCATATTAAGCAGGGGAATTTGTCGGCTTATAGAATTGGTTCGCAGACCAAACGGATGTCACCAATCTTTTAGTTTATTTAATCGAGCCCCACCATCAAGCAATGTGTCTATCCTTAGGGATAGATACACGGTTTGTGGTGCGGTGCTTGTTTATATAAACTATTTGGAATGTGAAATCAGTTTGATTTCATATCTTAAAATTTTCAAACTTAAAATTATTTTCAAAATCAAACGCTACTTTCTAAATTATATATATATATTTAAATCAAATTTAAAATCTAAAATTCGCCTACAATTTCTGTTAGGCGACCCCCTTTTCAAAATAAAACACACAACCTAAAAAATAATGCCGACAGAAATGTAGGTATCAATTCAGATGAGAATCGAAATGTAGGTATCGATCTCGAAATGTGAACTGGAATGTCGGTACCAGTCTCAGAAATTTTGAATTGAAATGTAGGCATCAATTCA
The DNA here is from genome assembly GCA_022702705.1 of Papilionanthe hookeriana x Papilionanthe teres. Classification (NCBI taxonomy): domain Eukaryota; kingdom Viridiplantae; phylum Streptophyta; class Magnoliopsida; order Asparagales; family Orchidaceae; genus Papilionanthe; species Papilionanthe hookeriana x Papilionanthe teres. The sequence continues at coordinate 11,681,455 of CM040424.1, forward strand.
GATGAGAATCGAAATGTAGGTATCGATCTCGAAATGAGAACTGGAATGTAGGTACCAGTCTCACAAATTTTGAATTGAAATGTAAGTATCAATTCGAATGAGAATCGAAATGTAGGTATCGATCTCGAAATGAGAACTAGAATGTAGGTTCCAGTCTCGAAAATTTTGAATTGAAATGTACTGTGGAGATTTGGATTTAGCGGGAGATTAAAATGAGATGTGAAAGTGTTCCACATCCCACGAGAATCAATCAAAGTTTGATTTTTTTTTGGCGAAGCGTATGAATCCGTGCCATCAGAACCAAATCGAAAATTTTTCGTGGTTCTGAAATCATCCCGAGAGAGGGATTCAAAGGAGGTCTGAAGTAGATCTTGATTTCAAGAAGCATTGGAGGATTCGAAAAGATGGATTTAGACTGGAATTCAATCTGAGATTTAGATTCATTTTGTTTTTCCTTTAACGGTCTGATTTGATTTTTTTTTAATTTGTTATTTATTTAGTGTTCATGTGAATTTGAAGTTCATTTTAATATTTAGATCTTTAGAAAAAGTTCTCATTTATTTTCTTTTCTCTTCTGTTCTTTGCTCAAAGTTCGTTTAACTCTAATGGCATTCCCCAGTCAATTTGCACAAAAAGAGGTGAAGGCAAAATATGACATAGTCATTTTCATTCCAACTTGCTGAAAGTACATCATACAACTTGATCTAGTCATGATGACATTTTCCTCAGAAATTTCATGTCTCGTACAATCCATGTAAATCCAAAACGGACTGTGTAAACTTCTTATTGATGTATCCAAAAGCATCTGTCAAAAATCCATGTCTGAATAGTAAGAAACATGGGTAATAACATCAACTTCCAAGTCACCCTTGGCAGGAATGCCGCATGGATGTGCATTGGAGGTGTGCTATTTCCCGTGTAACTCACAACTCGTAGGGCCGGAGATTCTCCAATTCTGGATCTGGCTGGAAGTGGTAAGGCGCCTTTCTGTCGTCCATCCTTCAAAAAGTGACAGAGATCCGCTCCACTGGCACTCCCAGTATACAATGTTTTGCGATGTCTGCTCCATTTTCTTTTAATATCATGACGGAACCTACCGGAAGTGGTATTTCCACCGGCCCTCGAAACTTACCGGGGCCTGTTATCCCGAGGTCAGATCCGAACATGATATTGCATGGGTTGACGAACGAAACTGTGCAGAAAGGTCTGACAAAGTTATGGTGGTCTATGTGTGGAGGTATGCAGTTGCCCTTCTGATAAATGTTGATGATGCAACTATTGGGTATGCAGTCTGCTGGCATTACCCTTCACGTTATCAGTCTTTTCACCATTCTTTTAATTATCCTCGGCATTGGATCCACCTCACAGTGACGAAGCATCCCTAGTGGATTTCCTTTTCTGTCCTCTGCGAAGTTATAGCAACATCCGCATTGTATTGTGGCTCTTCCTTTCCCTGGCATCCATCTCCGGGGTTCTGAATAAGTCTTTTCCCTCAGACGGCCTAATCGGCCCATCTTCTGATGTTCTAAGATGCAATCCACAATCTGCTGTTGCTCGTACTCTAAGAATACACTTGTGTGTAACTCGAGGCCTTCCAAAATGTTGATTCTCTTGCCTCTAATCCTTTCAAAGTATTCGAAAGTCTTCTTCTCAACATTTTGCATTCTTTCTAGTTCATATTCTAGGATGATCTGCAAGTGACGAGGCCTAGTAACATACTGCGGGATGTATGGCTCAATCCCGTCACGTTCTCCTGCATACCTTGGCTCCTCGGGGATTGTCTCTGTCGGGACATCTTTCGGGGTTGCTTCCACAACAAGGTTCTTCAGATCTGGTATCTTTGTCCGGCGTCGAGGCACTGACTCTATTTCTATTCTTCTTGGCACTTCTTCGATTTGTTCTGATTTTCTTGGCGTTGACTTTCTTCTTTCCGGTTCCTGACTAACCGGTATCTTTGAAGTGTGTGTGCCGGCAAAAGCGGCTGTTTCCTCATGTTGATCTGCTGCTAGTTTAGTCAACATCTTGCGGATACAGCGATTCTTATTCCTTCTTTGGGTAGCAGTGAGAGTAGCTCTCCTTACCCCTTGAATTTCTGCAGGCGCGGCGCTAACGAGCCTGCCCTCTGACGTGGTAACTACAGACTTGATTTTTTTATTCTCCTCGATGTTTGTCTTTCTTTTCTTGTGGCTAGATTGGTGGCTTGGGCCACCCATATTCATCACTGTCTGGCTGTGAAGCTCTTCTCGGTCCACTGGGACCCAATCATTTTCTTCGTACTGTAGGCCGGCCGGTGTGAAGTCGAATCAATTTCTATCATCTGCTCCATCCTTCACCCTCTTTTCATCGAGTGCGAGACTCACGCCATTTTTAAAGTTTAGGACCAACCGCCCGTTCGACATTTCCTTGCGGAAAAGACAAGGAAAGGATCAGGGGCTGTGCTAAGAACAAGAACATTAAGAAAATATTTATTACTGAAGATTCTTATTCTCTTATTTTAATTTTTTAAGGAAAGTAGGAAAAGATGAAGAAAGATCAGGAACAAGATTTGATTCGAACGGAAGGGTAAAACTTCATTATTATGATTTCACATATTTTATTTTTAGTACATATTTTTTTGTTAATGATTTTTCTTTTGTCATCCATTTTTTTATGTTTTTGGTTTCTGACCCAGTCACAAGTGGCTACTTCACCCGTATTTCTAGGGATGAGAATTCATTCCTTCGAAACATCAGGTTGCATAGTACTTCTTCAAATATCGTCCGTTGATTGGAAGCATTTGTCGTTCTCCTTGGCAGTTCGCAAGTTGGTAGGAGCCTCCTGAGTAGACTGTCTCGACCACAAACGGCCCTTCCCAGGTCTGTTCAAATTTACCACCTATCTTGCGGTGTGCCAGAATAGGTCTTCTGAGAACAAGAACTAAGTCACCAACTTTGAATGTCCTGGGACGGACCAGTTTATCATGGGCTTGGATCATCTTAGCTTGGTACAGTTCCAAATTTTGCTGCGCTGCAAGTCTTTTCCCTTCCAAGCTTTCTAGTTCTTCCAGTCGTAATCTAGCATTTTCTTCTGTATTAATCTTGTTTGCGACTGCGATTCTGAGTGATGGGAGCTGGACTTCCAATGGTAACACTGCCTCGGACCCGTACACTAAAGCGTAAGGCGTAGACTGAGTAGGAGTGCTAAAAGTTGTCCTGTAGGCCCATAAGGCTTCTAACAACTTCTCGTGCCAATTTCTCTTGTTGTCGTCCAAAGTTTTCTTCAAGATTTGAACGAGAGTTTTATTAAAAGCCTCGGCCAAGCCGTTTGCTCTTGGGTAATAGATCGTGTAGTATCGCCAATCGATCCCGTGTCTTCTGACAAAATTGTTGACCATTATACTTTTGAATGCTGACCCATTATCTAAAATGATTCTGCGCGGTACCCCAAAACGGTAGACAACTTGATTTTTGAAAAACTGTAGCACGTGATGTGCCTTTACTTCTCTGAGTGGAACTGCTTCTGCCCATATAGAAAAGTAGTCTGTAGCTCTAAGGATGAAGCGATGTCCTCTTGAAGATGGTGGTTCTATCGGACCCACTATATCTGTGCCCCAACACTCAAACGGCCACGACGCGATTGTCGGATGTAGCACATTTGGAGGTTGGTGTAGAACTACTCCATGCACTTGGCATTGATGACAGCTCTTGGCAATCTTCATACAGTCGGTCATCATTGAGAGCCAGTAGTACCCTAGTCTTTTAATCTTCATTTTCATTTTCGGACCAGACTGATGAGCGCCACAGAGTCCTGAGTGTACCTCTTTGACAATTTCATGAGCCTCGGACCCGCTCAGGCATCTTAACCACACCTGATCAGAAGACCTTCTGTATAATGTATTGTTTATCATTGCGTAAGACAAAGTTCTTTTCCTGATTTGATGAGCTAATGATTTATCATCTGGTAATTTCTCTGTTTGCAAGTAGTCTATTAGTGGTTGACGCTGATCTTCTGTAACTTCTGTTACTCCTGTAACTAATTCCTCTGCTTTTTCTGATTTCTGTATCATATCCATGTCGAGCTACGATAGAACCTGTCGTCCCTGAACTGACACTTTAACTGACTCATCTTGAAAGCAGGCAAATTCCTTTGCAAGGCGAGCTAGCGCATCCGCGAGAGCATTTTCTTTTCTGGGGATCTTGTAGATCGTTACATTCGGAATATGTTCCAACAGTTTCATGGCATACTGAAAGTACTGCTCGAGTCTTGGCTTTAAAATTCTGTATTGTCCGGCAACCTGTTGAATGACCAACTGAGAGTCTCCATAGATGTTGATGTCCGTTATTCCCATTTGAATGGTTAGTTCTAGTCCTGTTATGAGGGCTTCGTATTCTGCCTCGTTGTTTGTGCATGGTTATGTTAAGTGGTAGGAGTATCTTAACATCCCCCGCTCCGGTGTTATAAAGATTAGTCTGATTCCTGCATTACCAGGCACTATCATTTGCAATTCTTTGTTCTTCTATGCTGAGGACGCTCCGTCGAAGTATAGTTCCCAACATCGATCATCAGGGTCTTCTAGGCTCATTATCTGTTAGTCATGTAAGTCGTCATCGAGAGGCGAATCTGCCGGTAACGGGTGTGCTGCAAGGAAGTCAGCTAGTACTTGTCCCTTTACGACGCGAAGAGGAACGAAAGTTATGTCGAATTGCAATAGTATCATCGACCACCTAGCAAGTCTGCCAGAAAGTGTCGGTCGGGTCATCAAATATTACAATGGATTAATTCTCGAAATAAGGTTGACCTTATGAGAAAGCATGTAATGGCTGAGCTTCTGAGCGGGGAAGATCAGGGCCAAACAATGCTTCTCAATTGAAGGATACTTCACCTCCATCGGAATTAGACGACGAATTAAGTAGTAGAGAGCATTTTCTTTTCCCTCATCATTGACCTGGGCTAGCAGGGCTCCAAGGGAGTCGTCTAAAGCCGCGGTATAAAGTATCAACGGTCTACTCGAGGCCGAGGCCGCTAAGGCGGGAGGTGTCATTAAGTATCGTTTGATGTCATCGAAGGCATGTTGACATTTGGAGTCCCAAGTAAACTTGGCATCCTTCTTAACCAAAGCGGAAAAGGCCGACACCTTCCCGACAAATTCGATATAAAGCGTTGAAGATATGCCAACTTTTCTTGAAAGGATCGTAGCTGTTTCAAGGTTTTAGGAGGTAGCATTTCTAAGATAGCTTTAATCTTTTCCGGATCGATTTCAATCCTGCATTGTCGGACAACAAATCCTAAGAATTTCCCGGAGGTGACGCCGAATGCGCATTTTAAGGGATTCATCTTAAGGTTGTATTGCCTTAGTCGCTCGAAAACAATTCTCAAATCATACATGTGATCTTCCTTCAGTTTGCTTTTGATGACCACATCATCCACGTAGCACTCGACTTGGTTGTGAATGAGATCATCAAAAATCTTTGTCATTGCTCTTTGATATGTTGCTCCTGCATTCTTTAGTCCGAATGGCATTACTGTGTAGCAATACACTCCGATCGGCGTTCTGAATGCCGTGAGCTTTTCATCTTCTTGTGCCATCTTTATCTGGTTGTATCCTGATGATCCATCCATGAATGAAAATATTTCATGTGTTGAAGCAATATCGATCATTAGTTCTGGGATTGGTAGTGGAAATTAGTCCTTTGGACATGCTTTATTTAAATCTCTGAAGTCTTCGCAGATTCTGATCTGACCATTCTTCTTTCTGACTGGTACCACATTGGCTAACCAAGTAGGGTATTGTTATTCACAGACAAATTTAGCACCAATTAGCTTCTTAACTTCGGCTATTACTTATTGCTCAATTTCTAGACGCATTCTTCTGGGAGCTTGTCTGACTGGCACAAAAGTAGGATCTACTCCTAACTTGTGAACTGCGACTTCTGGAGCTAATCCTGGCATTTCATCGTAACTCTAAGAAAAATAATCCTTGAATTCCATTAGTAGCTTGATTATTTCCTCGGAATCTTCTTTATTTAGTAAGAAGTTAACAAAGGTTGGCCTAGGCTCTTCGCTAGTACCTAAGTTAACTTCCATTAACTCGTCTATTGTAGATTTAATTTCTTCTTCGAATTCTGGTGGAGCATCTTCTATTGGTAGATCTTCGAGATCTCCTGAGGCTTCCAAGCAGTCTTCATTAGGTTCGCAAGTGACAACCAAGCAAAATCCCGTATCGTCAACTGAACCTACTGTGCCGAATCCGAGACCATATTTTGAATTGGGAGGCCGACCGACATTATTCCATAATCTTTCAAAATGTTGTGATTGATCCTTTGTCCATTGTCGAGGTAAAATACCACGTTGAATTAAATTTTGAGCACAGGGAGAGTACCACTTAAAAGGTAATTCCATTAATTCGGAAGAAGTGACATCTTCAAATTGTACATCTTTTTCATTATTGGAAAAAGAAGCACCACGGTAAAACTTGATTGTCTTAGTACCACCACCATGCACTTCTTTGACCACCATACCCTCGATCTTACTAGAATGGATCGGGGTCAGGGTCATAGTATGTACATGATGGTTAATCTTCTCGTACATTGATTTGTATTCTTCATTCTTTTCATCTTCGAGAGAGGTCTGGAACTGGGGTTTCTTTTGACTTATTGTTGCTGCTTCTTTCTTGATTTCTTCTCCTTCTTCAGAAGTGTTCTTCCAATCAACATCGATGACCGATTTCTTCTGTCCAACTGTTCTAACATTTCTTCCACGTCCTAATCCCCGGCCTTGACCTCGGGTGCGAGTTCTGGAGAAATCTTCACCATGTCGCCGTAAGGGAGTGGTGAGTAACTGTTGAACTAGAACTTCAGGTTCTTCGTCGTCTCAGATTTCTTTTGCTTCATTTGGTATGGTATTTCTGGAAAAGATTGTTTTCTTTGGGGGCACGTAGTAAGCCGCATCTTCATGAATTCCAATCTCGTGTACGGAGAATGGTTGCAAGTCACCTTTGATACACTGTTCCCCTCCTTCGTAATACTTTATGCATTGGTGCAGAGATGACGGTACCATCCGGTTTTCATGGATCCACGGTCGACCCAGTAGGGCGTTGAACGATGTCTCAGAATCAATTATGTGGAATTTTGCGGTTATCTTTGCTAAATCACCGGTCTTCATTAGTAGTGTTATCGATCTAAGAGCTCTTTCTCCTTTTTGATTGAAGCCTCTTAATAGCATCTTATCTACTTCAAGTTCGCGAGCATCAATTTCCAAATATGCTAGCTTCCAAAGGTTCATTATGTTGATTGATGATCCTGTATCAACTAACACTCTGGAGAGCATAAACTTTCCAATAGTGACTGAAATGTTTAACGGTCGATTGTGATCTGCTGTTCCCAGTAATGGATCATTGTCTGTGAAGGTAACACCTCGCTGTTCTTTTAACGAGCAAACCTCGTCAAAGGAATTACCGGTCATTTGAGCTAAACAGATCTCTAGATCAAGTAAAGCTTTGATCAGAGCCTCCCTCATCTCCTTTGATAGGATCAGAGCGTCGTATATGCTTAATTTGGCTGGTAGCTTCCTAAGATGGGCTAGCACATTATAGTCCACTTTATTGCTATGTTCCTCGGTTTCTTCCCGAATAGGCAGTTCCTCTGCTGGGGTTGGCTCTTCCTGAGCAACCACCTGCTTACCTTTATCCTTCGGACCCACTCTTGGAGGCAGGACTTTTCCACTTCTTAAATTTACTTCAGTTATTTCTTCTGAATTTGGTGTTGAATCTGCCGGTGTTTCCTCTTGAATTGGAACAACTGGCTTTTCTGAAGTTACTTCGGTATCTGATGGTTCTAATTCCATCATGATCGGAGCCCCTTGGAATTCACAAATGGACTCGTTGCTTGACGAGCTTTCGTAGCCTCCATTGTGAACATCTTCTTCGTCGTGGTCATCGAGGTTGTGTATCATTTGAGAATCGTTATCCGTATTGGGAAATAGATCCGGATTAAGTCGGTTGTCGCTTGTTACATAATCATTAGAAATAGCCAAAACCTAGCCAACCCCATAACCCTTATCATTATAAGATCCCGCCGGGGCGAGCAGATAACCATACAGAGTCAGGAGTTCGAGGGATTTCTCCCCCGAATCAGAAATAACCTTCCTAGGATAAGCAACCCCTAGTCTACCCTTTGAAGCCTCGGTCTTCTTTTCTTCCACGATCTTCTCCTCATTCTGGGGCGGTTCTTCAATTGCAAGTGATAGTGCCAGCTCGACAAGTCTCAAACTCTGAGTTGAAGTACATACCGAAGCGGCCTGGATGTGATCCAAAATTTTCTTTGATGATTTTGTCCAGACAGTACTCCATCCATCATCAGTCATGTAAGGGTCTATCGGAACAATGGGATCCATTGAAATAACATTGACGGAACCTCCCTTCTAGGGTTCCTTCATGTATTCCTTTGGGATCGTTATGTTCCCTTTTCAGAGATTGTCATCAAGCCAAGTCTTGAAAGTGATGCAATCCTCTATATTATGTCTGAGCATTCGGTGGTAAGGGCAATAGTTCGGATGATCTTTCTTATTGACTTCTTCCGGCTTCTTGGGCTCGGCGAATTGAAAATCCGGTGTCTTCATTAAGTTGCAGAACATCTTCGCTACTGCTTCAGTTTTGAATGGATATTCTTTATTTATAAGTTCTCTTAAGGTACACGATGAACGAGGCGGTTGTTCGTAATGCTGAGACGACTGATAGCTCGGACGAGGTTGCTGATAGCTTTGCTGAGGTTGCTGATAAGTCTGTTGTGGTGGTTGATAACTATGCTGTGGCCGCTCTGACTGTATCTGAACCGACTGCTTGCCCTTATCTACTGCCGCGATAATTCCGGATTTCTTTTCGAATGTTTTCACAGGTTTCTGCTTATCATTTTTGTTCGCAAAACTTAATTGTTTTGCCTCTTCTTGCAAGCTCCCGGCCTTGCTAAGCAACTTCTCGAAAGTCTTAATTGTAAACCCTTTAAGGAGAAGTGCTATCGGGCCATGGATACTCTTAAGCAGGATGCCGACTGCATGTTGTTCTTGAAGTTGTGGTTCACACTTCATGCTTAAGTTTCTCCATCAAAGAATGTAATCCACTAAAGTTTCATTCGGCTTTTGCTGCTCCACCACTAGATCACCAATAGTGACGTGGTGCTGAGCTCCAGCAAATCGTTTAACGAAGAGATTCTCCATTTCTGAAAAATTCTTCACTGAGCCGTTCTACAATTTTGTGTACCAGTCGAAGGCAATCCCTGATAAGCTGCTGACGAACTGTCGGAAGAGTAAAACGTCACTCACACCGGCATTGCAGCAACTAGCACGAAAATGTGCAACATGTTGCCGTGGGTTTCCTGTTCCATCAAAAGTCTTAAACAGAGGTGGTACGAAGCCTTTTGGGTATTAGACTGCATTGAACTCTTCGGGGTAAGGTCTACCCGTCTGAATAGATGCTCCACTCTTGGATTGTGCTAGGGCCTCCCGCACCTGCTGTTCTACCATGTTTTTAATATCCTTTTCTGGAATCATGCTTTGTGTAGAATCCTTCTTTGGTTGCTCGTCCCCATTGACGGATGTGATCTCTTTTCCTTCATCCGCAATATGGATGATCTCTGTGGTTGTCTCTTTCTGATGTTGGGCCTGACTCTGGAGAGTGGCAAAGGCAGCAGCCATCTCTTCCATCCTCTTTGCCATTTGGGAAATTGTGTCATCTCTTTCCCGAATCTGTGCTCTTAACACCTCTGGTTCATCTCTTTCCGCAGCGACCGGAGCACCTTGCGAAGCTGACGATGCTCGTGTTTCAACCATCTTGATCTCAACATACTCCTCATCCATAAACTCTGATGAGTCAACTTCATCTCATAGTTCTTCTTCTCTTTCTTTTGCTAACCACCGGATGTCAGTCCTTAACTTATCCACGACATCCTCGAGTGGCCCTTTTCGGACGGTCTCACAATTTCCTTGTGATGGTTGTTGAACTTCCTTTTCGGGAGTTTCCTTCATCTCAATAGCACTTTCTTCAGACTCAAGCATCCTGACGAGACTTTTCTTCTCAGGACATTGTTTTGGCCTCAGCTCACCAATAGTAGGTCGCCATACCATCCTTCTTGCAGCCGGAAGCCTAGGACTGGATAGTCTGTCAGCTATGTGCTAGAAGGTGGTATCCTCCCTAATTTGCAGCCTTGATATGATAACAGGTGAGCCTCTTTCACTAGCTCGGACTTTCTTCTTCGGTCTTTCTATGGCAGTGGCAGGCTCCACTCGTGGTCCGAGGCGGGATTTAATTAGTACTGGTCCCATCCTTCTCAGAATCTCTGACACAGGACATCCTTCCTTCTTGGCCAATTTCTCGATTACCGCTCGCAATCGGGTAAGCGGTGTAGCCTTGCTCTTCTTCTTCCTGCTATCACTGTAATATGCGGGCTGATGTAACGCAACACCAATCCTTCTGGCATCTTCCTCATCAGATGCGGTAGAGAGCAGGTGGAATCTACTTCCTTCTAACAGCGGCGAGTACTCTGGCAACAGCGGCAAGTATTCGCGGTTCTTCTACTTTTTCTTCAGGGATTCCTTCAAGAAAGGCGGCTTCAGCTTCTCTGACTTTCCTGATCTTAGCAATCTTTCTGTTCTTATTCCTTCTCTGTGTCCGGGTTAAGGGTCTATACCTCGAACTGGACCTTATCTAGAAAACAAACGGTATTGCGGAAAAGTCCGAACCCTCCACGGTGATAGGCTTATAACCAACTTGGATTTCCTTTCCCTTTAGTTTGGAGGGAACAAGGGTAGGTGCAGTAATGACCAGACCGGTGGGGGTAGAGACAACAGTTCTGGGGACAGCAGCTAACTTATTGCGAATGACAGTGTTTCTTTTAGTCGGGACCCTTTGCAGGGGAGGGAACTCCTGAGTTGACTTCAAGTTGAATTCAATCAGAGGTTTCTCAATTTCAGAAACTTTGTCCGTAAGTGTGAAGAGAGTGACATCAGTGATCTTGACATCTGTATTTTCGAATCCTTGTCTGAAACGGATAACCCCATTGTCAGGCAGCTCCTCCTTGTAGACAGCTTGGTCCAGTCCGTTGGTGAAGGAGAAAATTAGCTTTGGGGCAGTCATTTCTGCAGGGCAGATTTATAATATCAGTCCCGAATTATGCTTCTTTTCACTGTAAAGTTTAGGACGAAAAAGAAAGAGTCCGAACACATTTTCGTTTATCTTAGTGTATTTGTGATTTTTAAAAGGATTCATTCATCGAAAGAGTGGTTTATTAGAGGATTTGTTTATTAGGAATGAAATATTTAAGTGTATATAAAAGGGTAAAGGATTCGATTTAGAATCAAGAAGGAAGAGAAAGTCTTATGCAAGACTTCTCGACTCGAAGGATCGCTTCCAAAACTAACAGCTATTGGGGGTCCACCCCACCTCAGAAAAGAGGTAGAAGGATCTTAGAACCTCTCTGTTTAGGGGTGTCTAAACAGTGGCTCCTAAATCCAAGCGGAGTTGGCTATACTTGTTCAAGACAGAAATGAACGATGTATTCCAACGGAAGAATGGTAGTTTTGGTCCACTAGGGGCATGGACTCACTACCGATTTATGAAAGCAAAACCATCTGAACAGAATGGAGAGAGGAACTAGTCCCCAGCAGAGTAGCCAGATGTTGTCGACATATTTTTAGGTTATGTGTTTTGAAAGGGGGTTGCCTACAGAAATTGTCGGCGAATTTTCATATTTTAAATTTAATTTAAATATATATATATATATATATATATATATATATATTTAAAAGATAACATTTGATTTTGAAAGTAATTTTAAGTTTAAAAGTTTTAAGATATGAAATCAAACCGATCTCACATCCCAAATAGTTTATATAAACGAGCACTGCTCCACAAACCGTGTATCTATCCCGAAGAATAGACACACTGCTTGATGATGGGGCTCGATTAAATAAACTAGGAGATTTGTGACATCCGTTTCGTCTGCGAACAAATTTCATAAGCTGACAAGTTCCTCTGCTTAATATAAAGGAATTAAGTAGGGTTTATATTACCTGGGTTCTTAAAGTTCCCTATAAGGGCAAGCCCCTATAGTTAATTACATCTTAAATGACGGGAATCATTTAAGAAAACTCTCGATAATGATTAGTGGTTTTGCATTCAAGAATTTTAAAGTTTAAGGTTTTCAAAGGATTTGAGTTTTGGAATTTTCAATAGGGATTAGCTCAAATTTGGAACAGTTTATTTTAAGAGTCCAAAGGAAGAGAAGTAGGAGAAGTTGAGGATCCAAGAAGAATCTTGGAAACTTCCCACATTATCTTATAGTTTGGCTTAGATTTGGGAATTTACTTAATGTTGCAATCCTGCCAATTTTATTTATTTAGGTCTTACATTTGTATGACCTAATCATACAAATAACCTGAAAGATATGAGGGTCTATGTCGTACCGAACGACTACCTCAGAGTCCTAAGACTGGTTAGGGTTTAATTTACATAACATGATTACGCAAATGCCTAACAAAAGGGTTGAGGATTTTTGTTCCATTAAGCAAACTACCTCGAAATCCTATGGCTTGGTTGTTTAAAACTAGGAAAGGTTTTGCTGAAGTAGACTCGGGTTTTGCTGATGATGATGGCTGTGCTGCCCACTATGCTCTAAGCTCCTTGTTGTTGTAGAGGATTAGTTTTAGAAGTTATAAATCAAAGGATGAGAGAAGTTTTTTGGTTTAGAGAAAATCTTAAAATCCAAGTGTTTTTATTGTTTTAATTAAAACAAATCTTAAAGTTGGTTAAACATAACTGATTAAGATCCCACGGTTTCGTCATCCCGGCACCGTTATTTTCATTGAATTCACTTAGTCCAGATGAATTTGCTAAACTCAACTGAATGAGTTCCTTACTTTCATTTAGACCGTAGGAAATCCTGTTAGCAACACGTGGGTTACATCATCCTAGGTATTCCCGATCATTCAACGAGACATTTTAATTTAGTTGTAGTTGTAGTTCTATTGTTCTGTTTGTGATTAAATTTTGAGTTGTTTTATATTTTGAAATGTTGTGGCGGTGATTTTTATCTTGTAATGACTTTTAATTTAGTTTTGGTTTCAGTTTAGGGACTATCCTAAAGGTTTTGGTTTTCATGCAACAGTCTTGTTTATCATGCAAAAAAGTAAAGTACAGTGCATGTAAGTAAATTGCAATAAAGTAAATTGCAATTAAATAAAAGCGTACCTGGAGGGTCTTCCCGTCATCCCAAGCTGCACTTAAAACACATGTTAAGGCATTTAAATATTTCAACAAGTACCTAGGTAAAGCTAAGGGAAAGGTTTTGGTTGTCTACCAAAGTCCTAATCCTATAGCTAGTCATCTCTTATGACGTCTAGGTTTTTGTGTTTTATTAAGGATGATTTTCTTCACCAAAGAACAATTAAGTTCGATTGTTCTTATAAACATCCCATCATATTGAGGAAGTGTTTGGGACGTGTCCTAAACATCTTTTCAATACTTCTGGGATTATCTTAAGTCCAAGAGAATTTAATTATACAAGTGAATTAATCATCGAGGAGTTTAAGTTTTGTTCTCTTGCTCAGTGAACTAGAACATTTGAATATCCTATAAGTGAAGTAACACTTCACTTGATACTTCATTTAGGAGTTATAATAATAAGAGCTTTCAGTGTAAGTTGGTTTGTTGAAAAATTTTAATCATTTTTAATTTAAAGCTTGAGTTAATGATTTAAAGTATTTTAATTTAACCATGAGGTTTTAATTAATAATTTTAAGTTTGGAATAGAGTCCAAATTATTTTAGATTTAATTCTTAATTATTTAATTTAGGTTTATTGTTAAATGATTTTGATTTAATTTAATTCAATTTAATTTTAATTCAATTTAATTTAATTTTAATTTAATTTGATTTTAATTTAATTAATTTAATTTAATTTAATTTGATTTAATTTAATTTTAATTTAATTTTAATTTTAATTTAATTTATTTTAATTTTAATTTAATTTAATTTTAATTTTAGTTTGTTTAATTTTAGTTTTAATTTAATTTAATTTTAATTTAATTTTAATTTTAATTTATGTTTAATCTTAATTTAATTTAATTTAGTTTTAATTTAATTTTAATTTAAATTTAATTTAATTTTAACTTTAATTTAATTTTAATTTAATTTAATTTAATTTTAGTTTTAATTATTAATTGAGATTATTCTTTTAATAATTTTGTTTAATTAAGAATTAAGTATTATTGAAGTGATTTATTTAGAGATTTTTAAATTAAATAATAAATGTCCTCTTAATAATATCCCTACTTTAATAATTCCAATTTCTATTATTCTTCCAAAATTTCAATTAATTAATTAATTAAAGTTTTATTTTAATTATACTTGAAATGGTTAGTAGGTTTCTACCCTCAATCATTTAAGTTTCAATCATCCAAAATCAGTTTAAAATCAAATATTTTACCATACCCTTTTGATTAATCCTAAAATTTTAATTAAGGGTTGAAATTTTTAATTACCTTTTTGCTTTTCAAGCTTAATAATTCTATAACTCACTAAATTAAGCTCAAATGAACTTGAAATTTTTATGTAACCTCACTAACATGTCTATTAAGACATTAGAAGAGAAAATGTGATTTTTCTATATTTAATTTATTTATGTAATTATTTTTAATGGAAAAATAGGGGTTTTCAAGGAAAATTCAATAACATGACCAAGAAAATGTTTCTATCCTTAAAAAAATTATGGGATGTTCCTAATGACCAGAGAACCATTTTGACCAATTTTGGTGATTTTTTTGAATTATATTTTATTTATTAGAATTATTTTGACTTTTGGAGTATTAATTAATTTTAAAATAAAATTAAAGTTTAAAAATGGATTTTATATTTTTCTTAAATCTCTTTGACCTCAAGGAGTCCAGAGAAATACATTTTATATTTTTCTGATTTTTCTTTGATTTATTAGAATTATTTTAGTGAAAAGGTTGGAAAATACATTTTTTAATATTAAAAATTACATTAAGCCTTTAAAATTCAATATCTTACCCTAGAGACTTAGGAAAAATATTTGCTTTGTTCCTAAATGATTAGAATTCAAAATGTGACATTTTAGTGATTTTTAATATTTTTATGATTTTTATTATTTTTTAATTATTAAAATATTAAAATAATGATAAAACTCAACTTTTTTAGAAAATTACAATTTTAATTTTCTTAAGTTCCTCTGATATCAGAGAAGCTCCAAAACCATTTTTGTGAATTTTTGAAAAGTATTTTGTGAGTTATGAATTTTTAAAGTTTAACTTTGGTTATGTGACTTAATTAATCCATTTAGTGGGGTTAAACATTTCCAATTGATTTCAAATTTTTATGTCATGTTCCTCTGATCCTAAAGATTAGTGGTGAATTGTTTTCAAGTCAATTTAATGTGCGGTTAACCCTAATTAATTAAAGTTTAATTTTGGGTATTTAGGCCAATTAGGGTTGTTCCAAGTGAATTAACTCAAAACCTATTTTTCCTAGGTTCCTGTGGTCATAAGAAACATCACTAAATTTTCCTAGAATTTATTTCTCAACATGCTAATTATTGGAATTAAAATACTCAAAACAGTAACATGAACTTGGAAAATCAATAACTTTTCATAGGGATGGCCTCTGACCATGGAAAATTCAGGGAATGTTCTCTAGGTAGAGGCTTCAAAATCCCTATGGTCTCATGACATGGTGAATTGTCTATGCAAATGGAGAATTAAAATACCACAGAGCGTAAATAAATCATTAAAAATAAACTACTTGATGAAATGACTTGATTTCCTTTCCACATTATTCTCCTCTGTTCACTGAGCAAGAGGGTATTTTTATTTTATTTTTAGGATTTTTCTACACAAAGTTATGCACTTTTGAAGTTCTGGTTATTTAATAAATAGAAAAATAACCCTATTTTTCTACTTATCCACGCGGCGCCGCGTCAACCTCGGCGGCTCCGAAGGGGTGCGTGTCGCGCTGTGATTGGACGCCGCCATTTGAGACAGCTATCTCGGGGCCCGCCTTTCATGTTACATCTTCCGGTCTGACGCGATCCGAGCCGTCCATCCGATACACGCGCGATCCAACGGCTCCTGGTCATCGTCTACGACTGGTGTGCACCCGTGACCGTCCACACTAAAACCCTAAGAACTCACTCGATTCTCAACAGATTTTTGCATTCTTATGCTCTATGGATTCGTCTTGAAGAGACGAACACATCCATACGGTAAACATGCATTGAAATTGATTCATATCAAATGATGAATCTCCAGAAGCTCAGGAGGAAGAGAGAGCTCATACCTTTGCTCAGAGAAGTGAAGCTTCGATCTGAGAGTTGTGTCACATTCGATAGGGTCCAAGCAAGCTCCAGATGAAGTCCCTTGGCCTGGTGAATTGCTCAGGTACAAAAGTGACCACGGCCGATCACAAAGCTTGGAGGCTGGAAGCAATGGCTGGCCTGGTGAGGGGGCTTTTGCTGGGAAACTTCTCCTCTTGGTCTGGTGAAGGTGTAGAGTCAATCAATTTGAGGATTGACTCACTGTGGTGAAGTGTCCTTGTTTTGGGCTTGAATTTCAACTCTAAAATTGAGCTCACATAGAGGAAATGGTAAGGGGAGTTCAGTGGAGATCAAGTTCTCCAGGTGTGGGGGAGAGTCTGGAATGATTTTGGCAGAGTTTCTGTATTGTTTGTTTCAGTGCAACCCTTGGCCGAGAGGAGGCGGTGTTTAAATAGGGCTGGCTGGAGGGCTTCCCAGGGAGGGTTGAAGACTTGGATCAGCTTCTTAGATCAAGGGAAGAACAACCATGGCAGCCATTAGGCATGGGGCAACTCAGCAAGGGAGAATTTCAATGTTGGGCTCCTCCCAAGGTCTCGACCATGGGGTTTTCCGGCGGCTGTGGTGGCTGGCCTACCAGGGTCAGGTCACCATCTTGACCAGTAAGGGCAGGGCTTGGCAATGGTGAAGTCAATTGGAGTTGGCCATGTGTAAATGTGGTGAATTGAAATGGAATGGGCAAGGGGTGATTTTGGCTTGGTTTGGTTCAACCCTTGGTTTTGAGCTAGGTTCACCATCCAAGGCTTGACCTTGGGCTGCGGGAGAATCATTTGGGTCGACTTGAATTGGGGTAGTGAAGTCCTTATCCATGGTGAGGTGGCTAAACATGGTTTAGTGTGTAGCATAAATAAGGTTAAAAAGGTTTAAGGGAGGTTTAAGAAAGAACCTCCTCTTCTTGCCATAAGTGGACTAATGACAAGTCAAAACCCCCATGGCTTCATGTGGCTTGAGAATGGCTTGTTCATGGCTCACATTTGTCTTGGGAAAAGTCAAGTCAACTTTCATGGAAAAGGGTTTATGAAATTTTAAAAATTTTGGGGTTATTTGATGGGATTTGACATAATACCATCTTGGTTTGATTTTCATGATGGATTTATCACTTAGGGAGTGATATTAATTGAGTGAAGATGAGATGAAATTGTAGTGTGGGCTTTAAGATGGGTTTGGGCTTTTAAAATTTGGTAAAGGTGGGCTTTTAGAATGGTTTAAGGGGATGGGCTTTTAAGTTTAAAAACAAATTGGTAAGTGGAAATTTTGTAGAGGATTGGGCTAAAGAAATGTTGGGTTTACTCTAGGAATGTGTCATGAGTGATTTGGAATCAATTTGAAGTGATTTGGAATTGAATTGAGTCTAATTTGGGTCTCTTTAGTGATAGGGTCAAAATAGGTCAAAATGGACTAACTTCGGCTAAGGTTGGGCTAATTTTGAAATTGATGTAAAATTAATGTTGAGAAATGTTTATGGGAGTGTTTCAAAGAGGTTTCATCTTTGTTTGGGTTTTGATTTTGGGATTTGGGCTTATTTGGGTTAGATTTGGGTGTAGGCCCATTTAAGGGATTATGGGTTTGGGTTGAATTTGAGTAGGGTTTGGGTCAAAATTTTAGGCAAATCATGTTAGTGTTTTGTTTGTGGGGATGCTAGGAAGGTTTTAGAAAAGATTTGGGTTAAATTGGGATTGAATTGGGTTGGTTTGGGCTAGGTTTGGGTCATGGGTCAAAATTGGGCTTTAAGCTTAAAAATGAAATTGGATTCAAATGCCATCAAATTGGGCTTGGATTTGGTCTAGATTGATATTATGGATATTGGATTGAATTTTAGAATTGAATTGGACCAAAATTGAGGTCAATTGGGGTGATTTGGTTTGACATTGGGTTCATTTGGGTTTAAAATGGGCTAAATTGGAGGTTTTTGGTAAAAGTAGGGTAAATTCACAAAATTTGCCCATAGTGTAGTAGAACAAAATGAAATTGGGAATATTTGGGATTTTCTGGAATTTTTTTGGGAATTTTTGGAATTTTTAGATTTTTTGGGTCAAGAGGGGCATTTTTGTAATTTGGAGGGTTTTGGGGGTATTTTTGGAAATTTTGGTATTTGTGGCTGTAAATGATCAATTTGATTGGTGGGGAAATGTTCAAGGTTAATTTTTGAAAAGTTTTGGGTTATTTGAAAATTTTGGTGGTTTTGAGTAATTATAAGGGCTTTTAGTAGGTTTGGTGGGTTCGGGGCCCTGGGGGTCAAAAATTGATATTTTAGAAAAATAAAGATTGATCAAATTTGAGTAAAGTGGAATCACTTTGGTTGAGCCATGAAGCCATATTAAGCCCATAGGAGCCATGAGGGGACTCATTTGAGGCATTCACTATGTTGTTCCTAACCCTCTTAACTAGAGGCTGAGGGGTTAAGGACCATCCATATGAATTATCCACATGAGTCAGGAAATCATGCTAGGCATGAATAGTTTTAGGATTTGGAATGTGTGTGAAAGTGTAATGTATGTGCAGGTCAGCCCTCACCAGACCAGGCCACCCAGGGTGATCTTAAGGCCAAAGAGTCCTATAGGGAACTCATCCTTTAAACCTCCACATTTGATCTCAACCCTCTAGGTGATTAAGGGATTATAATCAAGCTTGTGGGGTTTGCAGGGAGTCAAGAAGTGGCTGAGCTTCTAAAGGGGTAGGTTCCATCTCTAGTCCTCTAAGATAATCAAAGGAAAAACCTAAGGCTAGATCCTAAGTACTAAAGAGAAAAGAGAAGACCTCATCAAAAATGAGGTCAATAAATGGACCCTCAATAGGTGTGGTGTGCTAACTAAGCACACCGCGGGTATTGCCGTTGACTGAAGAGATCAACAAAACCAACACAGATGTCCAAGTAACAAACTTAGGACAAAGAAGAAAAATTTCCGCTAGGGACTATCAGGTACATTTCCAAGACTGGAGATCCCTGAACTCTCGCTGGGGAAAGGAAAAGGAGGTGAATTCCAAATCACAAGATTTGGAGAATTTTGATTTAGATTTCATTTCATTTCATGTTCAAGTTTTGATGTGTAAATTTAGATTTTGAGTTTTAATTTAGATTGAGGTTTGATTTAAAATCAATTTGAGGAAATTTGAATTTGAAATGAGAATTGAAACCCGAGTTTCAACCTCGGGATTGCGAAGAGAACTGGAATTTAGGTAGCAGCCTCGTAGTAAGCATCCAAGCTCAAGTGTCGATTGAAAAGGATGAGATTCAGAATTTAGGTACTGATCTCGAAAGGGATGAGAATTGAAATTTAAGTATCAATCTTGAAAGAGAGTCGAAATTTAGATATCGACCTCGAAAAGGATGAGAATCAGAATTTAGGTACGGACCTCGGAGTGAGAACTGAAATTTAAGTACCAGTCTCGAAAATGAGAATTGAAATTTAAGTATCAATTCGAAAGAGAATCAAAATTTAGGTATCGATCTCGAAGGAAGAGAACTGGAATTTAGGTACCAGTCTCGGAATTTAGAATTGAAATGTAGGTATCAATTAAAATGAGAATCGAAATGTAGGTATCGATCTCGAAATGAGAACTGGAATGTAGGTACCAGTCTCGGAGATTTTGAATTGAAATGTAGGTATCAATTCAGATGAGAATTGAAATGTAGCTATCGATCTCGAAATGAGAACTGGAATGTCAGTACCAGTCTTGGAAATTTTGAATTGAAATGTTGGCATCAATTCAGATGAGAATTGAAATGTAGGTATCGATCTCGAAATGAGAACTGGAATGTAGGTACCAGTCTCAGAAAATTTGAATTGAAATGTAAGTATCAATTCGAATGAGAATCGAAATGTAGGTATCGATCTCGAAATGAGAACTAGAATTTAGGTACCATTCTTGGATTTTAGAATTGAAATGTTGGTATCAATTCGAATGAGAATCGAAATGTAGGTATCGATCTCGAAATGAGAACTGGAATGTAGGTACCGGTCTCGAAAATTTTGAATTGAAATGTAGGTATCAATTCAGATGAGAATCGAAATGTAGGTATCGATCTCGAAATGAGAACTCGGAATGTCGATACCGATCTCGGAAATTTTGAATTGAAATGTAGGCATCAATTCAGATGAGAATCGAAATGTTGGTATCGATCTCGAAATGAGAACTGGAATGTAGGTACCAGTCTCAGAAATTTTGAATTGAAATGTAGGTATCAATTCAAATGAGAATCGAAATGTAGGTATCGATCTCGAATTGAGAACTAGAATGTAGGTACCAGTCTCGGAAATTTTGAATTGAAATGTACTGTGGAGATTTGGATTTAGCGGGAGATTTAAATGAGATGTGAAAGTGTTCCACATCCCACGAGTAACAATCAAAGTTTGATTTTTTTTTGGCGAAGGGCATGAATCCGTGCTATCAGAACAAAATCGAAAATTTTTCATGGTTCTGAAATCATCCCAAGAGAGGGTTTCAAAGGAGGTCTGAATTACATCTTGATTTAAAGAAGCATTGGAGGATTCGAAATGATGGATTTAGACTGGAATTCAATTTGAGATTTAGATTCTTTTTGTTTGTCCTTTAACGATCTGATTAAATTTTTTTTTTAAATTTGTTGTTTATTTAGTGTTCATGTGAATTTGAAGTTCGTTTTACTATTTAGATCTTTAGAAAAAGTTCTCATTTATTTTCTTTTCTCTTATGTTCTTTGCTCAAAGTTCGTTCAACTCTAATGGCGTTTCCCAGTCAATTTGCACAAAAAGAGGTGAAGGAAAAATATGACGTAGTCATTTTCATTCCAACTTGCTGAAAGTACATCATACAACTTGATCTAGTCATGATGACATTTTCCTCAGAAATTGCATGTCTCATACAATCCATGTAAATCCAAAACGGATCGTGTAAACTTCTTGTTGATGTATCCAAAAGCGTCTGTCAAAAATCCATGTCTGAATAGTAAGAAACATGGGTAATAACATCACCTTCCAAGTCACCCTTGGCAGGAATGCCGCATGGATGTGCATTGGAGGTGTGTTATTTCCCGTGTAACTCACAACTCGTAGGGCCGGAGTTTTTCCAATTCTGGATCTGGCTGGAAGTGGTAAGGTGCCTTTCTGTCGTCCATCCTTCTAAAAGTGACAGAGATCCGCTCCACTGACACTCTCGGTATACAATTTTTGCGATGTCTGCTCCATTTCCTTTTAATATCATGACAGAACCTACCGGAAGTGGTATTTCCACCGGCCCTCGGAACTTACCCGGGCCTGCTATCCGGAGGTCAGATCCGAACATGATATTGCATTGGTTGACGAACGAAACTGTGCAGAAGGTCTGACAAAGTCATGGTGGTCTATGTGTGGAGGTATGCAGTCACCCTTCTGATAAATGTTGATGATGCAACTGTTGGGTATGCAGTCTGCTGGTAGTAGCCTCCACGTTATCATTCTTTTCACCATTCTTTTAATTATCCTCGGCATTGGATCCACCTCACTGCGACGGAGTATCACTTGTGGATTTCCTTTTCTGTCCTCTGTGAAGTTATAGCAACATCCGCATTGTATTGTGGCTCTTCCTTTCCCTGGCGTCCATCTCCGAGGTTCTGAATAAGTCTTTTCCCTCAGACAGCCTGCTCGACCCATCTTCTGAAGTTCTAAGATGCAATCCACAATCTACTGTTGCTCGTACTCTGAGAATACACCTGTGTGTAACTCGAGGCCTTCCAAAATGTTGAATCTCTTGCCTCTAATCCTTTCAAAGTATTCAAAAGTCTTCTTCTCAACATTTTGCATTCTTTCTAGTTCATATTCTGGGATGATCTGCAAGTGACGAGGCCTAGTAACGTACTACGGGATGTATGGCTCAATCCCGTCACGTTCTCCTGCATACCTTGGCTCGTCGGGGATTGTCTCTGTCGGGACATCCTCCGGGGTTGCTTCTACAACAAGGTTCTTCAGATATGGTATCTCTGTCCGGCATCGAGGCACTGACTCTATTTCAGTTCTTCTTGGCACTTCTTCGATTTGTTCTGATTTTCATGGTGTTGACTTTCTTCTTTCCGGTTCCCGACGAACCGGTATCTTTGAAGTGTGTGTGCCGGCAAAAGCGGCTGTTTCCTCGTGTTGATCTGCTACTAGTTTAGTCAACATATTAAGGATACGGCGATTCTTATTCCTTCTTTGGGTAGCAGTGAGAGTAGCTCTCCTTACCCCTTGAATTTTTGCGGGTGCGGCGCTGACGAGCCTGCCCTCTGCCGTGGTAACTACAGACTTGATTTTCTTATTCTCCTCGATGTTTGTCTTTCTTTTCTTGTGGCTGGATTGGTGGCTTGGGCCACCTATCTTCATCACTGTCTGGCTGTGAAGCTCTTCTCGGTCCTCTGAGACCCAATCATTTTCTTCGTACTGTAGGTTGGCTGGTGTGAAGTCAGAATCAATTTCTATCACTGCTCCATCCTTCACCCTCTTTTCATCGAGTGCGAGACTCACGACATTTTTAAAGTTTAGGACCAATCGCCCGTTCGACATTTCCCTGCGGAAAAGACAAGGAAAGGATCAGGGGCTGTGCTAAGAACAAGAATATTAAGAAAATATTTATTACTGAAGATTCTTATTCTCTTATTTTGATTATTTAAGGAAAGTAGGAAAAGATGAAGAAAGATCAGGAACATGATTTGATTCGAACGGAAGGGTAAAACTTCATTATTATGATTTCACATATTTTATTTTTAGTACATATTTTTTTGTTAATGATTTTTCTTTTGTCATCCATTTTTTTATGTTTTTGGGTTCGGACCCAGTCACAAGTGGCTACTTCACCCGTGTTTCTAGGGATGATAATTCATTCCTTCGAAACATCAGGTTGCGTAGTACTTCTTCAAATATCGTCCGTTGATTGGAAGCATTTGTCGTTCTCCTTGGCAGTTCGCAAGTTGGTAGGAGCCTCCTGAGTAGACTGTCTCGATCACAAACGGCCCTTCCCAGGTCGGTTCAAATTTACCACCTATCTTTCGATGTGCCAGAATAGGTCTTCTGAGAACAAGAACTAAGTCACCGACTTTGAATGTCCTGGGACGGACCAGTTTATCATGGGCCTGGATCATCTTAGCTTCGTACAGTTCCAAATTTTGCTGCGCTGCAAGTCTTTTCCCTTCCAAGCTTTCCAGTTCTTCCAGTCGCAATCTAGAATTTTCTTCTGTAGTAATCTTGTTTGCGACTGTGATTCTGAGTGATGGGAGCTGGACTTCCAATGGTAACACTGCCTCGGACCCGTACACTAAAGCGTAAGGCGTAGACTGAGTTGGAGTCCTAAAAGTTGTCCTGTTGGCCCTTAAGGCTTCTAACAACTTCTCGTGCTAATTTCTCTTGTTGTCGTCCAAAGTTTTCTTCAGGATTTGAACGAGAGTTTTATTAAAAGCCTCAGCCAAGCCGTTTGCTCTTGGGTAATAGATAGTTGAGTATCGCCAATCGATCCCGTGTCTTCTGAGAAAATTGTTGACCTTTGTACTTTTGAATGCTGACCCATTATCTGAAATGATTCTGCGCGGTAACCCAAAACGGTAGGCAACTTGATTTTTGAAAAACTGTAGCACGTGATGTGCCTTTACTTCTCTGAGTGGAACTGCTTCTGCCCATTTAGAAAAGTAGTCTGTAGCTGTGAGGATGAAGCGATGTCCTCTTGAAGAAGGTGGTTCTATCAGACCCACTATATCTGTGCCCCAACACTCAAACGACCACGACACGATTGTCGGATGTAGCACATTTGGAGGTTGTTGTAGAACTACTCCATGCACTTGGCATTGATGACAGCTCTTGGCGATCTTCATACAGTCGGTCATCATTGAGGGCCAGTAGTACCCTAGTCTTTTAATCTTCATTTTCATTTTCGGACCCGACTGATGAGCGCCACAGAGTCCTGAGTGTACCTCTTTGACAATTTCACGAGCCTCAGACCCGCTCAGGCATCTTAACCACATCTAATCAAAAGACCTTCTGTGTAATGTATTGTTTATTAATGTGTAAGACAGAGTTCTTTTCCTGATTTGATGGGCTAACGATTTATCGTCTGGTAATTTCCCTATTTGCAGGTAGTCTATTAGCGGTTGACGCCGATCTTCTCGTAACTTCGTTATTGCCGTAATCGATTCCTCTCGCTTTTCCGATTTCCGTATCATATCCATTTCGAGCCGCGATAGAACTCCGTCGTCCCCGAACTGACACTTCAACTGACTCATCTTGTAAGCAGGAAAATTCCTTTGCAAGGCGAGCTAGCGCATCCGCGAGAGCATTTTCTTTTCTGGGGATCTTGTAGATCGTTACATTCAGAATTTGTTCCAATAGTTTCGTGGCATACTGAAAGTACTACTCGAGTCTTGGCTTTAAAATTTTGTATTGTCCGGCGACCTATTGAATGACCAACTGAGAGTCTCCGTAGATGTTGATGTCCGTTATTCCCATTTGAATGGTTAGTTCTAGTCCTGTTATTAGGGCTTCCTATTCTGCCGCGTTGTTTGTGCATGGTTCTGTTAAGTGGTAGGAGTATCTTAACTTCCCCCGCTCCGGTGTTATAAAGATTAGTCTGATTCCTGGCTTACCAGGCACTATCGTTTGCAATTCTTTATTCTTTTGTGCTGAGGACACTTCGTCGAAGTATAGTTCCCAACGTCGATCATCAGAGTCTTCTAGGCTCATTATCTATTCGTCAGGTAAGTCGTCATCGAGAGGTGAATCTGCCGGTAACGGGTGTGCTGCAAGGAAGTCAACTAGTACTTGTCCCTTTACGGCGCGAAGAGGAACGAAAGTTATGTCGTATTGCAATAGTATCATCGACCACCTGGCAAGTCTGCCAGAAAGTGTCGGTCGGGTCATCAAATATTGCAATGGATTAATTCTCGAAATAAGGTTGACCTTATGAGATAGCATGTAATGCCTGAGCTTCTGAGCGGCGAAGATCAGGGCCAAACAATGCTTCTCAATTGAAGGATACTTCACCTCCGTCGGAATTAGATGACGGCTTAAGTAGTAGAGAGCATTTTCTTTTCCCTCATCATTGACCTGGGCTAGCAGGGCTTCAAGGGAGTCGTCTAAAGCCGCGGTATATAGTATCAACGGTCTACCTAAGACTGGGGCTGCTAAGACAGGAGGTGTCATTAAGTATCGTTTGATGTCATCGAAGGCATGTTGACATTTGGAGTCCCAAGTAAACTTGGCATCCTTCTTAACCAAAGCAGAAAAAGGCTGACACCTTCCTGACAAATTCGATATAAAGCGTCGAAGATATGCCAACTTTCCTTGAAAGGATCGTAGCTATTTCAAGGTTTTAGGAGGTGGCATTTCTAAGATAGCTTTAATCTTTTCCGGATCGATTTCAATCCCGTGATGTATGACAAAAAATCCTAAGAATTTCCCGGAGGTGACGCCGAAGGAGCATTTTAAGGGATTCATCTTAGGGTTGTATTGCCTTAGTCGCTCGAAAACAATTCTCAAATCATACAGGTGATCTTCCTTCAGTTTCTTTTGATGACCACATCATCCACGTAGCACTCGACTTGGTTGTGAATGAGATCATCAAAAATCTTTGTCATTGCTCTTTGATATGTTGCTCCTGCGTTTTTTAGTCCGAATGGCATTTCTGTGTAGCAATACACTCCGATCAGCGTTCTCAATGTCGTGAACTTTTCATCTTCTGGTGCTATCTTTATCATGTTGTATCCTGATGATCCATCCATGAATGAAAATATTTCATGTGTTGAAGCAATATCGATCATTAGTTCTAGGATTGGTAGCGAAAATTCGTCCTTTGGACATGCTTTATTTAAATCTCTGAAGTCTACGCAGATTCTGATCTGACCATTCTTCTTCTCGACTGGTACCACATTGGCTAACCAAGTAGGGTATTGTTCTTCACGGACAAATTTAGCGTCAATTAGCTTCTTAACTTCAGCTATTACTTGTTGCTCAATTTCTAGACGCATTCTTCTGAGAGCTTGTCTGACTGGCACAGAAGTAGGATCTACTCCTAACTTGTGAACCTCGACTTCTAGAGCTAATCCTGGCATTAACTCCAAGCAAAACAATCCTTGAATTCCATTAGTAGCTTGATTATTTCCTCGGAATCTTCTTTATTGAGTAAGGAGCTAACAAAGGTTGGCCTAGGCTCTTCGCTAGTACCACCACCATGCACTTCTTTGACCATCATACCCTCGATCTTACTAGAATGGATCGAGGTCAGGGTCATAGTATGTACATGATGGTTAATCTTCTCGTACATTGATTTGTATTCTTCATTCTTTTCATCTTCGAGAGAGATCTGGAACTGGGGTTTCTTTCGACTTATTGTTGCTGCTTCTTTCCTGATTTCTTCTCCTTCTTCGGAAGTGTTCTCCCAATCAACATCGATGACCGATTTCTTCTGTCCAACTGTTCTAATATTTCTTCCACGTCCTCGTCCCCAGCCTTGACCTCGGGTGCGAGTTCTGGAGAAATATTCACCATCTCACCGTAAGGGAGTGGTGAGTAACTGTTGAACTATAACTTCAGGTTCTTCATCATCTCAGATTTCTTTTGCTTCATTTGAAATGGTATTTCTGGAAAGGATTGTTTTCTTTTGGGGCGCGTAGTAAGCCGCATCTTCATGTATTCCAATCTCGTGTACGGAGAAAGGTTGGAAGTCACCTTTGATACACTGTTCCCCTCCTTCGTAATACTTTATGCATTGGTGCAGAGACGACGGTACCATCCGGTTTTCATGGATCCACGGTCGACCCAGTAGGGCGTTGAATGATGTCTCAGAATCAGTTATGTGGAATTTTGCGGTTGTCTTTACTAAATCACCGATCTTCATTAGTAGTGTTATCGATCCAAGAGCTCTTTCTCCTTTTTGATTGAAGCCACTTAATAGCATCTTTTCTGCTTCAAGTTTGCGTGCATCAATTTCCAAATATGCTAGCGTCTAAAGGTTCATTATGTTGATTGATGCTCCTGGATCAACAACACTCTGGAGAGCATAAACTTTCCAATAGTGACTGAAATGTATAACGGTCGGTTGTGATCTACTGTTCCCAGTAATGGATCATTGTCCGTGAAGGTGACACCTCATTGTTCTTTTAACGAGCAAATCTCGTCAAAGGAATTACCGGTCATTTGAGCTAAACAGATCTCTGGATCAAGTAAAGCTTTGATCAGAGCCTCCCTCATCTCCTTTGACAGGATCAGAGCGTCGTATATGCTTAGTTTGGCTGGTAGCTTCCTAAGATGGGCTAGCACATTATAGTCCACTTTATTACTATGTTCCTCGGTTTCTTCCCGAATGGGCGGTTCCTCTCGCTGGGGTTGGCTCTTCCCGAGCAACCACCGCTTACCTTTATCCTTCGGACCCATTCTCGGGGCGTAACTTTTCCACTTCTTAAATTTACTTCGCTTATTTCTTCCGAATTTGGTGTTGAATCTGCCGGTGTAGCCTCTTGAATTGGAACAACTGGCTTTTCTGAAGTTAATTCGGTATCTGATGGTTCTAATTCTATCGTGATCGGAGCCCCTCAGAATTCACAAATGGACTCGTTGCTTGACGAGCTTTCAAAGCCTCCCTTGTGAACATCTTCTTCGTCATGGTCATCGAGGTTGTGTATGATTTAAGAATCGTTATCCGTATTGGGATCGAGATCCGGATTAAGTCGGTTGTCGCTAGTTACGTAATCATTAGAAACAGTCAAAACTTAGCCAACGCCATAAGCCTTATCATTATAAGATCCCGCCGGGGCGAGCAGATAATCATACAGAGTCAGGAGTTCGAGGGATTTCTCCTCCGAATCAGAAACAACCATCCTAGGATAAGCAACCCCTAGTCTACCCTTCAGAGCCTCGGTCTTCTTTTCTTCCACGATCTTCTCCTCATTCTGGGGCGGTTCTTCAATTGCAAGTGATAGTGCCGGCTCAACACATCTCAAACTCTGAGTTGAAGTACGTACCGAAGCGGCCTAGATGTGATCCAAAATTTTCTTTGATGATTTTGTCCAGACAGTACTCCATCCATCATCAGTCATGTAAGGGTCTATCAGAACAATGGGATCCGTTGAAATAACATTAACAGAACCTCTCTTCTGGGGTTCCTTCATGTATTCCTTTGGGATCGTTATGTTCTCTTTTCGGAGATTTTCATCAAGCCAAGTCCTGAAAGTGATGCAATCCTCTATCTTATGTCCGAGCATCCGGTGGTAAGGGCAATAGTTCGGATGATCTTTCTTATTGACTTCTTCCTGCTTCTTGGGCTCTGGCAGCTAAAAATCTAGTGGCTTCATTAAGCTGCGTAACATCTTCACTACTGCTTCAGTTTTGAATGGATATTCTTTATTTATAAGTTCTCTTAAGGTACGCGATGAACGAGGCGGTTGTTCGTAATGCTGAGATGACTGATAGCTTGAACGAGGTTGCTGATAAGTCCGTTGTGGTGGTTGATAACTAGGTTGTGGCCGCTCAGACTGTATCTGAACCGGCTGCTTGCCCTTATCTACTGCCGCGACAATTCCGGATTTCTTTTCGAATGTTTTCACAGGTTTCTGCTTATCGTTCTTGTTCGAGAAATTTAATTGTTTTGCCTCTTCTTGCAAGCTCCCGGCCTTGCTAAGCAACTTCTCGAAAGTCTTAATTGTAAATCCTTTAAGGAGAAGTTCTATCGGGCCATGGATACTCTTAAGCAGGATGTCGACTGCATGTTGTTCTTGAAGCTGTGGTTCACACTTCATGCTTAAGTTTCTCCATCGAAGTATGTAATCCACTAAAGTTTCGTTCGGCTTTTGCTGCTCCACCACTAGATCACCAATAGTGATGTGGTGCTGAGCTCCAAGAATCGTTTAATGAAGAGATTCTCCATTTCTAAAAAAGTCTTCACTGAGCCGTTCGACAATTCTGTGTACCAGTCGAAGGCAATCCTTGATAAGCTGCTGAGGAACTGTCGGAAGAGTAAAGCGTCGCTCCCACCGGCATTGCAACAACTAGCACGAAAATGTGCAACATGTTGTCGGGGGTTGCCTGTTCCATCAAAAGTCTTAAACAGAGGTGGTACGAAGCCTTTTGGGT
Source organism: Papilionanthe hookeriana x Papilionanthe teres (assembly GCA_022702705.1). NCBI lineage: Eukaryota > Viridiplantae > Streptophyta > Magnoliopsida > Asparagales > Orchidaceae > Papilionanthe > Papilionanthe hookeriana x Papilionanthe teres. The sequence continues at coordinate 11,710,846 of CM040424.1, forward strand.
ATTGGACTGCATCGAACTCTTCGGGATAAGGTCTACCTATCTGAATAGATGCTCCATTCTTGGATTGTGCTAGGGCCTCTCGCACCTGTTGTTCTACCATGTTTTTAATATCCTTTTCTGGAATCATGCTTTGTGTAGAATCCTTCTTTGGTTGCTCGTCCCCATTGACGGATGTGATCTCTTTTCCTCCATCGGCAATATGGATGATCTCTGGGGGTGTCTCTTTCTGATGCTGGGCCTGACTATAGAGAGTGGCTAAGGCAGCAGCCATCTCTTCCATCCTCTTTGCCATTTGAGAAATTGTGTCATCTCTTTCCCGAATTTGTGCTCTTAACACCTCTGGTTCATCTCTTTCCGCCGTGGCCGGAGCACCTTGCGAAGCTGACGATGCTCGTGTTTCAACCAGGTTGATCTCAGCATACTCCTCATCCATGAACTCTGATGAATCAACTTCATCTCATAGTTCTTCTTCTCTTTCTTTTGCTAACCGCCGGATGTCAGTCCTTAACTTATCCATGGCATCCTTGAGTGACACTTTTCGCATGGTCTCTCAATTGCCTTGTGATGGTTGTTGAACTTCCTTTTCGGGAGTTTCCTTCATCTCAGTAGCACTTTCTTCAGACTCGAGCATCCTGACGAGACTTTTCTTCTCAGGACATTGTTTTGGCCTCAGCTCACCAGTAGTAGGTCGCCATACCATCCTTCTTGCAGCCGGAAGCCTAGGACTGGATGGTCTGTCGGCTGTGTGCTGGAAGGTGGTATCCTCCCTAATTTGCAGCCTTGATACGATAACAGGTGAGCCTCTTTCACTAGCTCGGACTTTCTTCTTCGAACTTTCTATGGCAGTGGCAGGCTCCACTTGTGGTCCGAGACGGGATTTAATTGGTACTCGGCCCATCCTTCTCAGAATCTCTGACACGGGACATCCTTCCTTCCTGGCCAATTTCTCGACTACTGCTCGCAATCGGGTAAGCGGTGAAGCCTTGCTCTTCTTCTTCATGCTATCACTGTAATATGCGGACTGAGGTAACGCAGCACCAATCCTTCTGGCATCTTCTTCATCAGATGCGACAGAGAGCAGGTGGAATCTACTTCCTTCTAACAGCGGTGAGTATTCTGGCAACAGCGGCAAGTATTCTGGCAGTTCTTCTTCTTTTTCTTCAGGGATTCCTTCAAGAAAGGTGGCTTCAGCTTCTCTGACTTTCCTGATCTTAGCAATCTTTCTGTTCTTATTCCTTCTCTGTGTCCGGGTTAAGGGTCTATACCTCGAACTGGACCCTATCTCGAAAACAGACGGTATTGCGAAAAAGTCCGAACCCTCTACGGTGATAGGCTCATAACCAACTTGGATTTCCTTTCCCTTCAGTTTGGAGGGAACAAGGGTAGGTGCAGTAATGACCAGACCGGTGGGGGTAGAGACAACAGTTCTGGGGACAGCAGCTAACTTCCTGCAAATGACAGTGTTTCTTTCAGTCGGGACCCTTTGCAGGGGAGGGAACTTCTGAGTTGACTTCAAGTTGAATTCAATCAGAAGTTTCTCAGTTTCAGAAACTTTGTCCGTAAGTGCGAAGAGAGTGACATCAGTGATCTTGACATCTGTATTTTTGAATCCTTGTCTGAAACAGATAACCCCTTTGTCAGGCAGCTCCTCCTTGTAGACAGCTAGGTCCAGTCCGTTGGTGAAGGAGAAAATTAGCTCTGGGGCAGTCATTTCTGCAGCGCAGATTTAGAATATCAGTCCCGAATTATGCTTCTTTTCGTTGTAAAGTTTAGGACGAAAAAGAAAGAGTCCGAACACATTTTTGTTTATCTTAGTGTATTTGTAATTTTTAAAAGGATTCATTCATCGAAAGAGTCGTTTATTAGAGGATTTGTTTATTAGGAATGGAATATTTAAGGGTATAGAAAAGGGTAAAGGATTCGATTTAGAATCATGAAGGAAGAGAAAGTCTTATGCAAGACTTCTCGACTCGAAGGATCGCTTCCTAAACTAACACCTATTGGGGGTCCACCCCAATTCAGAAAAGAGATAAAAGGATCTCGGAACCTCTCTGTTTAGGGGTGTCTAAACAGTGGCTCCTAAATCCGAGAGGAGTTGGCTATACTCGTTCAACAGAAATGAACGGTGTATTCCAACGGAAGAATGGTAGTTTTGGTCTACTATGGGCATGGACTCACTACCGATTTATGAAAGCAAAACCATCTGAACAGAATGGAGAGAGGAACTAGCCCCCAGTGGAGTCTCCAGAAGTTGTCGGCATATTTTTAGGTTATGTGTTTTGAAAGGGGGTCGCCTACAGAAATTGTCGGTGAATTTTCATATTTTAAATTTAATTTAAATATATATATAGTTTAAAAGATAACATTTGATTTTGAAAGTAATTTTAAGTTTAAAAGTTTTAAGATATGAAATCAAACCGATCTCACATCTCAAATAGTTTATATAAACGAGCACCGCACCACAAACCGTGTATCTCTCCCGAAGAATAGACACACTGCTTGATGATGGGGCTCGATTAAATAAACTAGGAGATTTGTGATATCCGTTTGGTCTGTGAACCAATTTTATAAGCCGACAAGTTCCCCTGCATAATATAAAGGAATTAAGCTGGGTTTATATTACCTGGGTTCTTAAAGTTCTCTATAAGGGCAAGCCCCTATAGTTAATTTCATCTTAAATGACGGGAATCATTTAAGAAAACTCTCGATAATGATTAGTGGTTTTTCTTTCAAGAATTTCAAAGTTTAAGGTTTTCAAAAGATTTTAGTTTTGGAATTTTCAATAGGGATTAGCTCAAATTTGGAACAGTTTATTTTAAGAGTCCAAAGGAAGAGAAGTAGGAGAAGTTGAGGATCCAAGAAGAATCTTGGCAACTTCCCACTTTATCCTATGGTTTGGCTTAGATTTGGGAATTTATATAATTTTACAATCCTGCCAATTTTATTTATTTAGGTCTTACATTTGTATGACATAATCATATAAATAACCTGGAAGATATGAGGGTTTATGTCGTACCGAACGACTACCGCGGAGTCCTAAGACCGGTTAGGGTTTAATTTACATAACATGATTATGCAAATGCCTAACAAAAGGGTTGAGGATTTATGTTGCATTAAGCAAACTACCTCGAAATCTTATGGCTTGGTTGTTTAAAACTAGGAAAGGTTTTGCTGAAGTAGACTCGGGTTTTGCTGATGACGATGGCCGTGCTGCCCACTATGCTCCAAGCTCCTTGTTGTTGCAGAGGTTTAGTTTTAGAAGTCATAAATCAAAGGATGAGAGAAGTGTTTTGCTTTAGAGAAAATCTTAAAATCCAAGTGTTTTTAATGTTTTAATTAAAACAAATCTTAAAGTTGGTTAAACATAACCGATTAAGATCCCACGGTTCCGTCATCCCGGCACCGTTATTTTCATCGAATTCACTTAGTCCAGATGAATTTGCTAAACTCAACTGAATGAGTTCCACACTTTCATTTAGACCGTGGAAAATCCCGTTAGCAACACGTGGTTTACATCATTCGAGGTATTCCCGATCATTCAACGAGACATTTTAATTTAGTTGTAGTTCTGTTGTTCTGTTTGTGATTAAATTTTGAGTTCTTTTATATTTTGAAATGTTGTGGGGGTGATTTTTATCTTGTAATGACTTTTAATTTAGTTTTGGTTTCAGTTTAGGGACTATCCTAAAGGTTTTGGTTTTCATGCAACAGTCTTGTTTATCATGCAAAAAAAAGTAAAGTACGGTGCATGTAAGTAAATTGCAATTAAATAAAAGCATACCCGGAGGGTCTTCCCGTCATCCCAAGCTGCACTTAAAACACATGTTAAGGCATTTAAATATTTCAACAAGTACCTAGGTAAAGCTAAGGGAAAGGTTTTGGTTGTCTACCAAAGTCCTAATCCTATAGCTAGTAATCTCCTATGACGTCTAGGTTTTTGTGTTTTATTAAGGATGATTTTCTTCACCAAAGAACAATTAAGTTCCATTGTTCTTATAAACATCCCATCATATTGAGGAAGTGTTTGGGACGAGTCCTAAACATCTTTTCAATACTTCTGGGATTATCTTAAGTCCAAGAGAATTTAATTATACAAGTGAATTAATCATCGAGGAGTTTAAGTTTTGTTCTCTTGCTCAGTGAACTAGAACATTTGAATATCCTATAAGTGATGTAACACTTCACTTGATACTTCATTTAGGAGTTATAATAATAAGAGCTTTCAGGGTAAGTTGGTTTGTTGAAAAATTTTAATCATTTTTAATTTAAAGCTTGAGTTAATGATTTAAAGTATTTTAATTTAACCATGAGGTTTTAATTAATAATTTTAAGTTTGAAATAGAGTTCAAATTATTTTAGATTTAATTCATAATGATTTAATTTAGGTTTGTTGTTAAATGATTTTGATTTAATTTAATTCAATTTAATTTTAATTCAATTTAATTTAATTTTAATTTAATTTGATTTTAATTTAATTTAATTTAATTTAATTTAATTTAATTTGATTTAATTTAATTTTAATTTAATTTTATTTAATTTTAATTTAATTTAATTTTAATTTTAGTTTTAATTTAATTTAATTTTAATTTCAATTTATTTTTAATCATAATTTAATTTAATTGAGTTTTAATTTAATTTTAATTTAAATTTAATTTAATTTTAATTTAATTTAATTTAATTTTAGTTTTAATTATTAATTGAGATTATTCTTTTAATAATTTTTTTTAATTAAGAATTAAGTATTATTGAAGTGATTTATTTAGGGATTTTTAAATTAAAGAATAAATGTCCTCTTAATAATATCCCTACTTTAATAATTCCAATTTCTATTATTCTTCCAAAATTTCAATTAATTAATTAATTAAAGTTTTATTTTAATTATACTTGAAATGGTTAATAGGTTTCTACCCTCAATCATTTAATTTTCAATCATCCAAAATCAGTTTAAAATCAAATATTTTACCCTCCCCTTTTGATTAATCCTAAAATTTTAATTAAGGGTTGAAATTTTTAATTACCTTTTTGCCCTTCAAGCTTAATAATTCTATAACTCACTAAATTAAGCTCAAATGAACTTGAAATTTTTATGTAACCTCACTCACATGTCAATTAAGACATTAGAGGAGAAAATGTGATTTTTTGTATTTAATTTATTTATGTAATTATTTTTAATGGAAAAATAGGGGTTTTCAAGGAAAATTCAATAACATGACCAAGGAAATGTTTCTATCCTTAAGAAAATTATGGGATGTTCCTAATGACTAGAGGACCATTTGGACCAATTTTGGGGATTTTTTTGAACTATATTTTATTTATTAGAATTATTTTGAGTTTTAGAGTATTAATTAATTTTAAAATAAAATTAAAGTTGAAAAATAGATTTTATATTTTTCTTAAATCTCTCTGACCTCAAGGAGTCCAGAGAAATAAATTTTATATTTTTATAATTTTTCTTTGATTTATTAGAATTATTTTAGGGAAAAGGTTGGAAAATACATTTTTTAATATTAAAAATTACATTAAGCCTTTAAAATTTAATATCTTGCCCTAGAGACTTAGGAAAAATATTTGGTTTGTTCCTAAATGATTAGAATTCAAAATGTGACATTTTGGTGATTTTTAATATTTTTATGATTTTTATTATTTTTCAATTATTAAAAAATTAAAATAATGATAAAAATCAACTTTTTTAGAAAATTATAATTTTAATTTTCCTAAGTTCCTCTGATATCAAAGAAGCTCCAAAACCTTTTTTTGTGAGTTTTTGAAAAGTATTTTGTGAGTTATGAATTTTTAAAGTTTAACTTTGGTTATGTGACTTAATTAATCCATTTAGTGGGGTTAAACATTTCCAATTGATTTCAAATTTTTATGCAATGTTCCTCTGATCCTAAAGATCAGTGCAGAATTGTTTTCAAGTTAATTAAATGTGTGGTTAACCCTAATTAATTAAAGTTCAATTTTGGGTATTTAGGCCAATTAGGGTTGTTCCAAGTGAATTAACTCAAAACCTATTTTTCCTAAGTTCCTCTGGTCATAAGAACATCACCAAATTTTCCTAGAATTTATTTCTCAACATGCTAATTATTGGAATTAAAATACTCAAAACAGTAACATGAACTTGGAAAATCAATAACTTCTCATAGGGATGGCCTCTGACTTTCAAAAATTCAGGGAATGTTCCCTAGGTCAGAGGCTTCAAAAGCCCTATGGTCTCATGCCATGGTGAATTGTCTATGCAAATGGAGAATTAAAATACAACAGAGAGTAAATAAATCATTAAAAATAAACTACTTGATGAAATAGCTTGATTTCTTTTCCACTTTATTCTGCTCTGTTCACTGAGCAAGAGGGTATTTTTATTTTATTTTTAGGATTTTTCTACACAAAGTTATGCATTTTTGAAGTTCTGGGTATTTAATAAATAGAAAAATAAACCTATTTTTCTACTTATCCACGCGGCGCCGCGTCAACCTCGGCGGCTCTAAAGGGGTGCGTGTCGCGCTGTGATTGGGCGCCACCATCTGAGTCAGCTGTCCCGGGGCCTGCCTTTCACGTAACATCTTCCGGTCCGACGCGATCCTAGCCGTCCATCCGATACACGCGCGATCCAACGGCTTCTGGTCATCGTCTACGACTGGTGTGCACCCGTGACCGTCCACACTAAAACCCTAAGAGCTCACTCGATTCTCAACGAATTTTTGTGTTCTTATGCTCTATGGATTCGTCTTGAAGAGACGAACACATCCATACCATAAACATGCATTGAAATCAATTCATATCAAATGGAGAATCTCCAGAAGCTCAGGAGAAAGCGAGACATCATACCTTTGCTCAGAGAAGTGAAGCTTCGATCTGAGAGTTGTGTCACGTTTGATTGGGTCCAAGCAAGCTCCAGATGAAGTCCCTTGGCCTGGTGAATTGCCTAGGTACAAAAGTGACCAAAGCCGATCACAAAGCTTGGAGCAGGAAGCAATGGCTAGCCTGGTGAAGGGGCTTTTGCTGGGAAACTTCTCCTCTTGGTCTAGTGAAGGTGTAGAGTCAATAAATTTGAGGATTGACACACTGTAGTGAAGTGTCCTAGTTTTGGGCTTGAATTTCAACTCTGAAATTGAGCTCACAGAGAGGAAATGACAGGGGGATTTCAGTGGAGATCAAGTTCTCCAGGTATGGGGGAGAGTCTGGAATGATTTTGGTAGAGTTTCTGTATGGTTTGTTTCAGAGTGCTCCCTTGGCCGAGAGGAGGTGGTGTTTAAATAGGGCTGGGCCGGAGGGCTTCCCGTGGAGGGTCGAAGGCTTGGATCAGCCGCTTAGATCAAGGGAAGAACGAGCCATGCCGACCATCGGGCATGGGGCAGCTCGACAAGGAGAATTTCAATGTTGGGCTCCTCCCAAGGTCTCGGCCATGGGGTTTTCCGGCGGCCGTGGTGGCCGGGCCGGCCAGTGGTCGTCACCATCTCGACTCGCGTGAGGGCAGAGCTTGGCAATGGTGAAGTCAATTGGAGTTGGCCATGAGTAAATGTGGTGAATTGAAATGGAATAGGTAAGGGGTGATTTTGGCTTGGCTTGGGTCAACCCTTGGTTTTGGGCTAGGTTCAGCATCCAAAGTTTGACCTTGGGCTGAGGGAGAATCATTTGGGTCGACTCGAATTGGGGTAGTGAAGTCCTTATCCATGGTGAGGTGGCTAAACATGGTTTAGTGTGTAGCATAAATAAGTTTAAAAAGGTTTAAGGGAGGTTTAAGAAAGAACCCCCTCTTCTTTCCATAAGTGGACTAATGATAAGTCAAAACCCCCATGGCTTCATGTGGCTTGAGAATGGCTTGTACATGGCTCACATTTGGCTTGGGAAAAGTCAAGTCAACTTTCATGGAAAAGGGTTTATGAAATTTTAAAAATTTTGGGGTTGTTTGATGGGATTTGTCATAATACCATCTTTGTTTGATTTTCATGATGGATTTAGCACTTAGGGAGTGATTTTAATTGAGTGAAGATGAGATGAAATTGTAGTGTGGGCTTTAGGATGGGTTTGGGCTTTTAAAATTGGTAAAGGTGGGCTTTTAGATTGGTTTAAGGGGATGGGCTTTTAAGTTTAAAAACAAATTGGTAAGTGGAAATTTTGTAGAGGATTGGGCTAAAGAAATGTTGGGTTTACTCTAGGGATGTGTCATGAGTGATTTGGAATCAATTTGAAGTGATTTGGAATCGAATCGAGTCTAATTTGGGTCTCTTTAGTGATAGGGTCAAAATAGGTCAAAATGGACTAACTTCGGCTAAGGTTGGGCTAATTTTGAAATTGATGTAAAATTAATGTTGAGAAATGTTTTTGGGAGTGTTTCAAAGAGGTTTCATCTTTGTTTGGGTTTTGATTTTGGGATTTGGGCTTATTTGGGTTAGATTTGGGTGTAGGCCCATTTAAGGGATTCTGGGTTTGGGTTGAATTTGAGTAGGGTTTGGGTCCAAATTTTAGGCAAATCATGTTAGTGTTTTGTTTGTGGGGATACTAGGAAGGTTTTAGAAAATATTTGGGTTAAATTGGGATTGAATTGGGTTGGTTTGGGCTAGGTTTGGGTCATGGGTCAAAATCGGGGCTTTAAGCTTAAAAATGAAATTGATTCAAATTCCAATCATATTGGGCTTTGATTTGGTCTAGAATTATATCGGGGATATTGGATTGAAGTTTAGACTTGAATTGGACCAAAATTGAGGTCAATTGGGGTGATTTGGTTTGACATTGGGTTCATTTGGGTTTAAAATGGGCTAAATTGGGGGGTTTTTGGTAAAAGTAGGGTAAATTGACAAAATTGGCCCATGATGTAGTTGAACAAAATGAAATTAGAAATATTTGGGATTTTTTAGAATTTTCTGGGAATTTTTGGAATTTTTTGATTTTTTGGGTCAAGAGGGGCATTTTGGTAATTTCGAGGGTATTGGGGGTACTTTTGAAAATTTTGGTATTTTTGGCTGTAAATGATCAATTTGATTGGTGGGGAAATTTTCAAGGTTAATTTTGGAAAAGTTTTGGGTTATTTGAAAATTTTGGTGGTTTTGAGTAATTTCAAGGGCTTTTAGTAGGTTTGGTGGGTTCGAGGCCCGGGGGTAAAAAATTGAAATTTTGGAAAAATGAAGATTAATCAAATTTGAGTAAAGTGGAATCACTTTGGTTGAGCCATGAAGCCATATTAAGCCCATAGGAGCCATGAGGGGACTCATTTGAGGCATTCACTATGTTGTTCCTAACCCTCTTACCAGTGGCCGAGGGGTTAAGGACCATCCATATGAATTATCCACGAGTCGAGAAATCAAGCTAGGCATGAATAGTTTTAGGATTTGGAATGTGTGTGAAAGTGTAATGTATGTGCAGTCATTTCTCACTGCACCAGTGCCACCTGTGGTGATCCTAAGGCCAAAGAGTCCTATGGGAACTCATCCTTTAAACCTCCACATTCGATCTCAACCCTCTAGGTGATTAGGGGTTTATAATCAAGCTTGTGGGGTTTGCAGGGAGTTAAGAAGTGGCTGAGCTTCTAAAGGGGTAGGTTCCATCTCTAGTCCTCTAAGATAGTCAAAGGAAAAGCCTAAGGCTAGATCCTAAGTACTAAAGAGAAAAGAGAAGACCTCATCAAGAATGAGGTCAACAAATGGACCCTCAATAGGTGTGGTGTGCTAACCAAGCACACCGCGCGTATTGGCGTTGAACGAAGAGATCAACAAAACCAACACAGTATGTCCAAGTGACAAACTTAGGACAAAGTAGAAAAATTTCCACCGGAGAGTATCGTGTACATTTCCAAGACTGGAGATCCCTGAACTCTCGCTGGGGAAAGGAAAAGGAGGTGAATTCCAAATCACAAGGTTTGGAGAATTTCGATTTAGATTTCGTTTCATTTCATGTTCAAGTTTTGATGTGTAAATTTAGATTGAGGTTTGATTTAAAATCAATTTGAGGAAATTTTAATTTGAAATGAGAATTGAAACCCGAGTTTCAACCTCGGGATTGCGAAGAGAATTGGAATTTAGGTAAAGACCTCTGAGTAAGCATCCGAGCTCAAGTGTCGATTGAAAAGGATGAGAATCAGAATTTAGGTACTGATCTCGAAAGGGATGAGAATTGAAATTTAAGTATCAATCTTGAATGAGAGTCGAAATTTAGATATCAACCTCGAAAAGAATGAGAATCAGAATTTAGGTACTGACCTCGGAGTGAGAACTGGAATATAAGTACCAGTCTCAAAAATGAGAATTGAAATTTAAGTATCAATTCGAAAGAGAATCAAAATTTAGGTATCAATCTCGAAGGAAGAGAACTGAAATTTAGGTACTCGTCTTCGGAATTTAGAATTGAAATTTAGGTATCAATTCGAATGAGAATCGAAATGTAGGTATCGATCTCGAAATGAGAACTGGAATGTAGGTACCAGTCTCGTAGATTTTGAATTGAAATGTAGGTATCAATTAAGATGAGAATCAAAATGTAGGTATCGATCTCGAAATGAGAACTGGAATGTCGGTACCAGTCTCGGAAATTTTGAATTGAAATGTAGGCATCAATTCAGATGAGAATCGAAATGTTGGTATCGATCTCGAAATGAGAACTGGAATGTAGGTACCAGTATCAGAAATTTTGAATTGAAATGTAGGTATCAATTCAAATGAGAATCGAAATGTAGGTATCAATCTAGAAATGAGAACTAGAATGTAGGTACCAGTCTCGGAAATTTTGAATCGAAATGTACTGTGGAGATTTGGATTTAGCGGGAAATTGAAATGAGATGTGAAAGTGTTCCACATCCCACGAGACTCAATCAAAGTTTGATTTTTTTTTTGGTGAAGGGTATGAATCCGTGCCATTAGAACCAAATCGAAAATTTTTCGTGGTTCTGAAATCATCCCGAGAGAGGGGTTCAAAGGAGTTCTGAAGTAGATCTTGATTTAAAGAAGCATTGGAGGATTCGAAAAGATGGATTTAGACTGGAATTCAATCTGAGATTTAGATTCGTTTTGTTTGTCCTTTAACGATCTGATTTGATTTTTTTTAATTTGTTGTTTATTTAGTGTTCATGTGAATTTGAAGTTTATTTTACTATTTAGATCTTTAGAAAAAGTTCTCATTTATTTTCTTTTCTCTTCGTTCTTTGCTCAAAGTTCGTTTAACTCTAAAGGCGTTTCCCTACCAATTTGCAAAAAAGAGGTGAAGGGAAAATATGACGTAGTCATTTTCATTCCAACTTTCTGAAAGTACATCATACAACTTGATCTAGTCATGATGACATTTTCCTCATAAATTTCTTGTCTCGTACAATCCATGTAAATTCAAAACGGACTGTGTAAACTTCTTGTTGATGTATCCAAAAGCGTCTGTCAAAAATCCATGTCTGAATAGTAAGAAACATGGGTAATAACATCACCTTCCAAGTCACCCTTGGCAGGAATGCCGCATGGATGTGCATTGGAGGTGAGCTATTTCCCGTGTAACTCACAACTCGTAGGGCCGGAGATTCTCCAATTCTGGATCTGGCTGGAAGTGGTAAGGCGCCTTTCTGTCGTCCATCCTTCTAAAAGTGACAGAAATCCGCTCCACTGGCACTCCCGGTATACAATGTTTTGCAATGTCTCGCTCCATTTCCTTTTAATATCATGACGGAACCTACCGGAAGTGGTATTTCCACCGGCCCTAGGAACTTACCCGGGCCTCGCTATCCGGAGGTCGATCCGAACATGATATTGCATTGGTCGACGAACGAAATCGTGCAGTGAAGTGTCCGACAAAGTCATGGCGGTCTATGTGTGGAGGTATGCAATCACCCTTCCGATAAATGTCGATGATGCAATTGTTGGGAATGCAGTCTGCTGGCAGTACCCTCCACGTTATCATTATTTTCACCATTCTTTTAATTATCCTCAGCATTGGATCCACCTCACTGCGACGAAGTATCCTTGGTGGATTTCCTTTTCTGTCCTCTGCGAAGTTATACCAACATTCGCATTGTATTGTGGCTCTTCCTTTCCCTAGCGTCCATCTTCGGGGTTCTGGATAAGTCTTTTCCCTCAGACGGCTTGCTCGACCCATCTTCTGAAGTTCTAAGATGCAATCCACAATCTGTTGTTGCTCGTACTCTGAGAATACACCTGTGTGTAACTCGAGGCCTTCCAAAATGTTGATTCTCTTGCCTCTAATCCTTTCAAAGTATTCGAAAGTCTTCTTCTCAACATTTTGCATTCTTTCTAGTTCATATTCTGGGATGATCTGCAAGTGATGAGGCCTAGTAACGCATCGCGGGATGTATGGCTCAATCCCGTCACGTTCTCCCCGCATACCTCGCTCCTCGAGGATTGTCTCCGTCAGGACATCCTCCGGGTTGCTTCCGCAACAAGGTTCTTCAGATCTGGTATCTCTGTCCGGCGTCGAGGCACTGACTCTATTTCTGTTCTTCTTGGCACTTCTTCGATTTTTTCTGATTTTCTTGGCGTCAACTTTCTTCTTTCCGGCTCCCGACGAACCGTATCATTCAAGTGTGTGTGCCGACAAAGCGAGCCGTTTCCTCGTGTTGATCCGTCGCTAGTTTAGTCAACATCTTGCGGATACGGCGATTCTTATTCCTTCTTTGGGTAGCATTGAGAGTAGCTCTCCTTACCCCTTAAATTTCTGCGGGCGCGGTGCCGACGAGCCTTCCCTCCGCCGCGGTAACTACGTACTTGATTTTCTTGTTCTCCTCGATGTTTGTCTTTCTTTTCTTGTGGCTGGATTGGTGGCTTGGGCCACCCATCTTCATCACTGTCTGGCTGTGAAGCTCTTCTCGGTCCACTGGGACCCAATCATTTTCTTCGTACTGTAGGATGGCTGGTGTGAAGTCAGAATCAATTTCTATCACTGCTCCATCCTTCACCCTCTCTTCATCGAGTGTGAGACTCACACCATTTTTAAAGTTTAGGACCAACCGCCCGTTTGACATTTCCCTACGGAAAAGATAAGGAAAGGATCAGGGGCTGTGCTAAGAACAAGAACAATAAGAAAATATTTATTACTGAAGATTCTTATTCTCTTATTTTGATTTTTTAAGGAAAGTAGGAAAAGATGAAGAAATATAAGGAACAAGATTTGATTCGAACGGAAGGGAAAAACTTCATTATTATGATTTCACATATTTTATTTTTAGTACATATTTTTTTGTTAATGATTTTTCTTTCGTCATCCATTTTTTTATGTTTTTGGGTTCGGACCCGATCACAAGTGGCTACTTTCACCCGTGTTTCTAGGGATGAGAATTCATTCCTTCGAAACATCGAAGTTGCGTTGTACTTCTTCAAATATCGTCCGTTGATTGGAAGCATTTGTCGTTCTCCTTGGCAGTTCACAAGTTGGTAGGAGCCTCCTGAGTAGACTATCTCGACCACAAATGGCCCTTCCCAAGTCGGTTCAAATTTACCACCTATCTTGCGGTGTGCCAGAATAGGTCTTCTGAGAACAAGAACTAAGTCACTGACTTTGAATGTCCCGGACGGACCACGGCTTATCAAGGGCCTCGATCATCTTAGCTTGTGCACAGCTCCAAATTTTATCGCGCCGCAAGTCTTTTCCCTTCCAAGCTTTCCAGCTTCTTCCAGCCGTAATCTTGTATTTTCTTCCGTAGTAATCTTGTTTGCGATCGCGATTCCGAGTGATGGGAGCCGGACTTCCAATGGTAACACCGCCTCGTACCCGTACACTAAAGCGTAAGGCATGGATCGAGTAGGAGTCCTAAAAGTTGTCCCGTAGGCCCATAAGGCTTCTAACAACTTCTCGTGCCAATTTATCTTGTTGTCGTCCAAAGTTTTCTTCAGGATTTGAACGAGAGTTTTATTAAAAGCCTCGGCCAAGTCGTTTGCTCTTGGGTAATTGATCGTTGAGTATTGCCAATCGATCCCGTGTCTTCTAACAAAATTGTTGACCTTTGTACTTTTGAATGCTGACCCATTATCTGAAATGATTCTGTGCGGTACCCCAAAACGGTAGACAACTTGACTTTTGAAAAACTGTAGCACGTGATGTTCCTTTACTTCTCTGAGTGGAACTGCTTCTGCCAATTTAGAAAAGTAGTCTGTAGCTGCAAGGATGAAGCGATGTCCTCTTGAAGAAGGTGGTTCTATCGGAGCCACTATATCTGTGCCCCAACACTCAAACGGCCACGACGCGATTGTCGGATGTAGCACATTTGGAGGTTGGTGTAGGACTACTCCATGCACTTGGCATTGATGACAGCTCTTGGTGATCTTCATACAGTCGATCATCATTGAGGGCAAGTAGTACCCTAGTCTTTTAATTTTCATTTTCATTTTCGGACCCGACAGATGAGCGCCACGGAGTCCTGAGTGTACCTCTTTGACAATTTCACGAGCCTCGGACCCGCTCAGGCATCTTAACCACATCTGATCAAAAGACCTTCTGTATAATGTATTGTTTATTAATGCGTAAGACAGAGTTCTTTTCCTGATTTGATGGGCTAACGATTTATCGTCTAGTAATTTCCCTGTTTGCAGGTAGTCTATTAGTGGTTGACGCCGATCTTCTGTAACATCTGTTACTGCTGTAACTGATTCCTATGATTTTTCTAATTTCTGTATCATATCCATTTCGAGCTGCGATAGAACTTGTCGTCCCTGAACTGACACTTCAACTGACTCATCTTGTAAGCAGGCAAATTCCTTTGCAAGCCGAGCTAGCGCATTTGCGAGAGCATTTTCTTTTCTGGGGATCTTGTAGATCTTTACATTCGAAATATGTTCCAACAGTTTCATGGCATACTGAAAGTACTGCTCGAGTCTTGGCTTTAAAATTCTGTTTTGTCCAGCGACCTGTTGAATGACCAACTGAGAGTCTCCGTAGATGTTGATGTTCGTTATTCCCATTTGAATGGTTAGTTTTAGTCCTGATATGAGGGCTTCGTATTCTGCCTCGTTGTTTGTGCGTGGTTCTGTTAAGTGGTAGGAATATCTTAACATCCCCCGCTCCTGTGTTATAAAGATTAGTCCGATTCCTGCCTTACCAGGCCCTATCGTTTGCAATTCTTTGTTCTTCTGTGCTGAGGACGCTCCGTCGAAGTATAGTTCCCAACGTCGATCATCAGAATCTTCTAGGCTCATTATCTATTCGTCAGGTAAGTCGTCATCGAGAGGCTAATCTGCCGGTAACGGGTGTAATGCAAGGAAGTCAGCTAGTATATGTCCCTTTATGGCGTGAAGAGGAACGAAAGTTATGTCGAATTGCAATAGTATCATTGACCACCTGGCAAGTCTGCCAGAAAGTGTCGGTCGGGTCATCAAATATTGCAATGGATTAATTCTAGAAATAAGGTTGACCTTATGAGAAAGCATGTAATGCCTGAGCTTCTGAGCGTCGAAGATCAGGGCCAAACAATGCTTCTCAATTGAAAGATACTTCACCTCCGTCAGAATTAGTCGACGGCTTAAGTAGTAGAGAGCATTTTCTTTTCTGTCATCATTGACCTGGGCTAGCAGGGCTCCAAGGGAGTCGTCTAAAGCCGCGATATAAAGTATCAACGGTCTACCCGAGACTGGGGCTGCTAAGACAGGAGGTGTCATTAAGTATCGTTTGATGTCATCGAAGGCATGTTGACTTTTGGAGTCCCAAGTAAACTTGGCATCCTTCTTAACCAAAGCAGAAAAAGGCTGACACCTTCCTGAAAAATACGATATAAAGCATCGAAGATATGCCAACTTTCCTTGAAAGGATCGTAGCTGTTTCAAGGTTTTAGGAGGTGGCATTTCTAGGATAGCTTTAATCTTTTCCGGATCGATTTCAATCCCGCGATGTCGGACAACAAATCCTAAGAATTTCCTGGAGGTGACGCCGAAGGCGCATTTTAAGGGATTCATCTTAAGGTTGTATTGCCTTAGTCGCTCGAAAACAATTCTCAAATCATACAGGTGATCTTCCTTCAGTTTTCTTTTGATGACCACATCGTCCACGTGGTGAGTAATCGTTGAACTAGAACTTCAGGTTCTTCGTCGTCTCGCATTTCTTTTTCTTCATTTGGTATGGTATTTCTTGAAAAGATTGTTTTCTTTGGGGGCACGTAGTAAGCCGCATCTTCATGAATTCCAATCTCGTGTACGGAGAATGGTTGCAAGTCACCTTTGATACATTGTTCCCCTCCTTCGTAATACTTTATGCATTGGTGCAGAGACGACGGTACCATCCGGTTTTCATGGATCCACGGTCGACCCAGTAGGGCGTTGAACGATGTCTCAGAATCAATTATGTGGAATTTTGCGGTTGTCTTTACTAAATCACCGGTCTTCATTAGTAGTGTTATTGATCTAAGAGCTCTTTCTCCTTTTTGATTGAAGCCTCTTAATAGCATATTGTCTGCTTCAAGTTTGCGAGCATCAATTTCCAAATATGCTAGCGTCCAAAGGTTCATTATGTTGATTGATGCTCCCGGATCAACCAACACTCTAGAGAGCATAAACTTTCCAATAGTGACTAAAATGTATAACGGTCGGTTGTGATCTGTTGTTCCCAGTAATGGATCATTGTCCGTGAAGGTAACACCTCGCTGTTCTTTTAACGAGCAAACCTCGTCAAAGGAATTACCGGTCATTTGAGCTAAACAGATCTCTGGATCAAGTAAAGCTTTGATCAGAGCCTCCCTCATCTCCTTTGACAGGATCAGAGCTTCGTATATGCTTAGTTTGGCTGGTAGCTTCCTAAGATGGGCTAGCACATTATAGTCCACTTTATTACTATGTTCCTTGGTTTCTTCATGAATGGGCAGTTCCTCTGCTGGGGTTGGCTCTTCCTGAGCAACCACCTGCTTACCTTTATCCTTCGGACCCATTCTCGGGGGCAGAACTTTTCCACTTCTTAAATTTACTTCAGTTATTTCTTCTGAATTTGGTGTTGAATCTGCCGGTGTATCCTCTTGAATTGGAACAACTGGCTTTTCTGAAGTTACTTCGGTATCTGATGGTTCTAATTCTATCGTGATCGGAGCCCCTCGGAATTCACAAATGGACTCGTTGCTTGACGAGCTTTCGTAGCCTCCCTTGTAAACATCTTCTTCGTCACGGTCATCGAGGTTGTGTATGATTTGAGAATCATTATCCGTATTGGGATCGAGATCCGGATTAAGTCGGTTGTCGCTAGTTACATAATCATTATAAACAGTCAAAATGTATCCAACGCCATAACCCTTATCATTATAAGATCCCGCAGGGGCGAGCAGATAATCATACAGAGTCAGGAGTTCGAGGGATTTCTCCCCCGAATCAGAAATAATAATCCTAGGATAAGCAACCCCTAGTCTACCCTTCGGAGCCTCGGTCTTCTTTTCTTCCACGATCTTCTCCTCATTCTGGGGATGTTCTTCAATTGCAAGTGATAGTGTCGGCTCGACAAGTCTCAAACTCTGAGTTGAAGTACGTACCGAAGTGGCCTGGATGTGATCCAAAATTTTCTTTGATGATTTTGTCCAGACAGTACTCCATCCATCATCAGTCATGTAAGGGTCTATCGGAACAATGGGATCCGTTGAAATAACATTGACGAAACCTCCCTTCTGAGTTTCCTTCATGTATTCCTTTGGGATCGTTATGTTCTCTTTTCAGAGATTGTCATCAAGCCAAGTCTTGAAAGTGATGCAATCCTCTATCTTATGTCCGAGCATCCAGTGGTAAGGGCAATAGTTTGGATGATCTTTCTTATTGACTTCTTCCAGCTTCTTGGGCTCTGGCAACTGAAAATCTGGTGTTTTCATTAAGTTGCGTAACATCTTCGCTATCGCTTCGACTTTGAATGGATATTTTTTATTTATAAGTTCTCTTAAGGTACGCGATGAACGAGGCGGTTGTTCATAATGCTAAGATGACTGATAGCTCGGACGAGGTTGCTGATAAGTCTATTGTGGTGGTTGATAACTAGGCTGTGGCCGCTCTGACTATATCTGAACCGGCTGCTTGCCCTTATCTACTATCGCGACAATTCCGGATTTCTTTTCAAATATTTTCACAGGTTTCTGCTTATTGTTCTTGTTCGCGAAACTTAATTGTTTTGCCTCTTCTTGCAAGCTCCCGGCCTTCCTAAGCAACTTCTCGAAAGTCTTAATTGTAAATCCTTTAAGGAGAAGTGCTATCGGGCCATGGATACTCTTAAGCGAGATGCCTCATCGCATGTTGTTCTCGAAGCCGTGGTTCACACTTCATGCTTAAGTTTCTCCATCGAAGTATGTAATTCACTAAAGCATCGTTCGGCTTTTGCTGCTCCACCAGTAGATCACCAATAGTGATGTGGTGCTGAGCTCCATCAAATTGTTTAACGAAGAGATTCTCCATTTCTGAAAAAGTCTTCACTGAGCTGTTCGACAATTCTGTGTACCAGTCGAAGGCAATCCATGATAAGCTGCTGACGAACTGTCAGAAGAGAAAAGCGTCGCTCCCACCGGCATTGCAGCAACTAGCACGAAAATGTGCAACATGTTGCCGGGGGTTTCCTGTTCCATCAAAAGTCTTAAATAGAGGTGGTACAAAGCCTTTTGAGTATTGGACTGCATCGAACTCTTCAGGGTAAGGTCTACCGTCTGAATAGATGCTCCACTCTTTGATTGTGCTAGGGCCTCTCGCACCCGCTGTTCTACCATGTTTTTAATATCCTTTTCTGGAATCATGCTTTGTGTAGAATCATTCTTTGGTTGCTCGTCCCCATTGACAGATGTGATCTCATTCCTCCATCCGCAAAATGGATGATCTCTTGGGGTGTCTCTTTCTGATGCTGGGCCTGACTCTGGAGAGTGGCTAAGGCAGCAGCCATCTCTTCCATCCTCTTTGCCATTTGGGAAATTGTGTCATCTCTCTCCCAAATCTGTGCTCTTAGCACCTCTGGTTCATCTCTTTCCGTAGCGGCCGGAGCACCTTGCGAAGCTGACGATGCTCGTGTTTCAACCATGTTGATCTCAAAGATACTCCTCATCCATGAACTCTGATGAGTCAACTTCATCTCATAGTTCTTCTTCTCTTTCTTTTGCTAACTGACGGATGTCAGTCCTTAACTTATCCATGGCACCCTCGAGTGGCCCTTTTCGCACGGTCTCGCAATTGCCTTGTGATGGTTGTTGAACTTCCTTTTCGGGAGTTTCCTTCATCTCAGTAGCACTTTCTTCAGACTCGAGCATCCTGACGAGACTTTTCTTCTCAAGACATTGTTTTGGCCTCAGCTAACTAGTAGTAGGTCGCCATACCATCCTTCTTGTAGCCGGAAGCCTAGGATCGGATGGTCTGTCTGGCTATGTGCCGGAGGGTGGTATCCTCCCTAATTTGCGTACCTGATACGATAACAGGTGAGCCTCTTTCACTAGCTCGGACTTTCTTCTTCGGTCTTTCTATGGCAGTGGCAGGCTCCACTCGTGTTCCGAGGCGGGATTTAATTGGTACTCGTCCCATCCTTCTTAGAATCTCTGACACAGGACATCCTTCCTTCCTGGCCAATTTCTCGACTACCGTTCGTAATCGGGTAAGTGGTGTAGCCTTGCTCTTCTTCTTCATGTTATCACTGTAATATGCGGGCTGAGGTAACGCAGCACCAATCCTTCTGGCATCTTCCTCGTCAGATGCGGCAGAGAGCAGGTGGAATCTACTTCCTTCTAACAGTTGTGAGTATTCTGGCAACAACGACAAGTATTCTGGCACTTCTTCTTCTTTTTCTTTAGGGATTCCTTCAAGAAAGGCGGCTTCAGCTTCACTGACTTTCCTGATCTTAGCAATCTTTCTGTTCTTATTCCTTCTCTGTGTCTGGGTTAAGGGTCTATACCTCGAACTAGACCCTATCTCGAAAACAGACGGTATTGCGGAAAAGTCCGAACCCTCCACGGTGATAGGCTCACAACCAACTTGGATTTCCTTTCCCTTTAGCTTGGAGGGAACAAGGGTAGGTGCAAGAATGACCGGACCGGTGGGGGTAGAGATACCGGTCTCGGGGACAGCAGACTAACTTCCCGCGAATGACGGTGTTTCTTTCGACGGGACCCTTTGCGTAGGAGGGAACTCCCGAGTTGATTTTAAGTTGAATTCATTCGGAGGTTTCTCGACTTCGTACACTTTGTTCGTAAGTGCGAAGAGAGTGACATCAGTGATCTTGACATCTGTATTTTTGAATCCTTGTCTGAAACGGATAACCCCATTGTCAGGCGCCTCCTCCTTGTAGACAACTAGGTCCAGTCCGTTGGTGAAGGAGAAAATTAGCTTTGGGGCAGTCATTTCTACAGGGCAGATTTAGAATATCAGTACCGAATTATGCTTCTTTTCACTGTAAAGTTTAGGATGAAAAAGAAAGAGTCCGAACATATTTTCATTTATCTTAGTGTATTTGTGATTTTTAAAAGGATTCATTCATCGAAAGAGTCGTTTATTAGAGGATTTGTTTATTAGGAATGGAATATTTAAGGGTATAGAAAAGGGTAAAGGATTCGATTTAGAATCAGGAAGGAAGAGAAAGTCTTATGTAAGACTTCTCGACTCGAAGGATCGCTTCCTAAACTAACACCTATTGGGGGTCCACCCCACCTCAGAAAAGAGGTAAAAGGATCTCAAACCTCTTTGTTTAGGGGTGTCTAAACAGTGGCTCCTAAATCCGAGAGGAGTTGGCTATACTCGTTCAAGACAGAAATGAATGGTGTATTCCAAAGGAAGAGTGGTAGTTTTGGTCCACTAGGGGCATGGATTCACTACCGATTTATGAAAGCAAAACCATCTGAACAGAATGGAGAGAGGAACTAGTCCCCAGCAGAGTCGCCAGAAGTTGTCGGCATATTTTTAGGTTATGTGTTTTGAAAAGGGGGTCACCTACAGAAATTGTCGGTGAATTTTCATATTTGAAATTTAATTTAAATATATATATAGTTTAAAAGATAACATTTAATTTTGAAAGTAATTTTAAGTTTAAAAGTTTTAAGATATGAAATCAAACCGATCTCACATCCCAAATAGTTTATATAAACGAGCACCGCACCACAAACCGTGTATCTATCCCGAAGAATAGACACTATCGCTCGATGATGGGGCTCGATTAAATAAACTAGAAGATTTGTGACATCCATTTGGTCTGCGAACCAATTTTATAAGCCGACAAGTTCCCCTGCTTAATATAAAGGAATTAAGCTGGGTTTATATTACCTGGGTTCTTAAAGTTCCCTATATGGGCAAGCCCCTATAATTAATTACATCTTAAATGATGAGAATCATTTAAGAAAACTCTAGATAATGATTAGTGGTTTTGCTTTTAAGAATTTCAAAGTTTAAGGTTTTCAAAGGATTTTAGTTTTGGAATTTTCAATAGGGATTAGCTCAAATTTGGAACAGTTTATTTTAAGAGTCCAAAGGAAGAGAAGTAGGAGAAGTTAAGGATCCAAGAAGAATCTTGGCAACTTCCCACATTATCCTATGGTTTGGCTTAGATTTGCGAATTTATTTAATGTTGTAATCCTGCCAATTTTAATTATTTAGTCTTACATTTGTATGACATAATCATATAAATAACCTGAAAGATATGAGGGTTTATGTCGTACCGAACGACTACTGCGGAGTCCTAAGACCTAAGTTAGGGTTTAATTTACATAACATGATTATGCAAATGCCTAACAAAAGGGTTCGGGATTTATGTTGCATTAAGCAAACTACCTCGAAATCCTATGGCTTGGTTGTTTAAAACTAGGAAAGGTTTCTGTCGAAGTAGACTCGAGTTTTGTCGATGACGATGACCGTGTCGCCCACTATGCTCCAAGCTCCTTGTTCTTGCAGAGGTTTAGTTTTAGAAGTCATAAATCAAAGGATGAGAGAAGTGTTTTGGTTTAGAGAAAATCTTAAAATCCAAGTGTTTTTAATGTTTTAATTAAAACAAATCTTAAAGTTGGTTAAACAGAACCGATTAAGATCCCACGGTTCCGTCATCCCGACACCGTTATTTTCATCGAATTCACTTAGTCCAGATGAATTTGCTAAACTCAACTGAATGAGTTCCACACTTTCATTTAGACCGTGGGAAATCCCGTTAGCAACACGTGGGTTACATCATCCGAGGTATTCCCGATCATTAAACGAGACATTGTAATTTAGTTGTAGTTGTAGTTCTGTTGTTCTGTTTGTGATTAAATTTTGAGTTGTTTATATTTTGAAATGTTGTAGCGGTGATTTTTATCTTGTAAATAACTTTTAATTTAGTTTTGGTTTCAGTTTAGGGACTATCCTAAAGGTTTTGGTTTTCATGCAACAGTCTTGTTTATCATGCAAAAAAAAGTAAAGTACGGTGCATGTAAGTAAATTGCAATTAAATAAAAGCGTACCCGGAGGGTCTTCCCGTCATCCCAAGCTGCACTTAAAACAAATGTTAAGGCATTTAAATATTTCAACAAGTACCTAGGTAAAGCTAAGGGAAAGGTTTTGGTTGTCTACCAAAGTCCTAATCCTATAGCTAGTCATCTCCTATGACGTCTAGGTTTTTGTGTTTTATTAAGGATGATTTTCTTCACCAAAGAACAATTAAGTTCGATTGTTCTTATAAACATCCCATCATATTGAGTAAGTGTTTGGGATGAGTCCTAAACATCTTTTCAATACTTCTGGGATTATCTTAAGTCCAAGAGAATTTAATTATACAAGAGAATTAATCATCAAGGAGTTTAAGTTTTGTTCTCTCGCTCGATGAACTAGTAACATCTGAATATTCTATAAGTGAAGTTACACTTCACTTGATACTTCATTTAGGAGTTATAATAATAAGAGCTTTAAGGGTAAGTTGGTTTGTTGAAAAATTTTAATCATTTTTAATTTAAAGCTTGAGTTAATGATTTAAGGTATTTTAATTTAACCATGAGGTTTTAATTAATAATTTTAAGTTTGAAATAGAGTTCAAATTATTTTAGATTTAATTCTTAATGATTTTATTTAGGTTTGTTGTTAAATGATTTTGATTTAATTTAATTCAATTTAATTTTAATTCAATTTAATTTAATTTTAATTTAATTTGATTTGATTTTAATTTAATTTAATTTAATTTGATTTAATTTAATTTTAATTTAATTTAATTTTAATTTAATTTTAAGTTAATTTAATTTTAATTTTAGTTTGATTTAATTTTAGTTTTAATTTAATTTAATTTTAATTTAATTTTAATTTCAATTTATTTTTAATCTTAATTTAATTTAATTTAGTTTTAATTTAATTTTAATTTTAATTTAATTTAATTTTAATTTAATTTAATTTAATTTAATTTTAATTATTAATTGAGATTATTCTTTTAATAATTTTTTTAATTAAGAATTAAGTATTATTGAAGTGATTTATTTAGGGATTTTTAAATTAAAGAATAAATGTCCTCTTAATAATATCCCTACTTTAATAACTCCAATTTCTATTATTCTTCTAAAATTTCAATTAATTAATTAATTAAAGTTTTATTTTAATTATACTTGAAATGGTTAGTAGGTTTCTACCCTCAATCATTTAAGTTTCAATCATCCAAAATCAGTTTAAAATCAAATATTTTACCCTCCCCTTTTGATTAATCCTAAAATTTTAATTAAGGGTTGAAATTTTTAATAACTTTTTTGCCCTTCAAGCTTAATAATTCTATAACTCACTAAATTAAGCTCAAATAAACTTGAGATTTTTATGTAACCTCACTCACATGTCAATTATGACATTAGAGGAGAAAATGTGATTTTTCTGTATTTAATTTATTTATGTAATTATTTTTAATGGAAAAATAGGGGTTTTCAAGGAAAATTCAATAACATGACCAAGGAAATGTTTCTATCCTTAGGAAAATTTTGAGATATTTCTAATGATCAGAGGACCATTTGGACTAATTTTGGGGATTTTTTTGAATTATATTTTATTTATAAGAATTATTTTGATTTTTGGAGTATTAATTAATTTTAAAATAAAATTAAAGTTGAAAAATGGATTTTATAATTTTCTTAAATCTCTCTGACGTTAACGAGCCCAGAGAAATAAATTTTATATTTTTCTGATTTTAATTTGATTTATTAGAATTATTTTAGTGAAAAGGTTAGAAAATACATTTTTTAATATTAAAAATTACATTAAGCCTTTAAAATTCAATATCTTACCCTAGAGACTTAGGAAAAAAATTTGGTTTGTTCCTAAATTATTATAATTCAAAATGTGACATTTTAGTGATTTTTAATATTTTTATGATTTTTATTATTTTTTAATTATTAAAATATTAAAATAATGATAAAAATCAAGTTTTTTAGAAAATTACAATTTTAATTTTCTTAAGTTTCTCTGATATCAGAAAAGCTCCAAAACCATTTTTATGAATTTTTGAAAAGTATTTTGTGAGTTATGAATTTTTAAAGTTTAACTTTGGTTATGTGACTTAATTAATCCATTTAGTGGGGTTAAACATTTCCAATTGATTTCAAATTTTTATGCGATGTTCCTCTGATCCTAAAGATCAGTGGAGAATTGTTTTCAAGTCAATTTAATGTGTGGTTAACCCTAATTAATTAAAGTTCAATTTTAGGTATTTAGGCCAATTAGGGTTGTTCCAAGTGAATTAACTCAAAACCTATTTTTCCTAAGTTCCTCTGGTCATAAGAAACGTCACTAAATTTTTCTAGAATTTATTTCTTAACATGCTAATTATTGGAATTAAAATACTCAAAACAAGTAACATGAACTTGGAAAATCAATAACTTCTCATAGGGATGGCCTCCGACTTTGGAAAATTCAGGGAATGTTCCCTAGGTCGTAGGCTTCGAAGACCTATGGTCTCATGCCATGGTGAATTGTCTATGCAAATGGAGAACTAAAATACCACAGAGAGTAAATAAATCATTAAAAATAAACAACTTGATGAAATAACTTGATTTCTTTTCCACATTATTCTCCTCTGTTCAGTGAGCAAGAGGGTATTTTTATTTTATTTTTAGGATTTTTCTACACAAAGTTTTGAATTTTTGAAGTTTTGGGTATTTAATAAATAGAAAAATAACCCTATTTTTCTATTTATCCACGCGGCGCCGCGTCAACCTCGGCGGCTCTGAAGGGGTGCATGTCGCGCTGTGATTGGGCGCCTCCATTTGAGTCAGCTGTCCCGAGGCCCGCCTTTCACGTAACATCTTCTGGTCCGACGCGATCCGATCCGTCCATCCAATACACGCGCGATCCAACGGCTCCTGGTCATCGTCTACGACTGGTGTGCACCCGTGATCGTCCACACTAAAACCCTAAGAACTTAGTCGATTCTCAACTGATTTTTGTGTTCTTATGCTCTATGGATTCGTCTTGAAGAGACGAACACATCCACATGGTAAACATGCATTGAAATCGATTCATATTAAATGGAGAATCTCCAGAAGCTCAAGAGGAAGAGAGAGCTCATACCTTTGCTCAGAGAAGTGAAGCTTCGATCTGAGAGTTGTGTCACGTTCGATTGGGTTCAAGCAAGCTCCAGATGAAGTCCCTCGGCTCGGTGAATTTCCTAGGTATAAAAGTGACCAGCAGCTCGATCACAAAGCTTGGAGGCCGGAAGCAATGGCCGGCCCGGTGAGGGGGCTTTTACTGCGAAACTTCTCCTCTTGGTCTGGTGAAGGTGTAGAGTCAATCAATTTGAGGATTGACTCACTGTGGTGAAGTGTCCTAGTTTTGGGCTTGAATTTCAACTCTGAAATTGAGCTCACAGAGAGGAAATGACAGGGGGATTTCAGTGGAGCTCAAGTTCTCCAAGTGTGGGGGAGAGTCTGGAATAATTTTAGCAGAGTTTCTGTATGGTTTGTTTCAGTGCCCCCCTTGGCCGAGAGGAGGTGGTGTTTAAATAGGGCTGGCTAGAGGGTTTCCCAGGGAGGGTTGAAGGCTTGAATCAGCTGCTTAGATCAAGGGAAGAACAGCCTTGGCAGCCATTGGGCATGGGCCAGCTCAGCAAGGGAGAATTTTAATGTTGGGCTCCTCCCAAGGTCTCGGCCATGGGGTTTTCCGGCGGCTGTGGTGGCTGGCCGACCAGGGTCGAGTCACCATCTCGACCGGCGAGGGCGGGGCTTGGCAATGGTGAAGTCAATCGGAGTTGGCCATGTGTAAATGTGGTGAATTGAAATGGAATGGGCAAGGGGTGATTTTGGCTTGACTTGGGTCAACCCTTGGTTTTGGGCTAGGTTCAGCATCCAAAGCTTGACCTTGGGCTGAGGGAGAATCATTTGGGTCAACTGAATTGGGGTAGTGAAGTCCTTATCCATGGTGAGGTGGCTAAACATGGTTTAGTGTGTAGCATAAATAAGGTTAGAAAGGTTTAAGGGAGGTTTAAGAAAGAACCCCCTCTTCTTGCCATAAGTGGACTAATTACAAGTCAAAACCCCCATGGCTTCATGTGGCTTGAGAATGGCTTGTTCATGGCTCACATTTAGCTTGGGAAAAGTCAAGTCAACTTTCATGGAAAAGGGTTTGTGAAAATTTAAAAATTTTGGGGTTATTTGATGGGATTTGGCATAATACCATCTTGGTTTGATTTTCATGATGGATTTAGCACTTAGAGAGTGATATTAATTGAGTGAAGATGAGATGAAATTGTAGTGTGGGCTTTAGGATGGGTTTGGGTTTTTAAAATTTGGTAAAGGTGGGCTTTTAGAATGGTTTAAGGGGATGGGCTTTTAAATTTAAAAACAAATTGGTAAGTGGAAATTTTGTAAAGGATTGGGCTAAAGAAATGGTGGGTTTAGTCTAGGGATGTGTCATGAGTGATTTGGAATCTATTTGAAGTGATTTGGAATTGAATTGAGTTTAATTTGGGTCTCTTTAGTGATAGGGTCAAAATAGGTCAAAATGGACTAACTTGGGCAAAGGTTGGGCTAATGTTAAAATTGTTGTAAAATTAATGTTGAGAAATGTTTATGGGAGTGTTTCAAAGAGGTTTCATCTTTGGTTGGGTTTTGATTTTGGGATTTGGGCTTATTTGGGTTAGATTTGGGTGTAGGCCCATTTAAGGGATTTTGGGTTTGGGTTGAATTTGAGTAGGGTTTGGGTCCAAATTTTAAGCAAATCATGTTAGTTTTTTGTTTATGGGGATTCTAGGAAGGTTTTAGAAAAGATTTGGGTTAAATTGGGATTGAATTGGGTTGGTTTGGGCTAGGTTTGTGTCATGGGTCAAAATTGGGCTTTAAGCTTAAAAATGAAATTGGATTCAAATACAGTTCAAATTGGGCTTAGATTTGGTCTAGATTGATAATGGGGATATTGGATTGAAGTTTAGAATTGAATTGGACCAAAATTGAGGTCAATTGGGGTGATTTGGTTTGACATTGGGTTCATTTGGGTTTAAAATGAGCTAAATTGGGGGTTTTTGGTAAAAGTAGGGTAAATTAACAAAATTGGCCCATGGTGTTGTTGAACAAAAAGAAATTGGGAATATTTGGGATTTTTTGGAATTTTATGGGAATTTTTGGAATTTTTGGAATTTTTGGGTCAAGAGGGGCATTTTGGTAATTTGGAGGGTATTGGGGGTATTTTTGGAAATTTTGGTATTTTTAGCTGTAAATGATCAATTTTATTGGTGGGAAATGTTCAAGGTTAATTTTGGATAAGTTTTGGGTTATTTGAAAATTTTGGTGGTTTTGAGTAATTTCAAGGGCTTTTAGTAGGTTTTGTGGGTTCGGGGCCCGGGGGTAAAAAATTGAAATTTTGGAAAAATAAAGATTAATCAAATTTGAGTAAAGTGGAATCACTTTGGTTGAGCCATGAAGCCATATTAAGCCCATAGGAGCCATGAGGGGACTCATTTGAGGCATTCACTATGTTGTTCCTAACCCTCTTAGCCAGAAGTCGAGGGGTTAAGGACCATCCATATGAATTATCCGCGAGTCAGAAATCAAGCTAGGCATGAATAGTTTTAGGATTTGGAATGTGTGTGAAAGTGTAATGTATGTGCAGGTCATCTCTCACTGCACCAGGGCCACCCGGTGGTGATCCTAAGGCCAAAGAGTCCTATAGGAACTCATCCTTTAAACCTCCACATTCGATCTCAACCCTCTAGGTGATTAGGGGTTTATAATCAAGCTTGTGGGGTTTGCAGGGAGTTAAGAAGTGGCTGAGCTTCTAAAGGGGTAGTTTCCATCTCTAGTCCTCTAAGATAGTCAAAGGAAAAGCCTAAGGCTAGATCCTAAGTACTAAAGAGAAAAGAGAAGACCTCATCAAGAATGAGGTCAACAAATGGACCCTCAATAGGTGTGGTGTGCTAACCAAGCACACCGCTCGTATTGGCGTTGACCGAAGAGATCAACAAAACCAACACAGATGTCCAAGTGACAAACTTAGGAAAAAGTAGAAAAATTTCCACTGGGGAGTATCAGGTACATTTCCAAGACTGGAGATCCCTGAACTCTCACTGGGGAAAGGAAAAGGAGGTGAATTCCAAATCACAAGGTTTGGAGAATTTTGATTTAGATTTCGTTTCATTTCATGTTCAAGTTTTGATGTGTAAATTTAGATTTTGAGTTTTAATTTAGATTGAGGTTTGATTTAAAATAAATTTAAGGAAATTTGAATTTGAAATGAGAATTGAAACCCGAGTTTCAACCTCGGGATTGCGAAGAGAATTGGAATTTAGGTAGCAGCCTCGGAGTAAGCATCCGAGCTCAAGTGTCAATTGAAAAGGATGAGAATCGAATTTAGGTACTGATCTAGAAAGGGATGAGAATTGAAACTTAAGTATCAATCTTGAAAGAGAGTCGAAATTTAGATATCGACCTCGAAAAGGATGAGAATTAGAATTTAGGTACTGACCTCGGAGTGAGAACTAGAATTTAGGTACCAGTCTCGAAAATGAGAATTGGTATCAATTCGAAAGAGAATCGAAATTTAGGTATCGATCTCGAAGGAAGAGAACTGGAATTTAGGTATCAGTCTCGAAATTTAGAATTGAAATGTAGGTATCAATTCGAATGAGAATCGAAATGTAGGTATCGATCTCGAAATGAGAACTGGAATGTAGGTACCAGTCTCGGAGATTTTGAATTGAAATGAAGGTATCAATTCAGATGAGAATCGAAATGTAGGTATTGATCTCGAAATGAGAACTGAAATGTCGGTACCAGTCTCAAAAATTTTGAATTGAAATGTAGGCATCAATTCAGATGAGAATCGAAATGTAGGTATCGATATCGAAATGAGAACTGGAATGTAGGTACCAGTCTCAGAAATTTTGAATTTAATTGTAGGTATCAATTCGAATGAGAATCGAAATGTAGGTATCAATCTCGAAATGAGAACTAGAATGTAGGTACCAGTCTCAGAAATTTTGAATTGAATTGTACTGTGGAGATTTGGATTTAGCGGGAGATTGAAATGAGATGTGAAAGTGTTCCATAGCCCACGAGAATCAATCAAAGTTTGATTTTTTTTTTGGCGAATGGTATGAATCCGTGCCATCAGAACCAAATCGAAAATTTTTCGTGGTTCTGAAATCATCCCGAGAGAGGTTTTCAAAGTAGGTCTGATGTAGATCTTGATTTAAAGAAACATTGGAGGATTCGAAAAGATGGATTTAGACTGGAATTCAATATGAGATTTAGATTCGTTTTGTTTGTCCTTTAACGATCTGATTTGATTTTTTTTAATTTGTTGTTTATTTAGTGTTCAT
The DNA here is from genome assembly GCA_022702705.1 of Papilionanthe hookeriana x Papilionanthe teres. Classification (NCBI taxonomy): domain Eukaryota; kingdom Viridiplantae; phylum Streptophyta; class Magnoliopsida; order Asparagales; family Orchidaceae; genus Papilionanthe; species Papilionanthe hookeriana x Papilionanthe teres. The sequence continues at coordinate 11,740,483 of CM040424.1, forward strand.
GTGAATTTGAAGTTTGTTGTACTATTTAGATCTTTAGAAAAAGTTCTCATTTATTTTCTTTTCTCTTCTGTTCTTTGCTCAAATTTCGTTTAACTCTAATGGTGTTTCCCAGGCAATTTGCACAAAAAGAGGTGAAGGAAAAATATGACGTAGTCATTTTCATTCCAACTTGCTGAAAGTACATCATACAACTTGATCTAGTCATGATGACATTTTCCTCAGAAATTTCATGTCTCGTACAATCCATGTAAATCCAAAACGGACTGTGTAAACTTCTTATTGATGTATCCAAAAGTGTCTGTCAAAAATCCATGTCTGAATAGTAAGAAACATGGGTAATAACATCACCTTCCAAGTCACCCTTGGCAGGAATGCCGCATGGATGTGCATTGGAGGTGTGCTATTTCCCATGTAACTCACAGCTCGTAGGGCCGGAGATTCTCCAATTCTGGATCTGGCTGGAGGAGGTAAGACGCCTTTCTGTCGTCCATCCTTCTAAATGTGACAGTGATCCGGTCCACTGGCACTCCCGGTATATAATGTTTTGCGATGTCTGCTCCATTTCCTTTTAATATCATGACGGAACCTACCGAAAGTGGTATTTCCACTGGCCCTTGGAACATACCCGGGCCTGCTATCCGGAGGTCAGATCCAAACATGATATTGCATTGGTTGACGAACGAAACCGTGCGTAAAGTTGTCCGACAAAGTCATGGTGGTCTATGTGTGGAGGTATGCGATCGCCCTTCGATAAATGTTGATGATGCAACCGTCGGGTATGCAGTCCGTCGGCAGTACCCTCCACGTTATCATTCTTTTCACCATTCTTTTAATTATCCTCGGCATTGGACCCACCTCACTGTGACGGAGTATCCCTGGTGGATTTCCTTTTCTGTCCTCTGCGAAGTTATAGCAACATCCGCATTGTATTGTGGCTCTTCCTTTCCCTGGCATCCATCTCCGGGGTTCTGAATAAGTCTTTTCCCTAAGACGGCCTGCTCGACCCATCTTCTGAAGTTCTAAGATGCAATCCACAATCTGTTGTTGCTCGTACTCTGAGAATACACCTGTGTGTAACTCGAGGCCTTCCAAAATGTTGATTCTCTTGCCTCTAATCCTTTCAAAGTATTCGAAAGTTTTCTTCTCAACATTTTGCATTCTTTCTAGTTCATATTCTGGGATTATCTGCAAGTGATGAGGCCTAGTACTGTACTGCGGGATGTATGGCTCAATCCCGTCACGTTCTCCTGCATACCTTGGCTCCTCAGGGATTGTCTCTGTCGGGACATCCTCCGTGGTTGCTTCTGCAACAAGATTCTTCAGATCTGGTATCTCTTTCCGGCGTCGAGGCACTGACTCTATTTATGTTCTTTTTGGCACTTCTTCGATATGTTCTGATTTTCTTGGCGTTGACTTTCTTCTTTCCGGTTCCTCATGAACCGGTATCTTTGAAGTGTGTGTGCCGGCAAAAGCGGCTGTTTCCTCGTGTTGATCTGCTGCTAGTTTAGTCAACATCTTGCAGATACGGCGATTCTTATTCCTTCTTTGGGTAGCTGTGAGAGTAGCTCTCCTTACCCCTTGAATTTTTGCGGGCGCGGCGCTGACGAGCCTGCCCTCTGCCGTGGTAACTACAGACTTGATTTTCTTGTTCTCCTCGATGTTTAAATTTCTTTTCTTGTGGCTGGATTGGTGGCTTGGGCCACCCATCTTCATCAATTTTTAGCTGTGAAGCTCTTCTCGGTCCACTGGGACCCAATCATTTTCTTCGTACTGTAAGCTGGCTGGTGTGAAGTCAGAATCAATTTCTATCACTGCTCCATCCTTAACCCTCTTTTCATTGAGTGCGAGACTCACCACATTTTTAAAGTTTAGGACCAACCGCCAGTTCGACATTTCCCTGCGGAAAAGACAAGGATCAGGGGCTGTGCTAAGAACAAGAACATTTAGAAAATATTTATTACTGAAGATTCTTATTCTTTTATTTTAATTTTTTACGGAAAGTAGGAAAAGATGAAGAAAGATCCGAACAAGATTTGATTCGAACGGAAGGGTAAAATTTCATTATTATGATTTCACATATTTTATTTTTAGTACATATTTTTTTGTTAATGATTTTTCTTTTGTCATCCATTTTTTTATGTTTTTGGGTTCGGACCCAGTCACAAGTGGCTACTTCACCCGTGTTTCTAGGGATGAGAATTCATTCCTTCGAAACATCAGGTTGCGTAGTACTTCTTCAAATATCGTCCGATTATTGGAAGCATTTGTCGTTCTCCTTGGCAGTTCGCAAGTTGATAGGAGCCTCCTGAGTAGATTGTCTCGACCACAAACGACCCTTCCCAGGTCGGTTCAAATTTACCACCTATTTTGCGATGTGCCAGAATTTTACAGACAATTTACCTGAATATATACCCGAAGAACCTTACATCCTTGAAGAAATGAAAAGACAGAGTGATAAGAAAGGAAAACAAGTTTACGAGGAAGATGATGTTCCATCATCATCTATGTATGAGATCAGATCTTCTTCAAGGAACGTTCATGAAACTCCTTCATTTAAAAGAAAGAAAAGGTGGAACGAAAACGATAATTTTGAAACACCTGAATTTCAACAGAATATTTTTGGAAATCCTTCCTTTTTGGAGGAAAATCAATATATTCCAATTCCTGTTGACTACACTGACAATTCCTTTCAACCTAAAAGATCTCCCCCATTTCGTGTTGTACATTTAGTGTTTAAGAGATTAGCACGAAAAGAAAAATGTTCATTATCTAAGTTATTAGATAAAATGGGTTGTGCAGTCTCCAACACAATGAAAAGGAGAATTTTAGCAATGGAAAATTCTGATTATCAAGAAACTGATTATCAATTCCCAATTGATGAACATTGTGTTCGAGTGCCAGTAAAATTTTGACTGGGCCCTAGAATAAAAGATGTAGTGGTCACCAATGACAAAACTCGAAATGACAATTTAATGTCAGAAGCATAAAATACAACTGCTAAAATGACAGACTTGGTCCAAATGCTACAAAAAGCAAATTATCGTTATACTGGATATGATACACCACCTGAGAATTCTCACCCTATACTTGAAAATAATGTATGGAGACGAAAATCATCTGAAAGAAATTCTGATACCACCAACACTCCTGCAAATAATTCACAAGAAGAGATTTGCAGAAAACATTCTACAAAATCATTTCAGGAGAGATTAAAGAAATTAAAAGAAGATATTAAACAACTTTCAAGACAAGAAAGGAAAAATACTTCTGAAAGTTCCAATGAGAATGTTGCTAGCGTTAACATGGTAGAAACCCGATCTCGCTTCCTTAGCACGAGAATCAAATGAAGAGGAATTGCGAGAGGTGATACGACAACGAGATGAACAAATAAGTCGTCTTTAACAAAGAATGGAAGAACTGGTAGCGACTTTGCAAAAACCACCAGCCGACCCTACTCCAGCTATTGAAATCATTAGACTGGAGGCTATTCACATCCTTGAAAGCAGAGAAGAACCCATGGATGTTGAGGAAAGCACTCGAAAGAGAAAGAATTCTCCTCATAACGAAACTCCAGAAAAGGATATTACAAAAATAGTGGAACAAAAGATTAAAGAAACAATGGCTGTGGAAAAAGCTGGAGCATTAACTCCAAAGGGTAGGCCATACCCAGAGGAATTTGATTCTGTTCAATATCCTAAAGGTTTTGTTCCTCCTGTCTTTAAAATGTTCGTTGGGACGGGAAATCCCCGACAACATCTGGCACATTTTAGAGCAAGCTCGTCGTAATGCTCTGGAGGAAATGACGCTCTCCTATTTCAACAATTTGTTAACAGTCTCACGGGAGTTGCCTTCGACTGGTATGCAGAACTTCCCAACGGATCTGTCAAAACTTTTGTAGAGCTTGAAAGCCTTTTTATTCAACGCTTTGCAGGAGCACAACATCACTCCACTGTTAGTGATCTGGTGGTAGAAAAATAAAAACCAGGAGAAACCTTGGTAGATTATATTTTACGTTGGAGAAATCTCAGCATGAAATGTGAGCCACAATTACAAGAACAACATGCTGTTGGAATACTGCTCAAAAATATCCATGGTCCTATAGCATTCATGCTTAAAGGATTTACGATAAAAACTTTTGAAAAATTACTCAGTAAAGCTGCCAATCTTGAAGAAGAGGTTAAGCAGATGAGTGTAATGGAGAAAGCTGAAAAGACAAAAACTATCAAAACTTTTGAAAAGAAACCTGGGAATATTACAGAAAAAGGCAAACAGGTGATGCAGATCCAACCGGAGCAAAAGAAGCAACGACAAAATCCTTCGACATCACAAACATCACCTCAATTACAACTTCAACAACCAATCCCAGTATCAACTGAGAAGAAAACAATGGCTCAAAGAATGAATAAAATATATTCATTTAAAACAGAAGCTGTCGGTAATATATTTCGTAGCTTGCTTAAAATACCTGAATTTATGCTACCAGAAGCTAAAAGGCCAGCAGATATTGACATGAAGGACAATCCTAATTATTGTCCTTATCATAGGATGCTCGGACATAAAATTGAAGAATGTTTTGTCTTCAAAGACTGGTTAGAGCGTAATTTCAAAGATGGAAATATAGTCATTCCAAAAGAATACTTGAAAGAACTTGAAAAGGGATCAGTCAATATGGTTTCAATAGAGGAACTTAATCCTAAAAACAAGGATAGCATTTCTGAAGAGATCTTTGCTAAATACCAAGTTACAAATTCTCCCAAGAAAGAAAAGAAAAAGAAAATCAAGAAAATGGAAAAGATTAGAGGTCTTCTAGACATAGGGGCTGCAACTCCTTTTGTACCTTCTAGTTCATTTCACTCTTGTACTAGGATAGTTATGTCGGCCGAAGGACGAAAAATCCTCAATCCAATAATTTTGTATGACTTTCTTTTTATCATGAATAATAACAATCCTAGTTTTGCGTACATTTTGTTCATTCTGGATGATGCTTCTGAGAATGACCATTTGAATTCTAACCCTATAGACAATCCTCAAATCGTATATGATCAATCTAAAGACAACCAAACTAATGAAAACGAAAATAAGAAATCTGACAATGACACAAATGAAGATGACATTGCTACGCTTCAATTACAAAGAATTCCAATTTCTATAGGATTGGAGTCCTCGGACTCAGAAACGAATGAATCGGATAATCAAGTTGAAGAAATAGTTGAAATTAACTCGAGAAGTGGAAAAATCTTACCTCCTAGGATAACTCCACAAGAAAAAGAAAAACAAATAATTACACCGGATAAGATCATTCCTCCAATATATCCTCGAACTTCTGAAGGAAGTAAGGATGATCTTCACAATAAGGTGGATTATAATGTACTGGCTTATTTGAGAAAATTACCTGCAAAATTAAGCATTTATGACGCTCTCATACTTTCCAAAGAAATGATAGAATCATTAATAAAAGCTCTTTCGGACCCTGACATTTGCCTAACTCAACTTGCTAGTACTACCCAAAACGAAGCCTACTCATTAGAGGAATCAACGGAGATTACCTTCTCTGACAATGACTTGTTGCTCGGAACAACTGAACACAATCGTCCACTATATATTACAGTAAACATCAATGACACGATACTTTCTAGAGTTCTTATTGACCCAGGTGCTTCAATCAACATTATGAATCTGAGAACTCTTGCATACTTAGACATTGATTCCTCTCAACTATCAAGGGATACGATGATGTTAAGAGGATTCAATCAACAAGGAGAACGGGCCCTTGGATCAATAACATTGCTCTTAAAAATAGCCGACTTGGCAACGACGATAGAAATTTCATATTATCGATTCGTACACCTCTTTTAATGCCTTACTTGGCAGACCATGGCTCCATGAATATAAAATGGTTCTCTCTTCATTACATCAATGTATCAAATATTTACGAAAAGGACAAGAATTTCGTATTATAGGAGACCTGCAACCGTTTTCAATCCATGAAATCGGTATACATGAAGATGCATCATATTATGCTCCTATAAATAAAAGAATATCTTCCAAAGAGACAACGGTAAATATGGAAGAAAAAACAAAGAAAAGAAAATAAATGAAAAGGATTTTTCTTCAATAAAGACAAAAGAGGCTAATTTTCGTCAGACTCGCACTCGAGGTCGAGGCCGATAACGAGGACTAAGGAGAGAAGATCCAATTGTCACAATGAAGAAACCATTGAAGTTCAAAATCCACCTGGATTCTGAAGAAGAAACGACATCTGTGGTTGCAAAGGAACCCCAATTCAAAATATCTTTAGAAGAAGAAGACAAAGAGAAACAATTTGAATCCATGTATGACAATATCAATCATTATATACATTCTATGACTCTAACTCCAATCTCCACTTCTAAGATTGAGAATTTAATAGTCAAAGAAGTATATAATGATGACAAAAAGCAAATTAAGTTTAGACTTGTATCTACTTCTTCTTCTACTAAAGATGATGTAAAAATTGAAGATGGAAATCTTCCACAATTAATGAAAATTCCTTTTGAGCTGTATTCTCCTTGGGCACGAAAATTCATTCAAAATAGTTTAATGCTCAAACAATGGTCTTTAAAACATTCACATTTCATTGAACAAATGTGGAATGATAATAAACAAAATTCTAACTCTAAAAAAGGTGTTGGATTTGGAGTTTTGGGACCATTAGATGATACAGAATTTTGTTTGACTGTCACAGAATAATGTGATTCCGAAACATTGCCGGATCTTCCAGTTGAAAATGCTCCCCCGGAGGTGGAAGAAGAAATTAAATTGACAATTGATGAACTAAAAGAAATAAATTTAGGAACTAATGAAAATCCAAAACCGACTTTTATTAGTTCATTCCTTAATGATGAGGAAATAAAAGACAACTCAATTGTTGATGGAATATAAAGACTGTTTTGCTCGGACTTATGACGAAATGCCTGGTTTATCTCCAGAAGTTGCAGTCCATAAACTTGGGATAGACCAAATCATAAACCTAGTTAAACAAGCTCCAAGAAGGATGCATGTCGAAATAGAGCAACAAGTCATTGCAGAGGTCAAGAAATTGATAGAGGCTGACTTCATACGAGAAGAAAACTATCCAACATGGCTAGCCAATGTGGTGCCAGTTAAAAAGAAAAATGGACAAATAGGAGTCTGCATAGACTACAGGGACTTGAATAAAGCATGTCCAAAAGATGTATTTCCTTTACCAATTCTTGAGTTAATGGTTGATATTGCATCAAAATATGCAATATTTTCTTTCATGGATGGATCATTAGGATATAACAAAATAAAAATGTTTTCGAAAGACGAAGTAAATATAGCTTTCCGAACACCCATCGGCATATATTGTTATAAGGTTATGCCATTTGGACTGAAAAATGCTGGTGCAACCTATCAAAGAGCCATGACACGGATTTTTGATGAACTAATACATAATCAAGTCGAATGTTATGTCGACGATCTGGTTGTCAATAGTAAACAAAAAGACGATCATATATATGATTTGAGAGTTGTCTTTGAATGACTACGACGATATAATCTTAAAATGAACCCTTTAAAGTGCGCCTTTGGTATCACTTCAGGAAAATTTTTAGGATTTGTAGTTCGACATCGTGGGATAGAAATTGATCCTCTCAAAATTGAAGCTATTCTAAATATGCCTCCTCCTAAAACTTTAACTCAATTAAGATCCTTCCAAGGAAAATTAGCATACATACGATGTTTCATTTCCAATCTATCGGGTAGATGTCAACGCCTTACCGCCCTTACTAGAAAAGATGCCAAATTTGTGTGGGATGAAAAGTGCCAACATGCCTTTGAAGACATTAAACAATATTTGACAACCCCTCCTGTCTTAGCAGCCCCTGTATTAGGAGGACCTTTAATCATTTATACTGCGGCATTGGACAATTCACTTGGAGCTTTACTAGCACAAGTAAATGATGAAGGAAAAGAAAATGCTTTATACTAGTTGAGTCGTTGTTTACTTCCAACGTAAATAAAATATCCGACAATTGAGAAGCATTGTTTAGCCTTGATCTTCGCAGTTCAAAAGCTAAGACATTATATGCTTTCTCATAAAGTAACTCTTATTTCAAGAGTTAACCCGTTACAATATTTAATAACACGACCGACACTTTCTGGGAGATTAGCAAGATGGGCAATGATCATGTTACAATTCGACATAACATTTATACCGCTACGTGCTATTAAAGGACAAATTCTAGCAGATTTCTTAGCGGCACACCCAATTCTAACAGGATCACCCCTTAATGACGATCTACCTGATGAACAAATATCAGAAGTAAAAAATTCTAACATGCAACGATGGGAACTCTACTTTGACGGAGCATCGTCTGCATGGAAAGACAAAGACAAGCGTGACAATCATACTGAGCAAAGCCGGAGTTGGATTAATTTTCATTACTCCAGACAAAATGATGATGCCCTTTTCCTATCATTTGATAGAACCATGCATGAATAACGACGCCGAATATGAAGCGCTCATAATCGGTCTAGAATTGAAAATATTAATGGAAATTGAGAATATTGATATCTATGGAGATTCCCAGTTAATTATTAATCAAATTGCTGGCAAATACAAAATTCTGAAACCACGACTTGAACAATATTCCCGTTACACTCTCAAATTGCTTCAAAAAATTCCTGATGTAACATTCTTCTTAATCCCGAGACGAGACAATTCTCTAGCGGATGCTCTGGCAAAACTTGCAAAGGAATTTGCGTGTCCGAGAAGAAGATGACATACCGATTTCTATAAAAGGACGACAAGTTCTTTCTCAAATTGATATGGATAATTTGCATAAAATCGGTGAAAATATGACAATGGCAATAAATGACGAGAAGGATGATTGGCGACAACCAATCATCAAGTATTTACAAACTGGAGAACTACCTGAAAATAGTTCTATCGCCAACCAAATTAAACAAAGAGCATTATCATATGCTCTAATAAATGACGTCCTTTACAAACGATCTTTTGATCAATTGTGGTTAAGATGTTTAAACCAAATTGAAGCTCGAGAGATTGTTAAAGAAGTTCATTCAGGTTTATGTGGTGCACATCAATCTGGGCCCAAAATGAAAATGAAAATAAAAAGAATGGGTTATTATTGGCCAACAATGATGACAGATTGTCTTGACATTGTAAAGAAATGTCATCAATGTCAAATACATGGAGTAGTTTTACATCAACCTCCAAATGTTCTACATCCAACTTTTGCATCATGGCCATTTGAATATTGGGGTACTGACATAGTGGGCCCTATAGATCCTCCATCCTCCAAAGGCCATAAATTTATTCTGGCAGCTACTGATTATTTTTCTAAATGGGCAAAAGCAATACCCCTTCGAGAAGTCAAGGCAGAACAAGTTCTCCACTTCTTTAAAACCCATATAGTTTATAGATTTGGGATTCCTCGAAGAGTCATATCAGATAATGGGTTGGCCTTCAAAAACACAAAAATAAATCACTTTATCCAGAGGCATGGGATTGACTGGAGATATTCCACAATCTATTACCCTAAAGCCAATGGATTAGCTGAAGCTTTCAATAAAACATTGATGCAAATCTTGAAAAAGACATTAAGTAATAGCCCGAGATAGTGACATGAACGACTAATAGAAGCTTTATGGGCTTATAGAACTACATACCGAACTCCAACACGGTCTACACCATTTGCTTTGGTATATGGTTCTGAAGCCATTTTGCCTCTAGAATTCCAAATTCCTTCTCTCAGAATCGCAATAACTGATAAAATAACTGAAGAAGAAAATGTCAAGTTGCGACTTGAAGAACTTGAAAATTTGGAGGGCAAGCGTTTGCAAGCCCAACAAAATCTTGAATTATATCAAGCAAAAATGATACGAGCTCATGACAAACTAGTTCGTCCTAGAACCTTTCGAATCGGTGAATTAGTTTTAGTTCTTCGAAGACCTATACTAGCTCATCGAAAGATAGGTGGCAAATTCGAACCCATATGGGAAGGTCCATATGTAATCAAAAAGACATATTCCGGAGGATCCTACCAATTGGTGGATTGTCAAGGAGAAAGAATCCTACCTCCAATCAATGGGCGTTTTCTAAAGAAATACTACGCGACATAGAAAAGAAAGAAATGAATAAAGACTTATTTATAAACTGGGACAATAAATTCTCCTTTCAAAAAAAAATCATCTTTGATGTTTTGTGACATCTCTTTCATTTGTTAAACAAACATTTGAAAATCTGAAATGATATTCTGTCTTGATATTTTCAGGAAAAATGCCTGAAGACAGATTATTTTTCTCATTCCGAAATAATATGACTTTTGCCTTGGAACGTTGACATATAGAAGCGGGGACCAGAGTTCACTTTGATTTTAACCTATTGCAGGTTGCATCCATATATCATGGATCGTTACTTTATTTGGTGAATCACAATGAAGTTAATCTGCAAACACCTTTGATAGAATTCAAACTCCGACAACCCGAAGAATATGACTTTACAATCAGTGATAGCTTAGATGAAGCAGAATTCATGATTGCCCCTGTGCAAGGAGCATCAACATCGGGAACCAAAAATCCAACGACAAGATTTACTAGATCGCAAAGAAGAAATCACAATAAACGACTAAAATGACAAAAACAATTACAAGAGAAACAAGACATGAAAGATATGAGTCAGTTAAAATCACGGACTATCAATACTCCGTTTGAGGAAATAATATCGGAAACGACAAATCTAGACCTTACGAGAAAAAGAGGATGGCAAAGCAAGTCGTCACTCCACCATCGGTCACACCTGCTCAATATTTGAGGGTATCCGACGAAAAGAATCACTCAGAGGAAGAGATACGACGAATTCGTGCCATTGAGTGGAGAACTTTCGAACAATATAAATATGTGAATAATAGAACAATAAATATTCGGATGGTCTTAAACTTTTTACAAGAATATTTGATGAAACCGAACAAGCCGCTATCATCAACCACATCATAGAAGCCCGAGATCATGGTAGGGCTGGACGCCTTCGAAGGAGGACCTATTCTGAACCTAGTAAATGGATTCGAGGTAAGAGTAGGCAAACCATTCAATACGGATGTTGCTTTAACTATGCAAGAGATAGAGAAGGAAATCTTCCTGGGATTCTACGACATGAACAAGTCGACCCTTTACCTGTTGTGATAATCCAAATTATTAGACGACTCGTTACTTGGGGGATCATACCTGCAGATTGTGTTCCCGATAGCTGCATCATTAATATGTATGATAAAGGGGATTGTATCCCTCCTCACATCGATAGTCATGATTTTGAAAGACCATTTTGTACTCTCTCTTTAATGAATCGCTGCTCCGTGATATTCGGAAAGAGATACAAATCTTGGGACCCGGAGAATTTGAAGGGACATGTCGCATCCTTTAAACTCGAGGATCAGTTCTTCTGTTCCACGGGAACGGTGCAGATTTTGTGAAACACTGCATACCCAAGTGTCAACAAGCCACGAATCTCCATTACCTTGCAACGAATGAAACCCGACAAACGACCGGACGGATATCAACCGATACTCGCAGCTCGAAGGACTAAAGCCTTTGAACTCGCTCGTGATTCCATAGATGTCTGAACACCTGAAACATGTTCGACGAATGATGTTTTGGAGTGTAAGACGTTTATGGACGGTCTGATAATCTCCAAATCTACAACATGATGTGAAGAACTCCCGACATATAATATATATATAGTTGTCGATGTGTGATATATCGGTAGTTGTTGACATGTAAAATGTCAGTAGTTTGTTGCAGCGTGCTATATGATATGTACATATGTATGTACTGTAAGCTTTTGTTTGCAATAAATATGTACTGGTGACTTTTTTTATGGAAATAAAATAAAGTGTTGAAGAAAAATATATCCCCATTGTCTGTGATATGTCAACAGGTCTTGAAATCAATAAATGACAAAATAAATAATCTATGATAACCAAACATGAGAATTAACTTTCGACCTATATAGGTCAAAACCCCAGCGGAAATTCCCACCAAAAATATTAATGAGTTCGCCACACTCTCCGGTTATTGGATATAAGTCCTTTCCTGATACGGAAATCACGGCTTTCCTCTAACCAAATCGTGATATCGACACATTGAGGAAAATAGAAAATGAAATCTATTTTCTCTCTTCGATTACCTGGATATAAGTCCTTTCCCGACACGGAAATCACGGCTTTCCTCTAACCAAATCTTGATATCAACACTTTGAGGAAAATAGAAAATGACATCTATTTTTCTCTCTCCGGTTATTGGATATAAGTCCTTTCCTGATACGGAAATCACGGCTTTCCTCTAACCAAATCTTGATATCGACATTGAGGAAAATAGAAAATGATATATATTTCTCTCTTCGGTTATTGGATATAAGTCCTTTCCTGACACGGAAATCATGGCTTTCCTCTAACCAAATCTTGATATCGACACATTGAGGAAAATAGAAAATGACATCTATTTTATCTCTTCGGTTATTGGATATAAGTCCTTTCCTGACACGGAAATCACAGCTTTCCTCTAACCAAATCTTGATATCGACACATTGAGGAAAATAGAAAATGACATCTATTTTCTCTCTTCGGTTATTGGATATAAGTCCTTTCCTGACACGGAAATCATGGCTTTCCTCTAACCAAATCTTGATATCGACACTTTGAAGAAAATAGAAAATGACATCTGTTTTCTCTCTTCGGTTATTGGATATAAGTCATTTCCTGACACGGAAATCACGGCTTTCCTCTAACCAAATCTTGATATCGACACATTGAGGAAAATAGAAAATGAAATCTATTTTCTCTCTTCGGTTATCGGATATAAGTCCTTTCCTGACACGGAAATCACGGCTTTCCTCTAACCAAATCTTGATATCAACACTTTGAGGAAAATAGAAAATGACATCTATTTTCCTCTCTCCGGTTATTGGATATAAGTCCTTTCCTGATACGGAAATCACGGCTTTCCTCTAACCAAATCTTGATATCGACATTGAGGAAAATAGAAAATGATATCTATTTTCTCTCTTCGGTTATTGGATATAAGTCCTTTCCTGACACGGAAATAATGGCTTTCCTCTAACCAAATCTCGATATCGACACATCGAGGAAAATAGAAAATGACATCTATTTTCTCTCTTCGGTTATTGGATATAATTCCTTTCCTGACACAGAAATCATGGCTTTCCTCTAACCAAATCTTGATATCGACACACTGAGGAAAATAGAAAATGACATCTATTTTCTCTCTTTGGTTATTGGGTATAAGTCCTTTCCTGACACGTAAATCATGGCTTTCCTCTAACCAAATCTTGATATCGACACTTTGAGGAAAATAGAAAATGACATCTATTTTCTCTCTTCGGTTATTGGATATAAGTCCTTTCCTGACACGGAAATCACGGCTTTCCTCTAACCAAATCTTGGTATCGACACATCGAGGAAAATAGAAAATGACATCTATTTTCTTTTCGGCTATTGGATATAAGTCCTTTCCCGACACGGAAATCACGGCTTTCCTCTAACCAAATATTGATATCGACATTTCGAGGAAAATAGAAATGACATCTATTTTCTCTCTTCGGTTATTGGATATAAGTCCTTTCCCGATGTGGAAATCGGTGGCTTTCCTTTAACCAAATCTTAACATTGACATTTTGAGGGAAATAGAAAATGACATCTATTTTCTCTCTTCGGTTATTGGATGTAAGTCATTTCCTTACACGGAAATCGTGGCTTTCCTCTAACCAAGTCCTAACATTGACCTTTTTAGAAATGGAAAATGACATCCATTTTCTCCCTCATGTTATAGGGTATACGTCCTTTCCTGAGACGGAAATCACGACATTCCTTTAACAAAATATCGACATCGACATTTTGAGAAATGAAATATGACATCCATTTTCCCTCCCAATAAATTTATTTTCAAATACAAGAAGAAAATCTCAAACCAACATAAAAGACATCTGACATCCTCCGAGAGTGATATGATATTCCCTCCTTTCCCGATCGTTATCGTACATCTCTTAGACCAATTCGGTTAACGCTAATATGTGCGTAATACTTATATCGTATTCTACACATATCGGGATCCTTTCGTTGACCTCATATTACAATGGGTCAATACCCTATGACCTAAAAAGTCAACTTTGGTCAAACTGGTCAAACCAGACCTAGTGACCAACCCTGTTGACCCCATAGGTCAACCTTTTGACCTAAAAAGTCAACATTGGTCAAGATGGTCAAACCATACCTAATGAACTACCCTATTGGCCCCATAGGTCACCCTTTTGACCTAAAAAGTCAACTTGGGTCAAACTGGTCAAACCAGACCTAGTGACCAACCCTGTTGACCCCATAGGTCAACCTTTTGACCTAAAAAGTCAACATTGGTCAAGATGGTCAAACCAGACGTAATGACCTACCTTGTTGACCCCATAGGTCACCCTTTTGACCCAAAAAGTCAACTTTGGTCAAACTGGTCAAACCAGACCTACTAACCAACCCTGTTGACCCCATAGGTCAACCTTTTGACCTAAAAAGTCAACATTGGTCAAGATGGTCAAACCAAACCTAATGACCTACCCTGTTGACTCCATAGGTCACCCTTTTGACCCAAAAAGTCAACTTTGGTCAAACTGGTCAAACCTGCACCTTTGACCTACACTCGTTGACCCCATAGTCGACCTTATGACCTAAAAAGTCAACTTTGGTCAAACTGGTCAAACCAGACCTAGTGACCAACCCTGTTGACCCCATAGGTCAACCCTATGACCTAAAAAGTCAACTTGGGTCAAACTGGTCAAACCAGACCTAGTGACCAACCCTGTTGACCCCATAGGTCAACCTTTTGACCTAAAAAGTCAACATTGGTCAAGATGGTCAAACCAGACCTAATGACCTACCCCGTCGACCCCATAGTCACCCTTTCGACCCAAAAAGTCAACTTTGGTCAAACCGGTCAAACCGTACCTAGCGACCAACCCCGTTGACCCCATATGTCAACCTTTCGACCTAAAAAGTCAACATTGGTCAAGATGGTCAAACCGGACCTAATGACCTACCCCGTCGACCCCATAGTCACTCTTTTGACCCAAAAAGTCAACTTTGCTCAAACTGGTCAAACCAGACCTAGTGACCAACCCTGTTGACCCCATAGGTCAACCCTGTGACCTAAAAAGTTAACATTGGTCAAGATGGTCAAACCAGGCCTAATGACCTACCCTGTTTACCCCATAGGTCACCCTTTTGATTCAAAAAGTCAACTTTTGTCAAACTAGTCAAACCAGACCTAATGACCTACACTGTTGACCCCATAGGTCAGCCTTATGACCTAAAAAGTCAACTTTGGTCAAACTGGTCAAACCAGACCTAGTGACCAACCCTATTGACCTCATAGGTCAACCTTATGACCTAAAAAGTCAACTTTGGTCAAATTTGTGAAACCAGACCTAATGACCTACACTATTGACCCCATAGATCAACCTTTTGACCTAAAAAGTCAACCTTGGTAAAATTGGTCAAACCAGACCTAATGACCTACACTCGTCGACCCCACAGTCAACCCCGTGATCTAAAAAGTTAACTTTGGTCAAACTGGTCAAACCAGACCTAATGACCTACACTGTTGACCCCATAGGTCACCCCTATGACCCATTGACACATTTAAAACACCACATTGACAAAATCACAAGAATTAAACATCTTAAAGTCAATTTGATCAATTTGGGCTGACTTGGGTCAACCCAAGTCAAAATTGGTCAACACTTATCTATTTTGATTAAAATAGATAAAAATGAAATAAAAATTAATCAAATAATTAATTTCAAAATTATTTTGATTACTTAAAATGATTAATGATTTAATTTTCAAAATTTTAATTAAATGACATAATTAAAATGAAAATTAAAATCATAAAATAACAAAAATGACATAAATAATCAATTAATTAATTTGAAATTATTTTCAATTAATAAATTGATTAATAAAATAATTTCCACCAATTTTAGTTAATAAAATAATTAATTAAAATGGGAATTAAAGAAGAAATGAAATCATTTTTAGCCTCTTCATATTTAATTAGGCTAAACCATCTTAAAGGCTTATTTAACACTTAATTAAGCCCATCTTAAGGCCCGTTACCCATGGCTTAACATCCATGGTTATGCATGGGATGAGGTGTCACCACCTCCTTCATTCTAAACATATTCTCTCCTTAAGGTGGCCGACCAACACAAGGCCATTTTCTCCACCTTCCAAGCCACCCAACTGGGAGGGAAAACCACACATGAAACCCCCTTACCATGGTTAATGGTAATGATGAAGGCTAGTGCATATGTGTCACCATTTGTCAAGCCTAAGAAGTGAGGTGTAAGCTCATTAGCAAGTGAAACAACAGCTCACAAGTAACCTCCCACAATGGCCAATGGACAAGAGACAAAGAGATGAAATTCATCATGAAAAACTTAGGGAGAAGCATCCAAGCCTATCTCCAGCCAATTGATCACCCAATCAGCCTAATCAGAGGAGGTAAGTAATCCTCTAGAATAGCCTAAGCCAAGCCAACACCATCCCCTTGCTATAAAAGGACCCCATGGCCGAAACTAGCAAGGAGGAGAAAAATATTTAGGGAGGTCCATAGGCTGCTCAAACCCTCTTGCTCCCAACATAAAACTTCTTCCTAAGAGCTTCCACAATCTTTTAGGATCAATTCCAAGCCTTAGTTTCAGACTCATTTCAAATTAATTTGATCAATTTTCAAAAACAGCCCAAATTAGGCATCTCTTTCAAATTCCTCCCAAAGCTTGACTTCTGGAACAAATTGCTGCAACAACTATCTTCCATTGGGGTCCTAGAAGGCAATCATAAAGTCTGATCTACCTTTATTTGCTTGTGGCCAAGGTATGGAATTTATCTTTGCAAAATAAATCATGTTTTTGATAAATCATGTGCTATACTAGGTCAAAAGTGTATCATCACCGTATGGATAGATACTTCTCATCCAGATTAGCATTTTAAAAAAATATCACTCAATTTCGTCAAGAAATGAGTGAGATATAAACATTTGAAGTTTAACGGTTTCGAACTTTGAAATAAATTCGAATATTCTCGGCCCTCCGATCGCGCGCCGTTTGAGATGGACGGCCCGGATCCCGCTTCGCGCCGTCCGCCGTCCGACCCGTTGCACGGGATCTTCCGCTCGTTCGACGCGTCCGAGGACACGCGTCGACGGCGGGGGTTTTCGCGGCGCGATATTAAAAAAAAATCCATTTTAACCCCTTAAACTTCAAAAATTCATATCTTTTTAACCAGAGGTCCTAAAAATAAAATAAAAATTCCTCTGGAAAGCTCTTGAAGAGGAGAAAATTATGAGACCAAAATCATAATTTTATTCTCAGTATTTAATTTTTAATTATTTAAATACTCTCTGGAGTATTTTAATTATTAAAAATTATTTACGAATCAAAAAATTATGAAACTTTGAGGCCTTTATCTTTATGTTCTTAGGGACCTTCCATAATTTTTCTAAGGACAAAAAACAAGCCTAGGATACTTTTCTTGAATTTTCAAGTTTCTTTGTAATTATTTCAAATAATAATTATAAAAATTTGAAAATTAAGAAAATAAAATACAAATGACTAGGAATGATAGGGCAAATGCAGACAATGACCCTAGGAAAAATATTTCTAAGTCATAGAAACAATTTTGAATGACATTTGAAAATTTAGGGTTAAAATCATTTATTAATTAAATAATTTTGAATCCTAAAATAACCCTTTGTAAACTCGAACTATTTTCATCAACAATCTAAGTTTGAAAATGGTTCTAGCCTATGATAGGCTAATAGTAAACCTCACTTGAGTCTAAAATGACAAGATTAGATTCAATTAAGGCTTAAAATGACATTTAAATCCATTAAACCTTACTTAAATTAGGTTTAATAAAAATTAAACTCCTTTAATTAAGTTTAAGGACACACTAAACTTAATTAACCCATTAAACCTTACCTAAATTAGGTTTAATAAAAATTAAACTCTTTTAATTAAGTTTAAAGACACACTAAACTTAATTAACCAATTAAACCTTACTTAGAATGGGTTTAATAAAAATTAAACTTCTTTAATTAAGTTTAAAGACACACTAAACTTAATTAACCCATTAAACCTTACCTAAATTAGGTTTACAAAAAAAAATAAACTCTTTTTAATTAAGTTTAAGGACATATTAAACTTAATTAACACAAAACTAAACTCCCTTAAATAGGTTTAAAGACATACTAAACTTAATTAACCTCCTTAAACACAAGGTTTAATCAAACTTAAACCCTAATTAGGTCTAACCCTCATACCTAATTAAACCTTTAAGCCTTAACTAACTAAGGTTTAATCATACCTAAACTCTAATTAGGTCTAACCCTTAGACCTAATTAAACCATTAAGCCTTAACTAACTAAGGTTTAATCATACCTAAACCATAATTAGGTCTAACCCTTTGACCTAATTAAACCATTAAGCCTTAACTAACTAAGGTTTAATCAAACCTAAACCCTAATTAGGTCTAACCCTTATACCTAATTAAACTATTAAGCCTTAAACACAAGGTTTAATTAAACTTAAACCCTAATTAGGTCTAACCCTTAGACCTAATTAAACTATTAAGCCTTAACTAACTAAGGTTTAATCAAACTTAAACCCTAATTAGGTCTAACCCTTAGACCTAATTAAACCTTTAAGCCTTAACTAACTAAGGTTTAATCAAACTCAAACCCTAATTAGGTCTAACCTTAGACCTAATTAAACCATTAAGCCTTAACTAATTAAGGTTTAATCAAACTTAAACCCTAATTAGGTCTAACCCTGTACTCTAATTAAACCATTAAGCCTTAACTAACTAAGGTTTAATCAAACTCAAACCGTAATTAGGTTTAACCATTAGACCTAATTAAACCATTAAGCCTTAACTAACTAAGGTTTAATCAAACTTAAACCCTAATTAGGTCTAACCCTTAGACCTAATTAAACCATTAAGCCTTAACTAACTAAGGTTTAATCATACCTAAACCCTAATTAGGTCTAACCCTTAGACTTAATTAAACCTTTAAGCCTTAACTAACTAAGGTTTAATCAAACTCAAACCCTAATTAGGTCTAACCCTTAGACCTAATTAAACCATTAAACCTTAACTAACTAAGGTTTAATAAAACCTAAATTCTAATTAGGTCTAACCCATTAGATCTAATTAAACCATTAGACCTTAACTAACTAAGGTTTAATCAAACCTAAAGCCTAATTAGATCTAACCATTAGATCTAATTAAACCATTAAGCTTTAACTAACAAAGGCTTAACTAAATTCAAATCCTAATTACGTCTAAACCATAGACTTAATAAGACTATTAAGCCTTTATTAACCAAGGTTTAATAAAAATCAAACCTGACTTAAGTCTAACCCATTTAGACTTATGTCAAACCAAACTTAGTTAGATCTAAGTCAAACTTAAGTCCAATCCACACTGAACCTAAATCAAACCTAAATCTAACTTAAGTCTAATCTACGTTAGACTTAAGTCAAACCAAACCTTAGGTTCAACCCACATTGAACCTAACCTAAACCTAATCTAACTTGAGTCCAACCTAACTTGAACCCAAGTTATCCTAAACCTTAGGTTCAACCCAGTATCGAACCTAACCTAAACCTAATCTAACTCGAGTCCAACCTAACTCGAACCCAAGTTAACCTAAACCTTAGGTTCAATCCATATCGAACCTAACCTAAACCTAATCTAACTTGAGTCCAACCTAACTCGAACCCAAGTTAACCTAAACCTTAGGTTCAACCCGTATCGAACCTAACCTAAACCTAATCTAACTCGAGTCCAACCTAACTCGAACCCAAGTTAACCTAAACCTTAGGTTCAACCCACATCGAACCTAACCTAAACCTAATCTAACTCGAGTCCAACCTAACTCGAACCCAAGTTAACCTAAACCTTAGGTTCAACCCACATCGAACCTAACCTAAACCTAATCTAACTTGAGTCCAACCTAACTTCGAACCCAAGTTAACCTAAACCTTAGGTTCAACCCACATCGAACCTAACTTAAACTCAAACATAACCTAACTCGAGTTCAATCCAACTTGAACTCATGTTAACCCAAATCTTAGGTCCAATCCATATCGAACCTAACTTAAACTCAAACATGACCTAACTTGAATTCAATCCAACTCGAACTCAATTTAATCTAAATCTTAGGTCCAATCCACATCGAACCTAAATTCAACCCAAACCAAAGTTAAGTCTAATCTACATTAGACTTAAATCAAACCGAACTTCGAGTTCAACCCCTAATGAACTTAAGATAATCCTAAATCTAGGTCAAACAAAATAGACTTGATTAAGACTTAAACCTTACCTAAAATGGATTTGAATGGGCGATAATTCTAATTAAGTCTAATTTATTAGGCTTGATTAACCTTTAAATCCTATTTAAATAAGGTTTAAAATTTAATTAAGTCCATCCTAATTCAAACCTATTAACTTAGGTTCAACCAGACATGAATCCAAGTTAATTCAACCAATATTGAATTTAACTTTAAACCTTCTAACTTAAGTTCAAACAGACATGAACTCAAATTAATCAAATTCAATCAACATTGAATTTAACTTAGATTCAATCGTACATGAATCCAAGTTAATTCAACCAATATTGAATTTAACTTTAAACCTTTTTAACTTAAGTTCGTACGGACATGAACTCAAGTTAATCAAATTCAATCAACATTGAATTTAATCAGACATGAATCCAAGTTAATTCAACCAATATTGAATTTAACTTTAAACCTATTAACTTAAGTTTAGACAGACATGAACTCGAGTTAATTAAATTCAACCAACATTGAATTTAACTTAAGTTCAACCAGACAAGAATCCAAGTTAGTTCAATCAATATTGAATTTAACTTTAAATCTTTCGACAGACATGAATTCAATAATAGACACGAACCCAAAATTTAAGTTCAAACTCAAGATCAATTCAACATTTCAGATCAAGACCGACATAATTCGACGTTCTAAAATTGAAATTGACATAACCAACATAAATCTGGTGTTGACATAATCAACGAAAATCTGACATTTTAAAAAAAGCAACATGATTAGCATGAAGTTGACATTTCAAAATAACTTAACATCCAAAAAAAATATTCTCGTGATATTATTTCGACGATATTTTCTTCGCAGGATGAAGACAAGAAATTCCGTTTAGATTTTCTTTGCATGTTATAGGGTGTGCTAACTCTGTTTTGCAGACGCCGACGACGAATATTAGCAACAAAACAAAACAAAACTTTTAGGTTAGACATATAAACCGAAACTTTTTAACAAGACAACAACATTGAAAACAAAACAAAACTTTTAGGTTAGACATATAACCTCGAAACTTTTCAACAAGACAACAACATTGAAAACAAAACAAAACTTTTAGAGTTAGACATATAACCCGAAACTTTTCAACAAGACAACAACATCGACAACAAAACAAAACTTTTAGAGTTAGACATATAACCCGAAATTTTTCAACACAACAACGACATGATAACAAAACCAAAACCTTTAGGTTAGACATAATACCTAAAGTATTCAATAACATGATATAACGACATTCGGGAGTGATAATGGGTACATCCGTCCTTAAAATAAACTTTTAGAAAACAAATGATTAACATTAATCGTAAGTTTTCTTAAACAATCGAGAATTGTTTAAGATGTAATTAACTATGGAGGCTTACCTCTATAGGAGATCTAAAAGAACCCAAAACAGAAATCTCTTGTTTACCATGATTTTCTTAATATGAAAATTCTAGAATATGTCATTCTAGAATATCCTCATATAAGAATTATCATAAACACCGTTTTCTACTATTAGTCCTAAAAATTCTCTAAATCCTTCATAGGATTTATACGAATAAAACTAGGCTAATATTAGATGGCGACTCCTTGACATTGATATGATATATTGGATGGCGATGACATGACATCATCATCAAATTCCATTGATATTTCTTTTTTCCATCGCCACCAAGAGAGTGGCGACTCCGCTGGGGAGAGTCTTTCTTCTCATCTTTTGTTATCATTTGTTTTCATTTCAAAATTTTGAAAATAAAAGTTCCCAGTTTATAAATAAATCGATAATATTCGTTTTTCTTGAAATTACAGAAAAATCGCAATGGATTCTCCGAATTCGATCTTTTCTTACTTTCAACTTTGACATACCAATAGAGGAAAATCCTCCCTTTTATCATAATGATTATGGATTATTTAGTGAAACGAAATTCATATTAGATAATCCATATCAAACTGATTCTCAATCTTTTCAAGAATTTGGCTTGCAACCTTATGAAGACTTTCTGAATTTTACAAACAATTTACCTGAATATATACCCGAAGAACCTTACATCCTTGAAGAAATGAAAAGACAGAGTGATAAGAAAGGAAAACAAGTTTACGAGGAAGATGATGTTCTAACATCATCTATGTATGAGATCGAATCTTCTTCAAGGAACGTTCATGAAACTCCTTCATTTAAAAGAAAGAAAAGGTGGAACGAAAACAATAATTTTGAAACACCTGAATTTCAACAGAATATTTTTGGAAATCCTTCCTTTTTAGAGGAAAATCAATATATTCCAATTCTCGTCGAATACACCGACAATTCCTTTCAACCTAAAAGATCTCCCCCATTTCGTGCCGTACATTCGAGTGTTTAAGAGATTAGCACGAAAAGGAAAAAGTTCATTATCTAAGTTTTTAGATAAAATGGGTTGTGTAGTCTCCAACACCATGAAAAGGAGAATTTTAGCAATGGAAAATTCTGATTATCAAGAAACTGATTATCAATTCCCAATTGATGAACATTGTGTTTGAGTGCCAGTAAAATTTCGACTGGGCCCTAGAATAAAAGATGTAGTGGTCACCAATGACAAAACTCGATATGACAATTTAATGTCAGAAGCAAAAAATACAACTGCTAAAATGACAGACTTGGTCCAGATGCTACAAAAAGCAAATTATCCTTACACTGGATATGATACACCACCTGAGAATTCTCACCCTATACTTGAAAATAATGTATGGAGACAAAAATCATCTGAAAGAAATTCTGATACCACTAACACTCCTGCAAATAATTCACAAGAAGAGATTTGCAAAAACATTCTACAAAATCATTTCAGGAGAGATTAAAGAAATTAAAAGAAGATATTAAACAACTTTCAAGACAAGAAAGGAAAAATACTTCGAAAGTTCCAATGAGAATGTTGCTAGCGTTAACATGGTAGAAACCCGATCTGCTTCCTTAGCACGAGAATCAAATGAAGAGTAATTGCGAGAGGTGATACAACAACGAGATGAACAAATAAGTCGTCTTGAACAAAGAATGGAAGAACTGGTAGTTACTTTGCAAAAACCACCAGCTGGCCCTTCTCCAGCTATTGAAATCATTAGACCTGAGGCTATTCACATCCTCGAAAGCAGAGAAGAACCAATGGATGTCGAGGAAAGCACTCGAAAGAGAAATAATTCTCCTCATAACGAAACTCCAGAAAAGGATATTACAAAAATAGTGGAACAAAAGATTAAAGAAACAATGGCTTTGGCAAAAGCTGGAGCATTAACTCCAAAGGGTAGGCCATACCCAGAGGAATTTGATTCTGTTCAATATCCTAATGGTTTTGTTCCTCCTGTCTTTAAAATGTTCGATGGGACGGGATATCCCCGACAACATCTGGCACATTTTAGAGCAAGCTGTTGTAATGCTGGAGGAAATGACGCTCTCCTATTTCAACAATTTGTTAACAGTCTCATGGGAGTTGCCTTCAACTGGTATGCAGAACTTCCCAACGGATCTATCAAAACTTTTGTAGAGCTTGAAAGCCTTTTTATTCAACGCTTTGCAGGAGCACAACATCACACCACTGTTGGTGATCTGGTGGTAGAAAAACAAAAACCAGGAGAAACCTTGGTAGATTATATTTTACGTTGGAGAAATCTCAGCATGAACAACATGCTGTTGGAATACTGCTCAAAAATATCCATGGTCCTATAGCATTCATGCTTAAACGATTTAAGATAAAAACTTTTGAAAAATTACTCAGTAAAGCTGCCAATCTTCAGGATGAGGTTAAGCAGATGAGTGTAATGGAGAAAGTTGAAAAGACAAAAACTATCAAAACTTTTGAAAAGAAACATGGGAATATTGCAGAAAAAGGCAAACAGGTGATGCAGATCCAACCGGAGCAAAAGAAGAAACGACAAAATCCTTCGACATCACAGACATCACCTCAATTACAACTTCAACAACCAATCCCAGTATCAACTGAGAAGAAAACAATGGCTCAAAGAATGAATAAAGTATATTCATTTAAAACAGAAGCCGTCGGTAAAATATTTCGTAGTTTGCTTAAAATACCTGAATTTAAGCTACCGAAGCTAAAAGGCCACAGATATTGACATGAAGGACAATCCTAATTATTGTCCTTATCACGGAGATGCTTGGACATAAAATTGAAGAATGTTTTGTCTTCAAAGACTGGTTAGAGCGTAATTTCAAAGATGGAAATATAGTCATTCCAAAAGAATACTTGAAAGAAGCTGAAAAGGGATCAGCCAATATGGTTTCGATAGAGGAACTTAATCCTAAAAACAAGGATACATTTCTGAAGAGAACTTTGCTAAATACCAAGTTACAAAATCTCCCAAGAAAGAAATGAAAAAGAAAATCAAGAAAATGGAAAAGATTAGAGGTCTTCCGTACATGAGGGCTGCAACTCCTTTTGTACCTTCTAGTTTATTTCACTCTTGTACTAGGATAGTTATGTCGGCCGAAGGACGAAAAATCCTCAAGCCAATAATTTTGTATGACTTTCTTTTTATCATGAATAATAACAATCCTAGTTTTGCGTACATTTTGTCCATTCTGGATGATGCTTCTGAGAATGACCATTTGAATTCTAACCCTATAGACAATCCTCAAATCGTATATGATCAATCTAAAGACAACCAAACTAATGAAAATAAAAATGAGAAATCTGACAATGACACAAATGAAGATGACATTGCTACGCTTCAATTACAAAGAATTCCGATTTCTATAAGATTGGAGTCCTTGGACTCAGAAACGAATGAATCGAATAATCAACTTGAAGAAATAGTTGAAATTAACTTGAGAAGTGGAAAAATCTTACCTCGTAGGATAACTCCACAAGAAAAAGAAAAACAAATAATTACCCCAGATAAGATCATTCCTCCAATATATCCTCAAACTTCTGAAGGAAGTAAGGATGATCTTCACAATAAGGTGGATTATAATGTACTGGCTCATTTGAGAAAATTACCTGCAA
Source organism: Papilionanthe hookeriana x Papilionanthe teres (assembly GCA_022702705.1). Classification (NCBI taxonomy): domain Eukaryota; kingdom Viridiplantae; phylum Streptophyta; class Magnoliopsida; order Asparagales; family Orchidaceae; genus Papilionanthe; species Papilionanthe hookeriana x Papilionanthe teres. The sequence continues at coordinate 11,765,932 of CM040424.1, forward strand.
AATTGAGCATTTATGACACTCTCATACTTTCCAAAGAAATGAGAGAATCATTAATAAAAGCTTTTTCGGACCCTGACATTTGCCTAACTCAACTTGCTAGTTCTACCCAAAACGAAGCCTACTCATTAGAGGAATCAACGAAGATTACCTTCTCCGACAATGACTTGTTGCTCGGAATCGACTCGAACACAATCGTCCACTATATATTACAGTAAACATCAATGACACGATACTTTCGAGAGTTCTTTTTGACCCAGGTGCTTCAATCAACATTATGAATCTGAGAACTCTTGCATACTTAGACATTGATGCCTCTCAACTGTCAAGGGATACGATGATGTTAAGAGGATTCAATCAACAAGGAGAATGGGCCCTTCGATCAATAACATTGCTCTTAAAAATAGCCGACTTGACAACGACAGCGAAATTTCATATTATTGATTCAGACACCTCTTTTAATGCCTTACTTGGCAGACCATGGCTCCATGAATATAAAATGGTTCCCTCTTCATTACATCAATGTATCAAATATTTATGAAAAGGACAAGAATTTCATATTATAGGAGACCTGCAACCGTTTTCAATCCATGAAATCGGTATACATGAAGATGCAGCATATTATGCTCCTATAAATAAAGCTATATCTTCCAAAGAGACAATGGTAAATATGGAAGAAAAGAACAAAGAAAAGAAAATAAATGAAAAGGATTTTTCTTCAATAAAGACAAAAGAGGCTAATTTCCGTCAGACTCGCACTCGAGGTCGAGGCCGAGAACGAGGACGAAGGAGAGAAGATCCAATTGTCACAATGAAGAAACAATTGAAGTTCAAAATCCACCTGGATTCTGAAGAAGAAACGACATCTGTGGTTGCAAGGAAACCCCAATTCAAAATATCTTTTGAAGAAGAAGACAAAGAGAAACAATTTGAATCCATGTATGACAAAATCAATCATTATATACATTCTATGACTCTAACTCCAATCTCCACTTCTAAGATCGAGAATTTATTAGTCAAAGAAGTATATCCCGATGACAAAAAGCAAATTAAGTTTAGACTCGTATCTACTTCTTCTTCTACTAAAGATGATGTAAAAATAGAAGATGGAAATCTTCCACAATCAATGAAAATTCCTTTTGAGCTGTATTCTCCTTGGGCACGAAAATTCATTCAAAATAGTTTAATGCTCATACAATGGTCTTTAAAACAATCGCATTTTATTGAACAAATGTGGAATGATAATAAACGAAATTTTAACTCTAAAAAAGGTGTTGGATTTGGAGTTTTAGGACCATTAGATGATACGAAATTTTGCTTGATCATCACGAATAATGTGATTCCGAAACATTGCCAGCATCTTCCAGTTGAAAATGCTCCCCGGAGTTGGAAGAAGAAATTAAATCGACAATCGATGAACTAAAAGAAATAAATTTAGGAACTAATGAAAATCCAAAACCGACTTTTATTAGTTCATTCCTTAATGATGAGGAAATAAAAGACAACTCAATCGTTGATGGAATATAAAGACCGTTTTGCCTCGGACTTATGACGAAATGCCCGGTTTATCTCCGTAGTTGCAATCCATAAACTCGGGATGGACTAAATCATAAACCTAGTTAAACAAGCTCCAAGAAAGATGCGTGTCGAAATAGAGCAACAAGTCATCGCGAAGTCAAGAAATTGATAGAGGCCGACTTCATACGAGTAGAAAACTATCCAACATGGCTAGCCAATGTGGTGCCGATTAAAAAGAAAAATGGACAAATAAGAGTCCGCATAGTACTACGTGGACTTGAATAAAGCATGTCCAAAAGATGAATTTCATTTACCAATTCCTGAGTTAATGGTTGATATTGCATCAAAATATGCAATATTTTCTTTCATGGATGGATCATCAGGATATAACCAAATAAAAATGTTTTCGGAAGACGAAGTAAATATAGCTTTCCGAACACCCATCGGCATATATTGTTATAAGGTTATGCCATTTGGACTGAAAAATGCTGGAGCAACCTATCAAAGAGCCATGACACTGATTTTTGATGAACTAATACATAATCAAGTTGAATGTTACGTCGATGATCTGGTTGTCAATAGTAAACAAAAAGACGATCATATATATGATTTGAGAGTTGTCTTTGAACGACTACGACGATATAATCTTAAAATGAACCCTTTAAAGTGCGCCTTTGGTATCACTTCAGGAAAATTTTTAGGATTTGTAGTTCGACATCGTGGGATAGAAATTGATCCTCTCAAAATTGAAGCTATTCTAAATATGCCTCCTCCTAAAAATTTAACTCAATTAAGATCCTTCCAAGGAAAATTAGCATACATACGACGTTTCATTTCCAATCTATCGGGTAGATGTCAACGCCTTACTGCCCTTACTAGAAAAGATGCCAAATTCGTGTGGGATGAAAAGTGCCAACATGCCTTTGAAGACATTAAACAATATTTGACAACCCCTCCTGTCTTAGCAACCCCTGTATTAGGAGGACCTTTAATCCTTTACACCGCGGCATTGGACAATTCACTTGGATCTTTACTAGCACAAGTAAATGATGAAGGAAAAGAAAATGCTTTATACTACTTGAGTATTTGTTTACTTCCAATGTAAATAAAATATCTAACAATTGAGAAGCATTGTTTAGCCTTGATCTTCGCAGTTCAAAAGCTAAGACATTATATGCTTTCTCATAAAGTAACTCTTATTTCAAGAGTTAACCCGTTACAATATTTAATAACACGACCGACACTTTCTGGGAGATTAGCAAGATGGGTAATGATCATGTTACAATTCGACATAACATTTGTACCGCTACGTGCTATTAAAGGACAAATCCTAGCAGATTTCTTAGCGGCACACCCAATTCCAACAGGATCACCCCTTAATGACGATCTACCTGATGAACAAATATCAGAAGTAAAAAATTCTAACATGCAACGATGGGAACTCTACTTTGACGGAGCATCGTCTGCATGGAAAGACAAAGACAAGCAGATAATCATACCAGGCAAAGCCGGAGTAGGATTAATTTTCATTACTCCGTACAAAATGATGATGCCCTTTTCCTATCATTCGACGTAACCATGCACGAATAACGAAGCCGAATATGAAGCGCTCATAATCGGTCTAGAATTGACAATATTAATGAAAATTGAGAATATTGATATCTATGGAGATTCCCAGTTAATTATTAATCAAATTGCTGGCAAATACCAAATTCTGAAACCACAACTTGAACAATATTCCTGTTACACTCTCAAATTACTTCAAAAAATTCCTGATGTAACATTCTTCTTAATCCCGAGACGAGACAATTCTCTAGCGGATGCTCTGGCAAAACTTGCAAAGGAATTTGCGTGTCCGTAAGAAGATGACATACCGATTTCTATAAAAGGACGAAAAGTTCTTTCTCAAATTGATATGGATAATTTGCATAAAATCCGTGAAAATATGACAATGGCAATAAATGACGAGAAGGATGATCGGCGACAACCAATCATCAAATATTTACAAACCGGAGAATTACCCGAAAATAGTTCTATCGCCAACCAAATTAAACAAAGAGCATTATCATATGCTCTAATAAATGATGTCCTTTACAAACGATCTTTTGATCAAATGTGGTTAAGATGTTTAAACCAAATTGAAGCTCGAGAGATTGTTAAAGAAGTTCATTCAGGTTTATGTGGTGCACATCAATCTGGGCCCAAAATGAAAATGAAAATAAAAAGAATGGGTTATTATTGGCCAACAATGATGACAGATTGTCTTGACATTGCAAAGAAATGTCATCAATGTCAAATACATGGAGTAGTTTTACATCAACCTCCAAATGTTCTACATCCAACTTTTGCATCATGGCCATTTGAATGTTGGGATACTGACATAGTGGGCCCTATAGATCCTCCATCCTCCAAAGGCCATAAATTTATTCTGACAGCTACTGACTATTTTTCTAAATGGGCAGAAGCAATACCCCTTCGAGAAGTCAAGGCGAACAAGTTCTCCACTTCTTTAAAACCCATATCGTTTATAGATTTTGGATTCCTCGAAGAGTCATATCGTATAATGGGTCGGCCTTCAAAAACACAAAAATAAATCACTTTATCCAGCAGGCATGGGATTGACTGGAGATATTCCACAATCTAGTACCCTAAAGCCAATGGATTAGCTGAAGCTTTGAATAAAACATTGACGCAAATCTTGAAAAAGACATTAAGTAATAGCCCGAGACAGTGGCATGAACGACTAATAGAAGCTTTATGGGCTTATAGAACTACATACCGAACTCCAACACGGTCTACACCATTTGCTTTGGTATATTGTTCTGAAGCCATTTTGCCTCTAGAAGTCCAAATTCCTTCTCTTAGAATCCCAATAACTGATAAAATAACTGAAGAAGAAAATGTCAAGTTGCGACATGAAGAACTTGAAAATTTGGAGGGCAAGCGTTTGCAAGCCCAACAAAATCTTGAATTATATCAAGCAAAAATGATACGAGCTCACGACAAACTAGTTCATCCTAGAACCTTTCGAATCGGTGAATTAGTTTTAGTTCTTCGAAGACCTATACTAGCTCATCGAAAGATAGGTGGCAAATTCGAACCCATATGGGAAGGTCCATATGTAATCGAAAAGACATATTCTGGAGGATCCTACCAATTGGTGGATTGTCAAGGAGAAAGAATCCTACCTCCAATCAATGGGCGTTTTCTAAAGAAATACTACGCGACATAAAAAAGAAAGAAATGAATAAAGACTTATTTATAAACTGGGACAATAAATTCTCCTTTCAAAAAAAAAATCATCTTTGATGTTTTGTGACATCTCTTTCATTTGTTAAACAAACATTTGAAAATCTGAAATGATATTCTGTCTTGATATTTTCAGGAAAAATGCCCGAAGACGCATTATTTTTCTCATTCCGAAATAATATGACTTTTGCCTCGGACCGTCGACATATAGACGCGGGGACCGTAGTTCACTTTGATTTCGACCTATTGCGAGTCGAATCCATATATCATGGATCGTTAATTTATTTGGTGAATCACAATGAAGTTAATCTGCAAACACCTTTGATAGAATTCAAACTCTGACAACCCGAAGAATATGACTTCACAATCAGTGATAGCTTAGATGAAGCAGAATTCATGATTGCCCCTGTGCAAGGAGCATCAACATCGGGAACCAAAAATCCAACGACAGGATTTACCAGATCGCAAAGACGAAATCACAATAAACGACTAAAATGACAAAAACAATTACAAGAGAAACAAGACATGGAAGATATGAGTCAGTTAAAATCACGGACTATCAATACTCCGTTTGAGGAAATAATATCGGAAACAACAAATCTAGACCTTACAGAAAAAGGGGATGGCAAAGCAGTCGTCACTCCACCATCGGTCACACCTGCTCAATATTTGAGGGTATCCGACGAAAAGAATCACTCAGAGGAAGAGATACGACGAATTCGTGCCATTGAGTGGAGAACTTTCGAACAATATAAATATGTGAATAAAAGAACAATAAATATTTTGGATGGTCTTAAACTTTTTACAAGAATATTTGATGAAACTGAACAAGCTGCTATCATCAACCACGTTATAAAAGCCCGAGATCATGGTAGGGCTGGACGCCTTCGAAGGAGGACCTATTCTGAACCTAGTAAATGGATTTGAGGTAAGGGTAGGCAAACCATTCAATACGGATGTTGCTATAACTATGCAAGAGACAGAGAAGGAAATCTTCCCTGGATTCTAGGACATGAACAAGTCGACACTTTACCTCGTCGTGATAATCCAAATTATCGACGACTCGTTACTTGGGGGATCATACCTGCAGATTGTGTTCCCGATAGCCGCATCATTAATATGTATGATAAAGGGGATTGTATCCCTCCTCACATCGATAGTCATGATTTTGAAAGACCATTTTGTACTCACTCTTTAATGAATCACTGCTCCGTGATATTCGGAAGAGAGATACAAATCTTGGGACCCGGAGAATTTGATGGGACATGCCACATCCTTTTAACTCGAGGATCAGTTCTTCTGTTCCAAGGGAACGGTGCAGATTTTGTGAAACACTGCATACCCAGTGTCAACAAGCCACGAATCTCCATTTCCTTGCGACGAATGAAACCCGACAAACGACCGGACGGATATCAACCGATACTCGCAGCTCGAAGGACTAAAGCCTTTGGAACTGCTGTGATTCCATAAATGTCTGAACACCTGAAACATGTTCGACGAATGATGTTTTGGAGTGTAAGACGTTTATGGACGGTCTGATAATCTCCAAATCTACAACATGATGTGAAGAACTCCCGACATATAATATATCTATAGTTGTCGATGTGTGATATATCGGTAGTTGTTGACATGTAAAATGTCAGTAGTTTGTTGCAGCGTGCTATATGATATGTACATATGTATGCACTGTAAGTTTTTGTTTGCAATAAATATGTACTGGCAACTTTTTTTATGGAAATAAAATAAAGTGTTGAAGGAAAATATATCCCCATTGTCTGTGACATGTCGACAGGTCCTGAAATCAATAAATGTCAAAATAAATAATCTATGATAACCAAACATGAGAATTAACTTTCGACATATATAGGTCAAAACCCCAACGGAAATTCCCACCAAAAATATTAATGAGTTCGCCACTCTCTCCGGTTATTGGATATAAGTCCTTTCCTGATACGGAAATCACGGCTTTCCTCTAACCAAATCTTGATATCGACATTGAAGAAAATAGAAAATGACATCTATTTTCTCGCTTCGGTTATTGGATATAAGTCCTTTCCTGACACGAAAATCACAGCTTTCCTCTAACCAAATCTTGATATCGACACATTGAGGAAAATAGAAAATGAAATCTATTTTCTCTCTTCGGTTATTGGATATAAGTCCTTTCCTGACACGGAAATCACGGCTTTCCTCTAACCAAATCTTGATATCAACACTTTGCGGAAAATAGAAAATGACATCTATTTTTCTCTCTCCGGTTATTGGATATAAGTCCTTTCCTGATACGGAAATCACGGCTTTCCTCTAACCAAATCTTGATATCGACATTAAGGAAAATAGAAATTGATATCTATTTTCTCTCTTCGGTTATTGGATATAAGTCCTTTCCTGACACGGAAATCATGGCTTTCCTCTAACCAAATCTTGATATCGACACATTGAGGAAAATAGAAAATGACATCTATTTCCTCTCTTCGGTTATTGGATATAAGTCCTTTCCTGACACGAAAATCACGGCTTTCCTCTAACCAAATCTTGATATCGACAGATTGAGGAAAATAGAAAATGACATCTATTTTCTATCTTAGATTATTGGATATAAGTCCTTTCCTGACACGGAAATCATGGTTTTCCTCTAACCAAATCTTGATATCGACACTTTGTAGAAAATAGAAAATGACATCTATTTTCTCTCTTCGGTTATTGGATATAAGTCCTTTCCTGACACGGAAATCACGGCTTTCCTCTAACCAAATCTTGATATCGACACATTGAGGAAAATAGAAAATGACATCTATTTTCTCTTCGGCTATTGGATGTAAGTCCTTTCCTGACACGGAAATCACGGCTTTCCTCTAACCAAATATTGACATCGACATTTTGAGGAAAATAGAAAATGTCATCTATTTTCTCTCTTCGGTTATTGGATATAAGTCCTTTCCTGATGTGGAAATCACGGCTTTCCTTTAACCAAATCTTGACATTGACATTTTGAGGGAAATAGAAAATGACATCTATTTTCTCTTCTGGTTATTGGATGTAAGTCATTTCCTTACACGTAAATCATGGCTTTCCTCTAACCAAGTCTTAACATCGACATTTCGAGAAATGGCAAATGACATCCATTTTCTCCCTCCCCGTTATAGGGTATACGTCCTTTCGTGACACGAAAATCACGACATTCCATTAACAAAATATCGACATCGACATTTTGAGAAATGAAATATGACATCCATTTTCTCTCCGAATAAATTTCTTTTCAAATACAAGAAGAAAATCTCAAACCAACATAAAAGACATCTGACATCCTCCGGGAGTGATATGATATTCCCTTCTTTCCTGATCGTTATCAGACATCTCTTAGACTACTCGGTCAACGCCAATATGTGCAGAATACTTATATAGTATTCTACACATATTGGGGGCCCTTTTGTTGACCTCATTTTACAATGGGTCAATACCCTATGACCTAAAAAGTCAACTTTGGTCAAACTGGTCAAACCAGACCTAGTGACCAACCCTGTTGACCCCATAGGTCAACCTTTTGACCTACAAAGTCAACATTGGTCAAGATGGTCAAACCAGACCTAATGACCTACCCTGTAGACCCCATAGGTCACCCTTTTGACCTAAAAAGTCAACTTGGGTCAAACTGGTCAAACCAGACCTAGTGACCAACCCCGTCGACCCCATAGAGTCAACCTTTCGACCTAAAAAGTCAACATTGGTAAAGATGGTCAAACCAGACCTAATGACCTACCCTTTTGACCCCATAGGTCACCCTTTTGACCCAAAAAGTCAACTTTGGTCAAACTGATCAAACCAGACCTAGTGACCAACCCTGTTGACCCCATAGGTCAACCTTTTGACCTAAAAAGTCAACATTGGTCAAGATGGTCAAACCAGACCTAATGACCTACAATGTTGACCCCATAGGTCATCCTTTTGACCCAAAAAGTCAACTTTGGTAAAACTGGTCAAACCAGACCTAATGACCTACACTGTTGACCCCATAGGTCAGCCTTATGACCTAAAAAGTCAACTTTGGTCAAACTGGTCAAACCAGACCAAGTGACCAACCCTGTTGACCCCATAGGTCAACCTTTTGACCTAAAAAGTCCACATTGGTCAAGATGGTCAAACCAGACATAATGACCTACCCTGTTGACCCTATAGGTCACCCTTTTGACCCAAAAAGTCAACTTTGGTCGAACTGGCCAAACCAGACCTAGTGACCAACCCTGTTGACCCCATAGGTCAACCTTTTGACCTAAAAAGTCAACATTTGTCAAGATGGTCAAACCAGACCTAATGACCTACTCTGTTGACCCCATAGGTCACCCTTTTGACCTAAAAAGTTAACTTTGGTCAAACTGGTCAAACCAGACCTAGTGACCCACCCTGTGACCTAAAAAGTCAACATTGGTCAAGATGGTCAAACCTAACCTAATGACCTACCCTGTTGACCCCATAGGTCACCCTTTTGACCCAAAAAGTCAACTTCGGTCAAACTGGTCAAACCAGACCTAATGACCTACACTGTTGACCCCATAGGTCGGCCTTATGACCTAAAAGTCAACTTTGGTCAAACTGGTCAATCCAGACCTAGTGACCAACCCTGTTGACCCCATAGGTCAACCCTATGACCTAAAAAGTCAACTTTGGTTAAATTGGTCAAACCATACCTAATGACCTACACTGTTGACCCCATAGGTCAACCTTTTGACCTAAAAAGTCAACCTTGGTAAAATTGGTCAAACCAGACCTAATGACCTACACTGTTGACCCCATAGGTCAACCCTGTGACCTAAAAAGTTAACTTTGGTCAAACTGGTCAAACCAGACCTAATGACCTACACTGTTGACCCCATAGGTCACCCCTATGACCCACTAACACATTTAAAACACCGCAATGATAAAATAACAAGAATTGGACATCTTAAAGTCAATTTGATCAATTTGGGCTGACTTGGGTCAACCCAGGTCAAAATTGGTCAACAATTATCTATTTTGATTAAAATAAATAAAAATGAAATAAAAATAACAAAATTAATCAAATATTTAATTTCAAAATTATTTTGATTAATTAAAATGATTAATGATTTAATTTTCAAGATTTTAATTAATTGACAAAATTAAAATGAAAATTAAAATCATAAAATAACAAAAATGACATAAATAATCAATTAATTACTTTGAAATTATTTTCAATTAAGAAATAGATTAATAAAATAATTTCCACCAATTTTAGTTAATAAAATAATTAATTAAAATGGGAATTAAAGAAGAAATGAAATCATTTTTAGCCTCTTCATATTTAATTAGGCTAAACCATCTTAAAGGCTTATTTAACACTTAATTAAGCCCATCTTAAGGCCCATTACCCATGGCTTAACATCCATGGTTATGCATGGGATGAGGTGTCACCAACTCCTTCATTCTAAACATATTCTCTCCTTAAGGTGGCCAGCCAACACAAGGCCATTTTCTCCACCTCCCAAGCCACCCAATGGGAGGGAAAACCACACATGAAACCCCCCTTACCATGGTTAATGGTAATGATGAAGGCTAAGCATATGTGTCACCATTTGCCAAGCCTTAGAAGTGAGGTGTAAGCTCATTAGCAAGTGAAACAACAGGTCACAAGTAACCTCCCACAATGGCCAATGGACAAGAGACAAAGAGATGGAATTCATCATGAAAAACTTAGGGAGAAGTATCCAAGCCTATCTCCAGCCAATTGATCACCCAATCAGCTAATAGAGAAGGTAAGTAATCCTCTAGAACAACCTAAACCAAGCCAACACCATGCCCTTGCTATAAAAGGACCCCATGGCCGAAACTAGCAAGGAGGAGAAAAAATTTTAGGGAGGTCCATAGGCTGCTCAAACTCTCTTGCTCCCAACATAAAACTTCTTCCTATGAGCTTCCACAATCTTTTAGGATCAATTCCAAGCCTTAGTTTCAGCACATTTAAGCCAATTTGATCAATTTTCAAAAACAGCCCAAATTAGGCATCTCTTTCAAATTCCTCCCAAAGCCTGACTTCTGGAACAAATTGCTACAGCAACTATCTTCCATTGGGGTCCTAGAAGGCAACCATAAAGTCCGATCTAGCTTCGATTTGCTTGTGGCCAAGGTATGAAATTTATCTTTGCAAAATAAATCATGTTTTTGATAAATCATGTGCTATACTAGCTCAAAAGTGTATCATCACCGTATGGATAGATACTTCTCATCCAGATGAGTATTTTTAAAAAAACAATCACTCAATTTCGTCAAGAAATGAGTGAGATATTAACATTTGAAGTTTAACGATTTCAGAATTTTTGAAATAAATTCTGAATATTCTCGGCCCTCCGATCGCGCGCTGTTTGAGATGGACGGCCCAGATCCCGCTTCGCGCCGTCCGCCGTCCGACCCGTTGCACTGGATCTTCCCGCTTGTTCGACGAGTCCGAGGACACGCATCGACGGCGGGGGGTTTTTGCGGCGCGATATTAAAAAAAATCTTTTTTAACCCCTTAAACTTCAAAAATTCATATCTTTTTAACCAGAGGTCCTAAAAATAAAATAAAAATACCTCTGGAAAGCTCTTGAAGAGGAGAAAATTATGAGACCAAAATCATAATTTTATTCTCAGTATTTAATTATTAATTAATTAAATACTCTCTAGAGTATTTTAATTATTAAAAATTATTTACAAATCAAAAAATTATGAAACTTTGAGGCATTTATCTTTATGTTCTTGGGGACCTTCCACAATTTTTCTAAGGACATAAAACATGCCTAGGATACTTTTCTTGAATTTTCAAGTTTCTTTGTAATTATTTCAAATAATAATTATAAAAATTTGAAAATTAAGAAAATAAAATACAAATGACTAGGAATGATAGGGCAACGAGACAATGACCCTAGGAAAAATATTTCTAAGTCATAGAAACAATTTTGAATGACATTTGAAAATTTAGGGTTAAAATCATTTATTAATTAAATAATTTTGAATCCTAAAATAACCCTTTGTAAAATTGAACTATTTTCATCAACAATCTAAGTTTGAAAATGGTTCTAGCCTATGATAGGCTAATAATAAACCTCACTTAAGTCTAAAATGACCAGATTAGATTCAATTAAGGCTTAAAATGACATTTAAATCCATTAAACCTTACTTAAATTAGGTTTAATAAAAATTAAACACCTTTAATTAAGTTTAAGGACACACTAAACTTAATTAACCCATTAAACCTTACCTAAATTAGGTTTAATAAAAATTAAACTCTTTTAATTAAGTTTAAAGACACACTAAACTTAATTAACCAATTAAACCTTAACTAAAATAGGTTTAATAAAAATTAAACTTCTTTAATTAAGTTTAAAGACACACTAAACTTAATTAACCCATTAAACCTTACCTAAATTAGGTTTACAAAAAATTAAACTCTTTTTAATTAAGTTTAAGGACATATTAAACTTAATTAACACAAAACTAAACTCCCTTAATTATGTTTAAAGACATACTAAACTTAATTAACCTCCTTAAACACAAGGTTTAATCAAATTAAAACACTAATTAGGTCTAACCCTTAGACTTAATTAAACCTTTAAGCCTTAACTAACTAAGGTTTAATCATACCTAAACCCTTATTAAAGTCTAACCCTTAGACCTAATTAAACCATTAGGCCTTAACTAACTAAGGTTTAATCATACCTAAACCTTAATTAGGTCTAACCCTTACACCTAATTAAACCATTAAGCCTTAACTAACTAAGGTTTAATCAAACCTAAACCCTAATTAGGTCTAACCCTTATACATAATTAAACCATTAAGCCTTAAACATAAGGTTTAATCAAACTTAAACCCTGATTAGGTCTAACCCTTAGACCTAATTAAACCATTAAGCCTTAACTAACTAAGGTTTAATCAAACTCAAACCCTAATTAGGTCTAACCCTTGGACCTAATTAAACCATTAAGCCTTAACTAACTAAGGTTTAATCAAACTCAATCCCTAATTGAGTCTAACCCTTAGACCTAATTAAACCATTAAGCCTTAACTAACTAAGGTTTAATCAAACCTAAACCCTAATTATGTCTAACCCTTAGACCTAATTAAACCATTAAGCCTTAACTAACTAAGGTTTAATCAAACTCAAACCCTAATTAGGTTTAACCCTTAGACCTAATTAAACCATTAAGCCTTAACTATCTAAGGTTTAATCAAACTTAAACCCTAATAAGGTCTATCCCTTAGACCTAATTAAACAATTAAGCCCTAACTAACTAAGGTTTAATCATACCGAAACCCTATTTAGGTCTAACCCTTAGACCTAATTAAACCTTTAAGCCTTAACTAACTAAGGTTTAATCAAACTCAAACCCTAATTAGGTCTAACCCTTAGACCTAATTAAACCATTAAACCTTAACTAACTAAGGTTTAATAAAACCTAAACCCTAATTAGGTCTAACCCATTAGATCTAATTAAACCATTAGACCTTAACTAACTAAGGTTTAATCAAACCTAAACCCTAATTAGATCTAATTAAACCTTTAAGCTTTGACTAACTAAGGCTTAACTAAATTCAAATCCTAATTAGGTCTAAACCTTAGACTTAATAAGACTATTAAGCCTTAATTAACCAAGGTTTAAAAAAAATCAAACCTGACTTAAGTCTAACCCATTTAGACTTATGTCAAACCAAACTTAGTTAGATCTAAGTCAAACTTAAGTCCAATCTACACTAAACCTAAATCAAACCTAAATCTAACTTAAGTCTAATCTACATTAGACTTAAGTCAAACCAAACCTTAGGTTCAACCCACATTGAACCTAACCTAAACCTAATCTAACTTGAGTCCAACCTAACTTGAACCCAAGTTAACCTAAACCTTAGGTTCAACCCACTTTAAACCTAACCTAAACCTAATCTAACTTGAGTCCAACCTAACTTGAACCCAAGTTAACCTAAACCTTATGTTCAACCCATATTGAACCTAATGTAAACCTAATCTAACTTGAGTCCAACCTAATTTGAACCCAAGTTAACCTAAACCTTAGGTTCGACCCACATTGAACTTAACCTAAACCTAATCTAACTTGAGTCCAACCTAACTTGAACCCAAGTTAACCTAAACCTTAGGTTCAACCCACATTGAACCTAACCTAAACCTAATCTAACTTGAGTCCAACCTAACTTGAACCCAAGTTAACCTAAACCTTAGGTTCAACCCACATTGAACCTAACTTAAACTCAAACATAACCTAACTCGAGTTCAATCCAACTTGAACTCAAGTTAACCCAAATCTTAGGTCCAATCCATATTGAACCTAACTTAAACTCAAACATGACCTAACTTGAATTCAATCCAACTTGAACTCAAGTTAATCTAAATCTTAGGTCCAATCCACATTGAACCTAAATTCAACCCAAACCAAAGTTAAGTCTAATCTACATTTGACTTAAATCAAACTGAACTTGAGTTCAACCCCTAATGAACTTAAGACAATCTTAAATCTAGGTCCAACAAAATAGACTTGATTAAGACTTAAACCTTACCTAAAATGGATTTGAATGGTCGATAATTCTAATTAAGTCTAATTTTTAGGCTTGATTAACCTTTAAATCCTATTTAAACAAGGTTTAAAATTTAATTAAGTCCATCCTAAATCAAACCTATTAACTTAGGTTCAACCAGACATGAATCCAAGTTAATTCAACCAATATTGAATTTAACTTTAAACCTTCTAACTTAAGTTCAAACAGACATGAACTCAAATTAATCAAATTCAATCAACATTGAATTTAACTTTGATTCAATCAGACATGAATCCAAGTTAATTCAACCAATATTGAATTTAACTTTAAACCTTTTTAACTTAAGTTCAGACACACATGAACTCAAGTTAATCAAATTCAATCAACATTAAATTTAATCAGACATGAATCCAAGTTAATTCAACCAATAATGAATTTAACTTTAAACCTATTAACTTAAGTTCAGACAGACATGAACTCGAGTTAATTAAATTCAATCAACATTGAATTTAACTTAGGTTCAACCAGACATGAACCCAAGTTAGTTCAATCAATATTGAATTTAACTTTAAATCTTTCGACGGACATGAATTCAATAATAGACACGAACCCAAAATTTAAGTTCAAACTCAAGATTAATTCAACATTTCAGATCAAGACCGACATAATTCGACATTCTAAAATTGAAATTGACATAACCAACATAAATCTGGTGTTGACATAATCAACAAAAATTTAACATTTTAAAAAAAACAACATGATTAGCATGAAGTTGACATTTCAAAATAACTTAACATCCAAAAAAAAAAATTCTGTGATATTATTTCTGACGATATTTTCTTCGCAGACAAGAAATTCCGTTTAGATTTTCTTTGCATGTTATAGGATGTGCTAACTCTTTTTTGCAGGACGCCGACGACAGAATATGAGCAACAAAACAAAACAAAACTTTTAGGTTAGACATATAACCTGAAACTTTTCAACAAGACAACAACATTGAAAACAAAACAAAACTTTTAAGTTAGACATATAACTCTGAAACTTTTCAATAAGACAACAACATTGAAAACAAAACAAAACTTTTAGGTTAGACATATAACCCGAAACTTTTCAACAAGACAACAACATTGACAACAAAACAAAACTTTTAGGTTAGACATATAACTCTGAAATTTTTCAACACAACAACGACATGACAATAAAACCAAAACCTTTAGGTTAGACATAATACCTAAAGTATTCAATAACATGATATAACGACATTTGGGAGTGATAGTGGGTACATCTCTCCTTAAAATAAACTTTTAGAAAACAAATGATTAACATTAATCAGAAGTTTTCTTAAACAATCGAGAATTGTTTAAGATGTAATTAACTATGGAGGCTTACCTCTATAGGAGATCTAAAAGAACCCAAAACAGAAATCTCTGGTTTACCATGACTTTCTTAATATGAAAATTATAGAGTATGTCATTCTAGAATATCCTCATATAAGAATTATCATAAACACCTTTTTCTACTATTAGTCCTAAAAATTCTCTAAACCCTTCAAAGGATTTATACGAATAAAACTAGGCTAATATTAGATGGCGACTCCTTGACATTGATATGATATATTGGATGGTGATGACATGACATCATCATCAAATTCCATTGATATTTCTTTTTTCCATTGCCACCAGCCATCTTTATCTGGTTGTATCCTGATGATCCATCCTTGAAAGAAAATATTTCATGTGTTGAAGCAATATCGATCATTAGTTCTGGGATTGGTAGCGGAAATTCGTCCTTTGGACATGCTTTATTTAAATCTCTAAAGTCTACTCAGATTCTGATCTGACCATTCTTCTTTCTGACTGGTATCACATTGGCTAACCAAGTAGGGTATTGTTCTTCACGGACAAATTTAGAGTCAATTAGCTTCTTAACTTCGGCTATTACTTGTTGCTCAATTTCTAGACACATTCTTCTGGGAGCTTGTCTGACTGGCACAGAAGTAGGATCTACTCCTAACTTGTGAACTGCGACTTCTGGAGCTAATCCTGGCATTTCGTCGTAACTCCAAGGAAAACAATCCTTGAATTCCATTAGTAGCTTGATTATTTCCTCGAAATCTTCTTTATTGAGAAAGGAGCTAACAAAGGTTGGCCTAGGCTCTTCGCTAGTACCTAAGTTAACTTCCATTAACTCGTCTATTGTAGATTTAATTTCTTCTTCGAATTCTGGTGGAGCATCTCTGATTGGTAGATCTTCGAGATCTCCTGAGGCTTCCAAGCAGTCTTCAATAGGTTTGCAAGTGACAACCAAGCAAAATCTTGTATCATCAACTGAACCTACTGTGCCGAATCCGAGACCATGTTTTGAATTAGGAGGCCGACCGGCATTATTCCATAATCTTTCAAAATGTTCTGATTGATCCTTTGTCCATTGTCGAGGTAAAACACCACGTTGAATTAAATTTTGAACACAGGGAGAGTACCACTCAAAAGGTAATTTCATTAATTCGGAAGAAGTGACATCTTCAAATTGTACATCTTTTTCATTATTGGAAGAAGAAGCACCACGGTAAAACTTGATTGGCTTAGTACCACCACCATGCACTTCTTTGACCACCATACCCTCGATCTTACTAGAATGGATCGGGTTCAGGGTCATAGTATGTACATGATGGTTAATCTTCTCGTACATTGATTTGTATTCTTCATTCTTTCATCTTCGAGAGATCCGAAGCCAGGGTTTCTTTTGACTTATTGTCGCTTCTTCTTTCTTGATTTCTTCTCATTCTTCGGAAGTGTTCTCCCAATCAACATCGATGACCGGTTTCTTCGTCCAATCTGTTCTAACATTTCTTCCACGTCCTCGTCCCCGGCCTCAACCTCGGGTGCGAGTTCTGGAGAAATCTTCACCATCTCGCCGTAAGGGAGTGTTGAGTAACTGTTGAACTAGAACTTCAGGTTCTTCGTCGTCTCGAATTTCTTTTGCTTCATTTGGTATGGTATTTCTGGAAAAGATTGTTTTCTTTAGAGGCGCGTATTAAGCCGCATCTTCATGAATTCTAATCTCGTGTACGGAGAATGGTTGCAAGTCACCTTTGATACACTGTTCCCCTCCTTTGTAATACTTTATGCATTGGTGCAGAGACGACGGTACCATCCAGTTTTCATGGATCCACGGTCGACCCAGTAGGGCATTGAACGATGTCTCAGAATCAATTATGTGGAATTTTGTGGTTGTCTTTGCTAAATCACCAGTCTTCATTAGTAGTGTTATCGATCCAAGAGCTCTTTCTCCTTTTGATTGAAGCCTCTTAATAGCATCTTATCTGCTTCAAGTTCGCGAGCATCAATTTCCAAATATGCTAGCGTCTGAAGGTTCATTATGTTGATTGATGCTCCTGGATCAACCAACACTCTAGAGAGCATAAACTTTCCAATAGTGACTGAAATGTATAACGATCGGTTGTAATCTGCTATTCCCAGTAATAAATCATTGTCTGTGAAGGTAACACCTCGCTGTTCTTTTAACGAGCAAACCTCGTCAAAGGAATTACCAGCCATTTGAGCTAAACATATCTCTGAATCAAGTAAAGCTTTGATCAGAGCCTCCCTCATCTCCTTTGACAGGATCAGAACGTTGTATATGCTTAGTTTGGCTGGTAGCTTCCTAAGATGGGCTAGCACATTATAGTCCACTTTATTACTTTGTTCCTCGGTTTCTTCCCGAATGGGCAGTTCCTCTACTGGGGTTGACTCTTCCTAAGCAACCACCTGCTTACCTTTATCCTTCAGACCCATTCTTGGGGGCATAACTTTTCCACTTCTTAAATTTACTTCAGTTATTTCTTCTGAATTTGGTGTTGAATCTGCTGGTGTATCCTCTTGAATTGGAACAACTAGCTTTTCTAAAGTTGCTTCGGTATCTAATGGTTCTAATTTTATCGTGATCGGAGCCCCTCGAAATTCACAAATGGACTCGTTACTTGTTGAGCTTTCGTAGCCTCCCTTGTGAACATCTTCTTCATCATGGTTATCGAGGTTGTGTATGATTTGAGAATCATTATCCGTATTGGGATTAAGATCCGGATTAAGTCGGTTGTCTCTAGTTACGTTATCGTTAGAAACAATAAAAACATAACCAACTCCATAACCCTTATCATTATAAGATTCCACCGGGGAGAGCAGATAATCATACGAGTCGGGAGTTCGAGGGACTTCTCCCCCGAATCAGAAACAACCATGCTAGGATAAGCAACCCCTAGTCTACCCTTCGGAGCCTCGGTCTTCTTTTCTTCCACGATCTTCTCCTCATTCTGGGGTGGTTCTTCAATTGTAAGTGATAGTGCCGGCTCGTCTGGTCTCAAAATCTGAGTTGAAGTATGTATCGAAGCGGCCTGGATGTGATCCAAAATTTTCTTCGATGATTTTGTCCAGACAGTACTCCATCCATCATCAGTCATGTAAGGGCCTATCAGAACAATGGGATCCGTTGAAATAACATTGACGGAACCTCCCTTTTGGGGTTCCTTCATGTATTCCTTTGGGATCGTTATGTTCCCTTTTCGGAGATTGTCATCAAGCCAAGTCTTGAAAGTGATGCAATCCTCTATCTTATGTACGAGCATCCGGTGGTAAGGGCAATAGTTTGGATGATCTTTCTTATTGACTTCTTCCGGCTTCTTGGGCTCTGGCAGCTGATAATCCGGTGTCTTCATTAAGCTGCGAAACATCTTCGCTACTGCTTCAGTTTTGAATGGATATTCTTTATTTAGAAGTTCACTTAAGGTACGCAATGAACGAGGCTGTTGTTCATAATGCCGGGACGACCGATAGCTCGGACGATGTTGTCGATAGCCTTATTGAGGTTCGTTGATAAGTCCGTTGTGGTGGTTGATAACTAGGCTGTGGCCGCTCTGAGTGTATCTGAACCGACTGCTTGCCCTTATCTACTGTCGCGACAATTTCATATTTCTTTTCGAATGTTTTCACAGGTTTCTACTTATCGTTCTTGTTCGTGAAAATTAATTGTTTTGCCTCTTCTTGCAAGCTCCCGGCCTTGCTAAGTAACTTCTCGAAAGTCTTGATTGTAAATTCTTTAAGGAGAAGTGCTATCGGGCCATGGATACTCTTAAGCAGGATGCCAACTGCATGTTGTTTTTGAAGCTGTGGTTCACACTTCATGCTTAAGTTTCTCCATCGAAGTTTATAATCCACTAAAGTTTCGTTTGGCTTTTGCTGCTCCACCACTAGATCACCAATAGTGATGTGGTGTTGAGCTCCAGCAAATCGTTTAACGAAGAGATTATCCAGTTCTGAAAAAGTCTTCACTGAGCCATTCAGCAATTCTACGTACCAGTCGAAGGCAATCCCTAATAAGCTGTTGATGAACTGTCAGAATAGAAAAGCATCGCTCCCATCGGCATTGTAGCAACTAGCAAAAAAATGTGCGGCATGTTGCCGAGGGTTCCTGTTCCATCAAAAGTCTTAAACAGAGGTGGTACGAAGCCTTTTGGGTATTGGACTGCATCGAACTCTTCGGGGTAAGGTCTACCCGTCTGAATAGATGCTCCACTCTTGGATTGTGCTAGGGCCTCTCGCACCTGCTGTTCTACCATGTTTTTAATATCCTTTTCTGGAATCATGCTTTGTGTAGAATCCTTCTTTGGTTGCTCGTCCCCATTGACGGATGTGATCTCTTTTCCTCCATCCGCAATATGGATGATCTGCGGGGGTGTCTCTTTCGATGCTTGGGCTCGACTGCGGAGAGTGGCTAAGGCAGCAGCCATCTCTTCCATCCTCTTTGCCATTTGGGAAATTGTGTCATCTCTTTCCCGAATCTGTGCTCTTAACACCTCTAGTTCATCTCTTTTCGCAGCCGAAGCACTATGCGAAGCTGACGATGCTCGTGTTTCAACCATGTTGATCTCAGCATACTCCTCATCCATGAACTCTGATGAGTCAACTTCATCTCATAGTTCTTCTTCTCTTTCTTTTGCTAACCGCCGGATGTCAGTCCTTAATTTATCCATGGCATCCTCCAGTGGCCCTTTTCGCACGGTCTCGCAGTTGCCTTGTGATGGTTGTTGAACTTCCTTTTCGGGAGTTTCCTTCATCTCAGTAGCACTTTCTTCAGACTCGAGCATCCTGACGAGACTTTTCTTCTCAGGACATTGTTTTGGCCTCAGCTCACCAGTAGTAGGTCACCATACCATCCTTCTTGTAGCCGGAAGCCTAGGATCTGGATGGTGCGTCGGCTATGTCTTCGGAAGGTGGTATCCTCCCTAATTTGTAGCCACGATACGATAACGGGTGAGCCTCTTTCACTAGCTCGGACTTTTTCTTCGGTCTTTCTATGGCAATGGTAGGCTCCACTCGTGGTCGAGGCGGGATTTAATTGGTACTCGTCCCATCCTTCTCAGAATCTCTGACACAGGACATCCTTCCTTCCTGGCCAATTTCTCGACTACCGCTCGCAATCGGGTAAGCGGTGTAGCCTTACTCTTCTTCTTCCTGCTATCACTGTAATATGCGGGCTGAGGTAACGCAACGACAATCCTTCTGGCATCTTCCTCATCAGATGCGGCAGAGAGCGAGTGGAATCTACTTCCTTCTAACAGCGGTGAGTATTCTGGCAACAGCGATAAGTATTCTGGCAGTTCTTCTCCTTTTTCTTCAGGGATTCCTTCAAGAAAGGCGGCTTTAGCTTCTCTGACTTTCCTGATCTTAGCAATCTTTCTGTTCTTATTCCTTCTCTGTGTCCGGGTTAAGGGTCTATACCTCGAGCTGGACCCTATCTCGAAAATAGACGGTGTTGCGGAAAAGTCCGAACCCTCCACGGTGATAGGCTCATAACAAACTTGGATTTCCTTTCCCTTCAGTTTGGAGGGAACAAGGGTAGGTGCAGTAATGACCAGACCGGTGGGGATAGAGACAACAGTTCTGGGGACAACAGCTAACTTCCTACAAATGACGAGTGTTTACATCGAGTTGGGACCCTTTGCAGGGGAGGGAACTCCTGAGTTGACATCATGTTGAATTCAATCAGAGGTTTCTCAGTTTCAGACACTTTGTCCGTAAGTGCGAAGAGAGTGACGTCAGTGATCTTGACATCTGTATTTTCGAATCCTTGTCCGAAATGGATAACCCCATTGTCAGGCAGCTCCTCCTTGTAGACAGCTAGGTCCAGTCCGTTGGTGAAGGAGAAAATTAGCTTTGGGGCAGTCATTTCTGCAGGGCAGATTTAGAATATCAGTCCCGAATTATGCTTCTTTTCACTGTAAAGTTTAGGACAAAAAAGAAAGAGTCTGAACACATTTTCGTTTATTTTAGTGTATTTGTGATTTTTAAAAGGATTCATTCATCGAAAGAGTCATTTATTAGAGGATTTGTTTATTAGGAATGAAATATTTAAGGGTATAGAAAAGGGAAAAGGATTCGATTTAGAATCATGAAGGAAGAGAAAGTCTTATGCAAGACTTCTCGACTCGAAGGATCGCTTCCTAAACTAACACCTATTGGGGGTCCACCTCACCTCAGAAAAGAGGTAAAAGGATCTCGGAACCTCTCTGTTTAGGGGTGCCTAAATAGTGGCTCCTAAATCCGAGAGTAGTTGGCTATACTCGTTCAAGACAGAAATGAACGGTGTATTCCAACGGAAAAATGGTAGTTTTGGTCCACTAGGGGCATGGACTCGCTACCGATTTATGAAAGCAAAACCATCTGAACAGAATGGAGAGAGGAACTAGTATCCAGCGGAGTCGCCAGTAGTTGTCAGCATATTTTTAGGTTATGTGTTTTGAAATGGGGGTCGCCTACAGAAATTGTCGGCTAATTTTCATATTATAAATTTAATTTAAATATATATATATATACAGTTTAAAAGATAACATTTGATTTTGAAAGTAATTTTAAGTTTAAAAGTTTTAAGATATGAAATCAAACCGATCTCACATCCCAAATAGTTTATATAAACGAGCACCGCACCACAAACTGTGTATCTATCCCGAAGAATAGACACATTGCTTGATGATGGGGCTCGATTAAATAAACTAGGAGATTTGTGACATCCGTTTGGTCTGCGAATCAATTTTATAAGCCGACAAGTTCCCCTGCTTAATATAAAGGAATTAAGTAGGGTTTATATTACTTGGGTTCTTAAAGTTCCCTATAAGGGCAAGCCCTTATAGTTAATTACATCTTAAATGTCAGGAATCATTTAAGAAAAATTTCGATAATGATTATTGGTTTTGCTTTCAAGAATTTCAAAGTTTAAGGTTTTCAAAGGATTTGAGTTTTGGAATTTTCAATAGGGATTAGCTCAAATCTGGAACAGTTTATTTTAAGATTCCAAAGGAAGAGTAGTAGGAGAAGTTGAGGATCCAGAAGAATCTTGGCAACTTCCCACATTATCCTATGGTTTGGCTTAGATTTGGGAATTTACTTAATGTTGCAATCCTGCCAATTTTATTTATTTAGGTCTTACATTTGTATGACATAATCATACAAATAACCTGGAAGATATGAGGGTTTATGTTGTACCGAACGACTACCTCGGAGTCCTAAGACCGGTTAGGCTTTAATTTACATAACATGATTATGCAAATGCCTAACAAAAGGGTTGAGGATTTATGTTGCATTAAGCAAACTACCTCGAAATCCTATGGCTTGGTTGTTTAAATCTATGAAAGGTTTTGCTGAAGTAGACTCAGGTTTTGCTGATGACGATGGTCGTGCTGCCCACTATGCTCCAAGCTCCTTGTTGTTGCAGAGGTTTAGTTTTAGAAGTCATAAATCAAAGGATGAGAGAAGTGTTTTGGTTTAGAGAAAATCTTAAAATCCAAGTGTTTTTAATGTTTTAATTAAAACAAATCTTAAAGTTGGTTAAACGGAGCTGATTAAGATCCCACGGTTTCGTCATCCCGAAGACTAGTTATTTTGATTGAATTCACTTAGTCCATATGAATTTGCTAAAATCAATTGAATGAGTTCCACACTTTCATTTAGACCGTGGGAAATCCCGTTAGCAACACGTGGGTTACATCATCCGAGGTATTCCCGATAATTCAACGAGACGTTTTAATTTAGTTGTAGTTGTAGTTACGTTGTTCCGTTTGTGATTAAATTTTGAGTTGTTTTATATTTTGAAATGTTGTGGCGGTGATTTTTATCTTGTAATGACTTTTAATTTAGTTTTGGTTTCGGTTTAGGGACTATCCTAAAGGTTTGGGCTTTCATGCAATGATCTTGTTTATCATGCAAAAAAAAGTAAAGTACGGTGCATGTAAGTAAATTGCAATAAAGTAAATTGCAATTAAATAAAAGCGTACCCGGAGAGTCTTCCCGTCATCCCAAGCTGCACTTAAAACACATGTTAAGGCATTTAAATATTTCAACAAGTACTTAGGTAAAGCTAAGGGAAAGGTTTTGGTTGTCTACCAAACTCCTAATCCTATAGCTAGTCATCTCCTATGACATCTAGGTTTTTGTGTTTTATTAAGGATGATTTTCTTCACCAAAGAACAATTAAGTTCGATTGTTCTTATAAACATCCCATCATATTGAGGAAGTGTTTGGGACGAGTCTTAAACATCTTTTCAATACTACGGGATTATCTTAAGTCCAAGAGAATTTAATTATACAAGTGAATTAATCATCGAGGAGTTTAAGTTTTGTTACGTTGCTCGATGAACTAGGACATTTGAATATCCTATAAACGAAGTAACACTTCACTTGATACTTCATTTAGGAGTTATAATAATAAGAGCTTTCGGGGCAAGTTGGTTTGTTGAAAAATTTTAATCATTTTTAATTTAAAGTTTGAGTTAATGATTTAAAGTATTTTAATTTAACCATGAGGTTTTAATTAATAATTTTAAGTTTGAAATAGAGTTCAAATTATTTTAGATTTAATTCTTAATGATTTAATTTAGGTTTATTGTTAAATGATTTTGATTTAATTTAATTCAATTTAATTTTAATTCAATTTAATTTAATTTTAATTTAATTTGATTTGATTTTAATTTAATTTAATTTGATTTAATTTAATTTTAATTTAATTTTAATTTTAATTTAATTTAATTTAATTTTAATTTAATTTAGTTTAATTTTAGTTTGATTTAATTTAATTTTAGTTTGATTTAATTTTAGTTTTAATTTAATTTAATTTTAATTTAATTTTAATTTCAATTTATTTTTAATCTTAATTTAATTTAATTTAGTTTTAATTTAATTTAAATTTAAATTTAATTTAATTTTAATTTAATTTAATTTAATTTTAGTTTTAATTATTAATTGAGTTTATTCTTTTAATAATTTTTTTTAATTAAGAATTAAGTATTATTGAAGTGATTTATTTAGGGATTTTTAAATTAAAGAATAAATGTCCTCTTAATAACATCCCTACTTTAATAATTCCAATTTCTATTATTCTTCCAAAATTTCAATTAATTAATTAATTAAAGTTTTATTTAAATTATACTTGAAATTGTTAGTAGGTTTCTACCCTCAATCATTTAAGTTTCAATCATCCAAAATCAGTTTAAAATCAAATATTTTACCCTCCCCTTTTGATTAATCCTAAAATTTTAATTAAGGGTTAAAATTTTTAATTACCTTTTTGCCCTTCAAGCTTAGTAATTCTATAACTCACTAAATTAAGCTCAAATAAACTTGAAATTTTTATGTAAGAAAATGTGATTTTTCTGTATTTAAGTTATTCATGTGATTATTTTTAATGGAAAAATAGGGGTTTTCAAGGAAAATTCAATAACATGACCAAGGAAATGTTTCTGCCCTTAAGAAAATTATATGATGTTCCTAATGACCAGAGGACCATTTGGACCAATTTTGGTGATTTTTTTGAATTATATTTTATTTATTAGAATTATTTTGAGTTTTGTAGTATTAATTAATTTTAAAATAAAATTAAAGATGAAAAATGGATTTTATATTTTTCTTAAATCTCTCTGACCTCAAGAAGTCTAGAGAAATAAATTTTATATTTTTTTGATTTTTCTTTGATTTATTAGAATTATTTTAGTGAAAAGGTTGGAAAATACATTTTTTAATATTAAAAATTACATTAAGCCTTTAAAATTCAATATCTTACCCAAGAGATTTAGGAAAAATATTTGGTTTGTTCCTAAATGATTAGAATTCAAAATGTGACATTTTGGTGATTTTTAATATTTTTATGATTTTTATTATTTTTTAATTATTAAAATATTAAAATAATGATAAAAATCAACTTTTTTAGAAAATTACAATTTTAATTTTCTTAAGTTCCTCTGATATCAGAGAAACTACAAAACCATTTTTGTGAATTTTTTAAAAAGTATTTTGTGAGTTATGAAATTTTAAAGTTTAACTTTGGGTATGTGACTTAATTAATCCATTTAGTGGGGTTAAACATTTCCAATTGATTTCAAAATTTTATGTGATGTTCCTCTAATCCTAAAGATCAGTGGAGAATTGAATTCAAGTCAATTTAAAGTGTGGTTAACCCTAATTAATTAAAGTTTAATTTTGGGTATTTAGGCAAATTAGGGGTGTTCCACGTGAATTAACTCAAAACCTATTTTTCCTAGGTTCCTCTGGTCATAAGAAACAACACCAAATTTTCCTAGAATTTATTTCTTAACATGCTAATTATTGGAATTAAAATACTCAAAACAGTAACATGAACTTGGAAAATCAATAACTTCTCATAGGGATGGCCTCTGACCTTGAGAAATTCAGGGAATGTTCCCTAGGTCAGAGGCTTCAAAAGCCCTATGGTCTCATGCCATGGTGAATTGTCTATGCAAATGGAGAATTAAAATTCCACAGAGAGTAAATAAATCATTAAAATAAACTACTTGATGAAATGACTTGATTTCCTTTCTACATTATTCTCCTGTGTTCACTGAGCAAGAGGGTATTTTTATTTTATTTTTAGGATTTTTCTACACAAAGTTATGCATTTTTGAAGTTCTGGTTATTTAATAAATAGAAAAATAACCCTATTTTTCTACTTATCCACGCTGCGCCGCGTCAACCTCGGCGACTCCGAAGGGGTGCGTGTCGCGCTGTAATTGGGCGCCGCCATCTGAGTCAGCTATCCCGGGGCCCGCCTTTCACGTAACATCTTCCGGTCCGACGCGATCCTAGCCGTCCATCTGATACACGCGCGATCCAACGGCTCCTGGTCATCGTCTACGACTGATGTGCACCCGTGACCGTCCACACTAAAACCCTAAGAACACACTCGATTCTCAACTGATTTTTGTGTTCTTATAATCTATGGATTCATCTTGAAGAGACGAACACATCCATACGGTAAAAATGCATTGAAATCGATTCATATCAAATGGAGAATCTCCAGAAGCTCAGAAGGAAGAGAGAGCTCATACCTTTGCTCAGAGAAGTGAAGCTTCGATCTGTGAGTTGTGTCATGTTCGATTGGGTCCAAGTAAGCTCCAGATGAAGTCCCTTGGCCTGGTGAATTGCCTAGGTACAAAAGTGACCACAGCCGATCACAAAGCTTGGAAGCTGGAAGCAATGGCTGGCCTGGTGAGGGGGCTTTTGCTGGGAAACTTCTCCTCTTGGTCTGGTGAAGGTGTAGAGTCAATCAATTTGAGGATTGACTCACTGTGGTGAAGTGTCCTGGTTTTGGGCTTGAATTTCAACTCTAAAATTAAGCTCACAGAGTGAAAATGGCAGGGGGATTTTAGTGGAAATCAAGTTCTCCAGGTGTGGGGGAGAGTCTGGAATGATTTTGGCAGAGTTTCTGTATGGTTTGTTTCAGTGCCTCCCTTGGCCGAGAGGAGGTGGTGTTTATATAGGGCTAGCTGGAGGGCTTCCCAGGGAGGGTTGAAGGCTTGGATCAGCTGCTTAGATCAAGGGAAGAACAGCCATGACAGCCGTTGGGCATGGGGCAGCTCAGCAAGGGAGAATTTCAATGTTGGGCTCCTCCCAAGGTCTCGGCCATGGGGTTTTCCGGCGGTTGTGGTGGCTGGCCGACCAGGGTCAGGTCACCATCTTGACCAGTGAGGGCAGGGCTTGGCAATGGTGAAGTCAATTGGAGTTGGCCATGTGTAAATGTGGTGAATTGAAATGGAATGGGCAAGGGGTGATTTTGGCTTGGTTTCGGTCAACCCTTAGTTTTGGGCTAGGTTCACCATCCAAGGCTTGACCTTTAGCTGAGGGAGAATCATTTGGGTCAGCTGTATTGGGGTAGTGAAGTCCTTATCCAAGGTGAGGTGGCTAAACATGGTTTAGTGTGTAGCATAAATAAGGTTAAAAAGGTTTAAGGGAGGTTTAATAAAGAAACCCATCTTCTTGCCATAAGTGGACTAATGACAAGTCAAAACCCCCATGGCTTCATGTGGCTTGAGAATGGCTTGTTCATGGCTCACTTTTGGCTTGGGAAAAGTCAAGTCAACTTTCATAGAAAAGGGTTTATGAAATTTAAAAAAATTTTGGTTATTTGATGGGATTTGGCATAATACCATCTTGGTTTGATTTTCCTGATGGATTTAGCACTTAGGGAGTGATATTAATTGAGTGAAGATGAGATGAAATTGTAGTGTGGGCTTTAGGACGGGTTTGGGCTTTTAAAATTTGGTAAAGGTGGGCTTTTAGAATGGTTTAAGGGGATGGGCTTTTAAGTTTAAAAACAAATTGGTAAGTGGAAATTTTGTAAAGGATTAGGCTAAAGAAATGTTGGGTTTAGTCTAGGGATGTGTCATGAGTGATTTGGAATCAATTTGAAGTGATTTGGAATTGAATTGAGTCTAATTTGGGTCTCTTTAGTGATAGGGTCAAAATATGTCAAAATGGACTAACTTGGGCTAAGGTTGGGCTAATATTGAAATTGATGTAAAATTAATGTTGAGAAATGTTTATTGGAGTGTTTCAAAGAGGTTTCATCTTTGGTTGGGTTTTGATTTTGGGATTTGGGCTTACTTGGGTTAGATTCGGGTGTAGGCCCATTTAAGGGATTCTGGGTTTGGGTTGAATTTGAGTAGGGTTTGTGTCCAAATTTTAGACAAATCATGTTAGTGTTTTGTTTGTGGGGATGCTAGGAAGGTTTTAGAAAAGATTTCGGTTAAATTGGGATTGAATTGGGTTGGTTTGGGCTAGGTTTGGGTCATGGGTCAAAATTGGGCTTTAAGTTTACAAATGAAATTGGATTCAAATTCCAATCAAATTGGGCTTGGATTTGGTCTAAATTGATATTGGGGATATTGTATTGAAGTTTATAATTGAATTGGACCAAAATTGAGGTCAGTTGGGGTGATTTGGTTTGACATTGGGTTCATTTGGGTTTAAAATGGGCTAAATTGGGAATTTTTGGTAAAAGTAGGGTAAATTGACAAAATTAGGCCATGGTGTAGTTGAACAAAATGAAATTTAGAATATATGGGATTTTCTGGAATTTTTTGGGAATTTTTGGAATTTTTGGATTTTTTGGGTCAAGAGGGGCATTTTGGTAATTTGGAGGGTATTGGGGGTATTTTTGGAAATTTTGGTATTTTTTGCAGTAAATGATCAATTTTATTTGTGGGGAAATGTTCAAGGTTAATTTTGGAAAAGTTTTGGGTTATTTGAAAATTTTGGTGGTTTTGAGTAATTTCATGGGCTTTTAGTAGGTTTGGTGGGTTCGGGGCTCCGGGACTCAAAAATTGAAATTTTGGAAAAATGAAGATTGATCAAATTTGAGCAAATTGGAATCACTTTGGTTGAGCCATGAAGCCATATTAAGCCCATAGGAGCCATAAGGGGACTCATTTGAGACATTCACTATGTTGTTCCTAACCCTCTTAGCCAGGGGCTTAGGGGTTAAGGACCATCCATATGAATTATCCACATGAGTCAGGAAATCAAGCTAGGCATGAATAGTTTTAGGATTTGGAATGTGTGTGAAAGTGTAATGTATGTGCAGGTCAGCCCTCACCAGACCAGGCCACCCAGGGTGATCCTAAGGCCAAAGAGTCCTATAGGGAACTCATCCTTTAAACCTCCACATTTGATCTCAACCCTCTAGGTGATTAGGGGTTTATAATCAAGCTTGTGGGGTTTGCAGGGAGTTAAGAAGTTTATGAGCTTCTAAACGGGTAGGTTCCATCTCTAATCCTCTAAGATAGTCAAAGGAAAAGCTGAAGGCTAGATCCTAAGTACTAAAGAGAAAAGAGAAGACCTCATCAAAAATGAGGTCAACAAATGGACCCTCAATAGGTGTGGTGTGCTAACCAAGCACACGCGCGTATTGGCGTTGATCGAAGAGATCAACAAAACCAACATAGATGTCCAAGTGACAAACTTAGGACACAGTAGAAAAATTTCCGCTGGGGAGTATCAGGTACATTTCCAAGACTGGAGATCCCTGAACTCTCGCTGGGGAAAGGAAAAGGAGGTGAATTCCAAATCACAAGATTTGGAGAATTTCGATTTAGATTTCGTTTCATTTCATGTTCAAGCTTTGATGAGTAAATTTAGATTTTGAGTTTTAATTTAGATTGAGGTTTGATTTAAAATCAATTTGAGGAAATTTGGATTTAAAATGAGTATTGAAACCCGAGTTTCAACCTCGGGATTGCGAAGAGAACTGGAATTTAGGTAGCAGCCTCGGAGTAAGCATTCGAGCTCAAGTGTCGATTGAAAAGGATGAGAATCTGAATTTAGGTACTGATCTCAAATGGGATGAGAATTGAAATTTAAGTATCAATCTTGAAAGAGAGTTGAAATTTAGATATCGACCTCGAAAAGGATGAGAATCAAAATTTAGGTACTGACCTCAGAGTGAGAACTGGAATTTAGGTACCAGTCTCAAAAATGAGAATTGAAACTTAAGTATCAATTCAAAAGAGAATCGAAATTTAGGTATCGATCTCGAAGGAAGAGAACTGGAATTTAGGTACCAGTCTCAGAATTTAGAATTGAAATGTAGGTATCAATTCGAATGAGAATCGAAATGTAAGTATCGATCTCGAAATTAGTACTAGAATGTAGGTACCAGTCTCGGAGATTTTGAATTGAAATGTAGGTATCAATTCAGATGAGAATCGAAATGTAGGTATCGATCTAGAAATGAGAACTGTAATTTCGGTACCAGTCTCGAAAATTTTGAATTAAAATGTAGGCATCAATTCAGATGAGAATCGAAATGTAGGTATCGATCTCGAAATGAGAACTGGAATGTAGGTACCAGTCTCAGAAATTGTGAATTGAAATGTAGTTATCAATTCGAATGAGAATCGAAATGTTGGTATCGATCTCAAAATGAGAACTAGAATGTAGGTACGAGTCTCGGAAATTTTGAATTGAAATGTACTGTGGAGATTTGGATTTAGCGGGAGATTGAAATGAGATGTGAAAGTGTTCCACATCCCACGAGAATCAATAAAAGTTTGATTTTTTTTTTGGCGAAGGGTATGAATCCGTGCCATCAGAACCAAATCGAAAACTTTGTCGTGGTTCTGAAATCATCCCGAGAGAGGGTTTCAAAGGAGGTTTGAAGTAGATCTTGATTTGAAGAAGCATTGGAGGATTCAAAAAGATGGATTTAGACTGGAATTCAATCTGAGATTTAGATTCGTTTTGTTTGTCCTTCAACGATCTGATTTGATTTTTTTTTAATTTATTTTTTTTTTAGTGTTCATGTGAATTTGAAGTTCGTTTTACTATTTAGATCTTTAGGAAAAGTTCTCATTTATTTTCTTTTCTCTTCTATTCTTTGCTCAAAGTTCGTTTAACTCTAATTGCGTTTCCCACTCAATTTGCACAAAAAGAGGTGAAGGCAAAATATGACGTAGTCATTTTCATTTCAACTTGCTGAAAGTACATCATACAACTTGATCTAGTCATGATGACATTTTCCTCAGAATTTTCATGTCTCGTACAATCCCTGTAAATTCAAAATGGACTGTGTAAACTTCTTGTTGATGTATCCAAAAGCGTCTATCAAAAATCCATGTCTGAATAGTAAGAAACATGGGTAATAACATCACCTTCCAAGTCACCCTTGGCAGGAATGCCGCATGGATGTGCATTGGAGGTGTACTATTTCCCGTGTAACTCACAACTCGTAGGGCCGGAGATTCTCCAATTTTGGATCTGGCTGGAAGTGGTAAGGCGCCTTTCTGTCGTCCATCCTTCTAAAAGTGACAGAGATCCGCTCCACTGGCACTCCCGGTATACAATGTTTTGCGATGTCTACTCCATTTCCTTTTAATACCATGACGGAACCTACAGGAAGTGGTATTTCCACCGGCCCTCAGAACTTACCTGGGCCTGATATCCGGAGGTCAGATTCGAACATAATATTGCATTAGTTGACG
The DNA here is from genome assembly GCA_022702705.1 of Papilionanthe hookeriana x Papilionanthe teres. Classification (NCBI taxonomy): domain Eukaryota; kingdom Viridiplantae; phylum Streptophyta; class Magnoliopsida; order Asparagales; family Orchidaceae; genus Papilionanthe; species Papilionanthe hookeriana x Papilionanthe teres. The sequence continues at coordinate 11,797,545 of CM040424.1, forward strand.
AATGAAACTGTGCAGAAAGGTCTGACAAAGTCATGGTGGTCTATGTGTGGAGGTATGCAGTCGCCCTTCTGATAAATGTTGATGATGCAATTGTTGGGTATGCAGTCTGCTGGCAGTACCCTCCACGTTATCATTCTTTTCACCATTCTTTTAATTATCCTCGGCATTGGATCCACCTCATTGCGACGGAGTTCCCTGGTGGATTTCCTTTTCTGTCCTCTGCGAAGTTATAGCAACATCCGCATTGTATTGTGGCTCTTCCTTTCCCTGGCATCCATCTCCGGGGTTCTGAATAAGTCTTTTCCCTCAGACGGCCTGCTAGACCCATCTTCTGAAGTTCTAAGATGCAATCCACAATCTGTTGTTGCTCATACTCTGAGAATACACTTGTGTGTAACTCGAGGCCTTCCAAAATGTTGATTCTCTTGCCTCTAATCCTTTCAAAGTATTTGAAAGTCTTCTTCCCAACATTTTGCATTCTTTCTAGTTCATATTATGGGATGATCTGCAAGTGACGAGGCCTAGTAACGTACTGCGGGATGTATGGCTCAATATCATCACGTTCTCCGCATACCTTGGATCCTCGGGGATTGTCTCTGTCGGGACATCCTCCGGGGTTACTTCCGTAACAAGGTTCTTCAGATCTCGTATCTCTGTCCGGCATCGAGGCACTGACTCTATTTCTGTTCTTCTTGGCACTTCTTCAATTTGTTCTGATTTTCTTGGCATTGACTTTCTTCTTTCTGGTTCCTAACGAACCGGTATCTTTGAAGTGTGTGTGCCGACAAAAGTGGTTGTTTCCTCGTGTTGATCTGCTGCTAGTTTAGTCAACATCTTGCGGATACGGCGATTCTTATTCCTTCTTTGGGTAGCAGTGAGAGTAGCTCTCCTTACCCCTTGAATTTATGTGGGCGCGGCGCTGACGAGCCTGCCCTCTGCCGTGGTAACTACAGACTTGATTTTCTTGTTCTCCTCGATGTTTGTCTTTCTTTTCTTGTGGCCAACAGTTCTGGGGACAGCAGCTAACTTCCTGCAAATGACAGTGTTTCTTTCAGTCTGGACCCTTTGCAGGGGAGGGAACTCCTGAGTTGACTTCAAGTTGAATTCAATTAGAGGTTTCTCAGTTTCAGACACTTTGTCCGTAAGTGCGAATAGAGTGACGTCAGTGATCTTGACATCTACATTTTCGAATCCTTGTCCGAAACGGATAACCCCATTGTCAGGCAGCTCCTCCTTGTAGACAGCTAGGTCTAGTCCGTTGGTGAAGGAGAAAATTAGCTTTGGGGCAGTCATTTCTGCAGGGAAGATTTAGAATATCAGTCCCGAATTATGCTTCTTTTTGTTGTAAAGTTTAGGACGAAAAAGAAAGAGTCTGAACACATTTTTATTTTTCTTAGTGTATTTGTGATTTTTAAAAGGATTCATTCATCGAAAGAGTCGTTTATTAGAGGATTTGTTTATTAAGAATGGAATATTTAAGGGTATAGAAAAGGGTAAAGGATTCGATTTAGAATCAAGAAGGAAGAGAAAGTCTTATGCAAGACTTCTCGACTCGAAGGATCGCTTCCTAAACTAACACCTATTGGGGGTCCACCCCACCTCAGAAAAGAGGTAAAAGAATCTCGGAACCTCTCTGTTTAGGGGTGTCTAAACAGTGGCTCCTAAATCCGAGAGGAGTTGGCTATACTCGTTCAAGACAGAAATGAACGGTGTATTCCAACGGAAGAATGGTAGTTTTGGTCCACTAGGGGCATGGACTCACTACCGATTTATGAAAGCAAAACCATCTGAACAGAATGGAGAGAGGAACTAGTCCCCAGCGGAGTCGCCAGAAGTTGTCGACATATTTTTAGGTTATGTGTTTTGAAAAGGGGGTCGCCTACAGAATTTATCGGTGAATTTTCATATTTTAAATTTAATTTAAATATATATATAGTTTAAAAGATAACATTTGATTTTGAAAGTAATTTTAAGTTTAAAAGTTTTAAGATATGAAATTAAACCGATCTCACATCCCAAATAGTTTATATAAATGAGCACCGCACCACAAACCGTGTATCTATCCCGAAGAATAGACACACTGCTTGATGATGGGGCTCAATTAAATAAACTAGGAGATTTGTGACATCCGTTTGGTCTGCGAACTAATTTTATAAGCCGACAAGTTCCCCTGCTTAATATAAAGGAATTAAGCAGGGTTTATATTACCTGGGAATCATTTAAGAAAACTCTCGATAATGATTAGTGGTTTTGCTTTCAAGAATTTCAATGTTTAAGGTTTTCAAAGGATTTGAGTTTTGTAATTTTTAATAGGGATTAGCTCAAATTTGAAACAGTTTATTTTAAGAGTCCAAAGGAAGAGAAGTAGGAGAAGTTGAGAATCCAAGAATCTTGGCAACTTCCCACATTATCCTATGGTTTGGCCTAGATTTGAGAATTTACTTAATGTTGTAATCCTGCCAATTTTATTTATTTAGGTCTTACATTTGTATGACATAATCATACAAATAACCTGGAAGATATGAGGGTTTATGTCGTACCGAACTACTACCTCAGAGTCCTAAGACCGGTTAGGCTTTAATTTACATAACATGATTATGCAAATGCCTAACAAAAGGGTTGAGGATTTATGTTGCATTAAGCAAACTACCTCGAAATCCTATGGCTTGGTTGTTTAAAACTAGGAAAGGTTTTGCTGAAGTAGACTCAAGTTTTGCTGATGACGATGGCCGTGCTGCCCACTATGCTCCAAGCTCCTTGTTGTTACAGAGGTGTAGTTTTAGAAGTCATAAATCAAAGGATGAGAGAAGTGTTTTGGTTTAGAGAAAATCTTAAAATCCAAGTGTTTTTAATGTTCTAATTAAAACAAATCATAAAGTTGGTTAAACAGAACCGATTAAGATTCCACGGTTCCGTCATCCCGGCACCGTTATTTTCATTGAATTCACTTAGTCCAGATGAATTTGCTAAACTCAACTGAATGTGCTCCACACTTTCATTTAGACTGTGGGAAATCCCGTTAGCAACTCGTGGTTACATCATCCGAGGTATTCCCGATCATTCAACGAGGCGTTTTAATTTAGTTGTAGGTGTAGTTCTGTTGTTCTGTTTGTGATTAAATTTTGAGATGTTTTATATTTTGAAATGTTGTGGCGGTGATTTTTATCTTGTAATGACTTTTAATTTAGTTTTGGTTTCAGTTTAGGGACTATCCTAAAGGTTTTGGTTTTCATGCAACAGTCTTGTTTATCATGCAAAAAAAGTAAAGTACGGTGCATGTAAGTAAATTGCAATAAAGTAAATTGCAATTAAATAAAAGCGTACCTGGAGGGTCTTCCCGTCATCCCATGCTGCACTTAAAACACATGTTAAGGCATTTAAATATTTCAACAAGTACCTAGGTAAAGCTAAGGGAAAGGTTTTGGTTGTCTACCAAAGTCCTAATCCTATAGCTAGTCATCTCCTATGACGTCTAGGTTTTTGCGTTTTATTAAGGATGGTTTTCTTCACCAAAGAACAATTAAGTTCGATTGTTCTTATAAACATCCCATCATATTGAGGAAGTGTTTGGGACGAGACCTAAACATCTTTTCAATACTTCTGGGATTATCTTAAGTCCAAGAGAATTTAATTATACGAGTGAATTAATCATCCAGGGAGTTTAAGTTTTGTTCTCTTGCTCAGTGAACCAGAAAATTTGAATATCCTATAAGTGAAGTAACACTTCACTTGATACTTCATTTAGGAGTTATAATAATAAGAGCTTTCAGGGTAAGTTGGTTTGTTGAGAAATTTTAATCATTTTTAATTTAAAGCTTGAGTTAATGATTTAAAGTATTTTAATTTTACCATGAGGTTTTAATTAATAATTTTAAGTTTGGAATAATGTTCAAATTATTTTAGATTTAATTGTTAATGATTTAATTTAGGTTTGTTGTTAAATGATTTTGATTTAATTTAATTCAATTTAATTTTAATTTAATTTAATTTGATTTTAATTTAAATTAATTTAATTTAATTTAATTTAATTTTAATTTAATTTTAATTTAATTTAATTTAATTTAATTTAATTTAATTTTAATTTATTTTCAATTTAATTTAATTTAATTTAATTTTAATTTTAGTTTGAATTAATTTTAGTTTTAATTTAATTTAATTTTAATTTCAATTTATTTTTAATCTTAATTTAATTTAATTTAGTTTTAATTTAATTTTAATTTTATTTTAATTTAATTTTATCTTTAATTTAATTTTAGTTTTAATTATTAATTGAGATTATTCTTTTAATAATTTTTTTAATTAAAAATTAAGTATTATTGAAGTGATTTATTTAGGTATTTTAAATTAAAGAATAAATGTCCTCTTAATAATATCCCTACTTTAATAATTCCAATTTCTATTATTCTTCCAAAATTTCAATTAATTAATTAATTAAAGTTTTATTTTAATTATACTTGAAATGGTTAGTAGGTTTCTACCCTCAATCATTTAAGTTTCAATCATCCAAAATCAGTTTAAAATCAAATATTTTACCCTCCCCTTTGATTAATCCTAAAATTTTAATTAAGGGTTGAAATTTTTAATTACCTTTTTGCCCTTCAAGCTTAATAATTCTATAACTCACTAAATTAAGCTCAAAGGAACTTGAAATTTTTATGTAACCTCACTCACATGTCAATTAAGACATTAGAGGAGAAAAATGTAATTTTTCTATATTTAATTTATTTATGTAATTATTTTTAATGGAAAAATAGAAGTTTTCAAGGAAAATTCAATAACATGACCAAGGAAATGTTTCTGTCCTTAAGAAAATTATGGGATGTTTCTAATGTCCAGAGGACCATTTGGACCAATTTTGGTGATTTTTTTGAATTATATTTTATTTATTAGAATTATTTTGAGTTTTAGAGTATTAATTAATTTTAAAGTAAAATTAAAGTTGAAAAATGGATTTTATAATTTTCTTAAATCTCTCTAACCTCAAGGAGTCTAGAGAAATAAATTTTATATTTTTCTAATTTTTCTTTAATTTATTAGAATTATTTTAGTGAAAAGGTTGGAAAATACATTTTTTAATATTAAAAATTACATTAAGCCTTTAAAATTCAATATCTTACCCTAGAGACTTAGAAAAAATATTTGGTTTGTTCCTAAATGATTAGAATTCAAAATGTGACATTTTGGTGATTTTTAATATTTTTATGATTTTTATTATTTTTTAATTATTAAAAATATTAAAATAATGATAAAAATCAACTTTTTTAGAAAATTACAATTTTAATTTTCTTAAGTTCCTCTGGTATCAGAGAAGCTCCAAAACCATTTTTGTGAATTTTTGAAAAGTATTTTATGAGTTATGAAATTTTAAAATTTAACTTTGGTTATTTGACTTAATTAATCCATTTAGTGGGGTTAAACATTTCCAATTGATTTCAAATTTTTATATGATTTTCCACTAATCCTAAAGATCAGTGGAGAATTATTTTCAAATCAATTTAATGTGTGGTTAACCCTAATTAGTTAAAGTTCAATTTTGGGTATTTAGGCCAATTAGGGTTGTTCAAGTGAATTAACTCGAAACCTATTTTTCCTAAGGTTCCTGTGGTCATAAGAAACATCACCAAATTTTTCTAGAATTTATTTCTCAACATGCTAATTATTGGAATTAAAATACTTAAAACAGTAACATGAACTTGGAAAATCAATAACTTCTCATAGGGATGGCCTCTGACCTTGGAAAATTCAGGGAATGTTCCCTAGGTCAGAGGCTACAAAAGCCCTATGGTCTCATGCCATGGTGAATTGTCTATGCAAATGTAGAATTAAAATACCACAGAGAGTAATTAAATAATTAAAAATAAACTACTTAATGAAATGACTTGATTTATTTTCCACATTATTCTCCTCTGTTCACTGAGCAAGAGGGTATTTTTATTTTATTTTTAGGATTTTTCTACACAAAGTTATGCATTTTTGAAGTTCTGGGTATTTAATAAATAGAAAAATAACCCTATTTTTCTACTTATCCATGCGGCGCCGCGTCAACCTCGGGGGCTAAGAAGGGGTGCATGTCGCTGTGATTGGGTGCCGCCATCTGAGTCGGCAGTCCCGGGGTCCGCCTTTCACGTAACATCTTCCGGTCCGACGTGATCCGAGCCGTCCATCTGATACACGCGCGATCCAACGGCTCCTGGTCATCGTCTAAGACTGGTGTGCACCGTGACTGTCCACACTAAAATCCTAAGAACTCACTCGATTCTCAATGGATTTTTGTGTTCTTATGCTTTATGGATTCGTCTTGAAGAGACGAACACATCCATATGGTAAACATGCATTGAAATCAATTCATATCAAATGGAGAATCTCCAGAAGCTCGGGAGGAAGAGGGAGCTCATACCTTTGCTCAGAGAAGTGAAGCTTCGATCTGAGAGTTGTGTCACGTTCGATTGGGTCCAAGCAAGCTCCAGATGAAGTCCCTTGGCTCAGTGGAATTGCTTAGGTACAAAAGTGACCACAACCGATCACAAAGCTTGGAGGCCGGAAGCAATGGCTGGCCCGGTGAGGGGGCTTTTGCCGGGAAACTTCTCCTCTTGGTCCGAGTGAAGGTGTATAGTCAATCAATTTGAGGATTGACTCACTATGGTGAAGTGTCCCGGTTTTGGGCTTGAATTTCAACTACGAAATCGAGCTCGCAGAGAGGAAATGGCGAGGGGATTTCAGTGGAGATCAAGTTCTCTAGGTGTGGGGGAGAGTCTTGAATGATTTTGGCAGAGTTTCTGTATGGTTTGTTTCAGTGCCCCCCTTGGCCGAGAGGAGGTGGTGTTTAAATAGGGTCGGCTGGAGGGCGGGTTGAAGGCTTGGATCGAGCCGCTAGATCAGGGAAGAACGGACATGGCGGCCATTGGGCATGGGGCGACTCAGACAAGGGAGAATTTCAATGTTGGGCTCCTCCCAAGGTCTCGGCCATGGGGTTTTCCGACGATCGTGGTGGGTCGGCGAGCCGAGGTCGAGTCACCATCTTCGACCGGTGAGGGCGAGGCTTGGCAATGGTGAAGTCAATTGGAGTTGACCATGTGTAAAGGTGGTGAATTGAAATGGAATGGGTAAGGGGTGATTTTGGCTTGGCTTGGGTCAACCCTTGGTTTTGGGCTAGGTTCAGCATCCAAAGATTGACCTTGGGCTGAGGGAGAATCATTTGGGTCAGCTGAATTGGGCTAGTGAAGTCCTTATCCATGGTGAGGTGGCTAAACATGGTTTAGTGTGTAGCATAAATAAGTTTAAAAAGGTTTAAGGGAGGTTTAAGAAAGAACCCCCTCTTCTTGCCATAAGTGGACTAATGACAAGTCAAAACCCCCATGGCTTCATGTGGCTTGAGAATGGCTTGTACATGGCTCACATTTGGCTTGGGAAAAGTCAAGTCAACTTTCATGGAAAAGGGTTTATGAAATTTTTAAAATTTTGGGGTTGTTTGATGGGATTTGTCATAATACCATCTTTGTTTGATTTTCATGATGGATTTAGCACTTAGGGAGTGATATTAATTGAGTGAAGATGAGATGAAATTGTAGTGTGGGCTTTAGGATGGGTTTGGGCTTTTAAAATTGGTAAAGGTGGGCTTTTAGATTGGTTTAAGGGGATGGGCTTTTAAGTTTAAAAACAAATTGGTAAGTGGAAATTTTGTAGAGGATTGGGCTAAAGAAATGTTGGGTTTACTCTAGGGATGTGTCATGAGTGATTTGGAATCAATTTGAAGTGATTTGGAATTGAATTGAGTCTAATTTGGGTCTCTTTAGTGATAGGGTCAAAATAGGTCAAAATGGACTAACTTGGGCTAAGGTTGGGCTAATTTTGAAATTGATGTAAAATTAATGTTGAGAAATGTTTATGGGAGTGTTTCAAAGAGGTTTCATCTTTGTTTGGGTTTTGATTTTGGGATTTGGGCTTATTTGGGTTAGACTTGGGTGTAGGCCCATTTAAGGGATTCTGGGTTTGGGTTGAATTTGAGTAGGGTTTGGGTCCAAATTTTAGGCAAATCATGTTAGTGTTTTGTTTGTGGGGATACTAGGAAGGTTTTAGAAAAGATTTGGGTTGAATTGGGATTGAATTGGGTTGGTTTGGGCTAGGTTTAGGTCATGGGTCAAAATTGGGCTTTAAGCTTAAAAATGAAATTGGATTCAAATTCCAATCATATTGGGCTTTGATTTGGTCTAGAATTTTATTGGGGATATTGGATTGAAGTTTAGAATTGAATTGGACCAAAATTGAGGTCAATTGGGGTGATTTGGTTTGACATTGGGTTCATTTGGGTTTAAAATGGGCTAAATTGGGGGGTTTTTGGTAAAAGTAGGGTAAATTGACAAAATTAGCCCATGATGTAGTTGAACAAAATGAAATTGAAAATATTTAGGATTTTCTAGAATTTTCTGGGAATTTTTGGAATTTTTTGATTTTTTGGGTCAAGAGGGGCATTTTGGTAATTTCGAGGGTATTGGGGGTACTTTTGAAAATTTTAGTATTTTTGGCTGTAAATGATCAATTTGATTGGTGGGGAAATTTTCAAGGTTAATTTTGGAAAAGTTTTGGGTTATTTGAAAATTTTTGTGGTTTTGAGTAATTTCAAGGGCTTTTAGTAGGTTTGGTGGGTTCGGGGCCCGGGGTAAAAAATTGAAATTTTGGAAAAATGAAGATTAATCAAATTTGAGTAAAGCGGAATCACTTTGGTTGAGCCATGAAGCCATATTAAGCCCATAGGAGCCATGAGGGGACTCATTTGAGGCATTCACTATGTTGTTCCTAACCCTCTTAGCCAGGGGCTGAGGGGTTAAGGACCATCCATATGAATTATCCACGAGTCAGGAAATCAAGCTAGGCATGAATATTTTAGGATTTGGAATGTGTGTGAAAGTGTAATGTATGTGCAGGTCATCTCTCACCAGACCAGGCCACCCAGGGTGATCCTAAGGCCAAAGAGTCCTATAGGGAACTCATCCTTTAAACCTCCACATTTGATCTCAACCCTCTAGGTGATTAGGGGTTTATAATCAAGCTTGTGGGGTTTGTAGGGAATTAAGAAGTGGCTGAGCTTCTAAAGGGGTAGGTTCCATCTCTAGTCCTCTAAGATAGTCAAAGGAAAAGCCTAAGGCTAGATCCTAAGTACTAAAGAGAAAAGAGAAGACCTCATCAAGAATGAGGTCAACAAATGGACCCTCAATAGGTGTGGTGTGCTAACCAAGCACACCACGCGTATTGGCGTTGACCGAAGAGATCAACAAAACCAACACAAATGTCCAAGTGACAAACTTAGGACAAAGTAGAAAAATTTCCACTGGAGAGTATCAGGTACATTTCCAAGACTGGAGATCCATGAACTCTCGCTGGGGAAAGGAAAAGGAGGTGAATTCCAAATCACAAGGTTTGGAGAATTTCGATTTAGATTTTGTTTCATTTCATGTTCAAGTTTTGATGTGTAAATTTAGATTTTGAGTTTTAATTTAGATTGAGGTTTGATTTAAAATCAATTTGAGGAAATTTGAATTTGAAATGAGAATTGAAACCCGAGTTTCAACCTCGGGATTGCGAAGAGAATTGGAATTTAGGTAGCAGCCTCGGAGTAAGCATCCGAGCTCAAGTGTTGATTGAAAAGGATGAGAATCAGAATTTAGGTACTGATCTCGAAAGGGATGAGAATTGAAATTTAAGTATCAATCTTGAAAGAGAGTCGAAATTTAGATATCAACCTCAAAAAGGATGAGAATCAGAATTTAGGTACTGACCTCGGACTGAGAACTGGAATTTAAGTACCAATCTCAAAAATGAGAATTGAAATTTAAGTATCAATTCGAAAGAGAATCAAAATTTAGGTATCAATCTCGAAGGAAGAGAACTGAAATTTAGGTACCAGTCTCGGAATTTAGAATTGAAATTTAGGTATCAATTCGAATGAGAATCGAAATGTAGGTATCGATCTCGAAATGAGAACTGGAATGTAGGTACCAGTCTCGGAGATTTTGAATTGAAATGTAGGTATCAATTAAGATGAGAATCGAAATGTAGGTATAGATCTCGAAATGAGAACTGGAATGTCGGTACCAGTCTCGGAAATTTTGAATTGAAATGTAGGCATCAATTCAGATGAGAATCGAAATGTTGGTATCAATCTCGAAATGAGAACTGGAATGTAGGTACCAGTATCAGAAATTTTGAATTGAAATGTAGGTATCAATTCAAATGAGAATCGAAATGTAGGTATCAATCTAGAAATGAGAACTAGAATGTAGGTACCAGTCTCGGAAATTTTGAATCGAAATGTACTGTGGAGACTTGGATTTAGCGGGAGATTGAAATGAGATGTGAAAGTGTTCCACATCCCATGAGACTCAATCAAAGTTTGATTTTTTTTTTTGGTGAAGGGTATGAATCCGTGCCATCAGAACCAAATCAAAAATTTTTCGTGGTTCTGAAATCATCCCGAGAGAGGGTTTCAAAGGAGTTCTGAAGTAGATCTTGATTTAAAGAAGAATTGGAGGATTCGAAAAGATGGATTTAGACTGGAATTCAATCTGAGATTTAGATTCGTTTTGTTTGTCCTTTAACGATCTGATTTGATTTTTTTTAATTTGTTGTTTATTTAGTGTTCATGTGAATTTGAAGTTTATTTTACTATTTAGATCTTTAGAAAAAGTTCTCATTTATTTTCTTTTCTCTTCTGTTCTTTGCTCAAAGTTCGTTTAACTCTAATGGCGTTTCCCAGTCAATTTGCAAAAAAAGAGGTGAAGGGAAAATATGACGTAGTTATTTTCATTCCAACTTTCTGAAAGTACATCATACAACTTGATCTAGTCATGATGACATTTTCCTCATAAATTTCTTGTCTCGTACAATCCATGTAAATCCAAAACGGACTGTGTAAACTTCTTGTTGATGTATCCAAAAGCATCTGTCAAAAATCCATGTCTGAATAGTAAGAAACATGGGTAATAACATCACCTTCCAAGTCACCCTTGGCAGGAATGCCGCATGGATGTGCATTGGAGGTGTGCTATTTCCCGTGTAACTCACAACTCGTAGGGCCGGAGATTCTCCAATTCTGGATCTGGCTGGAAGTGGTAAGGCGCCTTTCTGTCGTCCATCCTTCTAAAAGTGACAGAAATCCGCTCCACTGGCACTCCCGGTATACAATGTTTTGCAATGTCTGCTCCATTTCCTTTTAATATCATGACGGAACCTACCGGAAGTGGTATTTCCACCGGCCCTACGAACTTACCCGGGCCTGCTATCCGGAGGTCAGATCCGAACATGATATTGCATTGGTTGACGAACGAAATTGTGCAGAAAGGTCTGACAAAGTCATGGCGGTCTATGTGTGGAGGTATGCAGTCACCCTTCTGATAAATGTTGATGATGCAATTGTTGGGAATGCAGTCTGCTGGCAGTACCCTCCACGTTATCATTATTTTCACCATTCTTTTAATTATCCTCGGCATTGGATCCACCTCACTGCGACGGAGTATCCTTGGTGGATTTCCTTTTCTGTCCTCTGTGAAGTTATACCAACATCCGCATTGTATTGTGGCTCTTCCTTTCCCTGGCGTCCATCTCCGGGGTTCTGGATAAGTCTTTTCCCTCAGACGGCTTGCTCGACCCATCTTCTGAAGTTCTAAGATGCAATCCACAATCTGTTGTTGCTCGTACTCTAAGAATACACCTGTGTGTAACTCGAGGCCTTCCAAAATGTTGACTCTCTTGCCTCTAATCCTTTCAAAGTATTCGAAAGTCTTCTTCTCAACATTTTGCATTCTTTCTAGTTCATATTCTTGGATGATCTACAAGTGATGAGGCCTAGTAACGTACTGCGGGATGTATGGCTCAATCCCCTCACGTTCTCCTGCATACCTTGGCTCCTCGGGGATTGTCTCTGTCGGGACATCCTCCGGGGTTGCTTCCGTAACAAGGTTCTTCAGATCGGGTATCTATGCCCGGCGTCGAGGCACTGACTCTATTTCTGTTCTTCTTGGCACTTCTTCGATTTGTTCTGATTTTCTTGGCGTTGACTTTCTTCTTTCCGGCTCCTGACGAACCGGTATCTTTGAAGTGTGTGTGCCGGCAAAAGCGGCTGTTTCCTCGTGTTGATCTGCTGCTAGTTTAGTCAACATCTTGCGGATACGGCGATTCTTATTCCTTCTTTGGGTAGCATTGAGAGTAGCTCTCCTTACCCCTTAAATTTCTGCGGGCGCGGTGCTGACGAGCCTTCCCTCTGCCGTGGTAACTACAGACTTGATTTTCTTGTTCTCCTCGATGTTTGTCTTTCTTTTCTTGTGGCTGGATTGGTGGCTTGGGCCACCCATCTTCATCACTGTCTGGCTGTGAAGCTCTTCTCGGTCCACTGGGACCCAATCATTTTCTTCGTATTGTAGGATGGCTGGTGTGAAGTCAGAATCAATTTCTATCACTGCTCCATCCTTCACCCTCTCTTCATCGAGTGTGAGACTCACACCATTTTTAAAGTTTAGGACCAACCGCCCGTTTGACATTTCCCTGCGGAAAAGATAAGGAAAGGATCAGGGGACGTGCTAAGAACAAGAACAATAAGAAAATATTTATTACTGAAGATTCTTATTCTCTTATTTTGATTTTTTAAGGAAAGTAGGAAAAGATGAAGAAATATAAGGAACAAAATTTGATTCGAACGGAAGGGTAAAATTTCATTATTATGATTTCACATATTTTATTTTTAGTACATATTTTTTTGTTAATGATTTTTCTTTCGTCATCCATTTTTTTATGTTTTTGGGTTCGGACCCAGTCACAAGTGGCTACTTCACCCGTGTTTCTAGGGATGAGAATTCATTCCTTCGAAACATCAGGTTGCGTTGTACTTCTTCAAATATCGTCCGTTGATTGGAAGCATTTGTCGTTCTCCTTGGCAGTTCACAAGTTGGTAGGAGCCTCCTGAGTAGACTATCTCGACCACAAACGGCCCTTCCCAAGTCGGTTCAAATTTACCACCTATCTTGCGGTGTGCCAGAATAGGTCTTCTGAGAACAAGAACTAAGTCACTGACTTTGAATGTCCTGGGACGGACCAGTTTATCAAGGGCCGGGATCATCTTAGCTTGGTACAGTTCCAAATTTTACTGCGCTGCAAGTCTTTTCCCTTCCAAGCTTTCCAGTTCTTCCAGTCGTAATCTTGCATTTTCTTCTGTAGTAATCTTGTTTGCGACTGCGATTCTGAGTGATGGGAGCTGGACTTCCAATGGTAACACTGCCTCAGACCCGTACACTAAAGCGTAAGGCATAGACTGAGTAGGAGTCCTAAAAGTTGTCCTGTAGGCCCATAAGGCTTCTAACAACTTCTCGTGCCAATTTATCTTGTTGTCGTCCAAAGTTTTCTTCAGGATTTGAACGAGAGTTTTATTAAAAGCCTCGGCCAAGTCGTTTGCTCTTGGGTAATAGATCGTTGAGTATTGCCAATCGATCCCGTGTCTTCTGACAAAATTGTTGACCTTTGTACTTTTGAATGCTGACCTATTATCTGAAATGATTCTGTGCGGTACCCCAAAACGGTAGACAACTTGACTTTTGAAAAACTGTATCACGTGATGTTCCATTACTTCTCTGAGTGGAACTGCTTCTGCCCATTTAGAAAAGTAGTCTGTAGCTGCAAGGATGAAGCGATGTCCTCTTGAAGAAGGTGGTTCTATCGGAGCCACTATATCTGTGCCCCAACACTCAAACGGCCACGACGTGATTGTCGGATGTAGCACATTTGGAGATTGGTGTAGGACTACTCCATGCACTTGGCATTGATGTCAGCTCTTGGTGATCTTCATACAGTCGATCATCATTGAGGGCAAGTAGTACCCTAGTCTTTTAATCTTCATTTTCATTTTCGGACCCGACAGATGAGCGCCACGAAGTCCTGAGTGTACCTCTTTGACAATTTCACGAGCCTCGGACCTGCTCAGGCATCTTAACCACATCTGATCAAAAGACCTTCCGTATAATGTATTGTTTATTAATGCGTAAGACGGAGTTCTTTTCCGATTTGATGGGCTAACGATTTATCGTCCGGTAATTTCCCTGTTTGCGGTGTAGTCTATTAGTGGTTGACGCCGATCTTTCGTAACATCCGTTACTCGCTGTAATCGATTCCTCTCGCTTTTTCGATTTACCGTATCATATCCATTTCGAGCTGCGATAGAACCTGTCGTCCCTGAACTGACACTTCAACTGACTCATCTTGTAAGCAGGCAAATTCCTTTGTAAGCCGAGCTAGCGCATCTGCGAGAGCATTTTCTTTTCTGGGGATCTTGTAGATCTTTACATTCGGAATATGTTCCAACAGTTTCATGGCATACTGAAAGTACTGCTCGAGTCTTGGCTTTAAAATTCTGTATTGTCCAGCGACCTGTTGAATGACCAACTGAGAGTCTCCGTAGATGTTGATGTTCGTTATTCCCATTTGAATGGTTAGTTTTAGTCCTGATATGAGGGCTTCGTATTTTGCCTCGTTGTTTGTGTGTGGTTCTGTTAAGTGGTAGGAATATCTTAACATCCCCCGCTCCTGTGTTATAAAGATTAGTCCGATTCCTGCCTTACCAGGCCCTATCGTTTGCAATTCTTTGTTCTTCTGTGCTGAGGATGCTCCGTCGAAGTATAATTCCCAACATCGATCATCAGGGTCTTCTAGGCTCATTATCTATTCGTCAGGTAAGTCGTCATCGAGAGGCTAATATGCCGGTAACGGGTGTAATGCAAGGAAGTCAGCTTGTATTTGTCCCTTTACGGCGTGAAGAGGAACGGAAGTTATGTCGAATTGCAATAGTATCATTGACCACCTGGCAAGTCTGCCAGAAAGTGTCGGTCGGGTCATCAAATATTGCAATGGATTAATTCTAGAAATAAGGTTGACCTTATGAGAAAACATGTAATGCCTGAGCTTCTGAGCGACGAAGATCAGGGCCAAACAATGCTTCTCAATTGAAGGATACTTCACCTCCGTCAGAATTAGACGACGGCTTAAGTAGTAGAGAGCATTTTCTTTTCCGTCATCATCGACACAGGCTAGCGAGGCTCCAAGGGAGTCGTCTAAAGCCGCGGTATAAAGTATCAACGGTCTACCTGAGACTGGGGCTGCTAAGATAGGAGGTGTCATTAAGTATGGTTTGATGTCATCGAAGGCATGTTGACATTTGGAGTCCCAAGTAAACTTGGCATCCTTCTTAACCAAAGCAGAAAAAGGCTGACACCTTCCTGAAAAATACGATATAAAGCATCGAAGATATGCCAACTTTCCTTGAAAGGATCGTAGCTGTTTCAAGGTTTTAGGAGGTGGTATTTCTAGGATAGCTTTAATCTTTTCCGGATCGATTTCAATCCCGCGATGTCGGCCAACAAATCGCCGAAGGCACATTTTAAGGGATTCATCTTAAGGTTGTATTGCCTTAGTCGCTCGAAAACAATTCTCAAATCATACAGGTGATCTTCCTTCAGTTTTCTTTTGATGACCACATCGTCCATGTGGTGAGTAACTGTTGAACTAGAACTTCAGGTTCTTCGTCGTCTCAGATTTCTTTTTCTTCATTTGGTATGGTATTTCTGGAAAAGATTGTTTTCTTTGGGGGCGCGTAGTAAGCCGCATCTTCATGAATTCCAATCTCGTGTACGGAGAATGGTTGCAAGTCACCTTTGATACACTGTTCCCCTCCTTCGTAATACTTTATGCATTGGTGCAGAGACGACGGTACCATCCGATTTTCATGGATCCACGGTCGACCCAGTAGGGCGTTGAATGATGTCTCAGAATCAATTATGTGGAATTTTGCGGTTGTCTTTACTAAATCACCGGTCTTCATTAGTAGTGTTATTGATCTAAGAGCTCTTTCTCCTTTTTGATTGAAGCCTCTTAATAGCATATTGTCTGATTCAAGTTTGCGAGCATCAATTTCCAAATATGCTAGCGTCCAAAGGTTCATTATGTTGATTGATGCTCCAGGATCAACAAACACTCTGGAGAGCGTAAACTTTCCAATAGTGACTGAAATGTATAACGGTCGGTTGTGATCTGTTGTTCCCAATAATAGATCATTGTCCGTGAAGGTAACACCTCGCTGTTCTTTTAACGAGCAAACCTCGTCAAAGGAATTACCGGTCATTTGAGCTAAACAGATCTCTGGATCAAGTAAAGCTTTGATCAGAGGCTCCCTCATCTCCTTTGACAGGATCAGAGCTTCGTATATGCTTAGTTTGGCTGGTATCTTCCTAAGATGGGCTAGCACATTATAGTCCACTTTATTACTATGTTCCTCGGTTTCTTCATGAATGGGCAGTTCCTCTGCTGGGGTTGGCTCTTCCCGAGCAACCACACGCTTACCTTTATCCTTCGGACCCATTCTCGGGGCGAACTTTTCCACTTCTTAAATTTACTTCGGTTATTTCTTCCGAATTTGGTGTTGAATCTGCCGGTGTATCCTCTTGAATTGGAACAACTGGCTTTTCTGAAGTTACTTCGGTATCTGATGGTTCTAATTCTATCGTGATCGGAGCCCCTCGGAATTCACAAATGGACTCGTTGCTTGACGAGCTTTCGTAGCCTCCCTTGTAAACATCTTCTTTGTCGCGGTCATCGAGGTTGTGTATGATTTGAGAATCATTATCCGTATTGGGATCGAGATCCGAATTAAGTCGGTTGTCGCTAGTTACATAATCATTATAAACAGTCAAAATGTAGCCAACGCCATAACCCTTATCATTATAAGATCCCGCAGGGGCGAGCAGATAATCATACAGAGTCAGGAGTTCGAGGGATTTCTACCCCGAATCAGAAATAATAATCCTAGGATAAGCAACCCCTAGTCTACCCTTCGGAGCCTCGGTCTTCTTTTCTTCCACGATCTTCTCCTCATTCTGGGGCTGTTCTTCAATTGCAAGTGATAGTGTCGGCTCGACAAGTCTCAAACTCTGAGTTGAAGTACGTACCGAAGTGGCCTGGATGTGATCCAAAATTTTCTTTGATGATTTTGTCCAGACAGTACTCCATCCATCATCAGTCATGTAAGGGTCTATCGGAACAATGGGATCTGTTGAAATAACGTTGACGAAACCTCCCTTCTGAGTTTCCTTCATGTATTCCTTTGGGATCGTTATGTTCTCTTTTCGGAGATTGTCATCAAGCCAAGTCTTGAAAGTGATGCAATCCTCTATCTTATGTCCGAGCATCCAGTGGTAAGGGCAATAGTTTGGATGATCTTTCTTATTGACTTCTTCCAGCTTCTTGGGCTCTGGCAACTGAAAATCTGGTGTCTTCATTAAGTTACGTAACATCTTCGCTACTGCTTCAGTTTTGAATGGATATTTTTTATTTATAAGTTCTCTTAAGGTACGCGATGAACGAGGCGGTTGTTCATAATGCTGAGATGACTGATAGCTCGGACGAGGTTGCTGTTAAGTCTATTGTGGTGGTTGATAACTAGGCTGTGGCCGCTCTGACTGTATCTGAACCAGCTGCTTGCCCTTATCTACTGTCGCGACAATTCCGGATTTCTTTTCAAATATTTTCACAGGTTTCTGCTTATTGTTCTTGTTCGCGAAACTTAATTGTTTTGCCTCTTCTTGCAAGCTCCCGGCCTTCCTAAGCAACTTCTCGAAAGTCTTAATTGTAAATCATTTAAGGAGAAGTGCTATCGGGCCATGGATACTCTTAAGCAGGATGCCTACTGCATGTTGTTCTTGAAGCTGTGGTTCACACTTCATGCTTAAGTTTCTCCATCGAAGTATGTAATCCACTAAAGCTTCGTTCGGCTTTTACTGCTCCACCACTAGATCACCAATAGTGACGTGGTGCTGAGCTCCAGCAAATCGTTTAACGAAGAGATTCTCCATTTCTGAAAAAGTCTTCACTGAGCTGTTCGACAATTCTGTGTACCAGTCGAAGGGAATCCATGATAAGCTGCTGACGAACTGTCGGAAGAGAAAAGCGTCGCTCCCACCGGCATTGTAGCAACTAGCACGAAAATGTGCAACATGTTCCCGGGGGTTTCCTGTTCCATCAAAAGTCTTAAATAGAGGTGGTACAAAGCCTTTTGAGTATTGGACTGCATCGAACTCTTCGGGGTAAGGTCTACCCGTCTGAATAGATGCTCCACTCTTGGATTGTGCTAGGGCCTCTCGCACCCGCTGTTCTACCATGTTTTTAATATCCTTTTCTGGAATCATGCTTTGTGTAGAATCATTCTTTGGTTGCTCGTCCCCATTGACAGATGTGATCTCATTCCTCCATCCGCAAAATGGATGATCTCTTGGGGTGTCTCTTTCTGATGCTGGGCCTGACTCTGGAGTGTGGCTAAGGCAGCAGCCATCTCTTCCATCCTCTTTGCCATTTGGGAAATTGTGTCATCTCTCTCCCGAATCTGTGCTCTTAACACCTCTGGTTCATCTCTTTCCGTAGCGGCCGGAGCACCTTGCGAAGCTGACGATGCTCGTGTTTCAACCATGTTGATCTCAGCATACTCCTCATCCATGAACTCTGATGAGTCAACTTCATCTCATAGTTCTTCTTCTCTTTCTTTTGCTAACTGACGGATGTCAGTCCTTAACTTATCCATGGCACCCTCGAGTGGCCCTTTTCGCACGGTTTCGCAATTGCCTTGTGATGGTTGTTGAACTTCCTTTTCGGGAGTTTCCTTCATCTCAGTAGCACTTTCTTCAGACTCGAGCATCCTGATGAGATTTTTCTTCTCAAGACATTGTTTTGGCCTCAGCTCACTAGTAGTAGGTCGCCATACCATCCTTCTTGTAGCCGGAAGCCTAGGACTGGATGGTCTATCGGCTATGTGCTGGAGGGTGGTATCCTCCCTAATTTGCAGCCCTGATACGATAACAGGTGAGCCTCTTTCACTAGCTCGGACTTTCTTCTTCGGTCTTTCTATGGCAGTGACAGGCTCCACTCGTGTTCCGAGGTGAGATTTAATTGGTACTCGTCCCATCCTTTTCAGAATCTCTGACACAGGACATCCTTCCTTCCTGGCCAATTTCTCGACTACCGCTCGCAATCGGGTAAGTGGTGTAGCCTTGCTCTTCTTCTTCATGTTATCACTGTAATAAGCGGGCTGAGGTAACGCAGCACCAATCCTTCTGGCATCTTCCTCATCAGATGCGGCAGAGAGCAGGTGGAATCTACTTCCTTCTAACAGCTGTGAGTATTCTGGCAACAACGGCAAGTATTCTGGCAGTTCTTCTTCTTTTTCATTAGGGATTCCTTCAAGAAAGGCGGCTTCAGCTTCTCTGACTTTCCTGATCTTAGCAATCTTTCTGTTCTTATTCCTTCTCTGTGTCTGGGTTAAGGGTCTATACCTCGAACTAGACCCTATCTCGAAAACAGACGGTATTGCGGAAAAGTCTGAACCCTCCACGGTGATAGGCTCACAACCAACTTGGATTTCCTTTCCCTTCAGTTTGGAGGGAACAAGGGTAGGTGCAGTAATGACCAGACCGGTGGGGGTAGAGATAACGAGCTTCGGGGACAGCAGCTAACTTCCTGCGAATGACAGTGTTTCTTTCAGTCGGGACCCTTTGCAGGGGAGGGAACTCCTGAGTTGACTTTAAGTTGAATTCATTCAGAGGTTTCTCAGTTTCAGACACTTTGTTCGTAAGTGCGAAGAGAGTGACATCAGTGATCTTGACATCTGTATTTTTGAATCCTTGCCTGAAACGGATAACCCCATTGTCAGCCAGCTCCTACTTGTAGACAGCTAGGTCCAGTCCGTTGGTGAAGGAGAAAATTAGCTTTGGGGCAGTCATTTCTGCAGGGCAGATTTAGAATATCAGTCCCGAATTATGCTTCTTTTCACTATAAAGTTTAGGATGAAAAAGAAAGAGTCCGAACATATTTTCATTTATCTTAGTGTATTTGTGATTTTTAAAAGTATTCATTCATCGAAAGAGTCGTTTATTAGAGGATTTGTTTATTAGGAATGAAATATTTAAGGGTATAGAAAAGGGTAAAGGATTTGATTTAGAATCAGGAAGGAAGAGAAAGTCTTATGTAAGACTTCTCGACTCGAAGGATCGCTTCCTAAACTAACACCTATTAGGGGTCCACCCCACCTTAGAAAAGAGGTAAAAGGATCTCAGAACCTCTTTGTTTAGGGGTGTCTAAACAGTGGCTCCTAAATCCGAGAGGAGTTGGCTATACTCGTTCAAGACAGAAATGAATGGTGTATTCCAAAGGAAGAGTGGTAGTTTTGGTCCACTAGGGGCATGGATTCACTACCGATTTATGAAAGCAAAACCATCTGAACAGAATGGAGAGAGGAACTAGTCCCCAGCGGAGTCGCCAGAAGTTGTCGGCATATTTTTAGGTTATGTGTTTTGAAAAGGGGGTCACCTACAGAAATTGTAATTTTCATATTTTATATTTAATTTAAATATATATATAGTTTAAAAGATAACATTTAATTTTGAAAGTAATTTTAAGTTTAAAAGTTTTAAGATATGAAATCAAACCGATCTCACATCCCAAATAGTTTATATAAACGAGCACCGCACCACAAACCGTGTATCTATCCCGAAGAATAGACACACTGCTTGATGATGGGGCTCGATTAAATAAACTAGAAGATTTGTGACATCCATTTGGTCTGCGAATCAATTTTATAAGCCGACAAGTTCCCCTGTTTAATATAAAGGAATTAAGCTGGGTTTATATTACCTGGGTTCTTAAAGTTCCCTATATGGGCAAGCCCCTATAATTAATTACATCTTAAATGATGAGAATCATTTAAGAAATTTCTCGATAATGATTAGTGGTTTTTCTTTCAAGAATTTCAAAGTTTAAGGTTTTAAAAGGATTTTAGTTTTGGAATTTTCAATAGGGATTAGCTCAAATTTGGAACAGTTTATTTTAAGAGTCCAAAGGAAGAGAAGTTGGAGAAGTTGAGGATCCAAGAAGAATCTTGGCAACTTCCCACATTATCCTATGGTTTGGCTTAGATTTGCGAATTTATTTAATGTTGCAATCCTGCCAATTTTATTTATTTAGGTCTTACATTTGTATGACATAATCATATAACTAACCTGAAAGATATGAGGGTTTATGTCGTACCGAACGATTGCTGCGGAGTCCTAAGACCGGTTAGGGTTTAATTTACATAACATGATTATGCAAATGCCTAACAAAAGGGTTCAGGATTTATGTTGCATTAAGCAAACTACCTCGAAATCCTATGGCTTTGTTGTTTAAAACTAGGAAAGGTTTTGCTGAAGTAGACTCAGGTTTTGCTGATGACGATGGCCGTGCTGCCCACTATGCTCCAAGCTCCTTGTTGTTGCAGAGGTCTAGTTTTAGAAGTCATAAATCAAAGGATGAGAGAAGTGATTTGGTTTAGAGAAAATCTTAAAATCCAAGTGTTTTTAATGTTTTAATTAAAACAAATCTTAAAGTTGGTTAAACAGAACCGATTAAGATCCCACGGTTCCGTCATCCCGGCACCAGTTATTTTCATTGAATTCACTTAGTCCGGATGAATTTGCTAAACTCAACTGAATGAGTTCCACACTTTCATTTAGACCGTGGGAAATCCCGTTAGCAACATGTGGGTTACATCATCCGAGGAATTCTCGATCATTAAACGAGACATTGTAATTTAGTTGTAGTTGTAGTTCTGTTGTTCTGTTTGTGATTAAATTTTGAGTTGTTTTATATTTTGAAATGTTGTGGCGGTGATTTTTATCTTGTAAATAACTTTTAATTTAGTTTTGGTTTCAGTTTAGGGACTATCCTAAAGGTTTTGGTTTTCATGCAACAGTCTTGTTTATCATGCAAAAAAAAGTAAAGTACGGTGCATGTAAGTAAATTGCAATTAAATAAAAGCGTACCCGGAGGGTCTTCCCGTCATCCCAAGCTGCACTTAAAACACATGTTAAGGCATTTAAATATTTCAACAAGTACCTAGATAAAGCTAAGGGAAAGGTTTTGGTTGTCTACCAAAGTCCTAATCCTATAGCTAGTCATCTCCTATGACGTCTAGGTTTTTGTGTTTTATTAAGAATGATTTTCTTCACCAAAGAACAATTAAGTTCGATTGTTCTTATAAACATCCCATCATATTGAGTAAGTGTTTGGGATGAGTCCTAAACATCTTTTCAATACTTCTGGGATTATCTTAAGTCCAAGAGAATTTAATTATACAAGAGAATTAATCATCAAGGAGTTTAAGTTTTGTTCTCTTGCTCAGTGAACTAGAACATTTGAATATTCTATAAGTGAAGTTACACTTCACTTGATACTTCATTTAGGAGTTATAATAATAAGAGCTTTAAGGGTAAGTTGGTTTGTTGAAAAATTTTAATCATTTTTAATTTAAAGCTTGAGTTAATGATTTAAGGTATTTTAATTTAACCATGAGGTTTTAATTAATAATTTTAAGTTTGAAATAGAGTTCAAATTATTTTAGATTTAATTCTTAATGATTTAATTTAGGTTTGTTGTAAAATGATTTTGATTTAATTTAATTCAATTTAATTTTAATTCAATTTAATTTAATTTTAATTTAATTTGATTTGATTTTAATTTAATTTAATTTAATGTTAATTTTAATTTAATTTAATTTAATTTTAATTTAATTTAATTTTAATTTAATTTAATTTTAATTTTAGTTTGTTTTAATTTTAGTTTTAATTTAATTTAATTTTAATTTAATTTTAATTTCAATTTATTTTTAATCTTAATTTAATTTAATTTAGTTTTAATTTAATTTTAATTTAAATTTAATTTAATTTTAGTTTAATTTAATTTAATTTAATTTTAATTATTAATTGATATTATTCTTTTAATAATTTTTTTAATTAAGAATTAAGTATTATTGAAGTGATTTATTTAGGGATTTTTAAATTAAAGAATAAATGTCCTCTTAATAATATCCCTACTTTAATAACTCCAATTTCTATTATTCTTCTAAAATTTCAATTAATTAATTAATTAAAGTTTTATTTTAATTATACTTGAAATGGTTAGTAGGTTTCTACCCTCAATCATTTAAGTTTCAATCATCCAAAATCAGTTTAAAATCAAATATTTTACCCTCCCTTTTGATTAATCCTAAAATTTTAATTAAGGGTTGAAATTTTTAATAACTTTTTTACCCTTCAAGCTTAATAATTCTATAACTCACTAAATTAAGCTCAAATAAACTTGAGATTTTTATGTAACCTCACTCACATGTCAATTATGACATTAGAGGAGAAAATGTGATTTTTCTATATTTAATTTATTTATGTAATTATTTTTAATGGAAAAATAGGGGTTTTCAAGGAAAATTCAATAACATGACCAAGGAAATGTTTCTATCCTTACGAAAATTATGGGATATTTCTAATAATCAGAGGACCATTTGGACTAATTTTGGGGATTTTTTTGAATTATATTTTATTTATTAGAATTATTTTGATTTTTGGAGTATTAATTAATTTTAAAATAAAATTAAAGTTGAAAAATGGATTTTATAATTTTCTTAAATCTCTCTAACCTTAACGAGCCTAGAGAAATAAATTTTATATTTTTCTGATTTTAATTTGATTTATTAGAATTATTTTAGTGAAAAGGTTAGAAAATACATTTTTTAATATTAAAAATTACATTAAGCCTTTAAAATTCAATATCTTACCCTAGAGACTTAGGAAAAAAATTTGGTTTGTTCCTAAATTATTATAATTCAAAATGTGACATTTTAGTGATTTTTAATATTTTTATGATTTTTATTATTTTTTAATTATTAAAATATTAAAATAATGATAAAAATCAAGTTTTTTAGAAAATTACAATTTTAATTTTCCTAAGTTTCTCTTATATCAGAAAAGCTCCAAAACCATTTTTATGAATTTTTGAAAAGTATTTTGTGAGTTATGAATTTTTAAAGTTTAACTTCGGTTATGTGACTTAATTAATCCATTTAGAGGGGTTAAACATTTCCAATTGATTTCAAATTTTTATGTGATGTTCCTCTGATCCTAAAGATCAGTGGAGAATTGTTTTCAAGTCAATTTAATGTGTGGTCAACCCTAATTAATTAAAGTTCAATTTTAGGTATTTAGGCCAATTAGGGTTGTTCCAAGTGAATTAACTCAAAACCTATTTTTCCTAAGTTCCTCTGGTCATAAGAAACGTCACTAAATTTTTCTAGAATTTATTTCTTAACATGCTAATTATTGGAATTAAAATACTCAAAACAGTAACATGAACTTGGAAAATCAATAACTTCTCATAGGGATGGCCTCTGACTTTGGAAAATTCAGGGAATGTTCCCTAGGTCAGAGGCTTCAGAAGACCTATGGTCTCATGCCATGGTGAATTGTCTATGCAAATGGAGAACTAAAATACCACAGAGAGTAAATAAATCATTAAAAATAAACAACTTGATGAAATAACTTGATTTCTTTTCCACATTATTCTCCTCTGTTCAGTGAGCAAGAGGGTATTTTTATTTTATTTTTAGGATTTTTCTACACAAAGTTATGAATTTTTGAAGTTTTGGGTATTTAATAAATAGAAAAATTTACCCTATTTTTCTACTTATCCACGCGGCGCCGCGTCAACCTCGGCGGCTCCGAAGGGGTACGTGTCGCGCTGTGATTGGGCGCTGCCATCTGAGTCAGCTGTCCCGAGGCCCGCTTTTCACGTAACATCTTCTGGTCCGATGCGATCCAAGCCGTCCATCCGATACACGCGCGATCCAACGGCTCCTGGTCATCTTCTACGACTGGTGTGCACCCATGATCGTCCACACTAAAACCCTAAGAACTTACTCGATTCTCAACAGATTTTTGTGTTCTTATGCTCTATGGATTCATCTTGAAGAGACGAACACATCCACACGGTAAACATGCATTGAAATCGATTCATATCAAATGGAGAATCTCCAGAAGCTCAAGAGGAAGAGAGAGCTCATACCTTTGCTCAGAGAAGTGAAGCTTCGATCTGAGAGTTGTGTCACGTTCGATTGGGTTCAAGCAAGCTCCAGATGAAGTCCCTTAGCCTGGTGAATTTCCTAGGTATAAAAGTGACCACAACCGATCACAAAGCTTGGAGGCTGGAAGCAATGGCTGGCCTGGTGAGGGGGCTTTTACTGCGAAACTTCTCCTCTTGGTCTGGTGAAGGTGTAGAGTCAATCAATTTGAGGATTGACTCACTGTGGTGAAGTGTCCTAATTTTGGGCTTGAATTTCAACTCTGAAATTGAGCTCACAGAGAGGAAATGACAGGGGGATTTCGGTGGAGCTCGAGTTCTCCGGTGTGGGGGAGAGTCCGGAATGATTTTAGCGGAGTTTACGTATGGTTTGTTTCAGTGCCCCCCTTGGCCGAGAGGAGGTGGTGTTTAAATAGGGCTGGCTAGAGGGTTTCCCAGGGAGGGTTGAAGGCTTGAATCAGCTGCTTAGATCAAGGGAAGAACAGCCATGGCAGCCATTGGGCATGGGGCAGCTCGGCAAGGGAGAATTTTAATGTTGGGCTCCTCCCAAGGTCTCGGCCATGGGGTTTTCCGGCAGCTGTGGTGGTTGGCCGACCAGGGCCAGGTCACCATCTTGACCAGCGAGGGCAGGGCTTGGCAATGGTGAAGTCAATTGGAGTTGGCCATGTGTAAATGTGGTGAATTGAAATGGAATGGGCAAGGGGTGATTTTGGCTTGACTTGGGTCAACCCTTGGTTTTGGGCTAGGTTCAGCATCCAAAGCTTGACCTTGGGCTGAGGGAGAATCATTTGGGTCAGCTGAATTGGGGTAGTGAAGTCCTTATCCATGGTGAGGTGGCTAAACATGGTTTAGTGTGCAGCATAAATAAGGTTAGAAAGGTTTAAGGGAGGTTTAAGAAAGAACCCCCTCTTCTTGCCATAAGTGGACTAATTACAAGTCAAAACCCCCATGGCTTCATGTGGCTTGAGAATGGCTTTTTCATGGCTCACATTTGGCTTGGGAAAAGTCAAGTCAACTTTCATGGAAAAGGGTTTGTGAAAATTTAAAAATTTTGGGGTTATTTGATGGGATTTGGCATAATACCATCTTGGTTTGATTTTCATGATGGATTTAGCACTTAGAGAGTGATATTAATTGAGTGAAGATGAGATGAAATTGTAGTGTGGGCTTTAGGATGGGTTTGGGTTTTTAAAATTTGGTAAAGGTGGGCTT
This sequence comes from Papilionanthe hookeriana x Papilionanthe teres, assembly GCA_022702705.1. NCBI lineage: Eukaryota > Viridiplantae > Streptophyta > Magnoliopsida > Asparagales > Orchidaceae > Papilionanthe > Papilionanthe hookeriana x Papilionanthe teres. The sequence continues at coordinate 11,823,714 of CM040424.1, forward strand.
TTAGAATGGTTTAAGGGGATGGGCTTTTAAATTTAAAAACAAATTGGTAAGTGGAAATTTTGTAAAGGATTGGGCTAACGAAATGGTGGGTTTAGTCTAGGGATGTGTCATGAGTTATTTGGAATCAATTTGAAGTGATTTGGAATTGAATTGAGTTTAATTTGGGTCTCTTTAGTGATAGGGTCAAAATAGGTCAAAATGGACTAACTTGGGCTAAGGTTGGGCTAATGTTAAAATTGTTGTAAAATTAATATTGAGAAATGTTTATGGGAGTGTTTCAAAGAGGTTTCATCTTTGGTTGGGTTTTGATTTTGGGATTTGGGCTTATTTGGGTTAGATTTGGGTGTAGGCCCATTTAAGAGATTTTGGGTTTGGGTTGAATTTGAGTAGGGTTTGGGTCCAAATTTTAAGCAAATCATGTTAGTTTTTTGTTTGTGGGGATTCTAGGAAGGTTTTAGAAAAGATTTGGGTTAAATTGGGATTGAATTGGGTTGGTTTGGGCTAGGTTTGTGTCATGGGTCAAAATTGGGCTTTAAGCTTAAAAATGAAATTGGATTCAAATACAGTTCAAATTGGGCTTGGATTTGGTCTAGATTGATATTGGGGATATTGTATTGAAGTTTAGAATTGAATTGGACCAAAATTGAGGTCAATTGGGGTGATTTGGTTTGACATTGGGTTCATTTGGGTTTAAAATGAGCTAAATTGGGGGTTTGTGGTAAAAGTAGGGTAAATTAACAAAATTGGCCCATGGTGTTGTTGAACAAAAAGAAATTGGGAATATTTGGGATTTTCTGGAATTTTATGGGAATTTTTGGAATTTTTGGAATTTTTGGGTCAAGAGGGGCATTTTGGTAATTTGGAGGGTATTGGGGGTATTTTTGGAAATTTTGGTATTTTTAGCTGTAAATGATCAATTTTATTGGTGGGGAAATGTTCAAGGTTAATTTTGGATAAGTTTTGGGTTATTTGAAAATTTTGGTGGTTTTGAGTAATTTCAAGGGCTTTTAGTAGGTTTTGTGGGTTCGAGGCCCGGGGGTAAAAAATTGAAATTTTGGAAAAATAAAGATTAATCAAATTTCAGTAAAGTGGAATCACTTTGGTTGAGCCATGAAGCCATATTAAGCCCATAGGAGCCATGAGGAGACTCATTTGAGGCATTCACTATGTTGTTCCTAACCCTCTTAGCCAGGGGCTGAGGGGTTAAGGACCATCCATATGAATTATCCGCGAGTCAGGAAATCAAGCTAGGCATGAATAGTTTTAGGATTTGGAATGTGTGTGAAAGTGTAATGTATGTGCAGGTCATCTCTCACCAGACCAGGCCACCCAGGGTGATCCTAAGGCCAAAGAGTCCTATAGGGAACTCATCCTTTAAACCTCCACATTTGATCTCAACCCTCTAGGTGATTAGGGGTTTATAATCAAGCTTGTGGGGTTTGCAGGGGAGTTAAGAAGTGGTCGAGCTTCTAAAGGGGTAGGTTCCATCTCTAGTCCTCTAAGATAGTCAAAGGAAAAGCCTAAGGCTAGATCCTAAGTACTAAAGAGAAAAGAGAAGACCTCATCGAGAATGAGGTCAACAAATGGACCCTCGATAGGTGTGGTGTGCTAACCAAGCACACCGCGCGTATTGGCGTTGACCGAAGAGATCAACAAAACCAACACAGATGTCCAAGTGACAAACTTAGGAAAAAGTAGAAAAATTTCCACTGGGGAGTATCAGGTACATTTCCAAGACTTGAGATCCCTGAACTCTCACTGGGGAAAGGAAAAGGAGGTGAATTCCAAATCACAAGGTTTGGAGAATTTTGATTTAGATTTCGTTTCATTTCATGTTCAAGTTTTGATGTGTAAATTTAGATTTTGAGTTTTAATTTAGATTGAGGTTTGATTTAAAATCAATTTGAGGAAATTTGAATTTGAAATGAGAATTGAAACCCGAGTTTCAACCTCGGGATTGCGAAGAGAATTGGAATTTAGGTAGCAGCCTCGGAGTAAGCATCCGAGCTCAAGTGTCGATTGAAAAGGATGAGAATCAGAATTTAGGTACTGATCTAGAAAGGGATGAGAATTGAAATTTAAGTATCAATCTTGAAAGAGAGTCGAAATTTAGATATCGACCTCGAAAAGGATGAGAATCAGAATTTAGGTACTGACCTCGGAGTGAGAACTAGAATTTAGGTACCAGTCTCGAAAATGAGAATTGGTATCAATTCGAAAGAGAATCGAAATTTAGGTATCGATCTCGAAGGAAGAGTACTGGAATTTAGGTATCAGTCTCGAAATTTAGAATTGAAATGTAGGTATCAATTCGAATGAGAATCGAAATGTAGGTATCGATCTCGAAATGAGAACTGGAATGTAGGTACCAGTCTCGGAGATTTTGAATTGAAATGAAGGTATCAATTCAGATGAGAATCGAAATGTAGGTATTGATCTCGAAATGAGAACTGAAATGTCGGTACCAGTCTCGGAAATTTTGAATTGAAATGTAGGCATCAATTCAGATGAGAATCGAAATGTAGGTATCGATATCGAAATGAGAACTGGAATGTAGGTACCAGTCTCAGAAATTTTGAATTTAAATGTAGGTATCAATTCAAATGAGAATCGAAATGTAGGTATCAATCTTGAAATGAGAACTAGAATGTAGGTACCAGTCTCAGAAATTTTGAATTGAATTGTACTGTGGAGATTTGGATTTAGCGGGAGATTGAAATGAGATGTGAAAGTGTTCCATAGCCCACGAGAATCAATCAAAGTTTGATTTTTTTTTTGGCGAATGGTATGAATCCGTGCCATCAGAAGCAAATCGAAAATTTTTCGTGGTTCTGAAATCATCCCGAGAGAGGTTTTCAAAGTAGGTCTGATGTAGATCTTGATTTAAAGAAGCATTGGAGGATTCGAAAAGATGGATTTAGACTGGAATTCGATATGAGATTTAGATTCGTTTTGTTTGTCCTTTAACGATCTGATTTAATTTTTTTTAATTTGTTGTTTATTTAGTGTTCATGTGAATTTGAAGTTTGTTCTACTATTTAGATCTTTAGAAAAAGTTCTCATTTATTTTCTTTTCTCTTATGTTCTTTGCTCAAATTTCGTTTAATTCTAATGGCGTTTCCCAGGCAATTTGCACAAAAAGAGGTGAAGGAAAAATATGACGTAGTCATTTTCATTCCAACTTGCTGAAAGTACATCATACAACTTGATCTAGTCATGATGACATTTTCCTCAGAAATTTCATGTCTCGTACAATCCATGTAAATCCAAAACGGACTGTGTAAACTTCTTATTGATGTATCCAAAAGTGTCTGTCAAAAATCCATGTCTGAATAGTAAGAAACATGGGTAATAACATCACCTTCCAAGTCACCCTTGGCAGGAATGCCGCATGGATGTGCATTGGAGGTGTGCTATTTCCCATGTAACTCACAACTCGTAGGGCCGGAGATTCTCCAATTCTGGATCTGGCTGGAGGAGGTAAGACGCCTTTCTGTCGTCCATCCTTCTAAATGTGACAGTGATCCGCTCCACTGGCACTCCCGGTATACAATGTTTTGCGATGTCTGCTCCATTTACTTTTAATATCATGACGGAACCTACCAAAAGTGGTATTTCCACTGGCCCTTGGAACATACCCGGGCCTGCTATCCGGAGGTCAGATCCAAACATGATATTGCATTGGTTGACGAACGAAACTGTGCAGAAAGGTCTGACAAAGTCATGGTGGTCTATGTGTGGATGTATGCAGTCGCCCTTCTGATAAATGTTGATGATGCAACTGTTCGGTATGCAGTCTGCTGGCAGTACCCTCCATGTTATCATTCTTTTCACCATTCTTTTAATTATCCTCGGCATTGGATCCACCTCACTCGCGACGGAGTATCCCCGGTGGATTTCCTTTTACGTCCTCTCGCGAAGTTATAGCAACATCCGCATTGTATTGTGGCTCTTCCTTTCCCTGGCATCCATCTCCGGGGTTCTGAATAAGACTTTTCCCTCAGACGGCCTGCTCGACCCATCTTCTGAAGTTCTAAGATGCAATCCACAATCTGTTGTTGCTCTTACTCTCAGAATACACCTGTGTGTAACTCGAGGCCTTCCAAAATGTTGATTCTCTTGCCTCTAATCCTTTCAAAGTATTCGAAAGTTTTCTTCTCAACATTTTGCATTCTTTCTAGTTCATATTCCGGGATTATCTCGCAAGTGATGAGGCCTAATACTGCATCTTGCGGGATGTATGGCTCAATCCCGTCACGTTCTCCTCGCATACCTTGGCTCCTCAGGGATTGTCTCTGTCGGGACATCCTCCGTGGTTGCTTCTGCAACAAGATTCTTCAGATCTAGTATCTCTGTCCGGCGTCGAGGCACTGACTCTATTTATGTTCTTCTTGGCACTTCTTCGATATGTTCTGATTTTCTTGGCGTTGACTTTCTTCTTTCCGGTTCCTCACGAACCGGTATCTTTGAAGTGTGTGTGCCGGCAAAAGCGGTTGTTTCCTCGTGTTGATCTGCTGCTAGTTTAGTCAACATCTTGCGGATACGGCGATTCTTATTCCTTCTTTGGGTAGCTGTGAGAGTAGCTCTCCTTACCCCTTGAATTTCTGCGGGCGCGGCGCTGACGAGCCTGCCCTCTGCCGTGGTAACTACAGACTTGATTTTCTTGTTCTCCTCGATGTTTGAATTTCTTTTCTTGTGGCTGGATTGGTGGCTTGGGCCACCCATCTTCATCACTTTTTAGCTGTGAAGCTCTTCTCGGTCCACTGGGACCCAATCATTTTCTTCGTACTGTAGGCTGGCTGGTGTGAAGTCAGAATCAATTTCTATCACTGCTCCAACCTTAACCCTCTTTTCATCGAGTGCGAGACTCACGCCATTTTTAAAGTTTAGGACCAACCGCCAGTTCGACATTTCCCTGCGAAAAAGACAAGGAAAGGATCAGGGGCTGTGCTAAGAACAAGAACATTTAGAAAATATTTATTACTGAAGATTCTTATTCTTTTATTTTAATTTTTTACGGAAAGTAGGAAAAGATGAAGAAAGATCCGGAACAAGATTTGATTCGAACGGAAGGGTAAAATTTCATTATTATGATTTCACATATTTTATTTTTAGTACATATTTTTTTGTTAATGATTTTTCTTTTGTCTTCCATTTTTTTATGTTTTTGGGTTCAGACCCAGTCACAAGTGGCTACTTCACCCGTGTTTCTAGGGATGAGAATTCATTCCTTCGAAACATCAGGTTGCGTAGTACTTCTTCAAATATCGTCCGATTATTGGAAGCATTTGTCGTTCTCCTTGGCAGTTCACAAGTTGATAGGAGCCTCCTGAGTAGATTGTCTCGACCACAAACGACCCTTCCCAGGTCGGTTCAAATTTACCACCTATTTTGCGGTGTGCCAGAATAGGTCTTCTGAGAACAAGAACTAAGTCACCGACTTTGAATGTCCTGGGACGGACCAGTTTATCATGTGCCTGATCATCTTAGCTTGGTACAGTTCCAAATTTTGCTGCGCTGCAAGTCTTTTCCCTTCCAAGCTTTCCAATTCTTCCAGTCGTAATCAAGCATTTTCTTCTGTAGTAATCTTGTTTGCGACTCGCGATTCCGAGTGATGGGAGCCTGGACTTCCAATGGTAACTCGCCTCGGACCCGTACACTAAAGCGTAAGGTGTAGAGCGAGTAGGAGTCCTAAAAGTTGTCCTGTAGGCCCATAAGGCTTCTAACAACTTCTCGTGCCAATTTCTCTTGTTGTCGTCCAAAGTTTTCTTCAGGATTTGAATGAGAGTTTTATTAAAAGCCTCGGCCAAGCCGTTTGCTCTTGGGTAATAGATCGTTGAGTATCGCCAATCGATCCTGTGTCTTCTGACAAAATTGTTGACCTTTGTACTTTTGAATGCTGACCCATTATCTGAAATGATTCTGCGCGGTACCCCAAAACGGTAGACAACTTGATTTTTGAAAAACTGTAGCACGTGATGTGCCTTTACTTCTCTGAGTGGAACTGCTTCTGTCCATTTAGAAAAGTAGTCTGTAGCTGTAAGGACGAAGCGATGTCCTCTTGAAGAAGGTGGTTCTATCGGAGCCACTATATCTGTGCCCCAACATTCAAATGGCCACGATGCGATTGTCGGATGTAGCACATTTGGAGGTTGGTGTAGAACTACTCCATGCACTTGGCATTGATGACAGCTCTTGGCAATCATTATACAGTCGGTCATCATTGAGGGCCAGTAGTACCCTAGTCTTTTAATCTTCATTTTCATTTTCAGACCCGACTGATTAGCGCCACATAGTCCTGAGTGTACCTCTTTGATAATTTCATGAGCCTCGGACTCGCTCATGCATCTTAACCACATCTGATCAAAAGACCTTCTGTATAATGTATTGTTTATTAATGCGTAAGACAGAGTTCTTTTCCTGATTTGATGGGCTAACGATTTATCGTCTGGTAATTTCCCTGTTTGCAGGTAGTCTATTAGCGGTTGACGCCGATCTTCTGTAACTTCTGTTACTGTTGTAACTGATTCCTATGCTTTTTCTGATTTCTGTAACATATCCATGTCGAGCTGCGATAGAAACTGTCGTCCCTGAACTGACACTTCAACTAGCTCATCTTGTAAGCAGGCAAATTCCTTTGCAAGCCGAGCTAGCGCATCCGCAAGAGCATTTTCTTTTCTGGGTATCTTGCAGATCGTTACGTTCAGAATATGTTCCAACAGTTTCATGGCATAATGAAAGTACTGCTCGAGTCTTGGATTTAAAATTCAATATTGTCTGACGACCTGTTGAATGACCAACTGAGAGTCTCCGTAGATGTTGATGTCCGTTATTCCCATTTGAATGGTTAGTTCTAGTCCTGTTATGAGGGCTTCGTATTCTGCCTCGTTGTTTGTGCATGGTTCTGTTAAGTGGTAGGAGTATCTTAACATCCCCCGCTCCGGTGTTATAAAGATTAGTCCGATTCCTGCCTTACAAGGCACTATCGTTTGCAATTCTTTGTTCTTCTATGCTGAGGACGCTCCGTCAAAGTATAGTTCCCAACGTCGATCATCAGGATCTTCTAGGCTCATTATCTCTTCGTCAGGTAAGTCGTCATCGAGAGGCGAATCTGCCGGTAACAGGTGTGCTGCAAGGAAGTCAGCTAGTACTTGTCCCTTTACGGCGCGAAGAGGAACGAAAGTTATGTCGAATTGCAATAGTATCATCGACCACCTGGCAAGTCTGCCAGAAAGTGTCGGTCAGGTCATCAAATATTGCAATGGATTAATTCTTGAAATAAGGTTGACCTTATGAGAAAGCATGTAATGCCTGAGCTTCTGAGCGGCGAAGATCAGGGCCAAACAATGCTTCTCAATTGAAGGATATTTCACCTCCATCTGAATTAGACGACGGCTTAAGTGGTAGAGAGCATTTTCTTTTCCCTCATCATTGACCTGTGCTAACAGGGCTCCAAGGGAGTCGTCTAAAGCCGCGGTATAAAGTATCGACGGCTTACCCGAGGCCGGGGCTGCTAAGACAGGAGGTGTCATTAAGTATCATTTGATGTCATCGAAGGCATGTTGACATTTGGAGTCCCAAGTAAACTTGACATCCTTCTTAACCAAAGCAGAAAAAGGCTGACACCTTCCTGACAAATTCGATATAAAGCGTCGAAGATATGCCAACTTTCCTTGAAAGGATCGTAGCTGTTTGAAGGTTTTAGGAGGTGGCATTTCTAAGAAAGCTTTAATCTTTTCTGGATCGATTTCAATCCCGCGATGTCGGACAACAAATCCTAAGAATTTCCCGGAGGTGACGCCGAAGGCACATTTTAAGGGATTCATCTTAAGGTTGCATTGCCTTAGTCGCTCAAAAACAATTCTCAAATCATACAGGTGATCTTCCTTCAGTTTGCTTTTTATGACCACACGTCCACGTAGCACTCGACTTGGTTCTTAATGAGATCATAAAAAATCTTTGTCATTGCTCTTTGATATGTTGCTTCTGCGTTCTTTAGTCCGAATGGCATTACTGTGTAGCTATACACTCCGTTCGGCGTTCTGAATGCCGTGAGCTTTTCATCTTCTGGTGCCATTGTTGACCTCATTTTACAATAGGTCAATACCCTATGACCTAAAAAGTCAACTTTGGTCAAATTGGTCAAACCAGACCTAGTGACCAACCCTGTTGACCCCATAGGTCAACCTTTTGACCTAAAAAGTCAACATTGGTCAAGATGGTCAAACCAGACCTAATGACCTACCCTGTTGACCCCATAGGTCACCCTTTTGACCTAAAAAGTCAACTTGGGTCAAACTGGTCAAACCAGACCTAGTGACCAACCCTGTTGACCCCATAGGTCAACCTTTTGACCTAAAAAGTCAACATTGGTCAAGATGGTCAAACCAGACCTAATGACCTACCCTGTTGACCCCATAGGTCACACTTTTGACCCAAAAAGTGAACTTTGGTCAAACTGGTTAAACCAGACCTAGTGACCAACCCTGTTGACCCTATAGGTCAACCCTCTGACCTAAAAAGTCAACATTGGTCAAGATGGTCAAACCAGACCTAATGACCTACCCTGTTGACCCCATAGGTCACCCTTTTGACCCAAAAAGTCAACTTTGGTCAAACTGGTCAAACCAGACCTAATGACCTACACTGTTGACCCCATAGGTTAGCCTTATGACCTAAAAAGTCAACTTTGGTCAAACTGGTCAAACCAGACCTAGTGACCAACCCTGTTGACTCCATAGGTCAACCCTTTGACCTAAAAAGTCAACATTGGTCAAGATGGTCAAACCAGACCTAATGACATACCTTGTTGACCCCATAGGTCACCCTTTTGACCCAAAAAGTCAACTTTGGTTAAACTGGTCAAACCAGACCTAGTGACCAACCCTGTTGACCCCATAGCTCAACCCTGTGACCTAAAAAGTTAACTTTGGTCAAACCGGAAAAACCAGACCTAATGACCTACATTGTTGACCCCATAGGTCACCCCTATGACCCATTGACACATTTAAAACACCACAATGACAAAATCACAAGAATTGGACATCTTTTTAATTAAGTTTAAGGACATATTAAACTTAATTAACACAAAACTAAACTCCCTTAATTAGGTTTAAAGACATACTAATCTTAATTAACCTCCTTAAAACAAGGTTTAATCAAACTTAAACCCTAATTAGGTCTAACCCTTAGACCTAATTAAACCTTTATGCCTTAACTAACTAAGGTTTAATCATACCTAAACCCTAATTAGCTCTAACCCTTAGACCTAATTAAACCATTAAGCCTTAACTAACTAAGGTTTAATCATACCTAAACCCTAATTAGGTCTAACCCTTAGACCTAATTAAACCATTAAGCCTTAACTAACTAAGGTTTAATCGAGCCTAAACCACTAATTAGGTCTAACCCTTAGACCTAATTAAACCATTAAGACTTAAACACAAGGTTTAATCAAACTTAAACCCTAATTAGGTCTAACCCTTAGACCTAATTAAACCATTAAGCCTTAACTAACTAAGGTTTAATCAAACTTAAACCCTAATTAGGTCTAACCCTTGGACCTCAATTAAACCTTTAAGCCTTAACTAACTAAGGTTTAATCGAACTCGAACCACTGATTGGGTCTAACCCTTACACCTAATTAAACTATTAAGCCTTAACTAACTAAGGTTTAATCAAACCTAAACCCTAATTAGGTCTAACCCTTAGACCTAATTAAACCATTAAGCCTTAACTAACTAAGGTTTAATCAAACTCAAACCCTAATTAGGTTTAACCCTTAGATCTAATTAAACCATTAAGCCTTAACTAACTAAGGTTTAATCGAACTTAAACCCTAATTAGGTCTAACCCTGCAGACTAATTAAACCATTAAGCCTTAACTAACTAAGGTTTATTGATACCTAAACCCTAATTAGGTCTAACCCTTAGACCTAATTAAACCTTTAAGCCTTAACTAACTAAGGTTTAATCAAACTCAAAACCTAATTAGTTCTATCACTTAGACCTAATTAAACCATTAAACCTTAACTAACTAAGGTTTAATAACACGTAAACCCTAATTAGGTCTAACCCATTAGATCTAATTAAACCATTAGACCTTAACTAACTAAGGTTTAATCAAACCTAAACCCTAATTAGATCTAACCATTAGATCTAATTAAACCATTAAGCTTTAACTAACTAAGGATTAACTAAATTCAAATCCTAATTAGGTCTAAACCTTAGACTTAATAAGACTATTAAGCCTTTATTAACCAAGGTTTAACAAAAATCAAACTCGACTTAAGTCTAACCCATTTAGACTTATGTCGAACCAAACTTAGTTAGATCTAAGTCGAACTTAAGTCCAATCTACCTTGAACCTAAATTAAACCTAAATCTAACTTAAGTCTAATCTACATTAGACTTAAGTCAAACCAAACCTTATGTTCAACCCACATTGAACCTAACCTAAACATAATCTAACTTGAGTCCAACCTAACTTGAACCCAAGTTAACCTAAACCTTAGGTTCAACCCACATTGAACCTAACCTAAACCTAATCTAGCATGAGTCCAACCTAACTTGAACCCAAGTTAACCTAAACTCTCAGGTTCAACCCCCATTGAACCTAACTCTAAACCTAATCTAACTTGAGTCCAAACTAAATTGAACCCAAGTTAACCTAAACCTTAGGTTCAACCCACATTGAACCTAACTTAAACTCAAACATAACCCAACTCGAGTTCAATCCAACTTGAACTCAAGTTAACCCAAATCTTAGGTCCAATCCATATTGAACCTAACTTAAACTCAAACATGACCTAACTTGAATTCGATCCAACTTGAACTCGAGTTAATCTAAATCTTAGGTCCGATCCACATTGAACCTAAATTCAACCCAAACCAAAGTTAAGTCTAATCTACATTAGATTTAAATCAAGCTGAACTTGAGTTCGACCCCTAATGAACTTAAGACAATCCTAAATCTAGGTCCAACAAAATAGACTTGATTAAGACTTAAACCTTACCTAAAATGGATTTGAATGGTCGATAATTCTAATTAAGTCTAATTTATTAGGCTTGATTAACCTTTAAATCCTATTTAAACAAGGTTTAAAATTTAATTAAGTCCATCCTAAATCAAACCTATTAACTTAGGTTCAACCAGACATGAATCCAAGTTAATTCAACCAATATTGAATTTAACTTTAAACCTTATAACTTAAGTTCGAACGAGACATGAACTCAAATTAATCAAATTCAATCAACATTGAATTTAAGTTATATTCAATCAGACATGAATCCAAGTTAATTCAACCAATATTGAATTTAACTTTAAACATTTTTAACTTAAGTTCAGACAAACATGAACTCAAGTTAATCAAATTTAATCAACATTGAATTTAATCAGACATGAATCCAAGTTAATTCAACCAATATTGAATTTAATTTTAAACCTATTAACTTATGTTCAGACGGACATGAACTCGAGTTAATTAAATTCAATCAAAATTGAATTTAACTTAAGTTGACCAGACATGAACCCAAGTTAGTTCAATCGATATTGAATTTAACTTTAAATCTTTCGACGGACATAGAATTCGATAATAGACAGGAACCCAAAATTTAAGTTCAAACTCAAGATCAATTCATCATTTCAGATCAAGACCGACATAATTCGACATTCTAAAATTGAAATTGACATAATCGACATAAATCTGGTGTTGACATAATCAACAAAAATTTAACATTTTAAAAAAAACAACATGATTAGCATGAAGTTGACATTTCAAAATAACTTAACATCCGAAAAAAAAAATATTCTGTGATATTATTTCTGACGATATTTTCTTCGCAGGATGAAGACAAGAAATTCCGTTTAGATTTCCTTTGCATGTTATAGGGTGTGTTAACTCGTTTCTGCGGAGACGCAGACGACGGAATATTAGCAACAAAACAAAACAAAACTTTTAGGTTAGACATATAACCTGAAACTTTTCAACAAGACAACAACATTGAAAACAAAACAAAAATTTTAGGTTAGACATATAACCTAGGTTAGACATATAACCTGAAACTTTTCAACAAGACAACAACATTGAAAACAAAACAAAACTTTTAGGTTAGACATATAACCTGAAACTTTTCAACAAGACAACAACATTGACAACAAAACAAAACTTTTAGGTTAGACATATAACCTGAAATTTTTCAACACCACAACGACATGACAACAAAACCAAAACCTTTAGGTTAGACATAATACCTAAAGTATTCAATAACATGATATAATGAAATTTGGGAGTGATAGTGGGTACATCTCTCCTTAAAAAAAACTTTTAGAAAAAAAATGATTAACATTAATCAGAAGTTTTCTTAAACAATCGAGAATTGTTTAAGATGTAATTAACTATGGAGGCTTACCTCTATAGGAGATCTAAAAGAACCCAAAACAGAAATCTCTGGTTTACCATGATTTTCTTAATATGAAAATTCTAGAATATGTCATTCTAGAATATCCTCATAAAAGAATTATCATAAACACCTTTTTCTACTATTAGTCCTAAAAATTCTCTAAATCCTTCATAGGATTTATACGAATAAAACTAGGCTAATATTAGATGGCGACTCCTTGACATTGATATGATATATTGGATGGCGATGACATGACATCATCATCAAATTCCATTGATATTTCTTTTTTCCATCGCCACCAAGAGAGTGGCGACTCCGCTGGGGAGAATCTTTTTTCTCATCTTTTGTTATCATTTGTTTACATTTCAAAATTTTGAAAATAAAAGTTCCCAGTTTATAAATAAGACGATAATATTCATTTTTCTTGAAATTACAGAAAAATCGCAATGGATTCTCCGAATTCGATCTTTTCTTACTTTCAACTTTGACATACCAATATAGGAAAATCCTCCCTTTTATCATAATGATTATGGATTATTTAGTGAAACGGAATTCATTTTAGATAATCCATATCAAACTGATTCTCAATTTTTTCAAAAATTTGGCTTGCAACCTTATTAAGACTTTACGAATTTTACGGACAATTTACCTGAATATATACCGAAGAACCTTACATCCTTGAAGAAATGAAAAGACGGAGTGATAAGAAAGGAAAACAAGTTTACGAGGAAGATGATGTTCCATCATCATCTATGTATGAGATCGTATCTTCTTCAAGGAACGTTCATGAAACTCATTCATTTAAAAGAAAGAAAAGGTGGAACGAAAACGATAATTTTGAAACACCTGAATTTCAACAGAATATTTTTGGAAATCCTTCCTTTTTGGAGGAAAATCAATATATTCCAATTCCTGTTGAATACACCGACAATTCCTTTCAACCTAAAAGATCTCCCCATTTCGTGTTGTACATTTAGTGTTTAAGAGATTAGCACGAAAAGAAAAATGTTCATTATCTAAGTTATTAGATAAAATGGGTTGTGCAGTCTCCAACACAATGAAAAGGAGAATTTTAGCAATGGAAAATTCTGATTATGAAGAAACTGATTATCAATTCCCAATTGATGAACATTGTGTTTGAGTGCCAGTAAAATTTCGACTGGGCCCTAGAATAAAAGATGTAGTGGTCACCAATGACAAAACTCGATATGACAATTTAATGTCAGAAGCATAAAATACAACTGCTAAAATGACAGACTTGGTCCAAATGCTACAAAAAGCAAATTATCCTTATACTGGATATGATACACCACCTGAGAATTCTCACCCTATACTTGAAAATAATGTATGGAGACGAAAATCATCCGAAAGAAATTCGATACCACCAACACTCCTGCAAATAATTCACAAGAAGAGATTTGCGAGAAAACATTCTACAAAATCATTTCGGGAGAGATTAAAGAAATTAAAAGAAGATATTAAACAACTTTCAAGACAAGAAAGGAAAAATACTTCTGAAAGTTCCAATGAGAATGTTGCTAGCGTTAACATGGTAGAAACCCGATCTGCTTCCTTAGCACGAGAATCAAATGAAGAGGAATTGCGAGAGGTGATACGACAACGAGATGAACAAATAAGTCGTCTTTAACACAGAATGGAAGAATTGGTAGCGACTTTGCAAAAACCACCAGCCGACCCTACTCCAGCTTTTGAAATCATTAGACCGGAGGCTATTCACATCATTGAAAGCAGAGAAGAACCAATGGATGTTAAGGAAAGCACTCGAAAGGGAAAGAATTCTCCTCATAACGCAACTCCAGAAAAGGATATTACAAAAATAGTGGAACAAAAGATTAAAGAAACAATGGCTCTGGAAAAAGCTGGAGCATTAACTCCAAAGGGTAGGCCATACCCAGAGGAATTTGATTCTGTTCAATATCCTAAAGGTTTTGTTCCTCCTGTCTTTAAAATGTTCGTTGGGACGGGAAATCCCCGACAACATACGGCACATTTTAGAGCAAGCTCTTGTATGTCTTTGGAGGAAATGACGCTCTCTTATTTCGACAATTTGTTAACGATCTCACGGGTGTTGCCTTCGACTGGTATGCAGAACTTCCCAACGGATCTGTCAAAACTTTTGTAGAGCTTGAAAGTCTTTTTATTCAACGCTTTGCAGGAGCACAACATCACACCACTGTTAGTGATCTGGAGGTAGAAAAACAAAAACCAGGAGAAACCTTGGTAGATTATATTTTACGTTGGAGAAATCTCAACATGAAATGTGAGCCACAATTACAAGAACAACATCTTGTTGGAATATCGCTCAAAAATATCCATGGTCCTATAGCATTCATGCTTAAAGGATTTACGATAAAAACTTTTGAAAAATTACTCGGTAAAGTCGCCAATCTTGAAGAAGAGGTTAAGCGGATGAGTGCAATGGAGAAAAGCTGAAAAGACAAAAACTATCAAAACTTTTGAAAAGAAACACGGGAATATTGCGAGAAAAAGGCAAACAGGTGATGCGAATCCAACAGGAGCAAAAGAAGCAACGACAAAATCCTTCGACATCACGGACATCACCTCGATTACAACTTCGACAACCAATCCCAGTATCAAGCGAGAAGAAAACAATGGCTCGAAAGAATGAATAAAATATATTCATTTAAAACGAAGCTCGTCGGTAAAATATTTCGTAGCTTGCTTAAAATACACGAATTTAAGCTACCGAAGCTAAAAGGCCAGCGAGATATTGACATGAAGGACAATCCTAATTATTGTCCTTATCACAGGATGCTCGGACATAAAATTGAAGAATGTTTTGTCTTCGAAAGTCGGTTAGAGCGTAATTTCGAAGATGGAAATATAGTCATTCCAAAAGAATACTTGAAAGAACTTGAAAAGGGATCGATCAATATGGTTTCGATAGAGGAACTTAATCCTAAAAACAAGGATAGCATTTACGAAGAGATCTTTGCTAAATACCAAGTTACAAATTCTCCCAGAAAGAAAAGAAAAAGAAAATCAAGAAAATGGAAAAGATTAGAGGTCTTCTAGACATAGGGGCTGCAGACTCCTTTTGTACCTTCTAGTTCATTTCACTCTTGTACTAGGATAGTTATGTCGGCTGAAGGACGAAAAATCCTCAAACCGATAATTTTGTATGACTTTCTTTTTATCATGAATAATAACAATCCTAGTTTTGCGTACATTTTGTCCATTCTGGATGATGCTTCTGAGAATGACCATTTGAATTCTAACCCTATAGATAATCCTCAAATCGTATATGATCAATCTAAAGACAACCGAAACTAATGAAAACGAAAATAAGAAATCGACAATGACACAAATGAAGATGACATTGCTACGCTTCAATTACAAAGAATTCCAATTTCTATAGGATTGGAGTCCTCGGACTCAGAAACGAATGAATCGGATAATCAAGTTGAAGAAATAGTTGAAATTAACTTGAGAAGTGGAAAAATCTTACCTCCTAGGATAACTCCACAAGAAAAAGAAAAACAAATAATTACACCGAGATAAGATCATTCCTCCAATATATCCTCGAACTTCGAAGGAAGTAAGGATGATCTTCACAATAAGGTGGATTATAATGTACTTGGCTCATTTGAGAAAATTACATCGCAAAATTAAGCATTTATGACGCTCTCATACTTTCCGAAGAAATGAGAGAATCATTAATAAAAGCTCTTTCGAGACCACGACATTTGCCTAACTCAACTTGCTAGTACTACCCAAAACGAAGCCTACTCATTAGAGGAATCAACGGAGATTACCTTCTCCGACAATGACTTGTTGCTCGGAACAATCGAACACGATCGTCCACTATATATTACGGTAAACATCAATGACACGATACTTTCTAGAGTTCTTATTGACCGGTGCTTCAATCAACATTATGAATGCGAGAACTCTTGCATACTTAGACATTGATTCCTCTCAACTATCAAGGGATACGATGATGTTAAGAGGATTCAATCAACAAGGAGAACGGGCCCTTGGATCAATAACATTGCTCTTAAAAATAGCCGACTTGGCAACGACAGCAAAATTTCATATTATTGATTTAGACACCTCACCATGGCTCCATGAATATAAAATGGTTCCCTCTTCATTACATCAATGTATCAAATATTTACGAAAAGGACAAGAATTTCGTATTATAGGAGACCTGCAACCGTTTTCAATCCATGAAATCGGTATACATGAAGATGCATCATATTATGCTCCTATAAATAAAAGAATATCCTCCAAAGAGACAACGATAAATATGGAAGAAAAAACAAAGAAAAGAAAATAAATGAAAAGGATTTTTCTTCAATAAAGACAAAAGAGGCTAATTTCCGTCAGACTCGCACTCGAGGTCGAGGCCGATAACGAGGACTAAGGAGAGAAGATCCAATTGTCACAATGAAGAAACCATTGAAGTTCAAAATCCACCTGGATTCTGAAGAAGAAACGACATACGTAGGTTGCAAAGGAACCCCGATTCAAAATATCTTTAGAAGAAGAAGACAAAGAGAAACAATTTGAATCCATGTATGACAAAATCAATCATTATATACATTCTATGACTCTAACTCCAATCTCCACTTCTAAGATTGAGAATTTAATAGTCAAAGAAGTATATAATGATGACAAAAAGCAAATTAAGTTTAGACTTGTATCTACTTCTTCTTCTACTAAAGATGATGTAAAAATAGAAGATGGAAATCTTTCACAATCAATGAAAATTCCTTTTGAGCTGTATTCTCCTTGGGCACGAAAATTCATTCAAAATAGTTTAACGCTCAAACAATGGTCTTTAAAACATTCGCATTTCATTGAACAAATGTGGAATGATAATAAACAAAATTCTAACTCTAAAAAAGGTGTTGGATTTGGAGTTTTGGGACCATTAGATGATACGAATTTTGTTTGATTGTCACGAGAATAATGTGATTCCGAAACATTGCCGGATCTTCCGATTGAAAATGCTCCCCCGGAGGTGGAAGAAGAAATTAAATTGACAATTGATGAACTAAAAGAAATAAATTTAGGAACTATTGAAAATCCAAAACCGTCTTTTATTAGTTCATTCCTTAATGATGAGGAAATAAAAGACAACTCAATTGTTGATGGAATATAAAGATACGTTTTGCTCGGACTTATGATGAAATGCCTGGTTTATCTCCGAAGTTGCGGTCCATAAACTTGGGATAGACCAAATCATAAACCTAGTTAAACAAGCACCAAGAAGGATGCGTGTCGAAATAGAAGCAACAAGTCATTGCGAAGTCAAGAAATTGATAGAGGCTGACTTCATACGAGAAGAAAACTAGCCAACATGGCTAGCCAATGTGGTGCCAGTTAAAAAGAAAAATGGACAAATAAGAGTCTGCATAGACTACAGGGACTTGAATAAAGCATGTCCAAAAGATGAATTTCATTTACCAATTCCTGAGTTAATGGTTGATATTGCATCAAAATATTCAATATTTTCTTTCATGGATGGATCATCAGGATATAACCAAATAAAAATGTTTTCGGAAGACGAAGTAAATATAGCTTTCTGAACACCCATCGGCATATATTGTTATAAGGTTATGCCATTTGAGTCGAAAAATGCTGGTGCAACCTATCAAAGAGCCATGGCACGGATTTTTGATGAACTAATACATAATCAAGTTGAATGTAATGTCGACGATCTGGTTGTCAATAGTAAACAAAAAGACGATCATATATATGATTTGAGAGTTGTCTTTGAACGACTACGACGATATAATCTTAAAATGAACCCTTTAAAGTGCGCCTTTGGTATCACTTCAGGAAAATTTTTAGGATTTGTAGTTCGACATCGTGGGATAGAAATTGATCCTCTCAAAATTGAAGCTATTCTAAATATGCCTCCTCCTAAAAATTTAACTCAATTAAGATCCTTCCAAGGAAAATTAGCATACATACGATGTTTCATTTCCAATCTATCGGGTAGATGTCAACGCCTTACTGCCCTTACTAGAAAAGATGCCAAATTTGTGTGGGATGAAAAGTGCCAACATGCCTTTGAAGACATTAAACAATATTTGACAACCCCTCCTGTCTTAGCAGCCCCTGTATTAGGAGGACCTTTAATCATTTATCTTTGCGGCATTGGACAATTCACTTGGAGCTTTACTAAGCACAAGTAAATGATGAAGGAAAAGAAAATGCTTTATACTACTTCGAGTCGTTGTTTACTTCCAACGTAAATAAAATATCCGACAATCGAGAAGCATTGTTTAGCCTTGATCTTCGCAGTTCAAAAGCTAAGACATTATATGCTTTCTCATAAAGTAACTCTTATTTCAAGAGTTAACCCGTTACAATATTTAATAACACGACCGACACTTTCTGGGAGATTAGCAAGATGGGCAATGATCATGTTACAATTCGACATAACATTTGTACCGCTACGTGCTATTAAAGGACAAATACGAGCTCACGACAAACTAGTTCATCCTAGAACCTTTCGAATCGGTGAATTAGTTTTAGTTCTTCGAAGACCTATACTAGCTCATCGAAAGATAGGTGGCAAATTCGAACCCATATGGGAAGGTCCATATGTAATCAAAAAGACATATTCCGGAGGATCCTACCAATTGGTGGATTGTCAAGGAGAAAGAATCCTACCTCCAATCAGTGGGCGTTTTCTGAAGAAATACTACGCGACATAAAAAAGAAAGAAATGAATAAAGACTTATTTATAAACTGGGACAATAAATTCTCCTTTCAAAAAAAATCATCTTTGATGTTTTGTTACATCTCTTTCATTTGTTAAACAAACATTTGAAAATCTGAATGATATTCTGTCTTGATATTTTCAGGAAAAATGCCTGAAGACAGATTATTTTTCTCATTCCGAAATAATATGACTTTTGCCTTGGACCGTCGACATATAGAAGCGGGGACCAGAGTTCACTTTGATTTTAACCTATTGCAGGTTGCATCCATATATCATGGATCGTTACTTTATTTGGTGAATCACAATGAAGTTAATCTGCAAACACCTTTGATAGAATTCAAACTCCGACAACCCGAAGAATATGACTTTACAATCAGTGATAGCTTAGATGAAGCAGAATTCATGATTGCCCCTGTGCAAGGAGCATCAACATCGGGAACCAAAAATCCAACGACAAGATTTACCAGATCGCAAAGACGAAATCACAATAAACGATTAAAATGACAAAAACAATTACAAGAGAAACAAGACATGAAAGATATGAGTCAGTTAAAATCACGGACTATCAATACTCCGTTTGAGGAAATAATATCGGAAACGACAAATCTAGACCTTACAGAAAAAGAGGATGGCAAAGCAGTCGTCACTCCACCATCGGTCACACCTGCTCAATATTTGAGGGTATCCGACGAAAAAAATCACTCAGAGGAAGAGATACGACGAATTCGTGCCATTGAGTGGAGAACTTTCGAACAATATAAATATGTGAATAAAAGAACAATAAATATTCTGGATGGTCTTAAACTTTTTACAAGAATATTTGATGAAACTGAACAAGCTGCTATCATCAACCACATCATAAAAGCCCGAGATCATGGTAGGGGCTGGACGCCTTCGAAGGAGGACCTATTACGAACCTAGTAAATGGATTCGAGGTAAGGGTAGGCAAACCATTCAATACGGATGTTGCTATAACTATGCAAGAGATAGAGAAGGAAATCTTCACGGGATTCTACGACATGAACAAGTCGACCCTTTACCGTTGTGATAATCCAAATTATTAGACGACTCGTTACTTAGGGGATCATACATGCAGTTGTGTTCCCGATAGTTGCATCATTAATATGTATGATAAAGGGGATTGTATCCCTCCTCACATCAATAGTCATGATTTTCAAAGACCATTTTGTACTCTCTCTTCAATGAATCCCTGCTCCGTGATATTCGGAAAGAGATACAAATCTTGGGACCCGGAGAATTTGAAGGGACATGTCGCATCCTTTTAACTCGAGGATCAGTTCTTCTGTTCCACAGGAACGGTGCAGATTTTGTGAAACACTGCATACCCAGTGTCAACAAGCCACGAATCTCCATTACCTTGCAACGAATGGAACCCGACAAACGACCAGACGGATTTCAACCGATACCAGAGCTCGAAGGACTAAAGCCTTTGGAACTGCTGTGATTCCATAAATGTTTGAACACCTGAAACATGTTCGACAAATGATGTTTTGGAGTGTAAGATGTTTATGGACGGTCTGATAATCTCCAAATCTACAACATGATGTGAAGAACTCCCGACATATAATATATATATAGTTGTCGATGTGTGATATATCGGTAGTTGTTGACATATAAAATGTCAGTAGTTTGTTGCAGTGTGCTATATGATATGTACATATGTATGTACTGTAAGCTTTTGTTTGCAATAAATATGTACTGGTGACTTTTTTTTATGGAAATAAAATAAAGTGTTGAAGAACAATATATCCCCATTGTCTGTGATATGTCGACAGGTCCTGAAATCAATAAATGACAAAATAAATAATCTATGATAACCAAACATGAGAATTAACTTTCGACCTATATAGATCGAAACCCCAACGGAAATTCCCACCAAAAATATTAATGAGTTCGCCACTCTCTCCGGTTATTGGATATAAGTCCTTTCCTGATACGGAAATCACGGCTTTCCTCTAACCAAATCGTGATATCGACACATTGAGGAAAATAGAAAATGAAATCTATTTTCTCTCTTCAGTTACTGGATATAAGTCCTTTCCTGACACGGAAATCACGGCTTTCCTCTAACCAAATCTTGATATCAACACTTTGAGGAAAATAGAAAATGACATCTATTTTTCTCTCTCCGGTTATTGGATATAAGTCCTTTCCTGATACGGAAATCACGGCTTTCCTCTAACCAAATCTTGATATCGACATTGAGGAAAATAGAAAATGATATCTATTTCTCTCTTCGGTTATTGGATATAAGTCCTTTCCTGACACGGAAATCACGGCTTTCCTCTAACCGAATCTTGATATCGACACATTGAGGAAAATAGAAAATGACATCTATTTTCTCTCTTCGGTTATTGGATATAAGTCCTTTCCTGACACGGAAATCACGGCTTTCCTCTAACCAAATCTTGATATCGACACATTGAGGAAAATAGAAAATGACATCTATTTTCTCTCTTCGGTTATTGGATACATGGCTTTCCTCTAACCAAATCTTGATATCGACACTTTGAAGAAAATAGAAAATGACATCTATTTTCTCTCTTCGGTTATTGGATATAAGTCCTTTCCTGGCACGGAACTCACGGCTTTCCTCTAACCAAATCTTGATATCGACACATTGAGGAAAATAGAAAATGAAATCTATTTTCTCTCTTCGGTTATTGGATATAAGTCCTTTCCTGACACGGAAATCACGGCTTTCCTCTAACCAAATCTTGATATCAACACTTTGAGGAAAATAGAAAATGACATCTATTTTTCTCTCTCCGGTTATTGGATATAAGTCCTTTCCTGATACGGAAATCATGGCTTTCCTCTAACCAAATCTTGATATCGACATTGAGGAAAATAGAAAATGATATCTATTTTCTCTCTTCGGTTATTGGATATAAGTCCTTTCCTGACACGGAAATCATGGCTTTCCTCTAACCAAATCATGATATCGACACATTGAGGAAAATAGAAAATGACATCTATTTTCTCTCTTCGGTTATTGGATATAAGTCCTTTCCTGACACGGAAATCACGGCTTTCCTCTAACCAAATATTGACATCGACATTTTGAGGAAAATAGAAAATGTCATCTATTTTCTCTCTTCGGTTATTGGATATAAGTCCTTTCCTGACACGGAAATCACGGCTTTCCTCTAACCAAATCTTGATATCGACACATTGAGGAAAATAGAAAATGACATCTATTTTCTCTCTTCGGTTATAGGATATAAGTCCTTTCCTGACACAGAAATCATGTCTTTCCTCTAACCAAATCTTGATATCGACACTTTGAAGAAAATAGAAAATGACATCTATTTTCTCTCTTCGGTTATTGGATATAAGTCCTTTCCTGACACGGAAATCACGGCTTTCCTCTAACCAAATCTTGGTATCGACACATTGAGGAAAATAGAAAATGACATCTATTTTCTTTTCGGTTATTGGATATAAGTCCTTTCCTGACACGGAAATCACGGCTTTCCTCTAACCAAATATTGATATCGACATTTTGGGGAAAATAGAAAATGACATCTATTTTCTCTCTTCGGTTATTGGATATAAGTCCTTTCCTGATGTGGAAATCACGGCTTTCCTTTAACCAAATCTTGACATTGACATTTTGAGGGAAATAGAAAATGACATCTATTTTCTCTCTTCGGTTATTGGATGTAAGTCATTTCCTTACACGGAAATCGTGGCTTTCCTCTAACCAAGTCCTAACATTGACCTTTTGAGAAATGGAAAATGACATCCATTTTCTCCCTCATGTTATAGGGTATACGTCCTTTCCTGACACGGAAATCACGACATTCCTTTAACAAAATATCGACATCGACATTTTGAGAAATGAAATATGACATCCATTTTCCCTCCGATAAATTTCTTTTCAAATACAAGAAGAAAATCTCAAACCAACATAAAAGACATCCGACATCCTCAAGAGTGATATGATATTCCCTCCTTTCACGATCGTTATCGGACATCTCTTAGACCGATTCGGTCGACGCCAATATGTGCGGAATACTTATATAGTATTCTACACATATTGGGGGCCTCTTCGTTGACCTCATTTTACAATGGGTCGATACCCTATGACCTAAAAAGTCGACTTTGGTCAGGCGAGTCGAACCGGACCTAGTGACTCAGCCCTGTTGACCCCATAGGTCAACCTTTCGACCTAAAAAGTCAACATTGGTCAAGATGGTCAAACCATACCTAATGAACTACCCTATCGTCCCATAAGTCACCCTTTTGACCTAAAAAGTCAACTTGGAGTCAAGCGGTCAAACGGACCTAGTGACCAACCTGTTGACCCCATGAGTCAACCTTTTGACCTAAAAAGTCAACATTTGTCAAGATGGTCAAACCAGACCTAATGACCTACCTTGTTGACCCCATAGGTCACCCTTTTGACCCAAAAAGTCAACTTTGGTCAAAATGGTCAAACCAGACCTACTAACCAACCCTGTTGACCCCATAGGTCAACCTTTTGACCTAAAAAGTCAACATTGGTCAAGATGGTCAAACCAGACCTAATGACCTACCCTATTGACTCCATAGGTCACCCTTTTGACCCAAAAAGTCAACTTTGGTCAAACTGGTCAAACCAGACCTAATAACCTACATTGTTGACCCCACGGTCGACCTTATGACTTAAAAGTCGACTTTGGTCAAGCCGGGTCGAACCGGACACAGTGACCGACCTGTTGACCCCATAGGTCAACCCATGACCTAAAAAGTCAACTTGGGTCAGCCGGTCAAACCGGACACTAGTGACCGACCCGTTGACCCATAGAGTCAACTTTTGACCTAAAAAGTCAACATTGGTCAAGATGGTCAAACCAGACCTAATGACCTACCCTGTTGACCCCATAGGTCACCCTTTTGACCCAAAAAGTCAACTTTGGTCAAACTGGTCAAACCAGACCTAGTGACCAACCCTGTTGACCCTATATGTCAACCTTTTGACCTAAAAAGTCAACATTGGTCAAGATGGTCAAACCAGACCTAATGACCTACCCTGTTGATTCCATAGGTCACTCTTTTGACCCAAAAAGTCAACTTTGGTCAAACTGGTCAAACCTGACCTAGTGACCAACCCTGTTGACCCCATAGGTCAACCCTGTGACCTAAAAAGTCAACATTGATCAAGATGGTCGAGCCGGCCTAATGACTGCCACCGTTGACCCCATAGGTCACCTTTTCGATTCGAAAAGTCAACTTTCGTCGAAGCGAGTCGAACCGGACCAATGACCTGCATCGATCGACCCCATAAGTCGGCCTTATGACCTAAAAAGTCAACTTTGGTCAAGCTGGTCAAACCGGACCTAGTGACCGACCACTGTTGACCTCATAGGTCGACCACTATGACCTAAAAGTCAACTTTGGTCAAATTGGTCGAACCGGATCTAATGACTACTACTATCGACCCCATAGGTCGACCTTTTGACCTAAAAAGTCAACCTTGGTAAAATTGGTCGAAACAAGACCTAATGACCTACACTGTTGACCCCATAGAGTCGACCTCGTGATCTAAAAAGTTAACTTTGGTCAAGCTGGTCGAACCGGACCTAATGACCTACATGCTGTTGACCCATAGGTCACCCTATGACACACTTAACACATTTAAAACACCGCAAAGATAAAATAACAAGAATTAAACATCTTAAAGTCAATTTGATCAATTTGGGCTGACTTGGGTCAACCCAAGTCAAAATTGGTCAACACTTATCTATTTTGATTAAAATAGATAAAAATGAAATAAAAATAAAAAAATTAATCAAATAATTAATTTCAAAATTATTTTGATTATTTAAAATGATTAATGATTTAATTTTCAAAATTTTAATTAAATGACATAATTAAAATGAAAATTAAAATCATAAAATAACAAAAATGACATAAATAATCAATTAATTAATGTGAAATTATTTTAAATTAATAAATTGATTAATAAAATAATTTCCACCAATTTTAGTTAATAAAATAATTAATTAAAATGGGAATTAAAGAAGAAATGAAATCATTTTTAGCCACTTCATATTTAATTAGGCTAAACCATCTTAAAGGCTTATTTAACACTTAATTAAGCCCATCTTAAGGCCCGTTACCCATGGCTTAACATCCATGGTTATGCATGGGATGAGGTGTCACCACCTCCTTCACTCTAAACATATTCTCTCCTTAAGGTGGCCGACCAACACAAGGCCATTTTCTCCACCTCCCAAGCCGCCGATGGGAGGGAAAACCACACATGAAACCCCCCTTACCATGGTTAATGGTAATGATGAAGGCTAGGCATATGTGTCACCATTTGCCGAAGCCTAAGAAGTGAGGTGTAAGCTCATTAGCAAGTGAAACAACGACTCACAAGTAACCTCCCACAATGGCCAATGGACAAGAGACAAAGAGATGAAATTCATCATGAAAAACTTAGGGAGAAGCATCCAAGCCTATCTCCAGCCAATTGATCACCCAATCAGCTAATAGAGGAGGTAAGAAATCCTCTAGAATAGCCTAAGCCAAGCCAACACCATCCCCTTGCTATAAAAGGACCCATGGCCGAAACTAGCAAGGAGGAGAAAAATATTTAGGGAGGTCCATAGGCTGCTCAAACCCTCTTGCTCCCAACATAAAACTTCTTCCTAAGAGCTTCCACAATCTTTTAGGATTAATTCCAAGCCTTAGTTTCAGCCCATTTGAGCCAATTTGATCAATTTTCAAAAACAGCCCAAATTAGGCATCTCTTTCAAATTCCTCTCAAAGCCTGACTTCTGGAACAAATTACTGCAACAACTATCTTCCATTGGGGTCCTAGAAGGCAATCATAAAGTCTGATCTACCTTGATTTGCTTGTGGCCAAGGTATGGAATTTATCTTTGCAAAATAAATCATGTTTTTGATAAATCATGTGCTATACTAGGTCAAAAGTGTATCATCACCGTATGGATAGATACTTCTCATCCAGATTAGCATTTTAAAAAAAATATCACTCAATTTCGTCAAGAAATGAGTGAGATATAAATATTTGAAGTTTAACGGTTTCAGAATTTTTGAAATAAATTCTGAATATTCTCGGCCCTCCGATCGCGCGCTGTTTAAGATGGACGGCCCAGATCCCGCTTCGCGCCGTCCGCCGTCCGACCCGTTGCACGGGATCTTCTCGCTCGTTCGACGTGTCCGAGGACACGCGTCGACGACGGGAGGTTTTCGCGGCGCGATATTAAAAAAAAAATCCATTTTAACCCCTTAAACTTCAAAAATTCATATCTTTTTAACCAGAGGTCCTAAAAATAAAATAAAAATACCTCTGGAAAGCTCTTGAAGAGGAGAAAATTATGGGACCAAAATCATAATTTTATTCTCAGTATTTAATTTTTAATTATTTAAATACTCTCTGGAGTATTTTAATTATTAAAAATTATTTACGAATCAAAAAATTATGAAACATTGAGGCCTTTATCATTATGTTCTTAGGGACCTTCCATAATTTTTCTAAGGACAGAAAACAAGCCTAGGATACTTTTCTTGAATTTTCAAGTTTCTTTGTAATTATTTCAAATAATAATTATAAAAATTTGAAAATTAAGAAAATAAAATACAAATGACTAGGAATGATAGGGCAACAGACAATGACCCTAGGAAAAATATTTCTAAGTCATAGAAACAATTTTGAATGACATTTAAAAATTTAGGGTTAAAATCATTTATTAATTAAATAATTTTGAATCCTAAAATAACCCTTTGTAAACTTGAACTATTTTCATCAACAATCTAAGTTTGAAAATGGTTCTAGCCTATGATAGGCTAATAATAAACCTCACTTGAGTCTAAAATGACAAGATTAGATTCAATTAAGGCTTACAATGACATTTAAATCCATTAAACCTTACTTAAATAAGGTTTAATAAAAATTAAACTCCTTTAATTAAGTTTAAGGACACACTAAACTTAATTAACCCATTAAACCTTACCTAAATTAGGTTTAATAAAAATTAAACTCTTTTAATTAAGTTTAAAGACACACTAAACTTAATTAACCAATTAAACCTTACCTAAAATGGGTTTAATAAAAATTAAACTTCTTTAATTAAGTTTAAAGACACACTAAACTTAATTAACCCATTAAACCTTACCTAAATTAGGTTTACAAAAAAAATAAACTCTTTTTAATTAAGTTTAAGGACATATTAAACTTAATTAACACAAAACTAAACTCCCTTAATTAGGTTTAAAGACATACTAAACTTAATTAACCTCCTTAAAAACAAGGTTTAATCAAACTTAAACCCTCATTAGGTCTAACCCTCACACCTAATTAAACCTTTAAGCCTTAACTAACTAAGGTTTAATCATACCTAAACCCTAATTAGGTCTAACCCTTAGACCTAATTAAACCATTAAGCCTTAACTAACTAAGGTTTAATCATACCTAAACCTTAATTAAGTCTAACCCTTAGACACTAATTAAACCATTAAGCCTTAACTAACTAAGGTTTAATCGAGCCTAAACCACTAATTAGGTCTAAACCTTATACCTAATTAAACTATTAAGCCTTAAACACAAGGTTTAATTAAACTTAAACCTAATTAGAGTCTAACCCTTAGACCTAATTAAACCATTAAGCCTTAACTAACTAAGGTTTAATCGAGCTTAAACCCTAATTGAGTCTAACCTCTAGACCTAATTAAACCTTTAAGCCTTAACTAACTAAGGTTTAATCAAACTCGAACCCTAATTGAGTGCAACCTTGGACCTAATTAAACCATTAAGCCTTAACTAACTAAGGTTTAATCGAACCTAAACCCTAATTAGGTCTAACCCTTAGACCTAATTAAACCATTAAGCCTTAACTAACTAAGGTTTAATCGAGCTCGAACCGTAATTAGGTTTAACCATTAGACCTAATTAAACCATTAAGCCTTAACTAACTAAGGTTTAATCGAGCTTAAACCACTAATTAGGTCTAACCTTAGACCTAATTAAACCATTAAGCCTTAACTAACTAAGGTTTAATCATACCTAAACCCTAATTAGGTCTAACCCTTAGACTTAATTAAACCTTTAAGCCTTAACTAACTAAGGTTTAATCAAACTCAAATCCTAATTAGGTCTAACCCTTAGACCTAATTAAACCATTAAACCTTAACTAACTAAGGTTTAATAAAACCTAAACCCTAATTAGGTCAAACCCATTAGATCTAATTAAACCATTAGACCTTAACTAACTAAGGTTTAATCAAACCTAAAGCCTAATTAGATCTAACCATTAGATCTAATTAAACCATTAAGCTTTAACTAACTAAGGCTTAACTAAATTCAAATCCTAATTACGTCTAAACCATAGACTTAATAAGACTATTAAGCCTTTATTAACCGAGGTTTAACAAAAATCAAACCGACTTAAGTCTAACCCATTTAGACTTATGTCAAACCGAACTTAGTTAGATCTGAAGTCGAACTTAAGTCCAATCTACACTGAACCTAAATCAAACCTAAATCTAACTTAAGTCTAATCTACGTTAGACTTAAGTCGAAACAAACCATAGGTTCAACCCACATTGAACATAACCTAAACCTAATCTAACTTGAGTCCGACCTAACTGAACCCGAGTTAACCTAAACCTTTGGTTCGACCCACATTGAACCTAACCTAAACCTAATCTAACTTGAGTCCGACCTAACTCGAACCCGAGTTATCCTTAACCTTAGGTTCGACCCACATTGAACCTAAGCTAAACCTAATCTAACTTGAGTCCAACCTAGCCAGACCCGAGTTAACCTAAACGTTAGGTTCAATCCACATTGAACCTAACGTAAACCTAATCTAACTTGAGTCCAACCTAACTTGAACCCAAGTTAACCTAAACCTTAGGTTCAACCCAGATTGAACCTAACGTAAACCTAATCTAACTTGAGTCCAACCTAACTTGAACCCAAGTTAACCTAAACCTTAGGTTCGACCAGATTGAACCTAACGTAAACTAATCTAACTGAGTCAACCTAACTTGAACCCGAGTTAACCTAAACCTTAGGTTCAACCCACATTGAACCTAACCTAAGCCTAATCTAACTTGAGTCAACCTAACTTGAACCCAGAGTTAACCTAAACCTTAGGTTCGACCCACATTGAACCTAACTTAAACTTCAAGCATAACCTAACTCGAGTTCGATCCGACTTGAACTCGAGTTAACCCGAATCTTAGGTCCAATCCATATTGAACCTAACTTAAACTCAAACATGACCTAACTTGAATTCAATCCAACTTGAACTCGATTTAATCTAAATCTTAGGTCCGATCCACATTGAACCTAAATTGAACCGAAACGAAAGTTAAGTCTAATCTACATTAGACTTAAATCAAACTGAACTTGAGTTCAACCCCTAATCAACTTAAGACAATCCTAAATCTAGGTCCAACAAAATAGACTTGATTAAGACTTAAACCTTACCTAAAATGGATTTGAATGGGCGATAATTCTAATTAAGTCTAATTTATTAGGCTTGATTAACCTTTAAATCCTATTTAAATAAGGTTTAAAATTTAATTAAGTCCATCCTAATTCAAACCTATTAACTTAGGTTCAACCAGACATGATTACAAGTTAATTCAACCAATATTGAATTTAACTTTAATCCTTCTAACTTAAGTTCAAGCAGACATGAACTCGAATTAATCAAATTCGATCAACATTGAATTTAACTTAGATTCGATCAGACATGAATCCAAGTTAATTCAACCAATATTGAATTTAACTTTAAACCTTTTTAACTTAAGTTCGAGACGGACATGAACTCGAGTTAATCAAATTCAATCAACATTGAATTTAATCGGACATGAATCCGAGTTAATTCGACCGATATTGAATTTAACTTTAAACTTATTAACTTAAGTTTAGACGAGATATGAACTCGAGTTAATTAAATTCGATCAACATTGAATTTAACTTAGGTTCAACCGAGACATGAATCCAAGTTAGTTCGATCAATATTGAATTTAACTTTAAATCTTTCGACGGAACATGAATTCGATAATAGACACGAACCCGAAATTTAAGTTCAAACTCAAGATCAATTCAACATTTCAGATCAAGACCGACATAATTCGACGTTCTAAAATTGAAATTGACATAACCAACATAAATCTGGTGTTGAAATAATCAACAAAAATCTGACATTTTAAAAAAAGCAACATGATTAGCATGAAGTTGACATTTCAAAATAACTTAACATCCAAAAAAAAATATTCTGTGATATTATTTCTGACTATATTTTCTTCGCAGGATGAAGACAAGAAATTCCGTTTAGATTTTCTTTGCATGTTATAGGGTGTGCTAACTCTGTTTTGCAGGACGCCAACGACAGAATATTAGCAACAAAACAAAACAAAACTTTTAGGTTAGACATATAAACTGAAACTTTTTAACAAGACAACAACATTGAAAACAAAACAAAACTTTTAGGTTAGACATATAACCTGAAACTTTTCAACAAGACAACAACATTGAAAACAAAACAAAACTTTTAGGTTAGACATATAACCTGAAACTTTTCAACAAGACAACAACATTGACAACAAAACAAAACTTTTAGGTTAGACATATAACCTGAAATTTTTCAACACAACAACGACATGATAACAAAACCAAAACCTTTAGGTTAGACATAATACCTAAAGTATTCAATAACATGATATAACGACATTTGGGAGTGATAGTGGGTACATCTGTCCTTAAAATAAACTTTTAGAAAACAAATGATTAACATTAATCAGAAGTTTTCTTAAACAATCGAGAATTGTTTAAGATGTAATTAACTATGGAGGCTTACCTCTATAGGAGATCTAAAAGAACCCAAAACAGAAATCTCTTGTTTACCATGATTTTCTTAATATGAAAATTCTAGAATATGTCATTCTAGAATATCCTCATATAAGAATTATCAAAAACACCTTTTTCTACTATTAGTCCTAAAAATTCTCTAAATCCTTCATAGGATTTATATGAATAAAACTAGGCTAATATTAGATGGCGACTCCTTGACATTGATATTATATATTGGATGGCGATGACATGACATCATCATCAAATTCCATTGATATTTCTTTTTTCCATCGCCACCAAGAGAGTGGCGACTCCGCTGGGGAGAGTCTTTCTTCTCATCTTTTGTTATCATTTGTTTTCATTTCAAAATTTTGAAAATAAAAGTTCCCGGTTATAAATAAGTCGATAATATTCGTTTTTCTTGAAATTACAGAAAAATCGCAATGGATTCTCCGAATTCGATCTTTTCTTACTTTCAACTTTGACATACCAATAGAGGAAAATCCTCCCTTTTATCATAATGATTATGGATTATTTAGTGAAACGGAATTCATATTAGATAATCCATATCAAGCTGATTCTCGATCTTTTCAAGAATTTGGCTTGCAACCTTATGAAGACTTTACGAATTTTACAAACAATTTACTGAATATATACCCGAAGAACCTTACATCCTTGAGGAAATGAAAAGACGAGTGATAAGAAAGGAAAACAAGTTTACGAGGAAGATGATGTTCTAACATCATCTATGTATGAGATCGAATCTTCTTCAGGAACGTTCATGAAACTCCTTCATTTAAAAGAAAGAAAAGGTGGAACGAAAACAATAATTTTGAAACACACGAATTTCAACAGAATATTTTTGGAAATCCTTCCTTTTTAGAGGAAAATCAATATATTCCAATTCCTGTTGAATACACTGACAATTCCTTTCAACCTAAAAGATCTCCCCCATTTCGTGCTGTACATTCAGTGTTTAAGAGATTAGCACGAAAAGGAAAAAGTTCATTTTCTAAGTTTTTAGATAAAATGGGTTGTGTAGTCTCCAACACCATGAAAAGGAGAATTTTAGCAATGAAAAATTCGATTATCAGAGCGATTATCAATTCCCAATTGATGAACATTGTGTTTGAGTGCCGAGAAAAATTTGAACTCGGGCCCTAGAATAAAAGATGTAGTGGTCACCAATGACAAAACTCGATATGACAATTTAATGTCGAAGCAAAAAATACAAGCTGCTAAAATGACGAGACTTGGTCCGGATGCTTACAAAAAGCAAATTATCCTTACACTTGGATATGATACACCACACGAGAATTCTCACCACTATACTTGAAAATAATGTATGGAGACGAAAATCATACGAAAGAAATTCTGATACCACCAACACTCCTGCAAATAATTCACAAGAAGAGATTTGCAGAAAACATTCTACAAAATCATTTCAGGAGAGATTAAAGAAATTAAAAGAAGATATTAAACAACTTTCAAGACAAGACAGGAAAAATACTTCTGAAAGTTACAATGAGAATGTTGCTAGCGTTAACATGGTAGAAACCCGATCTGCTTCCTTAGCACGAGAATCAAATGAAGAGTAATTGCGAGAGGTGATACAACAACGAGATGAACAAATAAGTCGTCTTGAATAAAGAATGGAAGAACTGGTAGCGACTTTGCAAAAACCACCAGCTGGCCCTTCTCCGGCTATTGAAATCATTAGACACGAGGTCTATTCACATCCTTGAAAGCGAGAGAAGAACCAATGGATGTTGAGGAAAGCACTCGAAAGAGAAAGAATTCTCCTCATAACGAAACTCCAGAAAAGGATATTACAAAAATAGTGGAACAAAAGATTAAGGAAACAATGGCTTTGGCAAAAGCTGGAGCATTAACTCCAAAGGGTAGGCCATACCCAGAGGAATTTGATTACGTTCGATATCCTAATGGTTTTTTCCTCCTTGTCTTTAAAATGTTCGATGGGACGGGATATCCCAGACAACATACGGCACATTTTAGAGCAAGGCTGTTGTAATCTTTGGAGGAAATGACGCTCTCTTATTTTAACAATTTGTTAACGATCTCACGGGAGTTGCCTTCGGCGGTATGCGAGAACTTCCCAACGGATCCATCAAAACTTTTGTAGAGCTTGAAAGCCTTTTTATTCGATGCTTTGCGGGAGCACAACATCACACCATCTGTTGGTGATACGGTAGTAGAAAAACAAAAACCAGGAGATACCTTGGTAGATTATATTTTACGTTGGAGAAATCTCAGCATGAACAACATGCTGTTGGAATACTGCTCAAAAATATCCATGGTCCTATAGCATTCATGCTTAAACGATTTAAGATAAAAACTTTTGAAAAATTACTTGGTAAAGCTGCCAATCTTCAGGATGAGGTTAAGCAGATGAGTGTAATGGAGAAAGTTGAAAAGACAAAAACTATCAAAACTTTTGAAAAGAAACACGGGAATATTGCGAGAAAAAGGCAAACGAAGTGATGCGAGATCCAACAGGAGCAAAAGAAGAAATGATAAAATCTTTCGAAATCACGAGACATCACCTCAATTACAACTTCGACGACCAATCCCAGTATCAGGCGAGAAGAAAACAATGGCTCGAAAGAATGAATAAAGTATATTCATTTAAAATAGAAGCCGTCGGTAAAATATTTCGTAGTTTGCTTAAAATACACGAATTTAAGCTACCGGAAGCTAAAAGGCCAGCGAGATATTGACATGAAGGACAATCCTAATTATTGTCCTTATCACGGGATGCTTGGACATAAAATTGAAGAATGTTTTGTCTTCAAAGGCTGGTTAGAGCGTAATTTCAAAGATGGAAATATAGTCATTCCAAAAGAATACTTGAAAGAACACTGAAAAGGGATCGGCCGATATGGTTTCGATAGAGGAACTTAATCCTAAAAACAAGGATACATTTCTGAAGAGAACTTTGCTAAATACCAAGTTACAAAATCTCCCAAGAAAGAAAAGAAAAAGAAAATCAAGAAAATGGAAAAGATTAGAGGTTTTCCAGACATAGGGGCTACAACTCCTTTTGTACCTTCTAGTTTATTTCACTCTTGTACTAGGATAGTTATGTCGGCCGAAGGACGAAAAATCCTCAAGCCAATAATTTTGTATGACTTTCTTTTTATCATGAATAATAACAATCCTAGTTTTGCGTACATTTTGTCCATTACGGATGATGCTTCGAGAATGACCATTTGAATTCTAACCCTATAGACAATCCTCAAATCGTATATGATCAATCTAAAGACAACCAAACTAATGAAAATGAAAATTAGAAATCTGACAATGACACAAATGAAGATGACATTGCTACGCTTCAATTACAAAGAATTCTGATTTCTATAGGATTGGAGTCCTCGGACTCAGAAACGAATGAATCGAATAATCAACTTGAAGAAATAGTTGAAATTAACTTGAGAAGTGGAAAAATCTTACCTCGTAGGATAACTCCACAAGAAAAAGAAAAACAAATAATTACCCCAGATAAGATCATTCCTCCAATATATCCTCAAACTTCTGAAGGAAGTACCTCAAACTTCTGAAGGAAGTAAGGATGATCTTCACAATAAGGTGGATTATATTGTACTGGCTCATTTGAGAAAATTACCTGCAAAATTAAGCATTTATGACGCTCTCATACTTTCCAAAGAAATGAGAGAATCATTAATAAAAGCTCTTTCGGACCCTGACATTTGCCTAACTCAACTTGCTAGTTCTACCCAAAATCAAGCCTACTCATTAGAGGAATCAACGAAGATTACCTTCTCTGACAATGACTTGTTGCTCGGAACAGATGAACACAATCGTCCACTATATATTACAGTAAACATCAATGACACGATACTTTCGAGAGTTCTTTTTAACCCAGGTGCTTCAATCAACATTATGAATCTGAGAACTCTTGCATACTTAGACATTGATGCCTCTCAACTATCAAGTGATACGATGATTTTAAGAGGATTCAATCAACAAGGAGAATGGGCCCTTCGATCAATAACATTGCTCTTAAAAATAGCCGACTTGGCAACGACAGCAAAATTTCATATTATTGATTCAGACACCTCTTTTAATGCCTTACTTGGCAGACCATGGCTCCATGAATATAAAATGGTTCCCTCTTCATTACATCAATGTATCAAATATTTACGAAAAGGACAAGAATTTCATATTATAGGAGACACATGCAACCGTTTTCAATCCATGAAATCGGTATACATGAAGATGCGGCATATTATGCTCCTATAAATAAAGCTATATCTTCCAAAGAGACAATGGTAAATATGGAAGAAAAGAACAAAGAAAAGAAAATAAATGAAAAGGATTTTTCTTGATAAAGACAAAAGAGGCTAATTTCCGTCGGACTCGCACTCGAGGTCGAGGCCGAGAACGAGGACGAAGGAGAGAAGATCCAATTGTCACAATGAAGAAACAATTGAAGTTCAAAATCCACCTAGATTCTGAAGAAGAAACGACATCTGTGGTTGCAAAGGAACCCCAATTCAAAATATCTTTTGAAGAAGAAGACAAAGAGAAACAATTTGAATCCATGTATGACAAAATCAATCATTATATACATTCTATGACTCTAACTCCAATCTCCAGTTCTAAGATTGAGAATTTATTAGTCAAAGAAGTATATCCTGATGACAAAAAGAAAATTAAGTTTAGACTTGTATCTACTTCTTCTTCTACTAAAGATGATGTAAAAAATAGAAGATGGAAATCTTCCACAATCAATGAAAATTCCTTTTGAGCTGTATTCTCCTTGGGCACGAAAATTCATTCAAAATAGTTTAATGCTCAAACAATGGTCTTTAAAACAATCACATTTCATTGAACAAATGTGGAATGATAATAAACGAAATTCTAACTCTAAAAAAGATGTTGGATTTGGAGTTTTAGGACCATTAGATGATACAGAATTTTGTTTGACTGTCACAGAATAATGTGATTCCGAAACATTGCCAGATCTTCCAGTTGAAAATGCTCCCCCGGAGTTGGAAGAAGAAATTAAATCGACAATTGATGAACTAAAAGAAATAAATTTAGGAACTAATGAAAATCCAAAACCGACTTTTATTAGTTCATTCCTTAATGATGAGGAAATAAAAGACAACTCAATTGTTGATGGAATATAAAGACTGTTTTACCTGGACTTATGATGAAATGCACGGTTTATCTCCGAAGTTGCGATCCATAAACTCGGGATAGACCAAATCATAAACCTAGTTAAACAAGCTCCAAGAAGGATGCGTGTCGAAATAGAGAAACAAGTTATTGCGAAGTCGAGAAATTGATAGAGGTCGACTTCATACGAGAAGAAAACTAGCCAACATGGCTAGCCGATGTGGTGCCGGTTAAAAAGAAAAATGGACAAATAAGAGTACGCATAGACTACGGGGACTTGAATAAAGCATGTCCAAAAGATGAATTTCATTTACCAATTCACGAGTTAATGGTTGATATTGCATCAAAATATGCAATATTTTCTTTCATGGATGGATCATCAGGATATAACCAAATAAAAATGTTTTCGGAAGACGAAGTAAATATAGCTTTCCGAACACCCATCGGCATATATTGTTATAAGGTTATGCCATTTGGATGAAAAATGCTTTGGTGCGACCTATCGAAGAGCCATGGCACAGATTTTTGATGAACTAATACATAATCAAGTTGAATGTTATGTCGACGATCTGGTTGTCAATAGTAAACAAAAAGACGATCATATATATGATTTGAGAGTTGTCTTTGAACGACTACGACGATATAATCTTAAAATGAACCCTTTAAAGTGCGCCTTTGGTATCACTTCAGAAAAATTTTTAGGATTTGTAGTTCGACATCGTGGGATAGAAATTGATCCTCTCAAAATTGAAGCTATTCTAAATATGCCTCCTCCTAAAAATTTAACTCAATTAAGATCCTTCCAAGGAAAATTAGCATACATACGACATTTCATTTCCAATCAATCGGGTAGATGTCAACGCCTTACTGCCCTTACTAGAAAAGATGCCAAATTCGTGTGGGATGAAAAGTGCCAACATGCCTTTGAAGACATTAAACAATATTTGACAACCCCTCCTGTCTTAGCAGCCTCTGTATTAGGAGGACCTTTAATCCTTTACACCGCGGCATTGGACAATTCACTTGGATCTTTACTAGCACAAGTAAATGATGAAGGAAAAGAAAATGCTTTATACTACTTGAGTATTTGTTTACTTCCAATGTAAATAAAATATCCGACAATTGAGAAGCATTGTTTAGCCTTGATCTTCGCAGTTCAAAAGCTAAGACATTATATGCTTTCTCATAAAGTAACTCTTATTTCAAGAGTTAACCCGTTACAATATTTAATAACACGACCGAGCACTTTCTAGGAGATTAGCGAGATGGGCGATGATCATGTTACAATTCGACATAACATTTGTACCGCTACGTGCTTATTAAAGGACAAATCCTAGCAGATTTCTTAGCGGCACACCCAATTCCAACAGGATCACCCCTTAATGACGATCTACCTGATGAACAAATATCAGAAGTAAAAAATTCTAACATGCAATGATGGGAACTCAAATTTGACGGAGCATCGTCTGCATGGAAAGACAAAGACAAGTAGACAGTCATACCAGGCAAAGCCGGAGTAGGATTAATTTTCATTACTCCAGACAAAATGATGATGCCCTTTTCCTATCATTTGACAGAACCATGCACGAATAACGAAGCCGAATATGAAGCGCTCATAACCGGTCTAGAATTGACAATATTAATGGAAATTGAGAATATTGATATCTATGGAGATTCCCGATTAATTATTAATCAAATTCGTTGGCAAATACAAAATTACGAAACCACGACTTGAACAATATTCCCGTTACACTCTCAAATTACTTCAAAAAATTCCACGATGTAACATTCTTCTTAATCCCGAGACGAGACAATTCTCTAGCGGATGCTGCAGCAAAACTTGCGAAAGGAATTTGCGTGTCCGGAAGAAGATGACATACCGATTTCTATAAAAGGACGACAAGTTCTTTCTCAAATTGATATGGATAATTTGCATAAAATCGGTGAAAATATGACAATGGCAATTAATGACGAGAAGGATGATTGGCGACGACCAATCATCAAATATTTACAAGCTGGAGAATTACACGAAAATAGTTCTATCGCTGACCAAATTAAACAAAGAGCATTATCATATGCTCTAATAAATGACGTCCTTTACAAACGATCTTTTGATCAAATGTGGTTAAGATGTTTAAACCAAATTGAAGCTCGAGAGATTGTTAAAGAAGTTCATTCGGGTTTATGTGGTGCACATCGATACGGGCCCAAAATGAAAATGAAAATAAAAAGAATGGGTTATTATTGGCAACAATGATGACTGATTGTCTTGACATTGCAAAGAAATGTCATCGATGTCAAATACATGGAGTAGTTTTACATCGACCTCCAAATGTTCTACATCCAACTATTGCATCATGGCCATTTGAATGTTGGGAGTGCCGACATAGTGGGCCCTATAGATCCTCCATCCTCCAAAGGCCATAAATTTATTCGACGATTCTCGACTATTTTTCTAAATGGGCAGAAGCAATACCCCTTCGAGAAGTCAAGGCAAAACAAGTTCTCCACTTCTTT
This sequence comes from Papilionanthe hookeriana x Papilionanthe teres, assembly GCA_022702705.1. Lineage (NCBI taxonomy): Eukaryota > Viridiplantae > Streptophyta > Magnoliopsida > Asparagales > Orchidaceae > Papilionanthe > Papilionanthe hookeriana x Papilionanthe teres. The sequence goes on from CM040424.1 coordinate 11,862,359, forward strand.
AAAACCCATATCGTTTATAGATTTTGGATTCCTCGAAGAGTCATATCAGATAATGGGTTGGGCTTCAAAAACACAAAAATAAATCACTTTATCCAGAGGCATGGGATTGACTGGAGATATTCCACAATCTAGTACCCTAAAGCCAATGGATTTGCTGAAGCTTTCAATAAAATATTGATGCAAATCTTGAAAAATACATTAAGTAATAGCCCGAGACAGTGGCATGAACGACTAATAGAAGCTTTATGGGCTTATAGAACTACATACTGAACTCCAACACGGTCTACACCATTTGCTTTGGTATATTGTTACGAAGCCATTTTGCCTCTAGAAGTCCAAATTCCTTCTCTCGGAATCGCAATAACCGATAAAATAAGCTGAAGAAGAAAATGTCGAGTTGCGACATGAAGAACTTGAAAATTTGGAGGGCGAGCGTTTGCAAGCCCAACAAAATCTTGAATTATATCGAAGCAAAAATGATACGAGCTCACGACAAACTAGTTCATCCTAGAACCTTTCGAATCGGTGAATTAGTTTTAGTTCTTCGAAGACCTATACTAGCTCATCGAAAGATAGGTGGCAAATTCGAACCCATATGGGAAGGTCCATATGTAATCGAAAAGACATATTCGGAGGATCCTACCAATTGGTGGATTGTCGAGGAGAAAGAATCCTACCTCCGATCAATGGGCGTTTTCTAAAGAAATACTACGCGACATAAAAAAGAAAGAAATGAATAAAGACTTATTTATAAACTGGGACAATAAATTCTCCTTTCAAAAAAAAAATCATCTTTGATTTTTTGTGACATCTCTTTCATTTGTTAAACAAACATTTGAAAATCTGAAATGATATTCTGTCTTGATATTTTCAGGAAAAATGCTCGAAGACAGATTATTTTTCTCATTCCGAAATAATATGACTTTTGCCTTGGACCGTCGACATATAGACGCGGGGACCAGAGTTCACTTTGATTTCGACCTATTGCAGGTTGAATCCATATATCATGGATCGTTAATTTATTTGGTGAATCACAATGAAGTTAATCTGCAAACACCTTTGATAGAATTCAAACTCTGACAACCCGAAGAATATGACTTCACAATCAGTGATAGCTTAGATGAAGCAGAATTCATGATTGCCCCTGTGCAAGGAGCATCAACATCGGGAACCAAAAATCCAACGACAAGATTTACCGGATCGCAAAGACGAAATCACGATAAACGACTAAAATGACAAAAACAATTACAAGAGAAACAAGACATGGAAGATATGAGTCAGTTAAAATCACGGTCTATCAATACTCCGTTTGAGGAAATAATATCGGAAACAACAAATCTAGACCTTACGGAAAAAGGGGATGGCAAAGCGATCGTCACTCCACCATCGGTCACACACCCTTCAATATTTGAGGGTATCCGACGAAAAGAATCACTCAGAGGAAGAGATACGACGAATTCGTGCCATTGAGCGGAGAACTTTCGAACAATATAAATATGTGAATAAAAGAACAATAAATACTTTGGATGGTCTTAAACTTTTTACAAGAATATTTGATGAAACTGAACAAGCTGCTATCATCAACCACGTCATAGAAGCCCGAGATCATGGTAGGGCTGGACGCCTTTGAAGGAGGACCTATTTTGAATCTAGTAAATGGATTTGAGGTAAGGGTAGGCAAACCATTCAATACGGATGTTGCTATAACTATGCAAGAGATAGAGAAGGAAATCTTCACGGGATTCTACGACATGAACAAGTCGACCCTTTACTGTTGTGATAATCCAAATTATCGGACGACTCGTTACTTAGGGGATCATACTGCAGATTGTGTTCCCGATAGCTGCATCATTAATATGTATGATAAAGGGGATTGTATCCCTCCTCACATTGATAGTCATGATTTTGAAAGACCATTTTGTACTCTCTCTTTAATGAATCACTGCTCCGTGATATTCAGAAGAGAGATACAAATCTTGGGACCCGGAGAATTTGATGGGACATGCCACATCCTTCTAACTCGAGGATCAGTTCTTCTGTTCCAAGGGAACGGTGCAGATTTTGTGAAACACTGCATACCCAGTGTCAACAAGCCACGAATCTCCATTACCTTGCGACGAATGAAACCCGACAAACGACCAGACGGATATCAACCGATACTAGAGCTCGAAGGACTAAAGCCTTTGGGAACTGCTGTGATTCCATAAATGTCTGAACACCTGAAACATGTTCGACGAATGATGTTTTGGAGTGTAAGACGTTTATGGACGGTCTGATAATCTCCAAATCTACAACATGATGTGAAGAACTCCCGACATATAATATATCTATAGTTGTCGATGTGTGATATATCGGTAGTTGTTGACATGTAAAATGTCAGTAGTTTGTTGCAGCGTGCTATATGATATGTACATATGTATGCACTGTAAGTTTTTGTTTGCAATAAATATGTACTGGCGACTTTTTTTATGGAAATAAAATAAAGTGTTGAAGGAAAATATATCCCCATTGTCTGTGACATGTCGACAGGTCCTGAAATCAATAAATGTCAAAATAAATAATCTATGATAACCAAACATTAGAATTAACTTTCGACATATATAGAGTCAAAACCCCAACGGAAATTCCCACCAAAAATATTAATGAGTTCGCCACTCTCTCCGGTTATTGGATATAAGTCCTTTCCTGATACGGAAATCACGGCTTTCCTCTAACCAAATCTTGATATCGACATTAGAAAAATAGAAAATGACATCTATTTTCTCTCTTCGGTTATTGGATATAAGTCCTTTCCTGACACGGAAATCACGGCTTTCCTCTAACCAAATCTTGATATCGACACATTGAGGAAAATAGAAAATGAAATCTATTTTCTCTCTTCGGTTATTGGATATAAGTCCTTTCCTGACACGGAAATCACGGCTTTCCTCTAACAAATCTTGATATCGACACTTTGCGGAAAATAGAAAATGACATCTATTTTTCTCTCTGCAGTTATTGGATATAAGTCCTTTCACGATACGGAAATCACGGCTTTCCTCTAACCAAATCTTGATATCGACTTTAAGGAAAATAGAAAATGATATCTATTTTCTCTCTTCGGTTATTGGATATAAGTCCTTTCCTGACACGGAAATCATGGCTTTCCTCTAACCAAATCTTGATATCGACACATTGAGGAAAATAGAAAATGACATCTATTTCCTCTCTTCGATTATTGGATATAAGTCCTTTCCTGACACGAAAATCACGGCTTTCCTCTAAGCAAATCTTGATATCGACACATTGAGGAAAATAGAAAATGACATCTATTTTCTCTCTTAGATTATTGGATATAAGTCCTTTCCTGACATGGAAATCATGGTTTTCCTCTAACCAAATCTTGATATCGACACTTTGTAGAAAATAGAAAATGACATCTATTTTCTCTCTTCAGTTATTGGATATAAGTCCTTTCCTGACACGGAAATCACGGCTTTCCTCTAACCAAATCTTGATATCGACACATTGAGGAAAATAGAAAATGACATTTATTTTCTCTCTTCGGTTATTGGATGTAAGTCCATTCCTGACACGGAAATCACGGCTTTCCTCTAACCAAATATTGACATCGACATTTTGAGGAAAATAGAAAATGTCATCTATTTTCTCTCTTCGGTTATTGGATATAAGTCCTTTCCTGATGTGGAAATCACGACTTTCCTTTAACCAAATCTTGACATTGACATTTTGAGGGAAATAGAAAATGACATCTATTTTCTCTCTTCGGTTATTAGATGTAAGTCATTTCCTTACACAGAAATCATGGCTTTCCTCTAACCAAGTCTTAACATTGACATTTTGAGAAATGGAAAATGACATCCATTTTCTCCCTCCTGTTATAGGGTATACGTCCTTTCCTGACACGGAAATCACGACATTCCTTTAACAAAATATCGACATCGACATTTTGAGAAATGAAATATGACATCCATTTTCCCTCCCATAAATTTCTTTTCAAATACAAGAAGAAAATCTCAAACCAACATAAAAGACATCTGACATCCTCCGGGAGTGATATGATATTCCCTCCTTTCCTGATCGTTATCAGACATCTCTTAGACCAATTCGATCAACACCAATATGTGCAAAATACTTATATAGTATTCTACACATATTGGGGGCCCTTTTGTTGACCTCATTTTACAATGGGTCAATACCCTATGACCTAAAAAGTCAACTTTGGTCAAGCTGGTCAAACCGGACCTAGTGACCGACCACGTTGACCCCATAGGTCAACCTTTTGACCTACAAAGTCAACATTGGTCGAGATGGTCGAGCCGGACACTAATGACTACCACTGTAGACCCCATAGGTCACCCTTTTGACCTAAAAAGTCGACTTGGGTCAAGCCGAGTCGAACCAGACCTAGTGACCAACCCTGTTGACCCCATAGGTCAACCTTTTGACCTAAAAAGTCAACATTGGTAAAGATGGTCAAACCAGACCTAATGACCTACCCTTTTGACCCCATAGGTCACCCTTTTGACCCAAAAAGTCAACTTTGGTCAAACTGATCAAACCAGACCTAGTGACCAACCCTGTTGACCCCATAGGTCAACCTTTTGACCTAAAAAGTCAACATTGGTCAAGTTGGTCAAACCAGACCTAATGACCTACAATGTTGACCCCATAGGTCACCCTTTAGACCCAAAAAGTCAACTTTGGTAAAACTGGTCAAACCAGACCTAATGACCTACACTGTTGACCCCATAGGTCAGCCTTATGACCTAAAAAGTCGACTTTGGTCAAAGCTGGTCGAACCGGACCTAGTGACCGACCACTGTTGACCCCATAGGTCGACCTTTTGACCTAAAAGTCCACATTGGTCGAGATGGTCGAACCGGACATAATGACTACCACAGTTGACCTATAGGTCACCCTTTGACCCAAAGGCAACTTTGGTCAGCTGGCCAAACCGGACTAGTGACCGACATCAGTTGACCCCATAGGTCGACCTTTCGACCTAAAAAGTCAACATTTGTCAAGATGGTCGAACCGGACTAATGACCTACCCTGTTGACCCCATAGGTCACCCTTTTGACCTAAAAAGTTAACTTTGGTCAAGGCGAGTCGAACCGGACCTAGTGACTCGACCCAGTTGACCCCATAGATCAACCCTGTGACCTAAAAGTCAACATTGGTCGAGATGGTCAAACCGAACCTAATGACCTACCACGTTGACCCCATAGGTCACCCTTTCGACCTAAAAAGTCAACTTTGGTCAAGCCAGTCAAACCGAACTAATGACTACACTCGTTGACCCCATAGATCGGCCTTATGACCTAAAAAGTCAACTTTGGTCAAGCCGGTCGAATCTAGACCTAGTGACCGACCACTGTTGACCCCATGAGTCAACCACTATGACCTAAAAAGTCAACTTTGGTTAAATTGGTCAAACCATACACAATGACTACACTTGTTGACCCCATAGGTCAAGCTTTTGACCTAAAAAGTCGACCTTGGTAAAATTGGTCGAACCGGACCTAATGACCTACATCTGTTGACCCCATAAGTCGACCACTGTGACCTAAAAAGTTAACTTTGGTCAAGTCGGTCAAACCGAACCTAATGACCTACACTATTGACCCCATAGGTCACCCCTATGACCACTAACACATTTAAAACACCACGATGATAAAATAACAAGAATTGGACATCTTAAAGTCAATTTGATCGATTTGGGTCGACTTGGGTCGACCTGAGTCAAAATTGGTCAACACTTATCTATTTTGATTAAAATAGATAAAAATGAAATAAAAATAACAAAATTGATCAAATAATTAATTTCAAAATTATTTTGATTAATTAAAATGATTAATGATTTAATTTTCAAGATTTTAATTAATTGACAAAATTAAAATGAAAATTAAAATCATAAAATAACAAAAATGACATAAATAATCAATTAATTACTTTGAAATTATTTTCAATTAATAAATTGATTAATAAAATAATTTCCACCAATTTTAGTTAATAAAATAATTAATTAAAATGGGAATTAAAGAAGAAATGAAATCATTTTTAGCCTCTTCATATTTAATTAGGCTAAACCATCTTAAAGGCTTATTTAACACTTAATTAAGCCCATCTTAAGGCCCATTACCCATGGCTTAACATCCATGGTTATGCATGGGATGAGGTGTCACCAACTCCTTCATTCTAAACATATTCTCTCCTTAAGGTGGCCAACCAACACAAGGCCATTTTCTCCACCTCCCAAGCCACCCGATGGGAGGGAAAACCACACATGAAACCCCCTTACCATGGTTAATGGTAATGATGAAGGCTAAGCATATGTGTCACCATTTGCCAAGCCTAAGAAGTGAGGTGTAAGCTCATTAGCAAGTGAAACAACAGCTCACAAGTAACCTCCCACAATGGCCAATGAACAAGAGATGGAATTCATCATGAAAAACTTAGGGAGAAGTATCCAAGCCTATCCCCAGCCAATTGATCACCCAATCAGCTAATAGAGAAGGTAAGTAATCCTCTAGAACAACCTAAACCAAGCCAACACCATGCCCTTGCTATAAAAGGACCCCATGGCCGAAACTAGCAAGGAGGAGAAAAAATTTTAGGGAGGTCCATAGGCTGCTCAAACCCTCTTGCTCCCAACATAAAACTTCTTCCTATGAGCTTCCACAATCTTTTAGGATCAATTCCAAGCCTTAGTTTCAGCACATTTAAGCCAA